>JAFIDM010000006.1:40717543-40740124 GCA_023159025.1 Thereuonema tuberculata
GCGATCTTATAAAAAGAACAAATGACTTTACTGGCTTTACTTTGCCTATTTCCAACAGTTATCAATGTGTGAGGTATTTTTAACTCGGAGGAAAAGGTGAAAAAAAAAGATGGGTTAGTTTAAAGTCCTGAGAATAGAGAAATTTTGGAAATCATTAGCAACTTTACTATCATTTTTTGTTTGTTTTAACTTCCATTTTGATGCGAAAAAAAGGCTTATCAGATCATCGTTTCTTGAGTGGAAAGTAACCCTCTACTTAAATAATAAAAGCGTCAGAAAGATTAAAAAATAAATAAATAGCAATGAACTTATGCTTTAAAAAGAAAAAAAAAATTGCATCACATTTAAAGTACCGGTGTATTAAAGTACCGGAAACATTCAAGAAAGTAGACTTCAACATCTTTTGATAAGCTTTTTTTTTTGTTTTGTTAGTAACATTGAGAGACACTGTCAGTGATTGCTGAATGTTGGTCAAACGTTTGTAGAAACCCTTTAAGAATAAATGCTAATTTAAAAATTTCTTCACGGTTGGCAAAATAGAAATAAGTATTTTCGTCGAACAATCTGTTTCTCACAATGACTCGGAAACTATGTATCCTTGGAAGCTGAACTTTTTTTTTCTTTTATGCTTTTATTAAATTCGTTTTGAACGTAGCGGAACGCAGGACAAGGAATCGACATTTTTTTTTTGTATTATTGTGTATTTTTGGTTGGGCTTTCTTTTTCTTTTTTTGGGGGTTGGGGTGGGGGGTTTCTTTCGGGAGCAAGACCGGGATCCTTTCGTACCTTTTGAATCTGTCATCGGTGGAGTTTGGCTGGCTGACGAGTCCTAAAGAGGACGAAACGGCCGTCGCAGTCTCCTTGTGCCTTCCTTGGTAGTCATTTCTTGAATTATTAGGCACCTTAAATTCCTTATTATTTTATATAATGTATTTAGGCATTGAGTTTCTAATGAATCTCGTAAAGACACCGTTACTGCATTATGGACACTTTCGGAAAGTTGCTACGTCAACTGTTAGTTTCTACAAGATGTCTCCAGAAAGCAATGAAAGGCTCATTGTGGGGTAGGGGGAGGGATCTTCGACATTGTGTTAGAAATAAGAAAGATGAAAACAACTTTCCAAGAAACATTTTTATGGATTCTTGGAATAACTGAGCAAAGGCGAGAAATAATTTACTTTCACAGCTTTGTCTTTAAAATCACATCTGCACTCAAAGAAGTATTTTTTTTTTAATGAACGTTTTTTACTTTTTGAAAATAAACAAAAATGATGACGTAAACATCCTTACTTAAATTTTTTTATTACAGATAATAATAATAAATAACAATACAGATAATAATAAATGATAATACAGATAATAATAATAAATAATAATAAATCAACTGAGAAAAAACGGCGTATATATATACGGACACTCTACATAACTCTACATACGGACACGCATACACATATATACAGGATAATTCAAAATTCCCAGTACAAACTTTAGGAAGATTCTACTCAGTAAGACCAGCAAAAAATCTCAAACAAACATGGATCCGTAAATGAGTTTTTATTATTCAATGTATGGTTGAGTATTTCCGGACCCCCTATTGATTGTCTTTTTTTGAACACTGTTTATTAAATCACTCTTTCCCTATTCTGTATATCTGTGTTTTAATGTGTGAATATTTTGAAGTATGTTTTATCGCTTCTTACTGAAAGAGTGATTTAATAAGCAGTGTTCAAAAACAACCTCTCTTTGAATAATGAAAACTATTCATTTCCAGACCCATGTTTATTTGAACTTTTTTCCTTCTTCTTCCTGAGTTGAACCTTCTTTTAAAATTAGTACAGGGAGTTTTGAATCGCCCTGTATACAGTAAATGTATGTGTGTGTGTGTGAGGGTAGGGCTTTTTTCCGACAAATTCTCACAATAGCAGGCAACGATTTTATTAAATTCAATTCAAGAATAATTTTAATTTATAGATCAGAATTAAGAAGAAAAAAAAAACAAACATAAAACCAAAAAAACAAAAAACAAAAAAAAACAAGCCCCAACAACATTTACGGTTTTTCTTAACTTTCTAGTCAACGTAATTATGTTTTACTATATAATGTCTAGCCGTGCTGGCGTGGCCGTGCGGTCTCGGCGACGGCCAGCCGTGGCGACCAATGCGCCAGTACCTGGGTTCGAATCCCGGCAGTGGCATGGCTGTTTCACTTTCCTTTCATGTGTTTGTCTGCTTCTTCTCTATCCCTTGTCTCTTCTCTTCCCATCACCCCAGTCACCTGGTCAGTCGGGGTGATTACGACCAGTGTTCCCGCCGTTCTTAGGGGGAACGCCTTGCGTCCCGCCGTGGACTGATATACAAGGCCAAAATAAAAAAAAAAAAAAAAAAATATAATATCTAAATTTATAAAGACAAAATTTCCTTGCCTCTCGCAAGTTAACAATTGGAGGATGAGATAAGCATAGCATATATATATATATATATATATATATATATATATATATATATATATGTGTGAGTGTGTGTGTGTGCTTTGATGTAAACAATCCTTATATTATTTTATAGTATTATCTTATATTTTGATAATATTTTTCTTTTTTGTAAATGCTGCCGTTAGTGACAGTTTGTTACAGTGACGACCAATTGATTCTGACTGCGTTATTGCACTGAATATCATCAAATCCCGCCCCGGTAGTGGCAGAAATGCCATTGCTCCGCCTTTCCCACTTGTTTCGTGCGTGCAACAGGTAAGAGCAGGTGCACAAAACCTCCCTCCTACCTCCGTTCTGCTATTTAACCTGTGGGAGGCGCAGATTGGACAAACCACCACCCCCGTCCCCTCGCCTATTGAAAGTCCACTCAGCGGTGTTTATCAAATCACACCTACCTTTATGGAACTAATACGTCGATGTCAGCATGCGATTTGGACACGCGAGGGGTTTTGCCGCCTTCGACCCCTCTCGCACGCAACCCCTAGAGTTCATTAATTCCCTCACCCTCACAATGAACACCTCGTTGACGAGGGAACAATGTTGATGGTCCCACAGTTAATAGGGAAAATCTACATTGCAGTAATGTCCCATAAGTGTCAACACAGATTGGGGAATCGGTTCTGCGTGTTTCCTTTTCTAATATTGAAAATATTTTTAAATTCTATGTTTTCGTTTATGAGAAAGAAAACAAATACACAAAGTTTCTTTAAAATATTAGCTACAAGGATTTAATATTTATTGTTTAGAAAATTAGCTGTTAACAAATCTAGGATAGAAATTCATTGTTTAATGTCTAACAGATGGATGTTGACGATCGCGTTTGCTTGAGAATTACTGAAAACACGAGATTTAGCTATTAGCCTCTTCAGCAGGTCTCAAGGAATTTAGTATTTTGAATGTATGTCACTAGGAAAATGCTACATAATGAATTTATTGTTTGTTTATTGACTGTTTTCAATTTATTAAAACTATATTAAAATGTAGTAAAAGTCTCATGCATTTCCCCGTTTTATAATTCATTTAAATATTTTAATATTTTTTGAGAAGACATGGATAGAGGCTATTCTCGCGTAAATTACGTGAAATCACGAAAATACGAGATCGTCCAAATCCATCTGTTGGACTTTAGCTTCCGATGCTTTTCTACGGGAAATACTGTCGTCTTTTCGCCCTAATTTCTCAACAAGGACCCATTGGGGAAAGATTTCAAATATTACAGTTAGATCTTCTGTAGTCCTTAAATTTGCACACCATGTTTCAAGAAGATTCATCAAGTTGTTGAAAAGTTATTAGGCGGGAGGTGAGCAGAGACTGACTGACTTCATTAGACTCTACATGTTAGAAAGGTGTTAGAATAAAACGAAAACGTGATATTCTCCGGAGCCTGCTTTTTTTTTATCAATCGAATGGCATAGTTGTTTCTAGCTATTAGTTCTCTTCACTCACAGCTACCCAATTCTCGTCTGTTTAAAAAACTGGACAGGAAATTGGAAAAGCGGATTATAAAAGTGAAAATAATGTATAATTTATAAAAAATTATTTCTACTTGAAATGCTTGAAAAATAGCCATCTTAAGCGAGTGTTAACTCTCGTCGACAGATGGCGCAGTATTCGAAGATATGTAATGCTGTTGATTGCTATACTGCAACGGTTCAAAATAACTTCAATAAAGCAATCGACTTTTGTAGTTCAGTAATTTACGTCCATCTGAGTTTGTGATTCGCTGTAGATGAGAATTACTTAAATTTATGCTTGCATTTTACATTGTTCAATAATAAACATTACAACCAATTGCATGTTCGTAGAAAATAAATAAATATTTATCGTTTTAAATAAGGCGCTTCTTTTTATAGTACTTATAAGTGGTATAATGCGTTGGGGAAAAATGCTTAGGCTTTTATGAAAAATTACAGATGGTATTTGCAAATAGTTTTGGATAATATTCAGCCTACATATAATCATAATACTTTTTTAGTAGCATATTAGTATAGTACAGACCCATAAGGCAGATATCCCTATCAACGGATTCTGAAGTTAAGTATAGTGATCTTAAAAGGAAAAATACAAAATATACCAATTTGCAATTTAAATATACAAATTGTTATGCTATACAGAAAAAATGAAATAACATAAATAATAAATTCGTAAAATTTTAATTAATTAATAATTACAATAATAATAATAATTGTTCTTGACCAGCCGTATTGTTTTTGCTGTGGAAACCCATAATTTGAAACTTTTACATAATAATAATAACAATTATAATAATGATATAGATTTAATTAATGAGAAAGTAATTCCTTTAATAGGGGAAGATAGGATTCTAATCCACGAATTGTGCATTATATTAATATATAATATTATATAATTGCTTTGTATTATATTACTTAAATAGTTTATAATAATACGTATTATATTACATGAAATATTTAAATTTTTATTTATTTTTTTCACTTGAATGTAGTATTGTAAAATGCTTGAAAATTCTTACAGATCTTTTTTAATTAACAAGGTGATAATCCCAATATATCGAAACAGAAAATACAAGAAATATACGTACATTGGTATCTTTTTCCATTTCTCTCTGGCCAGTTATCAGTTCCAGTGCAGTGTCCTGTGTCTCATGTTTAATGCGCTGATAATAGGGGTTTAATTAGGGTCGTAAATCAGAGGCAGTGACAAATCTTGCATAAAATATTTACATTGTTTAGATGTACCTTATGCAGTCAGCAATTGCTGTAGATTTTTCGTTTTTTGAAATCGTGTCGTTACAAAAGAAATTACTTGCAGTGGATGGCAGGGTTACATTTAGGAGTTTTTTTTTTGTTTTTGTTTTTTTGCACGAGGAATTTTGTGTTCTGAATGGTTTAATTTTACAAGACCTTAACTGAATAATTAAGAATCAATTGACGAATTACTTATAAAAACTAAATAAGGTAGGATATCTAGGAAATTATTTTTGCTGTGCTCTTGGCAAGTTAAAGAAATATACTGAATATATATATATTCAGTAGTCATAGAGCTAGAATTAGCCATTTTGTTTCCAAGACGACTTTTTGATGTCTCTGTCCTTACAATTAAGAAAGAACTAAGAACAATGAAATTCGGCCTTTGCAACAATTGCCCTAGATCTGGCTCTGCACTTAGTTCCGTACAATTAAGCAAATAAATAGACAGGCATTATAGAATTTTAGGCAAGGAGTAATAGTGTATTATATATTATTCAGCGCTATATTTGATTGTCAAATTCAATTTTAGGACCAACGCCTCTTATAATCTACACAGACAAAATATAAATTTCTTTTTGGTTTATGAACTTTGTTTCCATTTTAAGCAAAGAAGAGTAAAGAACTAAAAAAATACGACGGTTTATTAGAATCTCTCAATGGTTTCGCAGAGATTTTTATATAATTTACAATGTTAGTTAGTTCTGATACTCATATTGTTGTTATATGCTTTGTATACGTAATGCCTGCGGTTAAATTCTTGTTGTCTGTTTAAACATTCGACTGATTTCCACATAAAAGTAACACGACGGTCCCTATTCGATTCAGTCTGCGCTATTTGTACCATTTGGTTCTTGTTCTAAGAATGGCTTCCCTGTGGTCTACGGGCGCTACGCAGAGAAGCAAGCAAAAAAGCAAGTCGTCATCTCTCCCAGTTATTCCAGAACTTCCTCTGCACATTAAACAACCGCTAACAAAAGTGAATCGTTTATGTGGTGGACATTTCCCAATTGGGAAAAATCTTTTCTTCCTTCCTGTCAGAAAGGCCTTTAAAATTCCCGTTGCTTATCTCGTTTCCGTAGCTTCAAGTGCCTTCAAATTAGGAGTAAACGGTTGGCATTGACTCACGTTTTCCCTTTAATTTGTTCATTGCTAAATAAATGATTCTTTTTTTCGATATGAAATGAATGTGAATCTCTCCGCTTATTAAAAACATCGTAATGAACTTAGCATTGTTGTTTATCGTCAGTGTAATGGATTCACCGTGAAAGATAATATGTTTAAATGGGTTGGGATGCGGGCGGGTGAGAGTTGGAAGTCGGCAGTTGTAGACATCATTGACTTGGGAGTGGGACGGAATAAATTTGAAACTAACAGGGGTTTGTGTGTGTGTGTGTGGGATAATTGGAAAGGAACGGAAAATTCCTCTCGGGGAAGAGGGGGGGGGGTAGCCTGGGTTCAAATCGAAGCACCCTTTGTACCACTAGGCTGCTTACATTTCGCAGAAAAGGGGATGTGGATGGTTGTCACAGATGGGAGACAGTTGTCCACCCCCTCTTTTGATCCATCGCTATGCAGCCCGACCACGACACTTCGCGGGGGTGGATAGGAAGATGGAGAGAGTTCTCTGTACTTTCAGGGATCACCCCTCCATCCCAAACCACATCGCTCTTCCTGACCCCATCATTAGCACTGGATTAACAGATGAATCTCGAGCACATTATTTTTACTCCTTACCCCCTTGAAATTGTTGCTTCCTTTTTTAACCCCCGCTCCCCAACATCCCTCATATCTACAGGCGTCATTCCCCTGTGTTGCAAGCAGCACTATATATTTTTGCCCGGTTCATTAGTAGAAGCACTGCCTGGCTATACACTGTCTCTCCCTCTGAAAGGGTCGTTGGACTCGTCTCCCACCCCCGCTTACCCCTTTCCTCATTTCAGCGCCACGGATTATGTGGTGGAATGAATCGACTTTCCATAACAATAGCAAATAAATTATATTCATTTCTCTGCTAAAGCATATCTAGGATTAGAAGCAGATGGTCAGCTGCAATGTCCTCATTCAAGTTTAATTTCTAAGAAAATCATTGAAAACAAATTGAAATAACATTTAAAAAAATACTAATTATTAAGTTAAAAATCGTCTCGCCTTGCTGCTAAACATGTAATAAAACTAGATTACGTATTTCTCAGTTAAATTTTGTAAAACAATAATCTTATACTATCCAACTTTATTGCCAACAATATTTCGTTCCTTTTCACAGGAAACTTCATCAGGTTGGAATTGAGGACAAGAAAAGAACTTTCTTTCTTCCTCTACAACAGAGTCCGTTTATCTACAAGAAAACTTTTTACAATAAAACATTTACAATCCAAAATATCCATGCCAATATAACAATTCACAAAATACCAAATTAGTGTTTACGTAACAATTTCAAAAATACGTTCAATACAAAACCTCCATGCCAATTTAATATCTTCTCTATCCTTCTTAAAACAAGTAATGTCTATAAAGATCTTTCTCTACCTCTATTTTTTATACTATTCAAGAAATAGAGATAGGTTACTGTTCAAGATATTGCCATGGGGATTTTTCATTATAGGTATATTTGAAATTATTACTTAAACACTAATTTGGTATTTGGTGAATTGTTATATTGGCATGGATATTTTGGATTGTAAATGTTTTATTGTAAAAAGTTTTCTTGTAAATAAACGGACTCTGTAGTAGAGGAAGAAAGAAAGTTTTTTTCTTTTCCTCCATTTCAACCTGATGAAGTTTCCTTTGAAAGGGAACGAAATATTGTTGGCAATAAAAAACGACAGTAGAAGATGTACGATTTACATATTGAAGAAACATATAGAGATTTAGGGAAGATAAAATCTATAGACAAACAAACAAACAAATAAATATCGTCATTAGAATGGGGCTCTAATTCAAATAGAACTGTCTAAATCTATAATACACTACAAACTCGTTTCTCCGAACTAACTGGGACCAAAGGCAATCCGGAAAATCGAAAATCCGGGTAATATGGGTAATAAGCAAACCAAATCCTTAAATAAGCAGACTTACCGTTTATTACGATAAAAAACTATGTTTTGTAACAAAATTACTCTAGTAAAGTTTTCTTAAACTCGACAAAAAGCATTTTATTACCATAATTTATTGTGCAATCTATGCAGGAACTGTACATTTAATCAAAATAAAAAGCGAATGTTTGGCGTACTTATAGTTATGTTCTTGTTATCATAGTTAAAATTATTATCTATGTGAACATTAAATAAAAAAAAAATGTCTACAAATCTGATCCGGATCAACAAGGGCCGGATAAACGAGGTTGTACTGTATCTACTTATGGTGGATAATAATATGCATGTGGATACAGCGATCAGCAGGAAAAACAATTTGACTTTAGCCAATAGTGTGGTTTCCCGTACTAACTTTGGAACTGTTCAATGGATCTTCTTGGAACTTGGTGTGCATATTTCAGAACTGTAACTGATCTGACGTTTGCATTTGAAATCTTTTCCCAATGGTTCCTTATCGTGTAATTAGCCCGTGAAGAACCACCAAAATTCCCATAGGGAAGCATTGAATCCTTCAACAATGGATGTCTATCCCATTTCTGTTCAGATTAACGAATATTAAACCTTAGCTAATCTATTCCGTGTACTTAGACCCGATTTAAATTAACCCGATTTATACAATTCAATCAAATAGATCGGATTTAAACCGTTCTCGTTTGAGAAAATGGAAAGTTTCAATTCTTTGTGTTCAGTAGATATGTTACAATTGGAATACAAATGTAAGGTTTCATTTTTGACGTTTTCAAAATAAAACAAACAAACTCCAAAAATAAAGAAATTTGAATAAATAACATTTTTAAAGGGAAAGTAGGTTTTAAGTTCGTTCGAACTTCTCGTACAAGAACAATTGTTTTGCCCATTATTTCTTTCAGTCGTAATATTTACATATATATCTGAAAGTTTGTAGTTGTTAATTGAATATAATATAAAACTAATAATGGAAGCAGTGATAAATAAGCATGGGAAACTTTATCAGTTTGTAAGATTTAAACTCTATATTTATTATATCGTAATTTCGAAATGATGTCCTGAATCAGTCTCTCTCCGCTAGATGGCAGCATGCTGCTTTTTTCTTTTCCTTACTTCTGCATTGGTTTTGCTTTTTAAATTTGCTTATTAGCGATAACCATCTGGATGCTATTACGTTTGTCCTGTTCGTCCGTCCGTCCGTGTCTGTCCTTCCCCTAACAACTCCCGAACGGAAGGTCGGATCGGCAAACGGACTTCACTATCGTGTTCAGAGGCCCAAACACCATAGGAATGGGGAATTTATTTCTGTCTATCCGGAAAAATGTGGACAGAGTCGACTGTCTCCGAAAACAAACAGTCGACTGTGCCTCAAACTATTTCAGATACGGTCGAATAAAAATATAGATTGTGCAGTAGACACTCTAAACTAAAGCATATTCAAATTTCAAGTTGATCGAGTCAGTAGTTGTCCATGAAAAAATTCCCAAGCTTTACCGTTTACCGGTGGAAAGTCGGCTGTTGTGGTGCGGCAGATAACCCTCCAACGCTCCTTAGCTGAAGATAACGTGTCAAGTTTGGGAATCTTTTGCTCGACACGCTCAATTTCCGAGTGGGTTTTGAAGTGTCCCCTTAAATTTTTTTGCTTTAGCACATTTTTTTTTTTTTTTCATTATATTTAAATCTTTCTCTCCTACGACTAATGTTTGTTTTTCCTACTACGGTATTTATAAGAATGAAAGTAATAACTTATAAGATACAATATAATATATAATAATAAATTTTTAGATATAATAATAAGTAATATTATTTTTTTTTATTAACAAAAAAAAATACTTTTCCAGTCCTGTTAAGGGTTTAACATCCTACCAAGCAGGCTCAGGTACTTAATAAAATCTACAATTTAGGATTTCTGATACGATATATTTACAGCATTTTGTAGAAACAATACAAACTGTTAATTAATTTTATAATTAGAAAGTTTGATAGCTTCAAATACATAAGAGGTGCATTAGATTGCTGCCAATTTTATTATTGTTTTTAATTTATTTTTTCCTCCATTTCCTTTTTATTATGTTTTTTTATTACAAGTATATAACTTCCATCAGTATAAATAATACCATAAAAATAAATTCAGCAAAAATAAACAATTTCAATTAAAAACAATTACATATATGTAGGCCCTTGATAATGCGCATATTTACTTTACTTAATAATAATAATAATAACAATTTGGAATTTTAACTTCTACCCCGCCATACTATTGTCCTCAAAATGAAAAATGACCGGCGGAAGTTTGAACTGCGCAGCCCTTCCGGTAGCTGATCAATTATGTTTTCCTGTCACAATGGACGATGGCGTCTGTTTTCACTGAGAAAGACATGTTGATAACGCCAAATTAAAACTTCTCTCGACTATTTACCGTTATTTCAATACCAGTTGCTAACAATAAGTATTTATTTAAATAAAGAAATATATATTATTTATAAATACAATGCTCTTTTGCAAAGTAACAAGCCTTTACCGTAATGGCGACGTCCTGTGATAAACTCATACGGGAGTGCCTGACCAGAGTAATCGATGATAAATGCGCAGATCTCACAAAAACAGGGCGGCCATCATTCATTGGGAGGACAATATAAGTATAAGCTGGATCCAGTTCTTGAAACGGAGCGGTATCTCCTCTACTGGGATAAACCGATTGTTACTGACAATGCTGTTGACTTCAATCGTCCGGATATTGTTTTGGTTGATAAAGTGGAGAAACAAACTTCAATAGTTGACATTTCTGTCCCAAAACATTTCCAAAACTGAAATTGAGAAATGTAAAAAATATGAAAATCTTGCGATTGAAATACAGCGAATATGGACGCAGCAACGAAATCAAACAGTACCATTGATGATATCGGCGACCGGAATTGTTTCAAAGAATTTAATTGATAATTTAGAAAAAATTGGACTGCAACGAAATCTTGTCAAAAATATTCAGAAAAGTGTATTATTACAAACATGTCATATCACCCGTAGGTTTCTACAACAGATGGCTTGAGATGAATTTCTCCGCCTACAAGGCTTCCGGACTTTGTCTGAGATAAACACATGTGTAATAATAATAATAATTTTAATAATAATAATAATAATTTTTTTTTATTTTTTTATTTCACTTATTTACTTAAATTACATAATTCAGTCCCGTTAGGGATTAAAGAAAAATCCCTATCAACGGGTGCTGTGGGTTACTATAATTTTTTTTTTTTTTTTTTTACAATAATAGTTTACTCAAATAATCATATTCCATCGAAATGGTACACAGAAATTACTATAAACCTGTGAAGTCAAGGAGATACCTTTCTCATGATATAATATTTCAATATGATTCCATAACATCCCAAGCGTAATTTCAAAGGCACAGATCAAAGGCGTTTGCAGATTTGCCGAGTACCATTTTGAACTGGGTCGATTTTAGTAATAATAAATTAACTTGTATCGAATCCCTCATATTTTTTTTTTTCGCCCCCTTCACAAATCTCCAAGAACGATTTCTTTAGCAATGCAAAAATCCCCTATTTACTCCCTCTTCTCCCCATAAAAACTGGGAAAAAAAGAAAGAAAAAAATCCAGAAAACGTAACCATTAATTAAAGCATCATTGGTCTGTAAGAGCCCAATTGAGGAATCGATCTGTTTTGTCCTATATCTCTCGACGAAATCCTCCACAAGTAAAAAAAAAAAACCCACCATTTTCCACATAGTAGCAGCATTCATATGTCTTCTGTCTCGCGTGAGAGGGTGTCACCAATGCTCTTCCGTTCCTCGCAGATAATTATTGGAGCCACGAGGCTTATTGCAGTCTCCACACCACGTTTCGTTTATTAAATGGTCACGTGATGCTGCAGAATTTTTTTTGATAGCACCTTTTCCACCATCAGCTTATTTTTTGCAGGGAGAACTGATAAAAATATAAATTCAGAGGGAGAGAATAATACATAGAAGATGATATATTGACATAACGAAATACAATTGTTTGGTATATTTTAAAATGGTATTGTAATGAAAATAAATTTTATTAATTAAAATAAGAGACAAACACACAATAAAATTCAAAACGATAATCTCATTCAATCATGATATACAATATAACGAAAATTCTTAAAATTTCTTTCTTTATTCACGATATTTCGTTTTCTTCAATAGAATACTTCTTCAGGTCAAATTGAGGACAAGAAAACGTTCTTCTTCCTCTAGAATTCGTTAATGTACATTTTCTATTGAAGAAAACAAAACATTGTGAATAGGAATTTTAAGAAGAATCTTAGTTGTACACAATTAAAATTATCTTAAAATTAAATCATTAAAATACATTCGTTGATAATGAAGTCTGTCAAAGACTTCGAAAGTTCCGAAGATGTGATGTATTTTTAATGTTACAATTTTTAAATAATTTTATTTTGTTTTTGTCTCTTATTTTATTTAATGAAAATTTTTTTTATCACACGTTAAATAATCCTACGAAAAGGAATTTTAATTTAATTTTACATATTTACTTTTTTTTCCTCCTCCTGTATTTCATAAGAAAGTGGGACTTACAACTTTTGAACGGTAAATGAATGTTCTTTACATCACGGGGAAAAACAAAGTAACATTTAATAATTTCATAATAATAAGAATTTATTATGTATTACTTAACATTAAAAAAAAAACCCCGAAAATTTAGTACTATATAAGGAAAGTTGTCTGTAAATTCTTTCAAGAATTTTTTTTTTTTTTGCTTAGAATCCGTACATTACATCTGTGAGGGCACGTGATCACAGCAAACCAATCGTTATCATTTCCTTTCTGTACTAGGGTTATTGCTTGGTCGCTTCTGGAATAAACTGAAATATCATTGTGGGTTTCTCCCATTGTTTACACCGTATTCGTCCTCACGCTTATACAATGTTTCTGACTCCTCTAGATTGACTTTTCAAGTGTTTTATTGGCACAAACGAACAAAGATCTGTTTTCTCATCAGCCGCCGTGTTCAAAACTAGTAAACGGAAGTACGCGGAGTAACTAATGCGTAGTCGTTCACCATATACGGAACAATGTCACCTTAAGCCTAAAGTGGCCTGGACAAGTCGGATTTCCCCCAATCCTCTAAGCCACGGGGAGTCTACCGATGGGAAATCATGGGGCTTTGACTCCCGGTTTGTGGACGGCTTTACACAAAGTACACGGGAAATCTAATATCTTCTCCCCAGCGGGTCGCTATAAATATTGCAATAAAAAGCAGTAGAATATACAGTAAAGCCCCGATTATCCGCGGAATTGGGTGGCAAGGGCTTCGCGGATAACGAAAATCGCGGATAACCCGAAAAAAGACTAAAAATGACGTCTTTTCATTTCACCATTAAAAACTATGTTTTATTGTACAAAAAACATGATATGTAAAACTTTTAAAATATGTACAGTAAAGCAGAAACCTTTGCTCCACGTTTGCATCCACAAATTCCGAGAAGGCCTGTACGATCACGATGCACAATAAAACCTGTCAGTAATTTCCGACCTTCGCACTGTAGGACCTATTGTATTTTCCCTGTTGTTGGCTTGGATTAAAATTGTTTTTTTTTTTAGGTTCGTGATTTAAAAAAATTTTCGCGGCACTCGCGGATAATCGGGGCTCTGCTGTAATTTGACGTCAACTAAACAGAAAAGATGGTTAATGAAACACGTTTCCTCCTAAAGGATATCTAATGAATTTTCCACGAAAATTAACCATCTGTAAGAATTTCCGAGTTTTTGTCTACAAATAAGCCTACATGCATGAAACTGAGATCGAGATAAATCGAAATTAAGCATCTTAGGAAGCTGAATTTTTTTAAAGCTAAAACTGAGTTCATATTAATGTTGATATAAGTTTGTTTTTTTGTTTTTTTTTTTAAAAAAGAAGAAATACATTGGGATGGATATCCAGAAGTTGGCATGCCAACTTAATTTCTTGTACTTACTTAAACCTTTGAAATTTTTATTTTATCCTCTATTTTCATTCCTCGTTGGAAACTGCGCGATGTCTGGTATCTGATCACCATAAAATTTTTTTAATACGTTTCCATTACGGGGAATTAGAACAACCCAAGAATCTATAACTCATGGGATTTTTTTCTTAAAAGAATCATTAAAAAGCGCTGTAAAAGATTTTTACGACGAATTTGAGAAAACATCTCATAAACCATATTTGGAACAGCTTCGCAAGCATTGACAGATTCGCTTATTCAGAGTCAATGTTGTTTGCATCAGAAAATGACCTCGTTGATTTCAGTGAATTTTAACTTGAAATAGTTAGAAGTATTGCTTATTAGTTTTAAAATAATTGATTATTTTTTTTTTTTCTAAATGCTAAATTTCATGATTTAAGAATAGACGTAAGCCTGAATAGACGTACTGTCCGTTTATGAATGGCAGAGCTACCACTCCAAGACGATTTTACTCCGCAGAGGGGTGACACGCTGAGATGGGCACTTTTCTAAGAAATTCTTTAGGACATTTTCGCTTTTAAGAAAAAAATAACGGAGGAGCATTTTTGCAATAGTATTTATTCTTTCCATAATTCTTTCACGAAAAGCGCAAATAGAACACAGCTACTAGTAAATTAACACTGATAAAAAGTAAACATACCATCTTCCTCGCCCCTTATTTGAAGAAATCGAAGGAGACCTCACGCATGCGCAAAAGCGTTGAAGGCTCTCGTAAACCAAAACGAACAGTAATTTCGTTGTTTATTGATAAACGTATTAATTAAGGCATAACAATGATTTATTTATATTTTGACTTATTTTTTGCTTTCCGGTAGGGTGAAAAAATATATATTTTTATTTCTAATTTTTTAATATTTTTTATTCTAATTCTAATTTCTATAGATGCCCTTCTAACTGTTATTCAATCATTTAGACCTTTTTAAGACCTTCAATATTATTCTTGTGCTTTATTATAAAAATAATCTTCCTATTTTTAAATTGTTTAGTAATTAGTTTAGTAATTAATTACTAATTTTTCTAATTTGGTTAGTAGTTTAATTTTGTAATAATTCGGTGTTTTATTCTAAGTTAAATTAATTTAGTATTACAGTTATATAATAACGTTTCATATATAATTAATATTATAACATAGAATTATATTAGTAATAGTATTTAGTTGTTGCTCTGTTCGTTTCGTTGGTCATCTCTACTCCCTTCGTTGATGAAAAGCATTTTTTGAGACCATTCCCAGGTTTCTAGCAGACAGTATTAACCGAACATGCTCAAACCACTGAGAAACGTAACATTTGGGAAAGAGGAATACTAACATTTAATTCGCGTACTTCTCTATCTTTTTTATTCAATTATTATATCTAGGATCAATTCAACTATTACATTTTTCTGTTTTTGTTGTTGTTTTTTTTTCTATTGAAACAAAGAGAATGGCGCCAATAAAACTTCACCGATACAGTATAAATGTAATTGTAGGAAAAAAGTAAAAGTCTGGCTGAAGATTCATAATAATGATGAAACGGCCGTTCCAGGCCCCACTTCGTTGATATCAAGTATCGTCTTTTGTTTTCTTGGTGCAGATAGGGTGAATCGCGTTTCTTAAGAAGGAATACTTATTTAGAAGATTCCAGAACTAACTAAAGCAATTTATTGTCAGTCAGTTGAATATCGCTGTGTATGTTGACAATTACCAGCCTGAGACGTCCGACCAAACGCACCAGGGTACTAACTGTTTCTCCGTGTAGCTAAAAAACTAACATGAGTCCTTCACAAATTAGGAATTAAATTTAGCAATTTACTAAATTAAATACTTGAAAACTTCTGCTTACTATTACTGAAATTAACTTTATTATTAATTAATTATTAGCAGTTATGTTATAGTGAATATAATATATTGCAAATTATCGTTTGCGTTTCCATTTATATCAGATAAAATATATAATACTACGTTTTGTGAATTTGCAAGACAGAAGAAGCATTTCCTATATTCTCCGTAGTAAATGAAAAATCCTTGAAAGGAGTTCATGCTATGAATCTATTTAAATTGTGAATTTAGCTCAAAGTTTTAATTCCATCATTCTTCTAAGGTATATTCAACCCCCTTGAAGGTTTACTGTAATTAGGTTTGTATTTTCTGTGAATAGTATTTTTTTTGGTTGGATGACGAAATTAAAAACAGAATATTAGCTTTTGCATAAAAAATCAGTAATTCTCAAATATTCTTAATGATAATTGGTTAATAGAGAGGATAGTAGTTTTCTAATGATTTATTCCTTCCTAAAAATGGTCCCTTTCAATTGAGGAAATTATACATGTGTTAAAACCCGTAGTTAAAACAAAATATGCGTCAACAATTAAAAATTAATCAGTTGTTGATTTGTTTGTTTTTATTTTTATTTGAAGCCAGTTTTATTATTTTAATGTTATTTAAGAAAGTAATAGTGTTTGCATTGTTTAATTGCTTTTTATAATATCCTCTAAACAATTTTGACATTTATTAAATGTTTATGCCCTTTTTTTCTTTATTTAATATTTTTTTCCCTTAGAGAAAACAAAAGCCGTATTATTCTGATCTTTATTTTCTGATTTGGTCGTTAGGCGTCGTCGTTGTACGGCAGGGAAGAAAACAGCGATGATGGGGAAGGTGATGGCGATGATGATGATGTTGATAACAAAACGAGTCCTCGAGACAGCGAACGTTGCGATAAAAATATTGCAGCTTTCCCAATCGTTTCATGTGACAGCTGTCCTATGCATTGTTTCGTGCATTATTCTTTATTACTTTTTTTTATTCACTCCTCCATTTCTGTATGGATTTTCTTGATGTTCTTTTTTTTATTATTTTCCTACACTGTTTGCATGCACCTTCATAGCACCGTTACAAGGACTGCATCATAGAATGTTTGCATCGCAATTGCCTTCATAAATTCTGCCTACGAATTCAAAAAACAAAATTACTATTTAAAATTTTTCATTACTGAATTTTTTTTAAGTAAATTCAAAGCTCATTTTAAAATTAATTCAAATAAAAAAAAATTCAAAGCGAATTTTTGTAACTATTCAGATGAAATACAAGTAAATAATTTACTTAATAATATTTAAAATTAAAAAAATAAGTATATAAGTATTACAATAAAATTTATTTAAAAAGAAATAAAAGACCCAACATTACTAATCAGCAAGTCAACAGTGGTTGAGACCGAGCTATTTACAAGATGGGCATCCCAGGACGGCCGTTTCACACTTTTGTTGGCGATCATTAACTGAGTGTAGTCATCTGTAAATAGCGAAGTCTCAACACGGAGATCATTAGAATTGATCATGAACAGAACTACGACACCTCCAAAATTTAAAACGAGGCAGGGTTAGCGATTAGTAAACCAATCACAATGCTTCGCAACGGCTTCTGAATTATTGCTTTAATTTTCTTATTATTATAAATATGATTGCTGCGAATGCAGAAGGCGCAATTGTTGCGATTATTGTGATGATTGTGATTGTTGCTGAGCTGTAAGATATATGTGATTGTTGCGAATGCAAAAGGCGCAATTGTTGCGATTGTTGCGATTGTTGCGATTGTTGTGCTCTGCATTGTGGGATACTTGTCCATAGACAGACGGACAAACCGGGATTATAAGGCTTCCTTTCAGAAGCCTAATAAAACAATAAATACACATTAAAAATAAAACAGGAAAACTGTTGATTATACAATTTTAGGCTTTATTAGGTTCTACGGAAATTCATTTGAGGCTTGCGGAGGACTGGCACATGCATTTTCCTGTTTCATTTTTAATGTGTATTTATTGTTTTGTTTTAATTTGTGAAGGTGTCATATTCTCGTTTACGATTAATTATTTATGCGAAAATCAGATTACTTGCTACAAAAAAAGTTTTGTTCTAATTTTAAATTTAAATTATTGTTAATTTTACTGATGGCTGTCTTGGAGACTTTTTGTATATTCAGATTTATTTTCTAAACTTATTATTAAAAATCCAACTTGAAATTTTCATTATTGAATCGAATTTTCGTTCTTTTTTTTTTTTCTGTGTTTTTTTTTTTCTCTCCACATCTGTACATCTTTGCATGAATTCGAACTTTTTTTTTTCATTTTCTTCTACGCACTTTTCTCCGTAATTATACAAACAATGGAACATAATTGAATATAAACGAGACAGTTTTACAGGATTGAAGTGTGGCTGTTGCATCTATTTCGGTAATTATTGATTCACAGAGAATTTCATTACACAACTGTTCTTCATCAGACTCTATTCACAATTACAAGAAACAGTTTGGAATGTTTACATCACATGCGAGAAATTCACCAATCACTTCTGACTTAGGAAAAGCTGAGGATCTTAAGATATATATATATATATAATATATATAATATTGAGGTACAAATTTTATTAAGAAAAGGCAGTACAATCATGGATTTATACAATTTTATTAACACTTTTTATGCAACCAACTGCACAGTAGGTTGAATTAAAAAAAAAATTTTAGACATTAAACATTTTTTTAATTCAATTTTTTGTAAAAATCTTTTTAATTCAATTTTTTTTAAATCTTTTAATTAATTTTTTTTTTTTTAAAAATAGTTAATTCAACTTATTTTAAAGTCGGTCGCGTAATTAGTGTATTTGGAACAAATATTTAGAAATTATGTTTAAATCTGCACGTAAAATCCCCCAATCAATTTTATTAGTTTTTGGCGTAAATTAATTTACTACGAAGTTAATGCGGAAATACGAACTTTTTTATAAGAAAATATTTTTTAGGTAATTTTTTTTTTTTTTTTTGGAAGAACTGAAACAAAAGTTTTTTTTTTTTTTTTTAAACAATATTGAAATGTTTATTGTTTCAAATCTTTAAATAACATAGTAGATTTGATTGAATTTTTTTTTATTTATTTATAATATATTAATTTTTAGAAAAATTTTTTTTTTCGGAAGCATCGGCATGTTTTAAAAAGAAATCTATGATTGATTAACAAACTAAATAGATTTTCCAGTCAAAAATTCTTATTAAAAAAAAAAAAGGGTTTCCTACAGTCTGAAAATATTACCGTTATCTCATTTTTATCAAAAAAAAAATCACGGCAAAATCTGTAAAACGAAGCAGAGTAAAATCTTTCCAAGGTGCTATTTAGATAAGTTTCTGACGTACTCTACAGAAAAACAAAACAAAAAAAGTCTTAAATATGATATAACTGGAAAAATAAATCAATTGATGTAAACGTTGTTTTTATTGTTGTATTGACGTAGCACTTGGTTTTATTGGATTTTGAAGGACAGTTGATGGGAAATAAACAGACAAACATGCTGCAATATCTATTAGATTAGAAAATGAGAGAACCCCTTTTCTCCCCTTTTTCTGGACTACGAAGTGATTTGTGAATTTTTACTTAGGGACTGTATTCTTATTTTTTCGCCTTACGACATCGTAAGTGGCGATTTTTTTTTTTTAATTTCCCATGATGGTGGTTACGGGTAGCGTTCCGTTGCAATTCCTCTGTAGCTTCAGTATACAGAAGTGCATCCATCTTCCACCGTCGAACCCCCCCCTCGCGTCGTCTTCTCCAATGGACTGTTCCACTCGGTCACATGACTCGATGACTCAGCGCCGTAGCCCCTCCCCTTTTGCAAACCCCCGTTCTTCCTCTGGCTTTAGAGTGATGGCCGACCCATGGCTTGCCTCTTGCCGCCTGCACGCCAACAGAGACGACCCCACACCCAAAGGATACCCGCAGACACCACGAGAGGACGACACGTCGCAGGAATGGTTCGTTTACACACCCCGACACAGGGGATTTTTTTTTTTTTTTAATTTATTTCCTTCCTTTCTGGATTTTATATCCGTGTTGTTCTAACGTTCTCTCTGAACAAAAAAAAAAAAAAAAAAGACGAAAAATCATCGTCTCCTCCTTCGCACGTCTTTATCTTATGCGTCAATGTTGTTGGTGGATTTATCAGTATAATCCGTATTCACTTGTGTCTTTTCTTTTACCGTGTTTTAATTTTTTCATGCTTCCATCTCCGGTTCTTCGCAAGATGCATCCGGACATCTACATCTGCCAACAACATCTCTCTATCGTCTATATCTGAGGGCGTGGGGATTGTCCTAAACCCTACGACCAACGTAAATAAACCTCCTCCCTCCCCCGCATGAACTTTCGTCAGTGCACCATAACCCCTCCCCCCACTTCGAATTGATCTCGACATCTTTTAAATCGTCTCCATTTACCCCCAATTCAACTTCAATTCACTTGATTTCTTTTCCCATTGACGAAAACCTTTTTTCGTTTCCTTAAGTGGTCATCATTTTCTCTCAGTTCGTCGCCTTTTTAAGAAAAAGGCCTCTCGAAAAAAAATAAAAAATAAAAATATGTACTCTTTCTTATTCGTCTAGATTACCCCCCCCCCCCCCACACACACACCTTCCACTAAACCCCTCTCTTGAGAACCCTCTCTTTCCAGCCGTCACATTACATCATTGCTTCTCCACGTCCATCTGGTATCATTATCGATCCCAGTTTCTTGGTTTATTTTATCTCGTCCAAACTGAGACATACTTTGCATGGAAATAATGAAATCACGCTTCCTGTAGTAATTCTATAGAACATTAACCCTTATTTATTAACAAATCGTGGGTCGTATTTTTAATTGATTCTACTTCTTCACATTCATAACAAAAACGAATGGATCTCATCACAGAGCAAAAAAATTGGAAAGCCAAAACAAAAAAAAAACAAAAAAAAGTGCCAAAAATTTTTTTGACAAAACTCTGAATTTTTATTAAGCCAGTGATATAAAAATACAGGGTGTCTCAAAATAATGTACTAACACTTCGGTAGTTAGTACATCAAAGTGTCAGTACATTTTTTTGAGACACCCTATATTTAAAGCATTTGATAAAACATGAGATATTACTGCTAAAATAGATTTTGATTATAGACACTTACTTTCATTTATGCTTGTAATCACTTATTAAGTTTTTTTTTAGATGTTTTTCAACAAACAATGCATAAGACGGGACATATCCGATGCAAATCGAATTATTTAAAATTCAAAAATAAAAAAAAGCAGCACAAATTTTTTTTTTTTCAATTCAGAATCATTTAAAAATTTTTTTAGATACAAACAAAAAACTATTTTACTACCCAAAAAAAAAGTGTTCTCATTTAACAATACAGAACATTTATTTCAACAGCATTATCAAATTGAACATATTTTTTTTTTTTTATGTAGAGTTCTGTTATATAAACTTTCGTTGTAATCTAACTGTATTTTTTATTAAAAACAAACAAACAAAAATGATTTTTGTATTTTTTTTTCTTAAAAAAAAAAAAAAAAGATATTTAACTCTAGGACGAATTGTATTTCTTTTTTTTTTTTAACTGTTCGTGAATTTATTATTTATTTATTTATTAATTTATTTTTTTTATTTAAGTTTTGTTTTTCGATGGTTTTTCGTCCTTGGAATATAACCACTTACATAAAACAATCATTTCAATAAATCCTCTGAATTGGCGCAAATTAGAGTGAAGTAGAAGTCACGTGATGCTTTAAAGCAAGCGTTCATTGGTTCAAGAAAGCAAATGACGTCAGCAATTTTAAAGTGGCAAATGTTTTCTCGTATTAGTGTCGCCTAAACTCCAAGACAAAAACCCTTCAAGCAAACCTCCAGACACAATAGTCACATATTTTAATTTTTTACAGACACTATTTACATATTTTATTATTATTATTTTTTTTTACCATGTGCCTTTAAAAATATTTTTCCTTTCTCAGTGAGTGATTTGTATAAAAAAAAATTGACGACATATGGAATTTAAAATGCAGACATACTAATTTATTGTTGAGATCGTGCTAATTATCAAGGTCAATTTTTTGTCGAATTAATCTTTATTTCTATTTTTTGTGTGCTTTTTTTTTTTTCAATTTTTCAGTGGGGTTTTTAATTTTTTTTTTTTTTTTTTAAAGTCTAGTTATTGAACAGCGGGTATTTTGTTATGTAAATTATTTACATATACAGTGTAGTATTTTACTTCTAAAGCTGAGATTCCATTGTTTTTAATTCATCAAGTATTGAATTATTGTGGATTTTGCTGAGACAGTGGGTTCGAAGTAAAATGCAGGTTGTTAGATCGCACAGCACAGATGCTGCAATTTTTTTTTTAATATAGTTTCCGGAGACTCACAACTTGAAAGATCTACTGAAAGAGGGAGCGAGTCCGCATCTCTTCGTCGTGGGCTGTACGGGGAAGCCATTTTTGCCTATCGGACACCAGAAGCACCAGATTC
>JAFIDM010000006.1:40770926-40784913 GCA_023159025.1 Thereuonema tuberculata
GGTAAATTCCAAAAGAAATCTAATATCAAAGAGACCGAGTGAAAATAGTTTCGAAAATAAATAAATGAATAAAAAGAAAATATACTCTGTGACGAAGCATCAGGAAGGATGTGTCCAGTTTGAATGAAACCTAATGTCTAACAGATGGATGTTGACGATCCCGTATTTTCGTGGATTTCACGCGAGAATAGTCTCTATCCATGTCTTCTCTCAAAATATTGAAATATTTAAATGAATTACAATACGGGGAATTGCATGAGGCTTTTACTACATTTTAATAAAGTTTTAATAAATTGAAAACAGTCAATAAACAAACAATAAATTCATTATGTAGCATTTTCCTAGTGACAGACATTAAAAATACTAAATTCCTTGAGACCTGCTGAAGAGGCTAATGGCGAGATCTCGTGTTTTTCGTAATTCTCGCGCAAACGTGATCGTCAACATCCATCTGTTAGACATTAAGTGCTATTTGGATGAAGAGACTTGGAATTGATTCAAATTTCGTAGTGGAAAACAAATGTTTTATTGAACAACAGCAGTGTTTTGTTAGTACTGCGTTGAGAGCATCTGACTGCTATGCACGTTGATACCCGGCGTGGCGTAAAGCGAAACAAAGTCCTGATGTTGTTTTGTGGCAGATCGCACCAAACTTGCTGCCACGGCTGCTCCAAATGCCGGATGTTCGACGATGGATGCAGTTGATGCTTGACGAGGAAGAAGCCTGGGGATCTGGCTGACCGAGAAAAGGTTTGAATTGCGTGCAGGCACTGCTGGGAAACGGTTGCAGTATGTGCACGTACATTTATCCTGTTGCAAACAGTACATTGGCGCCTGGCAGGTGTGAAGGGCAACGGGTTGCAGGATTCCCTCCACGTATCGCTGTATATTTAAAGTTCCTCAAATCACTATGAGAAGAGATCTGTTTTCATAAGAAATGACTTCCCACGCCATTATACCAGCTATAATGGCTGTTTGCCTCTCGACAATATTGGCAGGATTTGAGCGCAGCCCAGTCCTCCTTGATTCGCGGATGCGATGATCGTCTGCTTTAAGACAGATACGTGACTCATCACTGAACACAACACGAGACATTTTGAAAGCAGACCATGTCTCTCGGGGACGGCGGCATGGAGCTTCTGGCATTTCTATTAAGGGCTTACGATGACATACCTTGACAACTAAATTTTAATCATTTGCATAACTGATGGGAAGGTAGCTACTGCATACGGAGGTTCATTCAAATTGGACGTTTCCTTTAGGTAGCTTGGATTTTTTTTTGTTACGTAGTGTATATCACCATATTCCCATTGTGTATGAACACTGAATTCACTGAATTTCCTCAAATTTCACAACACTGAAATAGTCGATGTATTTCAAATAAAAAATTTATTCAGTAGAATTTACTTTCCAAAATTTCATCCTCGTTTAGCGTTTTCATTAAAAAATATTATATTAAATATTATAGTCTGTCCCGCGTTAATTTCACAACGCCACGCCGTAATCACAATAATCACAGTAATCTTTTTATATACAGCAACCATTTCATTATAGTCCAACAGACGGATCTTGACGATCTCGTATTTTCGTGATTTCACGTAATTTACGCGAGAATAGCCTCTATCCATGTCTTCTCACAAAATGGCGAAGTAAATTGAAATATTTAAATGAATTATAATATGGGGAAATGCATGAGACTTTTACTACATTTTAATATAGTTTTCATAAATTGAAGACAGTCAATAAATAAGCAATAAATTCATTAGGCAGCATTTTCCTAGTGACAGACATGTAAAATACTAAATTTCTTGAGACCTGCTGAAGATGCTAATGGCCAGATCTCGTGTTTTCCGTAATTCTCACGCAAACGAGATCGTCAACATCCATCTGTTAGACTGTACATCAGTAAACAGGGAGGTCTCAATACGGAGGTCCTTAGAATTAATAGTGAAAAGAAATATGGCACCTCCAAAAATTAAAATAAAACAATTAATACATATTAAAGAGAAAATAGGAAAAAATCATGTGCTGGCCTCCGCTAGCCTCAAATGAATTTCCTTAGACATTAAAAGAAACACAATAAACCTAAAATTGTATGATCAACAGTGGTTGAAACCAAGTGTGAAACGGCCGTTCTGACATGTCATATACTAACCACTTGGTCTCAGCCATTGTTGTTTACACATTATTATTATTATTACGGAAAAGTTTCAAACCTTGGGTTTCCCCAGCAAAGACAACATGGCGGGTCAACGACCAAAGCACTTTTTATTACTATTATTATTTAACTCTTAAAACAATTTTTCAAGTATATATTGCATGCTTACAAAAGAATAATGTATTCTAATTTTTTATTTCATTTTAAGCGTTATGAAGAAATTTCGTACAGCAAAAATGTAGTATAGAAGATTGGAGATGTGGAAAGCTTTTTTTTTTTTATAGACTTTAGTCGATTAAAAAAATATATAAAATTTTCGAAATTAAGAATTTTAGATTTACGAACTACTTTGTATGCGGACAGATTTTAGGCTAATATTAAATAACAAGTCCATGATGAGAACTTAGTGGATTCTTAATAATAAATAAAAAGTCTTGTTTTTGTACATTTTTTTTTTTTTAGCCCATACATGTAATTTGTTTTTAAACAGAATTTCCTTTTATGATGGTTATAATGCATTGATGATTGCTTAACTGTTCGTGTGTAATTTATTTGTTGCAGGTAACCGCTAGTGACTCTTCGCTAGTAGCTCTTCTTGCGGCCAGGAACAAAGCCATTAGTCAAGTGAAGAAAGACCACCCAGACTGGAGTGATGTTGTGATTGCGGGGAAGTTAGTCGCCTATGCATCCGAACAGGTGCAAACATTTTGTCCTTCTCCATCTTTCTCTCTTATGTCACACAGTTAGCAAATAAATACGCCATGCTTTGAAAGCAGATCATTGAAAAATTACTGAAATTATTGACATTGCAATACTGAACCTGCACCTTTTTTTCAAAAATATGACCTAAAAATTTCAAAAGACCTTCCAATCAAAAAAAAATGATGAGACTTCTTTCAAGCACGTTTCCCTAATACTCTATCCGATAAAAATATCCGTAAATAGAATAAAAATATATGCTCAATTTTAATGAAAAATTCTTTACAGGAATACAAATAATGCGCCCTTTAGTAACTTAAAGACCAATGCACTGATTTACATCAAATTTCACATCTCAGAGGATTGTACAATTATAGATTTGTGATAAGATTTCGGTATTCGTGAACCCAACTTATGAACAATTTCAAATATTAATATTTAAATTACAAAGAATAATGCACGATGTACAATAAAGTTCATACTTAAAAGAGTGTAATTAAGAATTCAAAAATCCATCTTAAAATGCCACTGTAAAAAAATGCGAAAATTTGTGTCCTAAATAACTTAAAAAATAATGCAATGATCAATATTAAATCCCTTAGTAAAATAGTTTTATTTTCTTAAATGAGGGGTTTGATGTTGATCAGTAATTTTTTTTGTTTTTGTTTTTATCAATCTCATTTTCCCGTCCTAACTATATTTTATAGAACCGTTTTCGAGTTTGGGCGATACACTGTGCGCTAACTCATAGAATAGTACACGAAATTACATAAATTTCACATTTGAGAATTTTTCTGTAGATTTAACTAGATTTTGGTATTCACAAGCCCCATCTTATGGATCACGTTTAAATATGAGCCAAAATACTTAGGTAATACTTAAAGTGTACTGAAGTAATTCAAAGAATAATGAACTGATTAACATCAAATTTGAAATTTAAGAGTTTAGTCTTACTGTCTAGATCTCATTATTGGTCGTAGAAACGCCGGAGATTATAGCTTCAACCACCCTAACAGAGGCTCTAAGGGGAAACACCTATTAAGACCAAAACATCCGATCTGAATAAAACATTTAGATGCTGTATTTCTTAATATGTAGAAAGCTTTCTTAATTCATTACTACTTGTTCTTTACGAAATTAAAGGAGACATTCGTAGCTACTGCATCCGTAAGTTTGGTTTGAACAATGGGAACTCATCAATTCCCTGTCATTGTCCTTCTTCACCACTAGCTCCAACATTCAACTACCATCAGCTACAGACTCTCTCACATTTTTGTAGACCATTGTTTGAATGTTAACGATATGTTTCTTTCTATTAGATACTCTCAACAGGCCCGGATTTCCATGGAGGCCTAGAAGGCCCGGGCCTAGGGCCCCAGCCAGCCGAGGGGCCCCGCCCTATTGGATTGTTTGTTTTTTTTTGGTTGTGGAATTGGAGATAAGGTTTTTTTTTTTTTTTTTTTTTTGGTTATAGATTTTCGGGATAGGCACTTAAATATCAAGTGCCTAGGGGCCCTGGATGTTTAAGTCCGGCACAGACTCTCAACAAAGAATAATGCTAATTATAATTCATTGTTACGATTATTTAAGGGGAATAAAGCATCCCTTAATTAAAACTGATTATATATTTAGTTACTACTGGTTATAAGCCAGTGACATTCAACTTCTTTGTTTGGATACGCTCGAATATATCTTCAACTATAAATCCCCAAGATTATCAGTGCGAAATTCAAAAATCAATAAAATTCTAGAACATAGGGCAACCATTTAAAATAAATTTACATAATTTACATGCAATATATATCAAATGTGAATATTAATACAATTAATGTTTAAATATTCTTTAATAATTAATCAATAAATTTTAATTTTATATTTTTTTATACAAATATATATTGTTTATTTGCTATCGTAAAATTTTTTTAAATGAACGAAGATGAATTGTTATGATGGATTTCTGAATTGTGGCTCCAGGATAAGTAAAAGTTGTTTTAGCAAATCAAAATTAATCAATTAAATATTTTTATCAGCTGTTAATTAATTGGTTATAACTGAAAATAATAATAAAAAACAAGATAATCCTTCCCCATTGTATTGGCAGATTTTTTTAACTCCCCACCTCCCGTTAGATGTCTTCTGGTAGCCCTAGGGGTACGCGCACCCCAGGTTGAATATCACTGTTATAAGCCACAAAACATTGGGTTATTTTGTGGACCTGTGGAAATATATCTGTAAACGAATTTCCTTTGTTTTCGAACGAAACGATTCGTGAATACAAAGTAGATATGTAAACTCTGAAAGACACTGGTTTTATTTTGTATTTTTTTAAAATTAGAAGATTTACTTGGAACTCTTTTACGAAAGACAAAAGAAAAATGGCGGTGTTTGGACTATTTAAAAGACGGCGAACAAGTTGCCAAATCGAGGGTCATTCCAAAACGAAAAGTAGGCCTACGTTTTTTCTTTAGTTTTTCCAAACAAACATCCTGGAAAGGGTCATACCTCACTTAACCTAACCTACAGTAAATTAAAAGGATTTTTTTTTATGTGATTTATTTCCAAACGAAAAATAGCCTCCATGTGTATTCCCAAAGACGCTACAAGCTCTTGTAGTCCTAATGTGATTGTGGGCGCAGTTACTGCAAACGAGACCCTGTGATATTTCCCACATCGTTAAAGGAGAGATAGACGAGGCCTTTCGCGTCCTATTGTTCAGGAATCATCTTCAGGCCTCGACTATCTCTCCTTTAACGCTAGGAAATACCCCGGTCTCGTTTGCAGCTACAAACTCTTGCTTTGAAAATATGCATCCGCCGCTCGCGAAAGAGTTCCAACGAAATCTCGAATTTTCTTAAAAACTTAAAAAGGAAACCAGGATTTTCCATCGGTTTTAGTAGAAAGTAAGTACTTCTGAATCGTTTGGTTTGAAAATAATAAAAATTCGTTGTAATCCAAACGGTTCTGCGTTCTACACAACAACCAAACATTGTTCTATAGAAATCTGAGACTGACTAAATTCTGGGATCTTTGTTTCATTTCGTTTCCCAATGACGTGATCCCAGTAAAAGTTCTTGAATGTTCCATGCGGAGGCTAAGTTCCAGCAGAGGCAAGCTACAGCTAATCGGTTAAAAATACAGCTTTAGATTAACATACAATTTTGAAATTGAATTTTGTTTTCGGATCTACTTTCTTTGAGACAACATTTAGTCCTGGAAAATTCTCGATCAATGGAAGCCTTAGTTCCTCAAAGCATGAACCGAAATAACACTTATCACTAAATTATTCACTTGTAATAAATCAATCCCAACCTCCTTCTAAGAATAAGCTCTGTTTTTGGAATATAAATTTGATTTTGCTTAACTGCGTTGTTGCATTTTTTTTTTCCTTATCTCTTTTCACATCTGCTTCATTCAGTGTAAGTTTAAAGCTGACTTTCGACGATCTGTAGTGCGTTAAGCGAATAAAACTTTTAGTTCGTTCTCACGTCGTAAAAAAAGCAAGATAAAAAAAAAGAAAAAAAGAAACATGTTTGCAACCATCCTTGAATCCCAACCTCCCTTCTTCGCGTCATGATTCTTTTATATTTATGTTCTTGTTTCAATATTTTACCAGTCTCATTCCTCGGTGGAGAGGGCGGGACTGCTGGGCGGCATCAAACTACGATTGTTACCCCCGGACGACAACTGCAGTCTTCGAGGAGAAGCGCTCCAAGAAGCCGTGGACAGGGATAAAGCCAGCGGACTAATACCGTTCTTCGTTGAGTGGTTTTCTTCTCTCTTTATTTTTATGTTATTTGTGGTCATTAGCTTAGAATTAAAATTAAGTATGCCAGTGGCAGAGTAACGTCGATTATACTTCGGAGCCGAATAAAAAATAAATATAGTAGAGCCCCGATTATCAGCGGGATTGGGTGGCAAGGGCTTCGCGGATAACGAAAATCGCGGATAACCCGAAAAAAGACTAAAAATGTTGTGTAAACACGAAAAAAATATTTCACCATTAAAAACTATGTTTTATTGTACAAAAAAATTAATATGTAAAACTTTTAAAATACGTACAGTAAAGCAGAAGCCTTTGCTCTACGTTTGCATCCACAAATTCCGAGAAGGCCTATAGGATCACGATGCACAATAAAGCTATCACTAATTTTCGACCTTCGCACTGTAGGGCCCATTGTATTTTCCCTGTTGTTGGCTTGGATTAAAATTGGTTTTTTTGAGGTTCGAAATTAAAAACTTTTTTTTCGCGGCACTCGCGGATAATCGGGGCTCTACTGTAAATAGAAAATAAACTAGACAAGATTACTTTCAGAATTAGCACTAATTAGCTAAACAGTAGTTTTTTAATCTCAATTAGTTTTTACTTAGTTAACTTTTTTTTTAACCTTAGAAATTCAACATGTGCAGATCCACAATTACAATTTTTTTTTTTTATCATTTCCAGTTTTCGTCACGTTTTTTAAGTTGAAAATACCTAGTAATACCTTGAACCCCCCCCCCCCAAAAAAAAACCTACTGTTTTTTAATTTTAATTTAATTAATTACAGAATATCTTGAAAATTAAAAACAAGAAAATATAAATCCCATATGCTCCGCAAATTCATATTTAAATTTTCAGAATTTTAGGTGAATTGGTAAAAGAAATATATAAAGGAAATAATCGCTTGAATTGCTTGAGTCAGAACCTTAAAATCGTTTCAGTGCAGAACCATAACAAAGCTCGCACTCATGTTCCTAATAGTATTTTTAATAGTGTTGCTATTATCATTAATATATCAAGTAATAACAGGAAGAAATTAGCTATAATTAAGTATTTTAGGAAAAATCTGATAAAATTCAAAACAACACATTTACGTCATGCGATATTTATTTGAATACTGTCATCTCCATTCTGCACCATTTTAACTATTTTTCAGTGTTTTTTATGATAAAATGAATATTCGTTAGTATTTTCTGAATTGTGTCACCCGTGCTGCGTAGTTGATTGATTTTAAATGTTTTCGTTGATAATATTGAGCTCTGTATGTTTAAAATGAAGCAGACCATTTCTTTCTGGTTTTTTTTTAGTTAGTTGCTACTTCGGGAACAACAAATTCCTGTGCTTTCGATAACCTCATTGAACTAGGACGAGTTTGTAAGACTTCATTTAATTTATCAGTTATAATATATGCTTTTTAACTTAGATTTTTAATTAAGTTTTATTATTAAAGAAGATTACGCCTTTATTATTCTGAAAAGACAATTTTAAATCTTCCCGAAAATAATATTCATTTTATATAATAAGAGTACTAAAAAAAATAATGTTTTCCATATTTATTGATTTTTCTTTATTTTTTTCTAACTTATCATTAGAAATATCTGAATTAACAATTTGCACGATAGTAAACTTAGCTACTTGTGCAAAAACTGCTTAAATCATAAAAAGTTTAAATATTATTAAATTACACTATCAAATTTTTAATGTATAAAATTTATATTAGCATTCTGTGTCTAAAAATTAGGATTTTTTTTTTAATAAATGTTTTTATCTAAGTCTTTAATCAATTATTCTTCAAATTATAAATATAATTAAACCAAGAAGGCGCCAAAGGTAAACAAAATATTTCGCCTCTGAGCTATCAACAGTGGGAGTGTGAGACGGCCGTTTCGTCCTCTTTATGGACTCATCAGCCACACAAACCCTCTGTTGAAAGCTCAGATCGCGAAATCAACTTGGGGATTCCACCCACGCTCCCGCCACTGGATTCCCAATAAAATAAGAGCAAAACAAAAGTGGAATTCCTAAGTTGGTTTCGCGATCTGAGGTTTCGACAGAGAGTTTTGTGTGGCTGATGTGTCCATAAAGTGGACGAAACGGCCGTATCACATTTCCACTGTTGATAGCTCAGAGGCAAAATCTTTTGTTTACCTTTTGGTGCCTTCTTGGTTTGTTATTTACTTTATAACGGGCACGTTAAATTGTTATTATAAATATAATATTATAACTAGGGCAAGGCATTTGATGATTTTGCATCTTTTTTCTATGAAGGTTGAAACATGGCTTGCATATATGAAAATGTGTAACATTAAATAATTAGTTAAATAAAGGCAATTCGTTAGGGCATTTTTCGGCATTTTTTAGGGATAAGTCATTTTTTGGCAATTTTTAGGTCATTTTGAGCATTTTTAGTAGTTTTTTGGAAGGCAATGTCATTTTTTTTATACTTTGAGATTTTATTTATTATTCAGTATCTTTGCTTGTCCTCATTCAAGTCAACAAATTTTTCCAGAAAACAAGTAGACCTTTTTTTTTTTTGGTTGTCAAAGTTAAAAAAGTTAAAAAGAAGATTTAATGTAATAAATTCAAATGTTTTATTGGTCATTTATTTTTATTTTTCTGTCATTTTTTTACTATTTTTAGGTCATAAATGCATTTTTTACTTGTCATTTATTAGCAAATTTTAGGTCATTAAATGCCTTACCCTAATTATAACTTAACAGTGCTTGAGACTAAGTGTTTACTAGATGACATCTCAGAACGGCCGTTTCACGCTTTATTGGCGATCATCAACTTAGAGTAGTCATGTGTAATAGTGAGGTCTCAATACGGAGATTGTTGATTATATAATTTTAGGGTTACTATGTTTTGGGTTTAGGGTTACTATGAAAATTCATTTGAGGCCGGCACATGAATTTTCGTGTTTTATTTTTAATATGTATTTAGTGTAGTTTGGTCCTGAAGGAGGAGTGAGACATGATACTATATCGGTCCTTTTTTTTTGAGGGATTTCTCCACTCCGGGATGAGATATTTTCTCGATATTTCGGCTCGGTGCCTCGAGCCTTCTTCGGGAGACATATACAAATCAATTACATGAAGGTGAGCGCAGAACTAACAACTTGTTAGTTTCTCGGATAACTTTCTCAAATGTGTTATCAAACTTATCCGAGAAACTAACAAGTTGTTAGTTCTGCGCTCATCTTCATGTAATTGATTTATAAACATCTCCCGAAGAAGGCCCGAGGCACCGGGCCGAAATATCGAGAAAATATCTCATCCCGGAGTGGGGGAATCCCTCAAAAAAAGGAGCTATATACAGTAGTACGTATTTATTGTTTTATTTTAATTTTTGGAGGTTCCATATTCTTGTTCTTGATAATTATAACTTATATATAAAAAAATCAACTGATCTAACCTTTTAATGTGATTATTTTTATAAGCTACATTTTTTGAATAATTTTTTTTTTTCCACATTTTTTTAAAATGCTGGTATCTTGTATGCAAAGAATTTGTCATTTCTGTAAAGATTTGTTACTCCATCTTCACAGAGATTGAGGAGAAAAAAAGGGGCCTATCAGATTAAAATTATTTAGAAAATATTTTCATTAACTGAGCTACTATCCAAAAATTATCTTATCTAATGTAAATACTGTTTTTATGCATAATTTTTAATCTGTTTTTAATATTTCTAGTTAATGTCTGAAAATCGTAAAATTTATTTTCTAAAAATCTTGTTAATTTCTCATTTCTTTTGCAAAATGATGTAAACTATTCGGTATAAAAAAAAAAAAAAGTATTTTGATCTCTAATCATATATTTTTGTTAGCGCTAACTGTAAAACCTTGTATCTGATACATGTGAAAATTCAATGTCTCAGGTCAGAAGGAAGGTCTGTGGATGCACATTGATGCCGCCTACGCAGGATCCGCCTTCATTTGTCCCGAGTTTCGACCTTTGCTCGATGGTATCGAATACGCCGAGTCGTTCAATTTCAATCCCCACAAATGGTTGCTGGTGACGTTTGATTGTTCTGCAATGTGGTGAGTCATTTAAAAAAAAAAAATAGTTTTCAACTAACGAATTCGAAGAACACGTGATAAGCAAAATAAATAAATAAAATGAAATACAAAAATCGTAGCTATAATCTTTTTGAGGAATTTATAACAGGATTAAAGATGATTCATTAAAAACGACAGGATCATAACAGAAACGGGGGAAAAATGGAAACTGACATTGCACTGTTTATAAATAATAAACAGTGCAAAGAATGCTGTGTTAATAAATACTATTTGCAATAATTACAAGATGGAGCCACGACAGAATCTCAGCAGGATTTCAATCTCAGCAGACTGTTTTGTCAATAATGATGTATTTAGGATATAATATGTCTGCAGTGCAATTTTGAAGTGAAAGAAAACAAATGCGCACCCAACGAAAACCTTAGAAATTTGATAATATTATGTATTTTTTTTTTAAATATTATTTTTTAAACAAGCAATGGGCGAGATCAAAATTGTTAACCAAGTGACATCCTGGAACAGCTGTTTCACGCTCTTTGGCGATCATCAACCAGGAGCAGTCACCAGTAAAACAAGGTCTCCGTACTGAATGATCATCGGAAGCGCAGCTGTGCCTCTAAAGAAAAAACGAACAATAAAAAAACTCACTAATTTTTTCTTTTGAGGCACCACTGCGTTTCCGATGATCATTATTATTTTTTAAGTTACAGTTTTGTACAAAATTGTTCTAATTGTAAGTGTTAAACTTTAATTCTCTGTGATTTAGCCTTATCCAAAAAACGCGTTGTATTGTTGTAATATATAGTGCGGTCGGCTGTTTCTGGTCATACGTTCAAGATATGGTAGATCGTACGATGGGACACCTAAACATCATCGATTCCATCGTAGGATTCCATCAAATTTGCAACTAATGACGATAAAGGAAATCCGTGGATGGGAAAACCATGTTTGATAAGGCTGGTTTTAGGCGGGTGAAAATTGGGTGGTTCTGTGCTGGGAATTCCTTCTGGTCAGCAGTTTTTAGAACGTGCTCTATTTCCTTGATGGATGGATTTTTGTATACATAAACGTTTATTTTCGTAAATAAAACGTAGGTATGACGGTAATTGCCAAATGTTAAGAGACCAAGCTTCATTCGATTCCGTCTTTACGCCATATTGGGATCTCGTCAACAACGAGACCTTTACGTGATTTTCAGATGGATGGATGTATTCTTGCTGTTCGTGCAATACATTCAGAATACCTTGACGAGAAACCGGTTCAACACGCGAAGACCAGCAAATTCCTAGCCAACATCCTGCACAGAACCATCCAATTCTCACCCGTCTAAAGCCCGCCTAAGGGTATAAACTTAAGAGAGGAAGAATCTTGAATTCGACATGATTTCAAAATGGGTCTGACTCAGTTGATCTCGGCATGGGTAAGATTATGCATTCTTCCATAAAGACAAACTTTCCACGATTTTGAGTCATGGATTTCTATATTATTAAGCAGAATAAGACATAAAAATCTATAAATTATCAAATAATATCGCCTTCAAGCAAATAGTTATTGAATATAATAAAATTTTCTTAGATTTTCAAAGGTTACATAAGTATAAGACAATTTTATGAAAGATTTTAAAAGGTTACATAAGTATTAGTGTATATTAGTGTGTAATTAGAAAGTCATTTCTTTTGTTTAAATTAAAAATGAAATTTATTTTTCCAGGAAACAGAATTGAAAAAAGACTAAAACTTTTCTTCCAATTTAGGATCAAGAATTCCGATTATTTGGTGAACGCCTTTAATGTTGATCCTTTGTATCTAAAACATGATAATCAAGGCCTGATACCGGATTACAGGGTAAGTAAAAAATATCGACATCACTGTAAGCGAAATTAAACACCTGCAAATACTAACAGACTTTAGAAATGTTAGTTGACAAACGTCGACACGTTTTGTCCACAAACAAATTCTTTTGTTTCGTGTTCAAGTATTGTAGAGATTGAAGTGACGTCAGAGAACTGCATAATTATTCTGCAGCGAGGAAAATAGTTCCGGCGTTCTTGTTATTTCATCCTGAATTTAGAAGATTATCATTGACTTGAAAACATTAAATATTTTAAGAGACAGAAAATGTAACTGTTCAAATTATTAGATTTGTTTATTTTCGATTACACAACAAGGGAACATACGATTGGTTGATGTTGTTGAGGGTCTCATTTCAATATGGCAGCCTCCAGTGCATCGCACGCGTCTCCTAATAAATATTTCAAAAGTAATTGTAAAGATCAGTAGATTCACAGCAGTGCGAAACATATAATTATAAGAGTTTATTCCAAGTTAAGAGAATTGGAACAATGTCACCTAACAGCTGATGAAGTCATTCAGAAAACGACAGGAATATCGGTGACATCTTTTTATGCCATTAAGAAGAATTTCAAAAGGAGGGAATTTTACACACCAGACAAGAAGCGACCTCGGAAAGCAAATGCCTTTCCGAAATACAAATTTCGGATAAAATTTGTGATTCATTTCTATGCACTGCAATTAGAGATAAAATGCATAAAATGTTTTTTCAAAAGGAAATACCTACAGTAAGAAATATATTGAAAAAAATTACTGACGATCCTGAATTATCGAATATTTCCCGCAATACATTGTATAGAACATTAAAATTGTGTGAATTTAGATATCAGTCACAGCAAAGAAATTCACGATAATGTGACAGTGAAGATAGAATCACTTAGCGACAAATATTTGCGTGCAATTCGGCAATTTCGTGGAAGGCGAATTTTGGAATGTGAACTGCTTGATAGACTGAAGAACAGACAGTAGTCATTGATTCTTCTGTGATCATACTGTGATTCATCTGATAGTTTTAGAGAGATACAGACTCATCAATTGGATAAGAAAAGTTCTCACAGCGAACAATGATTAATAAAACGAAAACAAAAACTTATCAAATACAATAGAAAAAAAATAAACAACAAATAAATGTTAAATAAAATTAAATAAAAAAAATAAATAAAGCAAGAAGAAAAAAAAAGTAAATAAAAAGACAAAAAAACAAACTGAATGAAAATAATAATAAAAAAAAATTGGGATAATATGGAGGAATCGATCCTTTGTCTTACGAGGTGAATGCTTTATCCATTTAGACCACCATGAAGCACGTATTACTCCGCGTGACGTCACTGCAATCTTTACAAGAAATGGACTGTAGTTCAATGAAGCCACCGCCAGTGTTTGCATTTTGTTTTGAAGGATGAATTATTTAGTAGAAATGACAATCTTAATTTCTTGCAATCATTTCAACATGCTTAAAGGAATGTTTCATGGATTTATTGAAGATTTTAAATCTTTTAAAG
>JAFIDM010000006.1:40797412-40829632 GCA_023159025.1 Thereuonema tuberculata
GATTCCCGGTATCAACAATTCCAAAAGCATCTCAGTGATTTTTATTTACCTTTTTATACCTTAATAATTTTTCCACGAATGTTAAATATTCCCATTTTCTTATTTCTATTTATATATTAATTTTTTTTCCAGAAATGACGCTATTGACCAGAAAAGTCTTCTATGAATATTTTTATTAAATGATTCTATGGTCAATCTCAGATTTTTTGTAACCTTTTGTGGACATGACTAACAATGATATCTCCTTCTCTTGTACCCTCTATTTATGTTAGATCATTGTAAAAATACATTTTTATTCATATTTTTCATGATTTTACTTAACAGAAAAAAAGCATTCATCTTTGTTTGCCATCTAAGAATTTTCTGAGAAATTCCAAACCGACCCTCCGCCTCTTCTTCAATTTGAAAGTAATTAACTTTTTGCCGATGTTGATATTTTTAAATGAACGACAGCTTTCTTTGCTTTGTGTGGGAGGTTATGAGTTGACGCTATTCCAATACCGTTAAGCGTCAGCTGCTTTGCTTCCACTGGAAAACAAGACATATAATGAATTAAACATAAATCAGAAGAAAGAACATTGTCACTTGACGGAAGAGATGTTGCATTTTGAGAGGTTCTCTTTAACTTCTATTTTTTCTTTGTTCATACTTTTTTATATGATAATGTGTAGAAACTTCCAGAAATGAAGTACTTCTGAAACTTCAGAAATGAATAGAAAATTACTGACAACCATTTACATTTAAAAGTAACTATTTAGTCAACACTAATCAAAATTTGTATAATATTAAATCAGCATGTGAGTGTGTATATCTCTCTCCCTAACTTTTTCACCAGTGATTTACTATTAACATCCTTCCTCCTTCTTAATTCAATCCTCTTTTAAGAACATGCTTATTAATTAAAATAGAATCTCACAGAGATCGGAAACAGCTGAACATTGTATATATAAAGGTCATTTAATGGATACTAATGTAAAAATATTGGCTTACGAAAGAAAACCAAAAAAAAACATTGTTAATAAGGAGTACAAAAACACAGAACTTAAATAGATATGATGGTGTTGATATAAGTAACTAGAGTATTTTTCTAGCTAATGGTTTAACAAAAGATAGACTTAGATGAAAGCAAACAGTTGTATTTAAAGTATTAGTTTATTAATTATTGCTTAATGAATTTATGATCATTTTTTTTTGGTTTGTTAAATGGTTTTTACCGGTACGGTTTAGCATTATTCAAATACAAAGATATTATTCCATTGTTGAGACGTGAGTTTATTTGTTTTAATCGAGAATTATCATGTTTCTCTTTTGTTTGTCTTAGTTTTTATTTTTGCAGCTTGAAAAACGAATAAGGGAATTTTCCGAAAATTTGCAATGTTATTTATTTTAATAATTATGAATAATAGTTTGTTGTATTGTTCATTCGTGGAAAAGAAATGATTTATCTTTTATGCTTGAAATTTTTCCAGTTTCGATCCCTGAAGAAAAATGTGCGCGTGTCAACAATAAAACTTCCACAGAAACAATGAATTTAATTGCCAGCCAATGCTTTTGTCTTTCATGCATTCTTTGTCCATCAAAGAAAATCCTTGCCTTTAAACAATCCCCGTTTAATGTTACCCCCTTTTTTTTTGTCTGATAAGGGGCAACATAAATGGAAGTATTAATCCATAACCCATGGTTTTCTTCTTTTGCCAACTGCCATTTAACAGTAATTTTAATTTTATGTTCCAGTGTACAGGGAGCTTGGAACCGACTAAAAATATTCTTTTCTTAACTAGGCACTACGATCACATGACTTTAACCCACTAAATGTTTATTTTGGATATTTCTGAAGGGCCAATAGGTTAGGCTGTAAAAAATTCCACGATCCTTATTCATCTTTTTACCGAAGAGAGTTACAGAGGCTTTTGCTGCTACCGATCCCAATTTGTTGAGAAGAATCCAAACCAATATTGGTATTCCGGCTGAAAATATACTTACAGAATCAAGATGGACGCGTGGAAAGCTATTACAATTGAGAGTAAGCTTGTGTATTTTAAATCCCGTTGAATCCAGACTTTTCGGGAACAGAATTCACTGTTTAGGACTGGTAGTCATAAGTAAATTGGTAGGGGGTCTTCTTCTTGGACATTCTGTGCAATCATCACGCGAACCAAATCTCATGTTTCTAAGACATTGCATTAATTTCACAACATGTTCATCAGTTTTAAATTGGGACGCTATTCCTCAAAACAACAATCACAGGCTGTCAACACCTAAAGAACATGTTCCTATTTTCTTTCAGGTAATTGACAAAATGAATAGAATATTCTCGAAAGTCATTTTGTTTCCCAAAGGAAATTCACGAGCGCGATCCTACCTTTAATGTTTACTCAGACGAGCAGATCCGGCTTACCGTACTCCCGTCTGCCATTAAGAGTCCTTTTCAGTCCCTTGACGCAGGTCTCTGAAGTCCGCGTTCCTAAACCCAATTGTCAACTATTCTTTTTCCCTCGGTGCCGAGATGAAAAACGTGTGGGTGGTGCTCGTTCCTCTTTTTTTGTCTTTGCCTACATTTGCTTTCGTTAAATCTCACGAGGGAGTAAGATGATTAAGTTAGTAATTAACCTCGAAAGTCAACCGTCTGCTAACGTAAATTACATCAGCGGAATTTATTTGAGGGAAGATCGTGATGGTGATGATGATGCCACTTTGGCCTATAGGAAAACAATCTGTTTTCCAGATTCAATCGATACAAAGAGTTACAGATCTCTTTGATGCCAGAAGGCACTGTGTACTTTCAGTTGATGAAACAATTTAAAGTAAGATAATGTTCTTAAAGAAACTTGACGTCTACTTTCCTTTTAAACTATTTTTATTTTTTTTTCTGTGTTAGCTAAAAGTATAGAAAACTAAACAGAGGGAAAAGAAATCGGCATTTGTTAGTTATCATTTTGGCCAAAAATAACATCAAACGTTCTATTTGCCAAAAACTGAGTAGATCCGAAATCGTCATACTAATGTAATTTCATTCATAACGAAAGCACGCGCAAATTTATAAGAAATGAGTCAATCGTTTCGTTGCTTCTTCTGTGGAAACTTCCGCAAACTTCACTCGATAATTTTTCTACGGAAGCCTTCACGGAAGAGTCACAACCTTCTGTTCTTAAATGCGCAAATCAAGTTTCAAGAAGATTTTTCAAGATTTTTCAAGAACTAAGAAAAACTAACTGTAATAAAAGGATTATAAAAAGAAGGTGTTATACGTACACTTTATAGGTATTTTAATTTTTGTGAGCCTGAGTTTAGTTAATAATAGTAATAACAATAGATCGCTTGAGATGAATTTCTCCGCCTACAAGGCTTCCGGACTTTGCCTGAGATAAACACACGTATAATAATAATAAAGCGTGCTTACTATCATTTAACTAATCTGGAAACGAACTTGACTCCACATTATTTACTAAAGTTTCTGACCTGCAAAATCACACAGCAACAGCAGCTACTTCTTCAAATATCAGATCTCCTACTTTAAATACAGACCCAACCTCTACTCAACACAGTCCAAATCAAGAAAACAATATCCTACAAAAAATTAGAAATCTATTCTATACTAAGTTAACTGAATACCAAGGCTTAGAACCAAAATACAGACCAATAATTCCTAAACAACTGACTTGCCCAAAGTTACTTTCCATTACTGAAATGTTAAACAATACATGCCTCCTGACTATCTCCAAAATAACCATTCGATGATTGATATCCACACTGCTACTTACTGTGCAGCAGCTGCTGCTACAATGTATAACGGACACCATCTTCGACATCACAGCGATATAGCAAACCAACCTTCAACAAGAAGACTCCAGAATAAAATAATAACCTTCATGTTAAAATAGGACGTACAAAATTCCTTCGCTACTCGAAAACGAATTTAAGCACTAGGTTGTATCTTATTATTTTAGTTGAGAAAGCTAGTGTATAATTAGCGAAACCGGCCCTTTTAAAGTGTAAAATATGTTTTTTAATCTTTTAGTTCATTGTCATTGTCTTCATTTTTGAAGACGTTAAAATCTGCACACGTTAAAATTGAGCTCTTAAAATAGGATGTTTGACACAATACAAACAGGGAAACCGTAATAGGAAATTAGTTTAATTGTCAACCAAATTCTTGAACAAACGAAATTCTATTCCTCATGAAAATCCAAATACAAAGATTAGGGAATATCTGGACACAGTAAAGCAAAATTAAGTGTTTATTCCCAACATCTCCGCAGATATAAAGAGACTACACTGTGTAAATACCAAAACAAGCTCTTTTGTAATAATGAGAAAGCTTTTTACAGATCATTTCATGTACACAACAGCAACATCAACAGTCCTGAACAAACCGAAATCGGAACATTCTGAAAATCCATTTGGTCTAATTCTGTTCAACATAATGCTGATAACAGAAGAATTTAGTGCTTCTGAAAAGATCCAACATTGAATATACTCATCCATCATCAAAAGGTCACAGAATTGAAAGACGCCTTGTACTGACCATATACATAACTTTTGGTACAAACACTTCATATGTATATACAATGTTAGCAGATCACTTCAATACATTTCTAACGGAACCTCATCTCATACCTCCATACATGTCTGAAGAGTAACATATCTTAAGCCGAAAATGGCTATACCAAAGATCCAGCAAACTATCGCCCAATCACATGTCTCCCAACAATATACAAATACTTCACGGCCTGCATCTCCAATCAAATTTAGGAATGTAGTGAAATCTACAGCCTCTTATCTGAATAACAAAAAGGTGCTCGACAAAACACACAATGCTATAACGAACAGCTAATCATTGATACAATTGTACTTCGACAGGCCACTAAAGCTAACCGCAATATCTACATTAACTATAAGAAGGCATATGATTCAATATCTCATAGTTGGCTCCTCCGTGTCCTAAAAATCTACAAGGGAAGCCCTGTTACCATCTCATGCCTAAAACAATGAATCAATAGAAAACCGAACAGACAATAAAACCACATCTCGTATTCCAATGAAACGAGGCATATACTAAGGTGGTTCACTAAGTATCCTCTGGTTCTGTCTAGCCATTAATCTCCTTTCACATCGGCTTAATTCCATTAAATTTTCATGGGTACCAAAGTAAACTTAATATCATCAATAAACGTTTGACACACATTCTGTACATGGATGATATCAAACTGTTCGCCTCTTCTCAAGCCCACTTCACAGAGCTCCTACATATTTCCGAATCCTTTTCCAGAGAAATTTCTATGGAATTTGGAGTTAATAAATGCAAAACGCAAGCCATCACCAAAGGGAAATGAAAAGCAGATAGCTTTCCTCTCAAATCTGGAGAAACTGCCATGCAAGAAGAAGACACCTATCAATACCTCGGGCACTGGCAATCGACACAACGGTACATCAACCACACAGAGACCAAATCTCTTCTAAAAAAGTATTCATTCAGCCGGTCCATCTCATCTTAAAAACTTATCTCACAGGAAAAAATACAATCAAAGCAATTAACAAAACGCCATCCCCATCCTTACCTATTCCTTTGAAATAATCCATTGGAATCCAACTGACATTCAAGAAAGAATAATCAGACGCCAACTCCAGTTCACATAGAAAGCATCATCCATTAGCATGCACTGAGAGACTCACACTTCCAAGAGCAGACGGTGGTCGTGGACAGATAGACACAATTACATCACAATCAAATATTAAATCTTTCACAGTAATTTTGTAGGAAATAAGAACAATAGCATTACACATAGCAGTCATATTTGGAGATAATAAGCTATCACGGCTCAACCTGAAAAACCCATATACATACGACAGTGTCCAAGACACTGATTAATATTAAAGAGTGGGCATAAAAGCCATTACATGGAGAACACTATAATGAAGTATAAGCCAATCATATCGATAAAATATCCTCCCACCTCTGGCTCACTGATTCGGATTTCCACCGAGAAATAGAAGCATTCGTACAAGACCACGCAAGACCAAATAATTAACACCCGAAACTACCCAAAACACATAATTAAGGATCCCACATTAACATCAGACAATTGCAGGCAATGTTATGGTGTCAATTAAACAATTCAGCATGAAGTCTCATCCTGTAAAGTCTTGGCCAAACTGACTACAAATGGCGACATGATCAAGTCTGTAAAATTCTTCATCAACTTCCTCATGGAGTCATCAATCTAATCTCATCAACCTACAACCTCCCCATATTACAAAAATAAGCCTGACACTGTAATAGAAAATAACAACTATAAATTATATTGGGACAGATCTATTCTTGCTGACCAGACAATTGCACACAGACCAGATATCACGTTGATTGATAAAACACAGAAAACAGCATTTCTAATTGATATGACCATCCCAAGTAATAATATATTATCAAGTTATCACAATAATTTATCCAAATTCTCCGATCTTGCTGTAGAAATTCAAAAACAGTGAGACATGAAAACAGTTTACAACATTCCAATCATTGTCTAATCCCAAAGAGTCTTCATCACTTCTTTAACCTATTGACTCTACATTCGAACATAATCAACCAAATGCAAAAAGCTACTCTCCGAAGTACATACTGTATAGTTCGCAAATTTCTACATAGGAACTCAGTTCGTTATAAAGCACAGAACATCGTAATCTTCATCTTGAGAAAAAGAACTTCAATATGATCTCTCATCGATCATATTAAAACCACCCGTCAAGAATTGAGCAAACAATTAATAATAATAATAATAATAATAATAGACTACAAGTCACCACACAGTTCACCAAAGACATTGGGATGGAATTTGGAATCGACAAATGCCGCAAGTTACACATAACACGCAGGAAAACTTCGAATTTGGAGGGTTTTGAACTAGACCATGGGTTGGCCATCCAATCCATGGAAGAGGGAGAGACCTACAAGTACCTGGACTTCCAGCAAGCGCGCGTCATTGACAACGCAAACATCAAAAATGCACTGAAGAACATACACCTTGCTCGCGTTAACAACATACTCAAAACACAACTCAACGCCAGAAATAAAATTAAAGCCATCAACACATTTGCGGTCCCGACACTAACATATTCGTTCGGCATAATTCCATGGACAAACACCTAACTCGAAGCGCTACAACGCAGAACACGCACTACATTCAAGAAACACAACATGCACCACCCCCAGTCCGCTACGGAAAGGATGACTCTTCTCCGCAAGGAGGGAGGCCGAGGACTCATCAACCTTATCACCCTACACGAAAAACAAGTACATACACTTAGGGAACATTTCCACCAAAGAGCACAACACTCCTCACTCCACTCAGCCATTGTCAAGGCAACACTCAGCCATTGTCAAGGCAGACACACACACCTCACACCCCTGAACCTCGAAAACTCTTCTCCAACACTCACCACCCCCCGAAACCCATACTCAGCAGCTGCGTGAATAAGGAACTCCATGGCTCGTAAGGAACTCCATGGCAGACATCGCCACGGACTCAATCAGTCACATGTCGATATGGAAGCGTCGAACAGATGGCTGACGAGTGGTGAGCTGTTTGGGGAGACCGAAGTGTTCATGATCGCGATACAGGACTAAGTCATCTCCACACGCAACTACAAGAAACACATTCTACACGACGCAAACACACATGACGACAAGTGCAGGAAATGCCACACTAAGCATGAGACGATCGACCACAAAATATTAGGCTGTCCCCTTCTCTCTCAAACAGACTACGTCCACCGACACAATCATGTAGGGTCAATCGTTCATCAACAACTAGCACACTATTCTTAATATTCACTTATTAAGAATACGGTCCCGTACTACAAGTAGGCCTACATACCACAAAGCGTGTTAGAGTCATCCTCATATAAACTGTACTGGGACCGCCCCATTCCCACAGACAAAACCATACATCACAACAGACCTGACATCACATTTGTTGATAAGGTCAACAAACAGATCTCTCTCATTGATATTGCAGTGCCTAACAGCAAGAACATGCAGAAAACTCATGCAGACAAGATCAGTAAATACACCGATCTAGCACACGAGCTCCGGAAGCAGTGGAGGCAGGATCGAGTACGTGTTGTACCCATCGTTCTGTCTGCCACTGGTCTGGTGCCTCACACACATTGCACCACAGTCTCAGCACACTAGAACTTCACAAAAAACCTATGCACAACTGCAGAAGGCTGCGGTACTCAACACGCATCGTTAGGAAATTTATGGACACAACCACTCATCCCTAATCATTCTTGCACATGTCTTTACACTTGGCAGTATGTGCTTTGGTCCTTGACCCGCCATATTGTTTTTGCTGGGGAAACCCAAGGTTGAAACATACAAACATAATAATAGAAGTAATTAGTAAAATCTTAGAAATCATTAGATATTATTTTTAATAAAAAATATTTTTAGATTAGATTAGAATGGGGTGATTGTCGGCGGCAGGAAGCCAAGCACCGCGACCAGTAGATCCATTGTGCTAAACCCACGGAAATGAGGACAGATGGAAAGAAAGACTGAGAAAGTATGGTGGTAGGCTCGAGGGGAAATGGGAGAACCCCGAGAAAACCTGCCCTGCGCGGATCGTCCACCATCACGAAACTCACATGAGAACCGAACCCGGGACTCAGAGAATAAAAAATAAAAAATATAGAAACTTAACTTTCTTGATCTTTGTAAAATAAAACTTCAAAAAAGCCTCAATTTATTTTATCTCTAATTTTATGATTTGAATGAAAGTTAGTAATGTCCTATAATTGCAATCTAAAATCTATTATGAAAATATACATAGCTGTAAATCGATAGATTGTGTCTTTAGGGATAAAATTCTTTGAGTCCATCAAAATCACTGAAACAAGAGAAAAAAAAAACAAAAGCATTAATTCTTTTTTTAGTACTGTTGATTTTGCAGGAGACCGACTCAGTGCAAACAATTTATTTCTTCTTTCCACTCATTTCTTAGCAAATGCGATTCATCATCTCTCTTCAATGCATTCTTCATTTTTGTTTCTGCAATGTAAATAAAACAATGTTTACATACGCTTTAAATTCAACTGCAGCGAATTCGACACGATGAAGTGATTCAAATAATAAAAACAAAAAACTCAAATGTGGCCCTTCTTTTATTTGTCTGTTTAATTAGGTTTCATTATTTTTTTAATCTTTCTTGATTCTCCAATCATTAATTTCTTAAATCTCTTTGCTGCTACATTTATAAGTTTGATTACTTGTCAAACATCCATTACTGTTCAACGTCATTTCGAACTGCCGTTCTCCTGGTCGCAGCGCCAGATTTTCTCCTAGCGGGGATTTTTTTTTTTTAACAAAAGTTTTATTTCCAAATCGATTCCCAATGATTTTTAGTAAGCATTCCTTGTAAATATGGCTAGGCTTCCCTCAATGTTTCTCTCGATAGATGGCTCTGAAACAGGGATATCGTAATAATCACTTTTTATATATAATTAAATCGCCGATTTATGATGAAGTGCGAAAGTGCAAAAAATACGATTTTTCATACTTTTCAAAAACTGTGCAGATTCGTTCCCTTCCCCCATTTCTTAATAGAAACACCTTTAACAATGAATAGTAGTATTCTTTCACTGTATAGTACTTTCAAAACTGTTTAGTACAATAAAAATGAAGCAGAAGCTACAAAGTGAAAAAGCTGCAAATCAAAAGGATTTCAAGTGTAAATGTCTTCTAACTTTACATATTTTATAATAAAATTTTAAATAAAATAAATAAATAGACTTTATCCAACAGCTGCAAATCTCCCACCCAAATCGAGACGAATCTTTTCCACAACAGCAAAGTAGGAAAGCCAGGTGGGGCAACGCTACATGTTTTCAGAAATACACAACTCAAGATATATATTGGAGTCATTTATTTGTTGCATACGCTTAGCCTAAGTGCCTACTTACAAAAACAGTTGGGAACGATCGATTCTCGAGTGTTTTAAAAACGGTGACCACAAGCCATTAACAGTTAAGATCTCAATATCTGTATGTACCAGTTTTAATACGAAACGTGTCAATATTTAAAAAAACGAGGTATATTTATTTAATGAAGTTATGAGTTTCTTTCTGTGTCAAATAATCTACTATTAAAGATTAATTAAAATCTATACACCACAATGTAATAGATCAGTTCGCATCATTCATGAAATATTATTATGCCTTAATATGCTCCCTATCTATTTTCTTTGCCATCAAGGCACTTTATTCAAGACATATTCAGTGGAACCTCAAGAAAGGAAACAACACAGACACAATTCTCTTTCCAATATTATACTATCTTCTTAATTAATCCATTACAGAATCAGCAATTCAGCTGTTACCTCCAGAAGTCGAAGAATTGTAAGACAATGATCAGAATCTCAGTTAGAACACCGAATATAAAACATTTCCATTTTCAATGTAAAACAAATGACCAAAGTCCTGATAGAAGCTTACAAGTTCCTAAAGTATGCTTACAGAGAAGTAATGCAGTATTTATTTGTTTTAATATATTACAGGCAGTCCTCTATTACGAACGAGATACTTTCCTGAGAACGTTCGTAAGTCGGATTTGCATGTAACTCGGATCCCTAATGAACAGTGCATGTACGGTAATAATAATAATAATAATAATAATAATAATAAATGCAAACCGGAACAAGTGATGAGCGGTCTAGACGGCTGTCTGCCGTGTGACCGGTGTGTCGAACCTGGGTTCGAATCCCGGTGTTGGCATGGCTGTTTCTTTCTTCATCTGTGTTTCGTCCGTGTCTCCCTGGGACTTACTATCTCAGGATTATCCTGGACGGGATGTGAATCTCGTACCCCTTTTTGACTTTCACTAGCTTCGCCTGACGTTGTCAAGTTGGGCTAGTTCCATGGTCCACAGTTGGCCAAATTCGATAACGGAAGGAACAAGATTAATAAGACCCCAGTACTATAATAATAAGTTACAGAACCTATCGTTGTAAGAGTAAACAAACACTCACAAAATCGAATAAAAAGTTAAAAGAGTGCGTAAGCGACCGTAAAAACAACGAGACTAGCCTCTAACATAAAGATGGTGCGCCAGCTGTTTACGCCATGCGAGTTTGTTCACATGCGCGGAAGAAACTAGTTCCAGAATTATTAATGCAAATACTTTATGGGGAGTAAATACTTTATAAATTATCCTTATGGGGAGCCTTGGGAGTCGGTTCGTAAGTATGGACGTTCGTAAATCAGGTCGTTCATAACCCGAGGATTGCCTGTACTTCATTTTTCTAATTGAAAGTGCTTTGAAAAGCTTAAAAAAAGAATCAGAAGCTATTAAGTTTTAGAATTTTATGATTACTGTAAGTGCTTCCATTTAGATTAAGAATATTTCAAAAAATAAAGTCTACCTCTCGAATATAAAAGAAGTACTATTTTGAAGTTACAAAAACCTAGGTTAGCAATGCTCAGCAAGAAACACACTAAAAAGTTTTTGGATAGCAATAATCTGAAATTCTTCATTGTTAACACGGCTGCCAGCTTGTACAAATAGTTCCTATTTATTTAAAACCAACGTATACATGTTTACTTGTTACGAAATCAACAGGTAAATAGCAAATATACTTTATTTTGAAGAAAGAAGTGTTATAAATTGTTCAGATGTACAATTTACTTTACATTCATTTTCAAACGAACACACTTGCTACGGCTTTAGCAAGTAAGCACCAGTTCCGACTGTAGGCAAGACAAAGAGTGCGAGAATCACCACCAGAAAATGGTCTCCAACAACGCTATGTAGTTCTAGTATATGTTGCCAAGGCAGTTCTTAAAACATGGAGAGAAAACGAGCATTGATGTTACGATAACGGTACATAAATACATATACATATACATGCATATATATATTATGTTTATATACGGTTTTTAAGTTCTAGAAACGCCTCTATAAAAAAAAAATATTTGAAGAATATTGAAAATATTCAATTTTTTTAAAAATTTATCTGATATTTATAATTTTTTTTTTTTTTTTGATTTTTGAAAATCTTGATGGTAATATCTTCATGTTCTTTTGTTTTCGCGACGTATTCATAAATATCTACATTATTAGATAAAAAAGCTTTTGCGAATGTGTCCGCAACAATTGAAGTTCGCACGTGCGTTGCCAGGCAACAAGGATAATTGTTGCGTGACCAACTCTGTTCACAACAATGGACTTACGCACGCGTGTTGCCAGGCAACAGAGGTATTGTGGCCTGGTCAACAACTCCACTGCAAATTTCCGATTGTTACAAATGATCTCAACATTGTATTGCCTGTATTCTTTAGAATATAAACTTTAATTTTATTTTTATTTTTTAGTTTATCTATTGTAATTTGTTTTTTGTTTTTTTTTGAATAAATAAAATGTTTCCCATTATATACGGGAGGCTACAGGGAGCCGTACAGTTTCATTCTAAATTTTTTCTTCTTGATCTAAATGAAGAATGATATAAACTTTACAAGTAGTATCTCAATTTATAGCTAATGATATTTTGCGGAAGAAAAAAAAAACAACTACAAAAGTGCAAAAACACGGTACAACCATCCAGGAGATTGATTTACACAATTTCCTTAATAAAAAAAAATCACAAATTCTGAAAACTTTTAGTCTTGTGCTTTTTTTGTTTTATATTTTATGTAATTGTTCCCAACGCACATTAAAATTTTGTAGTATATGTAATTCTTTCCATGCTAAGCGATCACTTGCGGGGATTATTTGATTGGCTTTTTTATTCTTTATTTATATCTTGATGTTTTTTTTTAATATGAAGAGCCGTTGTTCTGTCTACTTTTGTTTACTTTATATGTTTTCTGAGTTCAGTGAGCTGTAAGAAACTGGGCAGATCCAACTGACAATCCTAAGGAAACCTGAAATAGGCTGTCTTGGATTCCCGGTATCACAATTTCCAAAAACAGATCAGTGAACTCTTAGTCTTGTGCATTTTTTTGTTTTACATTTCATGTAATTGTTCCCAACGCACGTTAAAAACAAATTTTATAGTATATGTAATTCTTTTCCTTTGAGGCAAAACTGCGCTTCCGATGTATCATTCATGCTAACCTCAGTAAGGATACCTTGTTGTTTACTGGCGACTTCTCCTGGCAGATGATCGCCAACGAGCGTGAAACAGCCGTTCCAGGTAACTTTGAAATAATTTGGTCTCAACCATTGTTATTACATAATTCTTGTTTAACGATTAATCTTTTCCATGCTAAGCGATCGCAAGCGGTTATTAATTGATGATTAATTTGCCTTTTTATTCTTTATTTATGTTTTAATGCTCTTTTTTTTTAATATGAAGGACCGTTGTGGTGTTTACTTTTGTTTTCTTATACGTTTTCTGAGTTCACTGAGCTGTAAGATACTGGGCGGATCCAACTGACGATGGTCAGGAAACCTGAAATAGGCTGTCTTGGATTCCCAGTATCATAATTTCTAAAAACAGATCAGTGAACTTTTAGTCTTGTGCGTTTTTTGTTCTATATTTCATGTAATTGTTCCCAATGCACCCTAAAAATTTTGTAGTGTCTGAAAATTACTATTTAAACAAATTTACAGTCCAAGTTGTAAAGTTTACTGTGAGGTAACAAATCTTCAAAAAAAACTATAAAAAAGAAAAACTAAAACACATTTAAGAAAATAAATATTTGTTACCGATGTAAAAAAAGAAATCTTTGACATTTACTCAAGTTATTACTTTTTTCCCTCTATGTTTTCTCATAGTTTTAAAGCTTCACGAGCACAACAATCACCTAACATTTGTAAGCCTCCCCATTCTCCATCCTCTTCCTTACTCTTCCGATCTTCTTTCCGCTGTCATTTTAATTCCGGTGATTATCTGCCCTAATAGCGTCTTCCCACATGACATGCAAAATCGGAAACGCGTGGGTGATATCGGATATCCTACCATTGACTTGTGTAGGTCACTGAGATCAATGCCATCCCCACCGCACTCCAATCAATACTGAACTGCGCAAAGAGATCAAGGAAAAAGACACACACGCCCACGCACTGCCACGGATCTTCAGTGGCTTTAGAACTTCTTTTTTTTTTTCCTTTTGCAAAGAGGAAGAAGACACTCCATCAACAACTGAAACATTTAAACAAAAGCTTTAAAGAGAATAAAGGTTTTACTTCTCCAGAAAAAAGTATATTTACATATTTCTTAAATTAACAAGATTTTTTAAAAACGAACTTAACACCTACCTTCCTTAAAAGATGAGGATGTATTTTTCTGATTTATTTATTTATTTATCTGTTGAAGTCCTACGAACACTCCAAAGGAAAAAAGGCCGTATTTTATAAATTACGAAATCCATAAATTCAGCAATAATATATCTTCAAAATGTTTTCAATAAAAATAAGTATAAAAACGCATGCATTTAAAAGGATTCACTGAACTGTTTTTGGAAATTTCGTATGGGAACCCAAGAAAGACTGTTTCGAGGTGCCTACCTCTCGTCAGTTGGATTCGCCCAGTACTCATAGCTCAGTGAAATCCAAAGAGATCTTGGGTTCTCAGTACAAAATTTCCAAAAATAATTCAGTGAATCCTTTAAATGTTTTTATGCTTATTTTTATTGTTATATTGGTATCATGCATGTAAATTTTTTTCAATTGCTAAAAGCTAATTAAATCCACAAATTACTTATGTTTTCCTATTTTAATCAAATAAAAAAAAGTACCGCTACAGGCCCTTGGAGTCACGGGAGTTAAGGCTCCACCATTATCTAAGCAATGGGAGTAAATTCTTCATAGGTCTGGGTGGACCATGGAACCGTTTTGAGTAGAATTCAGCTTGGAAAAACCCCCGCCGAGGATTGAACCCTCCTCCTCCAGCCCCGAAATCATGCGCTTTACCTCTAGGCTACGACGTACACTAATCAAAGGAAAGCACGTGCAAATTTAAAGCTGATTACGTTGCTCTGTCAGTCGTAATCCATTGGTTTCCAATTTACCTTTCTGGGATATTTTTATCATCTGCGCTTGTTAATTTCTTCGCAGGGATTCGCACGGCAGAAATTTTTCAATACAAAAGAATCTCATGTTTGCTCCACATAACAAGTTTTAAATGCAGATTTGTACTTCAAAAGTACTGTACTGTACTTTTGAATGTACTACAACAGGCATAAGATAATTAAAGTAACACTTTATATAAATGACAAAAATTTTATTTAAATAAGAAAAGATATTACCTCAAACTTTTATTTATTTTACAATAAGTAAACAATTGAAGAAGGGAAAATAAACAAACCAATTCACAGTTTTGTAGTAAATAAAAAAAATAAGCGACTCCGTAAATCTTCAATCTATAAAATGCTCGCGCTGTTAAAAGTGACCCTACTGTTGATTGGCGGGCAAACTCATGTATTCAAACCGTTGTAATTCAATGGTCAAGATCATTGGGGAAGTACAGTTTCCTCTACAGATATACAAATGGAATTCAAGAGAGTTGTTGCCGCCAAAATATTCTCAGTGGAAGCAATGCCCGCTTTGAGTTCATTTAGTATTCTTAGAGCCCCATTCCTATAAGTGTAGGCAAGGGGCCACACTGAGTGAAGCATAGGCAGCATAATCAATTTAGTTTAAGTAAACCCCAATTCTGTCCAATTACAACTAATTTCCTGATGGAAAACCGAAAGTGACTTGAACCGAAATTCGGATTTTACCCCAAACCTCCAGGCCATTGGGAGTCCACTGGAGGTCGTGGTGTTCCGATCGCCGATTAGGATGTTGAGAACATTACACACATACACAAAGGTAAGGAAACCCTAATATATCCTAATATATTTTCGTCTTCCGCACGGAGATAAAGTCGTAAACAAAAAAAGTGAAGTTTAGGTTTTAAAGTTTTAAAAAAGTTGGCTAAAAAACGCTATTTGTATCTTGGATGATTTAAGCAGTATTTTTAGTCAATACACTTTTTGTTTTAAACTAACTTTCTAATTTGTGCCACTTCCAAACAATTTCAGGCAGAAAATTAGAGCCCATTCTGAGGATGCCCCACCCAGTTCAGAGGGAGGATCAATCCTCACCCTGGGGAAAAATAAACAATCCCAACTGACAAAAATATGGTTGGCCTCGGGATCACCGAGAAAAGGATTTCAAACGAGAAATTTCTCGACCTCAGCCTAAATTGAATCCACTCTATCGAACATTCAATGAAATGATTCGCTTTTGAAATTGGAAATATTTTTTATAAATAAAAAATATTTTTTTTTAAATGAAAACAAATATTTAAAGTTGCAAATTGGCGTCAAGGCACTTTAATCAAGAAGACACTATAATATTGGAAACAGAATTGTGTCTGTATTGTTTCCTTTCTTGAGGTTCCACTGAATATATCTTGAATAATCCAGTATTGAATCAGCAATTCAGTTGTTTCCTAAGAAGTCGAAGAACTGAAGAAAATGATCAAAATCGCAGGCAGAACACTTGTCGAAAACTTGCCGTTTGCCAGTTGCAGCTTGGGGAATATGTCGATGCTTACACGTGCGAGCGGCAAATCGCGTTTTGCTGTCGTTTAGATCGCGATTACAACTGCCGGTCGCCGAAGCGACAAACAAGTGATTTTGCAGCTTAGTTTTACTATTAATTCTCAATCCATTTCACAGCAGAGATAAAGAAAAAGGAAAAAAAAAGATCCCAGAGGAAGAGAATGTGGTGAATGAAGCCATGGATTGAAACCATGAGCAAAGAATATCCAGATTTCAGCATGAAGTTAAAAGTGTCGTAGTTTTTAAATAATCTTTTCTTTCCACCAAGAGTGCTGGTGTCGACTTGTTTCTAATATTTGACTGAATTTAGAATTTCTTTTTGTATTTAGAACAAGTGGTAGATTTTTCGGGCAAGTAAGAGATTTTCGAGCCACTTGCCATTTTGACGCAAGTTTTCGAGAGCGTGTAAAGCAGTGATGAGTGATTTTCACAACAAGCAGTCACGCAGAAATAAATTTTGAATATAAACGTTAGATTATCTTTCGTTCTGAAATAGGCATGTCAAGTTTCAAGAAGATCGCTACACACAAGCACACAGACTGAGTGATTGGATAATCCTCTCCTATGAAAAAAAGGCTAAAAAAATATGCTAGGAAATAGGCTAAAAAAAGCTAAAAAATTCATAAAAATATAAAAATTAAAAAAATTACTATTTCCTAAAATTGATAATATTTTGTGTGTTTGTGTTTTTTTTTTTAAATTTTTATTTTGAAAACCCGTGGATACTCCCTCACTAGCATTGACGCCTCTTGGCCTATTCTACAAGCAGTGCTAAAGATTTAGGGCCAAAGAAAGCCGGAAGAAGAAAAAAGCGAAGAAGAATGAGAGAGGAAAGAATGCCATGGTTCTCATGTGAGTTTCGTGACGGTGAACGATCCGCGCTCGGCAGGTTTTCTCGGGGTTCTCCCGTTTCCCCTGCACTTCTCCCAACATACTTTCTCAGTCTTTCTCTCAATCTGTCCTTATTTCCGTGGGATAGTACAATAGACCTCCGGTCGCAATGCTTGGCTTCTCTGCCACCCACATTCACTACATAAAATAACATAACATAACATAATGCTATGCCTTCTTGGGATTCGAACCCAGTCCTCAGTGCAGTTTAAACAGTAAGTTCAATTTTATATCTAATCGTCTTCAAAGAATGCTTATACAAGAGAGGAATGCATATATTTACAGAATGCATATTTACATACATCAGAGAGGTAAGGTAACCAGCAAAGTCAAATGGACAAACACAGACCTTTATGGAACATATTCCATTTTTTTTTCTGCAGAGGAATTACTTAAATGACGTAACATATCCCTCCAATCAAAGAGTACTGTAAAATTTCCTGTCTTATATTTGGTGGAAAACAAATTCTTAAATTGCAATATGTTTAATATTGGTTTCAGGATGCCTCATTCAGGAAGCCACAGTAACGCATTAGACAAAACAATGATCTTTTGCAAATCATTCGCGAAACGAAATCCAGAAGAATTTGACAGAAAAATTTAACTTTTTTCCTCTCCGTCCCACAAGCGAAGGCTGTTACAAACATTTAGACCAAACCTGCAGACCTTGTGGTAGACTGTAAAGAAAAAAAAAAAAACAGCAAATAAAGAAATGATCATAAAGTTGTCAGTTCATGGAAGTAACGTAGAGGTCTTAACATTATAACAAGCCAATTCGCAGTTTTGTAGTAACAGCACTGTCACTTTTATCAACATAAACGTTTGATAGATTAGAAATTTTTACGGGGTCGTTAGGTTATGTATGTAATTGGCGCACAAAACGTATGTAAACGGTAAGTAATTCGAGGATCAAGTCGAATTTCCATCCACAGTTGGCATACAAATAGGCTTGCTGAAGAGTTATTGTCGCTCAAGCATTCCCAGTGGAAGCGATGCCCTCACTGAGTTCATTTAATCTGTGCAAATTAGTTTTAACAGATACACAACGTGATTTGTTAAGTAAAGGGTGTAAGTTTAATTTGGGCAATGAGAAAACACCTTTGGCTGATACCCTCACTCGTATTGAAGCGCAAGTTAGATTTATACCGGATGCAAAGCATAGAAGACAACTAAGAAGACAAATAGATAGATTAATAGGTGGAAATAAGTACTCATCTGAAATAGAGCTTGCTTTACATAGATTGCAGTATGTTGAGTTAAGTAGGCTTCAGAAGAATAATCAGGACACGATATTTACGGAAGCTGATAAAGGAGGGGCAATGGTTATCCTCAACCAATTGGACTATAATAAAATGTGTGAGAATTTTATCTCTAGTCAGGAAGGTTTTTGTGCTATAAATGCAACTGAAGAGCAACTTATCAATGAATTGAATCATAGGTTTGAAAAAGCATCCAATATGGGTATTATTGAGTTTGAGACTGCCGATGATTGTATAAGTATTAATTCTACGCTCCCTCTTTTCAAGGGACTCCCTAAGATACATTAAGAGAAAGAGAGAGGTCTTTATCGTATTAGACCTATCATTAATTGTAAAGGTAAACCAATTATGATTATCTCTAGGATTATTGAAGCGCAAATTAAAACTTTAAATTTTCGATCCAAGTTTTCAATATGTAACCGTAATCCCGTTCTTGATTATTTGAAGTCTAGCAGACCTATACCAAGTTCTAGAATGATTTACCTTGATGTTGTAAACTTGTATACTTCACTTGCTCCTTCTCTTATTACTCAAGCTGTACAATTCATTTTTGAACGGAATCATGATATTTCACATGAGGGTGCTCTTTTTAATATTACAGTTTTTCTCCAATTGGTGGAATTGTTATTTCATATCCAGTACTTTTGTTTCAATGAAAGGTTTTATTTGCAAGTTTCCGGTACCTTTATGGGATTGCCATCTTCCGTGGTGCTTGCTGAAGTGGTTATGAATTATATAGAACATCAAGTATGTTCTATTGATAACGTATATCGTAATGTACATTATCTAACGCGCTATGAGATACATTACGCTACTGAGATATTTTCAGATGTTAATAGCATTCATCCAAACATCAAATATACAATGGAAATGGACGTAGATAATACCTTGTCATTTTTGAATATTAGCATCCGTAAGAAAGATGACTTTTATGAAACATCAGTATATAGGAAAAAAACAGATGCTCAAATTGCCGTTAACTTTCATAGTGCGGTACCTATGTCATATAAAAGGAATTCTATATATATGGTAGTAAATAGAGCACATATCATTAGTTCCAATATAAGGATTTTCAATGCTGAACTTCAGAAAATTAAAAGTATTTTCATCGCCAATGAATTTCCAGAATATGTTATTGAGCAAGTTTTTAAGAATTATAGGAAGAAGTTATTACATAAAAGACTTACAATTCAACCTATAAATGACAAGAAACGTAAAGAGATTAAAAATTTCATATCCCTTAAATATGATGAAGCACTCATTAAAAGAATAAAACCGGCTCTGGCTATTGCGGGGATTGGTATAGCCTGCAAGCCACAGAATACCATGATATCTTTCTTAAATAGAAGGCATTCTAATGTAGATAATAGATTAAGTACTCGAGGTTCCATTTATGGGATTAGATGTAAATCCTTTGTTAGAGGCAATAATAGTTGTTTATACGTAGGTCATTCCAAAAGGGAATTAAGTGCACGCCTAAAAGAACACGATTCTGCTGTAAGAATTGCTAATCTATCTTACAGTACTGCCCTTCACTGCCAGCGAACGGGTCATTCGCTCGACTTAGGACAATTAGAGATTCTTGGTGTACGTAAAAATAAATATTTGCGTATTTTTTATGAATCTTGCATGATAAGATTGTTAGATAGCTATAATCAGGACCTTTCTACTTCAAATGTGTTGGAATACGGGCTTTGATAATTGTGTTAGTTCCTTTAAATAAATTTCCTAATAGTTTTTTCCACTTGATTGTATTTGAAGCCTTTGCAGACGACCACTTCCAGTGCGTATTTAAAGCATCTGTCACCAGGAGGTGTTTTTATTAAAATGGGAATGGCCATTCCTTTCTGTTTTACAATCTCAGATAAGGAAAGTTTTTCGTTAAATATGACTCGTTCCACTTGAAAGGGGGCTTAATCCATGAAGCTCTGAAACGTCGTGGTCATTTAAAGTTTTAGATTAAGGTTAGTGCCAGTACAGTTTCTATATTTTTTTAATTTATGATGGTTAGGCACGTTAATTTTGTTGTATGAACATAATCTTTATTAGAAAGAACAAGCACCAGCAGATGGTGCGAAAAACGGCGCATTTCCTAACGGGCATTAGCTTCAAAGCTTGGTATTAATACATCAGATAAAAGCTTTTCAACCGGTGTGCAGCAAGAAAATTCTGGAAGGGTGTATCTATAACAGCGGTTCCCAATCCGGGATATGCGAAAAAAAAATGATTAATGGCGGGAAAAGGTAAATATGTCCCCAATGTAAGATAAGAGAGATTTCAAAAGTTGTGAAATTAATTTGACTACACCTCAAGGGTCATGTTATTAATCCGGTCTTCGAGGTCATGTCATGAAGGTAGCCCCAATATAACCTTAGAATCACTGCTACATCCACAAGCAAAGCCGTGCATCTTCTGATGAATTAAAAGTCGTTCTGATGAAAGTGGTTAATTTTAAGAAGTCGGGTCCACAAATTAGAGAATTTTCGAAATACTGTGTGAAGAGACGAATAGTCTTCATTCTATTCTGATACAGATGTAAGATGGTTCTCTTGTGGGAAAAGTTCTTACCCGGTAAGATGGCTCTCTTGTAAAAACTTGTGGGAAAGTTCTTAACCGACCTCTAGACATGAAGTTTTTTTTTTTTTTTGAAGATTGTTCTTCCAAACTTTCTTTCAAATTCCATGAATGTGATTAAGTTCAGAGTCTTACCTACTTATCAGACAGATCCTACGAATAAACAAGCCGAATTTGGCACTCGGTAAGATCTTAAGTGTTTCAGACAAAACTGAAACTATGATTAAAACATAAGTATTTTTGAAGCTCATGTATTGAAAAACACCAACATATGAGGTACACGAAGCTCTGCATAATTTCCTTTCTGAGAACAAGCTGCACCTCTCTCTCAGGAAATGATCCAGAAATACTTGAAAAGGGCTAAACATCAGCTTCGAGAAGTATTTCGCAAAACCTAGAAAAGAAAACAACTGGATTGCAATCCCTTTGAAGAATATTTCCGAGAAACAGAAAAGTTTGATAGAGCTTTTCAACTCTTACTAAACCCCTGAATTGAAAAGAAAATCCCTTATTAAATGTAACAGCAGACATCAGCAGAGAATATGAATAGCTTATCAACAAGGCGCTTAAGATTATGTTGACATTTATAAATACGGAGCAGGCTCTAATCTCCTTCAGTTATATATTTACGAAAAATAAATGCCAGAATGCACATCCAAATTTAAGATTCCATCTGTAAACTGCTTTCAAAAATACTTGATCTCTCACAACAAGCTCAAGGATCTTACTGAACAACTACTCTGTGCTACTGGCTTTTAAAACACAAAAAAGTGATTTTTCAATTTCAAAACAATGCTAAGTTTTATAATTATAAGTTCATTTAAAAATAAATTAAAATTTTTATACAATTTTGGATTTTAAATATAAAAAAGTATAAGCACTATTTATTAATCATTCTACATTGTTTTAACCCATTATTATACCATTTATTTCCAGTTATAACAAACAAATTTGAAATATCTGTCGCGCATCTACTGCGTTAAGTGTATTTCCCAAAGGTCAACCACCTTGGGATTTGTGAATAGTATTTTTTAATAATATTTTAATAAAGTTCGATATTCAGTCATCCGAAGTCAAAGCTAGTTTGAAAAAAATCAAAATAAAAAAAAAAAGACTAAAATTTACAGCAGTTATTCTCGAAAAAAGCTTGAGGTCATGTCCAACTTCTAAGAACTCGTAACAACAAAGTCGACAACAAACCCTAAAAGCTGTAAAACATTTTTGGCAAAACTTGCAAAAAGAACGTGAGGATAAGGTTTTTAATGTTTTAGGAAAAACATCATTTCAAAAGTTGAAATTTCTATCGGGTGATACGATTTGGCTGAAATACAACACCAGCCGAGTCCTTAAGGATTATCTAATACCCAGAAAAGTTTTAGATCGAAAGCTGAAAAGCTCAAAACTTACAGCAGTTATCTACGTCACAACTTTGAGGTCATACCCCACTTCTAAGGCCGCTCCCTAAAAACCCGTGAACAGATTTCGATTTGCTTTTTTTTGGTATTTGGAGTTCATCCAATGCCTTAAAAGCTCTGAAAAGTTTGTGGCAAAGCTCTAAAAACAACGTGAGTGTTGATAGGAAAAATCGCCAAAATATTGAAAATATGTATATATATGAGGGGCGTTCAAAAAGAAACGAGCCGGTGTGTGGAATGGACAAACCGGTTACAGAAGGGTAGTATCGTTGCATGTGTAACCAAGATTGGTTCGACACGAGTGAGTGCGGAAGTTCACAGCCCGCTGCTAGAGGATCACGGGTGCAATTCATATGACTAAAAGCAATACAAGCATGCGTCAATCGTCCAAGACGGTCTTCACCGCACAGCACAAGCACTTCACCGCATTACAGATGAAACCACCAGGCAAGCTCATCCGTGGTTGGGGGTCATTCTGCTCCACGACAATCCAAAGCCCCATACGGCCAACACAATCACGGCATTCTTGCAGAAATTCAAGTGGGAGGTTCTTGTTCACCCTCCATACAGTCCAGACCTCTCTCCCTGCGATTACCCCATTTTTGGTCCCCTTAAAAATGCTCTGAGGGGCAAACGATTCGCCTCGGACGACGACCTCAAGCAGTACTTGCGGAACTGGTTCACAATGCAACCCCAGGAATTTTACAAGGCAGTCATTCACCACCTTGTGTCGCAGTGGGACAAGTGCCTCAACCGCCAGGGCCAATACTCCTGACATTCAGGTACTGGTTTCTGTTCCTAGGCAACCGGCTCGTTTCTTTTTGAATGCCCCTTATACATACAGGCCCTTGGGAAGAAGAATTTGAATGGCATATATGTAAGTGGTCACTGACCCTTGATCGATGTTTATCACAAGGTACCGGGCTCATCTGTTCGCAAAATAAACGCAATAGTTTATTTTACTTTGGAAAAACACACACTAGCAGAAACTACATTAATTAGAAACATTTTGTTAATTGTACAAAATTATGGAAATAGGCTGTCGAGAGATACGCAAATGAAAGAATGGTTGGGAACAACAGCTCTGTAATAAAGATTAGACAAATGCGCTAAACTAGATTAAGCCAAACAAAAATCCTGGTCAAATAGAAATTTAAGTTAATTCTCATTTGTTTTAATAGTAAAGGTTAATCAAGCTTTAATTTACATTAAAATTATGTTCAAAACCAATTAAGCATATTTTAAAATATTTAAAATAACAATTATTTATCTGTAAATCTCTTTCTTATTGTCCAAATGATTCTCTTTTAGTAAAGCAATGAAAATTAAATGCAATTTTTTAAATTAAAAAGCAATTTTTTACGTTAGTTCAGTGAAGAGTTAAGTGCACCGTGAAGCGAAGAAAGTTAAGAAGCACTCTAGTAGATGATGTAGTACTTATAAGCGATTTTTATCCTATTTCCTTACCTGAAATTCTAACAGGTATCAGAGATTGTTCTTTTAATAATTCTAACCTTTCAATAATGTTTCAATTTCCATGGATTAAAAAGATATTTTGTGATCTTATTCAAAAACGGACAAAATGACAGACATATGTCCTTTAAATAAAAAACTTCTATTGTTATAACGCCTTTTTTTAATCTTCGTATGAATATAGAGGGATAATAAAAGAGAGATCGAACCTGACAGTATCCTTTGATGTATTACATGAGAAAATCACAAGACTAAGAGTTCACTGATCTGTCTTTGGAAATTATGATACCGAGAATCCAAGATAGCCTGTTTCAGGTTTCCTTATCACCGTCAGTTGGATTCGCCCAGTATCTTACAGCTCAGTGAACTCAGAAAACATGTATTTTTTGATATAGGTCTACTATTTGGTGCGAAATACAGGAAGATAATTTTTTTCTCTTCTTCTTAATAATGAAGTCTTCCAAATAGATTGATCATCCAATAGTAAATTGTATTTAAAATTTCACCACTTCCAAATAACTGCGATAAAACTTTCCGATAAAATTATTTCGAAATATTTCAATGTGCGTGGCCATCGCAAGAAATCCGATTTTGGCAAACTGAGTTGGCTCCGAAAACTGCAGAAGCTTGCAATTCGAAAACAACACTGAACAAAGTTGCAAATATCTGCAGAACGTCAAATTAGAGAATTGATGTCAAATTGAATGCGGCAAAATGGATCTTGGTTGACGTTTCGCAAGAAGAAGCAATATATTTGTTTTTGAAAAAAAAAACAACGAAAAACATTAACAGAAATTACTTATTTTGATATCTGTCACCGTCATGTAATATTTCATGAGATATGTTCCAATTATTAAAATATAACAAAAGTGCTTTAAAAACACACTGTAAATTAACATAAGCATTTACATACCACGTGACTAGTTTTGGTTGCCCTTCCGGCAATCTATGTCGAACGTTAGACAGAGGATGCCGGAAGACACTCGAAACTAGTCACGTGGTGTGTGAATGCTTGTGCTAATTTACAGTGTGTTTTTAAAGGACTTTTATTATATTTTAATATTTACAATACATTGCAAACATTAAATTCTACACAACGATATGATATAATTAGTTTTCATTTGAAATGCAGACAGAAATAAGGCAAAAAAAAAAGAAAAAACTGGTTTTATAGAGAACCCGTGCATGCTTCATTTTCGGCCACATTCTCTGAGAAAGCGAGTGACTACAGACCGGAAGGCAGACTGCCAGAGTGAACGTAAGAACTCCACCTTTACATTTTCGTGTAGGGGGTCACTGATAAGTTGCAATTACGATTATTCGAGTAATCAAGCGGTTTAAATAAATTGCACTTTGATACTTAACTTGCAAAATAAATAAATAAATAAATAAATATCAAAATTTAACGACCAGAAGTGGATTTACTTGATGTGATCAAGCAAAAGCATTCCATTTAATAACGTAGACTAGGTTAAATTCAAGTATTTGTTATATAACAGATGCCTAATAATTGTTTTTATAATTGACTGATGTTTTATATTCAAAATATTTTGTCTCCTTCTGTCGAATCTGTGAAGAATTCACGTAAAGAGTTACCGCGTTTAATTGTGAAATCCATTACTTTGATAACGTAATTGGGTTTTTTTCGGTAACACTTTAGAATTTTGTTATAAGAATTTACTGATTATATGTATAATATTACCAATTACTCAAACACATATAATATTACCAATTAGTTATTATTTCTTGTTTTTGTTCTCGTAAAAACCTGGAGACTAAATACCGGTCTTTATTTTAGAATTTATTACTATCTTTGCACGTATTTCGTTTTTGTTTGGTTTCCCCCCCCCCCCGAAAATTACAACAGATGCTGAATTTGTCTGATATCCAAAAAAGGATAGTAACTGAAATAGACAAATCATGCAATAATTTGTTTCTCAATAGTCCTTGTTTGATAGTCAGGCGATGTCCAATAGCTACATTTATCTAATAGAATCTTACAGCATTTTTTTCAATTAGAAAGAAATAGAATTTAACTATGATTGAGGCTTAAGCTATAAACTATTATTAAAAGGATCATTGACTAATAATGCTATTTAGAGACATTTCAATTTAGAGACTTTAATACAGGACTTTATTCGATACAGAACTCGTTAAAGTCGTATTTTAAAGATAGACGAAACCCGTCGTGCCTACATGTAATTTTAATGTGATTACAGGTGTGACCTACGGTTAAATAACTGAAATCTCTATTCCCGAGGGCCAAAGAGTGCTGAGCAAACCGTTTCTTTAAAAGTTGGCGTGTTTCACCAATATACAGTGAAACTTGGATAATTCGAACTTGTTTAATTCAAAATTCTGGATAATTCGAATTTTTTGTTTTTTGTGCTTGTGCTTTAAGTATTGTTTATATCTTCTTACTATGCCATTGTCAAAAGCTAAATCTCCTTATAGTCATTAACATTAGCTGAAAAGGTAGCGGTGAATAAGGAAGTGGAAAAAGGCCTTAAAAAGAAATTGGAAATCGCCAAGGAATTTGGAATTCCATCCAACACGTTATCGACATATTTGAAGAACAAAGATAAAATCTTGAGCAGCAAAAATGACAATGGATAAAATAGAAAAAGAACAGAGGACCTGGCAACCCAGAGGTTGGAATCATATGCTTGGACACAAAGATTGCATTCAATGAAGCAATTAAAAATATCTGCCTTTTTTTTTTTGAAAGTGATGAATAATTAAGCTAGTAAAAAATGTTTGATTTAATGAAAAAATGTAGCAGTATTCTTAGATAAAGTTTGTGTGTTAAATCTTTGATCTTGGAGTTAATCTTTTTTATTTATCTCTTCAGTTTGAGCGAATATACGTAATTCGAATTTTTGGATAATTCTAACTTTTCTCTGGTCCCTTCACCTTCGAATTATCCAAGTTTCACTTTATTTGCAAGTCTGACCATTGCAATGGATGGCGTAAACCACGCCCTTTGCGTTCATATCATTAGCGTCTGTCTTATCACCAATAAGATAGCGGTGGACAGTGTGTTTGATGGCGGATATGAGTCTAATCTATGATTATTCAATATTCTGTTTAAGGCTGGGAAGACTGGGATGAAAACAGATCGCAAAATAAAATGTTTTGTTCTTATGGCCTTTATGGTTATAAATTGCGTTCAAGAGTATTGATGATTTGAGAACTGACGAAAGATAAAGGGTAACCATTGTCGCTAGGACATCGGCCTCTCACCTCTGAGTATCGAAGTTCGGTTCTCATGTGAGTTTCGTGATGGTGGACGATCCGCGCTGGGCAGGTTTTCTCGGAGTTCTCCCGTTTCCCCTGCACTTCTCCCACCATACTTTCACAGTCTTTCTCTCCATCTGTCCTTATTTCCTGTGGGATAGTACAATAGACCTTCGGTCGCAGTGCTTGGCTTCTCTGCCACCCACATTCACTACATACATACATACTACAAAGGTAACCATTGGCTTAGAGAATTGAGATAATTTTGTCAATTTCTCTTTAAAAAAAAAAGGTGTTCCGTACTAGAAATGTGAAATGTCCTATGTACGTCCTCTTGAATGCTAAAGCGCAGGCAGAATTGTAGTTAAGGGTAATTCCAATATTAGAGGGTTTTCTGTAAACGGCTGTTTCAAGGCCATAACGGACATAACGTGTTCGGGAGACGAAAGTGTCCAGGAAAGGAGTAGATGAGTTATTCTCTAGTTCTACTTTGAAATGTATATCGCTGCGCCTGCACTCCATGATGTCAAAAATTTGCTCCTGTGTGTTGGCTTGGGCATAATAGGAGGTCGTCAACATATCGGACATTGAAAGGAATAGTAATTTGTTTAGAATCAAAAAACATGTAGGCACTTTTTTCAATGTAGGACATGCAAATGTCAGCAATTAATGCTAAAGCCGCCAGACCTATAAATAGACCAGAATTTTGCATATAATATTTATCATTAAGCATGAAAACTTGGGCTTTGTACTATTAGTTTGATTACACTATAAATGGGAGGGTATTCTTGGAATAGAAGCTTTATACAAAACCCAAGTTTATCAGTCTTTTTGGAAAGCCAAAAGACTTCAGAATGTTTCTTTCATTAGGTTTTAAAAAGTTGGGAAGAGTAGATAATTCTATGGAATTTCATCTGATTATAAACTTAACCAGCAGACTGAATTCAAAGGAAAACCAGTAGGCACACAATTTATCTTAATGCACAACATAAGTAACAGTATTTTTGGCTTTAGAATGTTTTTTTCACGATATTGGATTGAAAAGATGGAACTTTGGGATTTCAAGGGGCCTTTTTCTTTGGTTTTTCAAAGAAAACGCCAGAGAATCTCTAGACAATTAATACCGTTGATTGCTTGTCATTGTCTTTATATTTGATTTCGCTTCGACGACGATAATAACATTAAGAAATTGAGCCACGTTGACTTTGCCCAACGCGCATGCGCTCCTATCTTCCCACAGATGAGATTTATTGGGTGTTGGCATTTGGAGATGGCAGAGTTCGCCCGTTGACAAACAGGAGCCGCCGAGTTAGTTATTAATACCACCCCCATTAAGGCAAAGCAGACTTAAATCTAAATATACGAAGGTATCATCGCTGACCTTAACCTCCACACAATCAAAGCAGCTTGTAAATTACGCGTCAACAACGCTGTTATACAAATATACCCACGCCTAATAGTAATAAACTTTCATAATAAGGCTAATAATAAACCTTAAAATTAAAACAGCAATAAATCTTGGGTTTTCTAGCGCTGGATGAAAAAACAACAACAAACAAACTAGTGTTAACTATACTAACGAAGACCGTAATGTTAATGACAACATAAATTGCATTTAATTACAAAAATCGTGTACACTGCTAAATTCTTTTACACACATAGAAAAACAAAAGATTCAAAGAAATTAAAGCCTGCTTTTTTTTAAATGTTTTTGGGATTGCTTGTTGTTAACACAATTCCAGAATGCACTACAAAAGAAAAAAAAAAACCCATTCTCGTGAAATCCCCGTAAGAAACGACGGCTCGTTCACAAAAACTAGATAAAAGAAAATATTTTGTCTAGTAATATTCCGGTTTCATGTATATAACTAGTTCTGTGTGTGGCGTTTGATTGTGAACGAATTGTCGTGCCCTGAGTGATTTCCCGGGAGAGAGAAGAAGCAGTTTTTTTTTTTGCAACGCATCCTAGGACTAAATGGCGCCAAACACCAAAGTTATTGTTTCTCAGAAATCTCACAACGAACGTTATTTTTTATTTTTTTTTTATGTTACGCTTCATCCATCTCAAATCTTCAATATTATCTCGCCAAATTTTGATCAAAATTAATGTTTCGTCTTCACTGTTTTGTTTTCGCTGAGGCGTGGTGGACACGACGGCTGCAATGTTCAAAACGAATTTTTTCGTTACTATCTAGTTGTCAGAATAAGGGCAGCATTGCCCACTTGTGGATAACCTTGACTCGAGATTACAACCCTCCATCCATGCTCCAATAGAGATAAGAAACGAGAAGAAGAAAATTCGATGAACTGAGTTGTAAGTCGTTCCGTGAAACCAGGGTATTACAAATAACTAGTTACGCTTTCGTGAAACCAGGATATTGCTGTTCTTTCATTTCCTGTTCAGTGACCCATCAAGAAAAAAATTTCAAATTGTCATTATATTGACAAAAATTGCCATTATATAATTAAAAACAAAAGACAAAGAGAATGGCTTTAACTGATTAACAGAAAACAATATCCAGGATATCATAATTCAACTCTGTGATAAGCTTTGAGTTGGGACTATTTTCTTTGCGGATTTACACAAGGTAGTAAAGAATTGTTGTAATAATTTCTTTGGGAACAAAATAACAAAATATGTTGCACTGAATTTTAAATTTTGTTCCCTTTTTACTGATTGGAACAAAAATTGTTCTGGGTTGGAAGATTCCGATTATATTTGGAATTATGTCATAAATTCTTGTAAGCTTGCTGCATACATTCCAAGTTTCATGAAAATCTTCCCAATACAAGGGTTGCTTCACGGGAATGAATAGAAACAACGAGACAAAAGGGAACTAGTAGGCCTGTACTCCTATGGCAAAGACAGCTAATATAAAAATATAAGAAACAAAAAGTTTCTGAAAGAATATAAATCCTGTTTTCCTAAAAATGTTGTATTTTTTACTGTTAAAAGACAAAGGTCTCCGAATTTTAAGTTTTACAGTGACTGGAAATTCACTAAATCCACTAACTGAAGTAAATCAAATAAATGCAAATGCAAATTCCAAATGAAATATAAAATAGATTTTTATCGATAGAAATTCATTGTTTGCAGTAAGTTGTTTGTGTATGTGTGTATTGTGTGTAATTGTTGTGTGTAATTTAAGTGTAATTTTTTTTTACTGGAATTTTTGTCATGAGCACTTGTCTTCACACAAACTGATAAAATTTTTGATGCAAGAGAGTTCGCCCCTTTATCTGCAAAAAAAAAAAAGCATTTAAAGTTTTAAGAAGATCATTCAATGCTACACGTTAGTAAGTTAGCAGGGTTGGGAAAATATATGGACACACGGATAGTCTTATTAATTTTATAAGGCTAATTTTTCTTAGCCAAATAGCGGTTAATGTAAGAGCTCTTTATAAATTCATAAATTCGCTCTTTCAATTCTATTCGTCAATGATCTCTGATCTTCTCTTGAAGATCTATAGCTTTATTTACAAACAGTTTCCGAAAGATCTTGGAGTCTATTATTAACATATTGTTGTAATTAACATCGTTTTCTATAAAATGCTCTTGTTAGAATAAAAATGTGTCACTCTTCATGATGATTTTTGTAACAACGTTTTGAGGCGTGCAGTGAAATCATCAACAATATCTAGAGACGTGCTGTGGCTCGAGCTATTACGCTTTTAATTAATTAAAACTCATTTCGTTGCTATGCGTCAAGTTAAATCATCATTTCAAAGCTAATTTCGAAGGTAATTTTTGAAGATGATATTTCAAACAAAAGTTAATGTTTTTAAAACATTCACAGATTAACATATTTCACATAGCTTGAGATTAAATAATTCGTACAAAGAGAAAAAAAAATAGCATTAAGATAAGAAATATGTGGACAAAATTACTAATTACTTCTAAATAATAATTTCTTTATCATTCATCCCATGACTCCTCATAATAAAATGTTTATTACAATTTCTTAAGTTTTGTTTGAAAAGACAAAATAAAGAATTAAATACAACGAAATGAATTGTAATAGTTCAGTTATGTTATGTTGTATATGGTGAATATGATTTGCTTGGAGATCGAGGGCCGCGACTTGTCTATTAATGTATTGTTAGTTAGCGTGTAGTTCACTGTACCGTATTTGTCCAAATTATATTTTTAAATATTCATTCGTCTACAGATGTATGTAATAAAGTCGTTTTTAATGTCATGACCACCCTTTTTCTACAGTCCATGATGTTTTTATTTATTTATTTATTCATTTATTTATTTATTTATTTATTTATTTATTTATTTATTTATTTATTTAAGATGTGCAAGGATAACAATCTTATGCACACGACACTTAAACAGACCTAACAAAAAGTAAAAAGTTTTTAAACATGAATTTAAAAAGACTAAAATACAGGTCGACCTGTTTTCTTACAGCAAATCTCAATGCTGATGATGACCTTGCTGATTAAGCAGGTCGAAATCGTCGTTTTGTTTTTTTAAGCACGCATTTTGAACTTTTTACTTAAGTGTTTATATCTTTAATTTTTGTATTAAGTTATTCATTTTTCTGAGAAAACTATTTATAAACTGTCCCAAAGTTAAATATTTACCGTTGTAATTTACTTCACATTATTCTGGATTATTGATTCAATGTTAATATTGTTATTTTAATTTGAAAAATATTGAATTCTTCCATTTTCAATTATTTTTCCTGAGTTTCTGTTAATGAAATTACAACGCTATATCTTTTTTGATAATTTACTACTCAATTCTGTAATGAGAACTGTTGTTGTTAATTTGTTTTTTATAGCTTCTGCTGTAAGAAATTAATTAAACCTAAAAGTTT
>JAFIDM010000006.1:40846414-40856991 GCA_023159025.1 Thereuonema tuberculata
GTTAATTAAATTTTGTAAAGATTAAACTAGAATTCCTGGTAACTGGAATCTTCACTTAATTGCTAATCTGATTGGAACTAATTAAAATGGAATTGAAGAAAAAAAATAAAACCCTCTACCTTTTCTTCGGAATCTGGCCTAAAGGAATACAAATCTTTACTTCGAAAAAGCAAATATGTCTTTGCTGATTGTAGTTTAATTATCAAGCGCATTTTTTTTACTCCAGATAGAGTAATAGAAAACCTCAAAATTAATTATACCTCTTTGTATCGATTAAATTTATCTTTAAATGCTGATTTTGCGTCTTTGTTTAATTAATTTACTTTGTGTTTTGATGTATTAAAAAGCCGTTTTTTGTTCGTGTTATCTCTATAGAAGGTAGAGCTGGTGGTGTAGTGGTAATGCACTGAGCTGCGGGCTGGGAGAGCTGGGTTAAATTCCCAGCCGGGGTCTGGGCGTTTTCCCTAGGTGTTTCTTCTTGGGTTCCAGGGTTCCCCCAACCCTGTGTCAAGTGGGAACCGGAAGTCGTTCCCTGAAGTCAAAGGCGAGAGAAAGACTGACTGACACAGCCTAATTCACCTTAGTACCGTAGGTGATGGAACGCTGGAGGCATTACGTCCCACGATCCACAGGGCAACCTTTGCCCTGTAGTGGGACACTTCCACTATCTATACATAAGACTTATTCTGTCTTAAGAGTAATCAATTAATTAATTTACTTAATACACATCAATTGTTGTCAATTTTGGTTTGAGGTAATATTGAAAAGCGAACATGAGTTAGAGAGAAGTTAATCAGATAGTGGAGAATAGAGAAACATCAGCGTATATTCCGCCGCTCTGTTTCTAACTTCTATTTATTGTAATTTTATTGTATGATGATAATAAGATCATCTTTCCAAAGAAAGCAGTGATTCTACTTTCTAAATATTCTAGAAAAGATTTTCGTGAAAATTGCCGCATACGAAACCTGTAAACAATTTAACGAAATGGTATTAAAACTGTTGCGATTTCAAACGATAAGAATCGTATTTGGTAAATTTTTGGTACATTTATTCTAAGATATCAAAGATGTCAACGTCCGAAGAAATTAAATTTAGAAGTATTTTTTTTTTTATGTGTAAGAATTTTAATTATTTTAAATTTTAATTTTTAATCCAAAAAAATTGTAAAAAGTTTATCTTTAACTAAAAAAAATCATGACTCGTAGCAAAACAAGCTTGCATTAAAATTTGTTTTGTATCTACTCCAAATGATTTTTTCTTTTTTTTACCAAATAAAATTGTTCGTTTAGATTCAGAAAATAATTACAATAATGTCTTTCTACGTCTTAAAAATTGCACTATAACAATAGAATTGTCACGAGATTTTTCATTAGATTACTTTTTAATCAGATTTTTTTTATTATTATTTTACGCATATGTTTTGTTCTTATGAGTCAAGCGAACACTGGAAAACCAGGGGGCTGCAGTCGTTTCCCATGATTCAGTGCGACATTTAGGGATTGCTTCGATAAATCAATGTTAATTGACGAGTAGTTTTCGCTATTATTTATCACGCTCAGTAACTGTTGCACATGTGGGTGTCATAATACATTTAAAATAAAAAAATCTCGGATTTCATAAATTCTCAAAAGGAAAAAAGAAAAACTGTGTTATTGGCAATATTTTCATAAAAATTGAGATATTCTTATTGGAATTCTTATTCGAATGGAATGGAAGCCTGTGTTCTTAGAATAAAAACATACATAAAGTATGTGTAATTTCCAATTATTACTATCATCACCGTTTAAGGTCCTGATTCAAGCAACTGCAGGCGACTGCAAACCTTTTTATTTCTTCTATATATTCCTTTTTCCCGCCATGATAGCTCAGCGTGCGAGAACCTTTTGTTTACTTATGTGCAGTTTTGTATTTTTTTCACAATAAAAATAATTACTAAGTAAAATTTTTCATTATAATACTGTAAAGTACTTTATAAATATTTGTAATATACAATTTAAGATTTGGATTACATTTTACGAGTTCTAATTAATCATCTTTAATTAGAAACTATTTATTCCAGTGTATTTATGTAGCTCTTTTCTTAATTACTGATATTTTTACAGCTAATTTAAGGTTTCTCCTACTAGGAATACGAAAACTAATATTTTAATTCGCTATCCGGCGGTACCGGAATTGTGGAGAGGGATCGACAAAATTGGGCCTCTGAATTTTGTTTGTTTGTTTGAATTGTGATCCCTTTTTATTATTCAGTTTTACGGTTTGTGCGGAATCTGTGCTCACTCGTCCTGGATGCTATGAAACTTGTCTCAGCCTTTTGTCTCAATAACATTTGTCTCAGCCTTTTGTCTCAATAACATTAATATGTAACTTAGGGTTTCTGCAATGAAACATGCACAACAACACAGAATACTTAGAAGCTTAGAATTCAGGACATCAGATGAACAGTCACTCGTTCTTAATGAGAAAAATCTAACAGCAGATTTAATAAGAACTTAAAGCGTACTTTCCTTAAAATTACATAATTATTTTTTTATTTTTTTTTTAAATAGTGAAAGGATACAAGCAAAAGTTTTTCCATTTATTTGTAAATTCTGAGATCAGTTGAATACAACCAACAGAAATTTTGTTGAAAAAAATTGAAAAATTGTAGTTCCTTAAATTATCTGAAGTAGATTAATTGTAATGATATCAAAGCGCGCGGATTACACTTACGAGATAAACGGATTCATTGTTAAGTATCATTGTTTCTTTTCTGAAAAGTTTCTTCGGGAATTTTTTATTAATTATTTGACAATGACTCAATTGAAAAAGGTTTTAAACATAAAAGCAGAAATGCGACACTAATGAAGATTAAAAAAAAAAAAGTAAATTCCCAGTTTCATAACAAAAACAAAACCAAGCGTTGTTAAAAGACGCAATATTAATTAATGATTTTGGCGAGGAAAAGTCATTTATTCAAGTCGGTGTAATTCGAAAGTCAAGTACAATTTAAAGCGATGCCCGCACTTAGAAATTTTTTCATGTTTTTTTTTTCACCATTCAGTAAATGTTAAGTAGACGCTCTGGATCGAGAGTATCAAATTCATTCTAAACATAATCGATTCAGTACAGATAGACCCCCAATTGTGTTGAAATACCACAATTATCCTGTCAATGGTCACCTAAAACCGAAAGCAGTCTGAAATTTTTTTCAATACCTCCAGGCCATGGGGAGTCCAAACAAGTTTGATTCATGGGGCTCCTATTCCCGATTTGAACTGTGGAGGACAATACAGACAGAGAACCACAGACGCGGGAAACCTAATCGCCCCTTCTACTTTGTCGCTAAAAAATAATAATGATAAAAGATTTCCCTGAAATAAAGGTCGGCCTGTGGCTGTTGAGAATGGTGCTATATCTAATTAGTGTGATATGGAAGTTTTCAACCAGACGATTAAACTACAAAAAAAAAGACGGGGAAAGAGAAATGAATTATCCCGCTAATCGCCATTATCATCACAATGTAAACGATACGATCTATTTTTTTTTGCTCGTTGCGGTCTGGTCATAGACGATGACTAAATTTATGAAGGGCGCACAATCATCCACGCCCTCGCATTCATTAGCTAGAGAGACGGTATCTATTTGCATATCGTGATCGTTTGGATGGCAGAAAATGGAACAGACCTACGAACTCCACTCGATTTATCCCTGCCATCCACTGAACAAGAAAGCTTTACAGAGAAATTGGACCTGGGGGAAGAAAAACAAACAAAAACTAATTTACGTTCGCACAATCTTGCGTATTTTATTTTTAAGAATTCTAGAAATTTGTTATAACTAAGATAAAATCGAAGATAAAAACGCACAACAATTAAAGATCTGCTGAGCTAATTTTGAAATTTTTATAACCGGGAATCATATATAAACTGTTTTTAGGTTCCCATTTATATCAGTTTGATTCGCCCAATACTCAAAACTCAGTGGGATCAAAAGAAACATATACAAAGAACAAGCATGAACAAAATAACGGCCTTCCTAATAAAAAAACATCAAAATATAAATTAAGACTAAAAAAAGCAGTAAATTCAATATTGTCTTCAATTCTGATAATAGAACTTCTTATTTTTATGTCTCGCTGAACTTCTCCTGAACAATGCATCGTACAAATAATAAAATAAGACACAATGATTAAAAGTAAAAAAAAAAAAAAAAACAACACATCCGAGTTCGTAACCAATGCAGAGTAATTGGCCAATATTGCAAGATGGCCGAAAGTAAGCAACTAAACAAGTAAGTCTAGATGGTTTTTTTTATTGTGTAAACAGTATTTTGAATAAACAGTGAGAAGTTTTTACTTTTTTTTTTCGTCTTAAGTCCATGAACTCCAATTATTATTGAAAATTATAAATTAATTGAATTTTCAAAACTATTTCACAATTAAGAATTAAGTCTCGTGATTTCAATTAGAATCTTGTAATTCCGCAGAATGCTTTATAAAGGACAATTAAGTTGACTTTCTTGTATTAGTCCTCAAATCTGTCAGTGGGTTAATCTGCTTAGGAACCCATCCTCCCTCGACTGACTCCTGACCCGATCCGACGCATTGAAAGTTAAAATAATCGAACTTATTATCAACTCAAATTCCTGACTATCTGTCAATCAAGCGAGCGGGTGGATTCCATTTCTCAAATAAGGGGGATTAGAATGTAAGAAACAGACAGTTTAAGCACTATTCACATCAGACCCGCTGTCGTATTACTCGATGTAAGTGATGATTATTTTTTTTTTAACTAATACTTACTTCTTTTAAGAAGCCTTTATAGGCACTTAATTAGGTTAACTTTACGATATCCTCAATGGCCGCACTATTTTGAAGACGGCGGATAATGTGAAATGAACAATTAACTAGTAAAAAGTAGAATGCTTATTTCAAAATGGTTTCGCACGATCTTTTACTAGAAAAACTAACCCTCATCTGGCTAATTGCGATCTTGAGATAACACTATGCAGCAAGTCAACACGGCGGGCGGCTATTGGGGGTACTGTAATCTAAACCCTTAATTATTTGGCTTTTTTATCTTTTTAACTTTATGGTTCTATCTGCCCAGTAAAAGGATCAGCATTTTACTGAGCCTCAACACCTGAATCTTATTATCACTCGAGTATTTTTTTCAAAATTGGATAACAAAAGCTATCTTACATTCAATATATGGTAAGATAGATAATATATATATATATATATATTATTCTTATATTCTCTTCTGTTCTAAATTTTAAATTGCAAAAGATTGATTGAAATCTTTGCTTTGCCTTGCTTTAAGTTTTGCTTGTTCGATTTTATATACAGTCGGACCTCTATTTAACGAAGTCGCTAAATCCCGAAGAAAAGTTCGTTATATGGAAAATTCGTTAAATAGAGATTCACCTTTTAAAATGACTTTAAACTACATAAAACAGATTGAAAATACATAAACAATAAATATTATTGAAAAAAGTAATAATTTTAATGCCATAAAGCATACATTACAACATACTAATAAAGTATGTTAATTTTGTTTGAGTTTTTTTTTTTTTTTTTGAAAAAGTGTTTCCGCTCATAGTACATCTCGCATCTTTGCAATGCACCAAAAACCCCTTCATTATTTTCTTCAAATTGTAATCCGCGTCGGACTGTTTCAAATGATTTTAGCATTTCATTTTGGGAAGGTTTTTTTGATTTCTGCATCATGATCATTTCCATTTTCATCATCTTCATCTTCATCTTCATAGCTGTATTGTTTTTATTTTTCACACTGTCCAAAATATCCGATTCAGTTAGTGTTTCCGAGGTCTCAACTTCAAAATCAAGTGAAAGATAACCATTAATCAGCACATCATCGTTAATTTCTTCTTTTTCCCTCAGCTGTATCCACATTTCTTTCATTTCCTCTAAGGGAATATTAATAATAAAAACATTTCAAGGAGAAAAAAAAATAGATACCACGAAAAAAGTTCGTTAAATAGAAAATGCACTTCGCTATTTGGAGGTTTTTTTACGAAGAAATTAGCAAAATGTTCTTGGTTCCAAAGAAAAGTTCGTAAAATAGAGAAATTCGCAAAATAGAGGTTCGTTAAATAGAGATCCGACTGTATATATATAACTTATATATATATATATATATATATATATATTTATCGGATGGCCAAACTCAAATGGTTTATATATACAGTAAAACCCGGTTGTTACGCTCGTCAAGGGACCACGAACTACAAGCGTAATAAGCGGGATAGCGCTATAGACGGGAAATGATTTATGAGATGGGGAAACATTTAGACACCATTTTACAGGAAAGATACTTGATTCTGCAATAGAGATAGTGAAAATGTGAGCTTATTTCCTATTAAAAAAATCTTTGATTGTGGTTTGCCGTGTGTGTGTGCTGCTGTTATGAATTACGACATTTTCAATGGGTTCAAGTAACTATTAACATCAATTGATACACCACTAGGAGCAACACTAATATATTTTCGGAGCAGATTTAGTGCACTGTCCACTATTTCATGCACCTTTTCTTGAATGATTGGGCCACTTAATGGCACTGATGCATCACGGGACTGATGAATCCATTCAATTAGAATTTCCTCGGCATCTTAATATTTTCCATACTTTACTTTTTTACGTTTGCAACCACCCTTCGCTGCTTTGGTAATTCCATTCTTATTTTTTATTATTGTTCTCAGACTGGATGAGGGAATTCCTAGTGATTCCTAGAATCCTTCTGACTTAGTGTAGAATTCTCTTCGTACTTACGGAGAATTTCCAATTTATAGAAAGGGATTTCCGCTTCGAAATTTTGCACTAACTTACTGTATCACAGACCCGCACTTCAAAGAGTTCAAAGATTCCCTCCTACCAGGGAAAGAAAAGAATCTTTACAGTGTTACATTTCTTTTCGATACAAAATTTCCGATATAAAACAAGCGCTACAAGCGAGATTTGAAGCGTTATAAGAGGGTAAAAGTATACATAGTTACATAGAAAACTCCAGGGACCGTATGAAAGGAGCGTAAAGAACGGGATAGTGCTATAAGCGGGAGCGTAATAACGGGGTTTTACTGTATAAATATCTTTCCCAGTTTTTATTCGTTTATTTGTAGTTCAAAGCCTAGTATTTGGAATTCTGTAATTCTTTTTCTAATTTTATTTATTTATCCATGAAGCAAAATTAAGTACACTTAACCTAAGCTTTTCGAACTATCAACATCTGCTTTTTTTCGTTTATAAACCTTGATATTTATAAATGTAAATGTGGTATTGCAGGAAGCCTCAACATTTCCATTCTTCTAACTTATGGGACCATATTTTGTACAGTAATTGTCCACATAGCAACTCGAGTTGTTTTAAATATTATTATTATTATTTTACATCAGGGTGATTTTTCTTCGTCATTCACAGACTTTACCACTACAATGAAGTCTATCACAAGCCTTTGTCGTCCATAACTCAGTGTAAACTGGAGGAATGAAGCGGCCGATGCGATGTAAGGAACCAAAACTTAGAGTTTTCCAGGGCATAATTTAGATTTTTCCAGCGCATTCCTCCATCTATCGGATCAAAATGTCCTGATTGAAGCTCTTTAATTATATCTTATTTTTTTTAATTTTAATTTTATTTATGGAAGTCTTAATAGAGGGCTGTCAATCCACGAGAAGCACCAATCATTTTGGAATAGTTTGACCAATAGACAATTGTTTTTTATTTTTATTTTTTATTGTATAAAACTAGCCGGGAACTGTCGCTTCGCTCCGGAACCCTTGCATATTATAACATTACAAAACCAAACTTTATTTATTTAGCAAATTAATATTGAGATCGTCGGAGAATATATGACTTCCCAGCCTGTTGTGGCTTCTCCGAATAACTCAAATGTATTACGAGTTGGCGCCACACATCGAAAATTTAAAGCGAAAAATCACATTTTTTGCATGTATCTTGCAAACGCAGAAATGTTTGTGAATGACTGATACATCGGTCGATAGAACTTTCAAATACTAACATTTTCTCAATCTAATGTTCTTTTCCAACTTTTATACTTTAAATTGAGAAAAAGTCAAAATTTGACCCTTTAAAAGACGACATGTTAAAAAACCAAAAACTTTTTTGAAAGATTTTTGTAGCATTTTTTTTGTCTTAAAAAGATTACATTTTATCCATTTGCATGATTAATCTATTACAGTTTGGTCCCAAAATTGGAAAAACTGAAAGTCTTATGACAGAATGACAAACAGAATAACGTTTTTATAATATATAATATCGATTTGGACCCTGTTGACAATGGCCTTCGCTAAGAAGTGCCGAAAGTTTTGTTTGTAAGTTTTTATTATAACGTTTATTATGTTAAACTTGTGTGTAAGGCTGAACATTTTTACTAATTAATTTTTTTCACACGTTAAATTCTCAACTTAAAAAATTTTATTTATTCACCAATGATCTAAATAAAAGGCGTGTTACACTTAATTAGTAAAAATATCATCAAACTTCAATTTTTTTTGTTTATTTAATTTTTTTAATTAATTTGAATTTTGTAAAAAAAAAAACAAAAACAAAAACAACGTTATTCAGTCGTCAGAAAACTCTTTTTTATGATAGATCATGCAAATACAAATAGCTTTTAAAATTAATCTTTTTTCCCTCACACATTTTTTTTTTATTAATGTTTGCCAGTTCTATTAGATGTAATTATAAAATTACTCCTGTATTATTATATGTGTCATTATGGTTACTTTAATAAAATAAATAGAAACATTTTCAAAAAGTACTGAGCAATTTAGGTATTTACTATATTTTGTTTAATATATCATATATTAATTGAGTCTTGATTATTTTAAAACTATTGCTATCGTAGTTTTCCCAATTTATCTGACTAAAAACTTTGAAATTAATATATTCGTCTATTCTTAAGCCAAAATTATTTTTCATCTTTGGAATTTTAAAATTTCTCAACCAACATAGTTTAGTATCAGTGTTGGAGTTATAATTTTCTTTAACCTTTTTATATATATAGAAATTCTTTAAAATGATATTATATATATATTTTTCCTCGATATTCAAAATTCTATACTTGACTCTTATTTTTATTTTATTTTCTTCCGTTTGATCTTTGTAATTTATGTAGATGTTATTAAAAATTCTATATTATTTATTTACATATGTTTATTTACATTATTTTTCTGTTGTTTTGTTAAGCAATGCCAACAATCCAAACCGTAATTCAATACCGAATCAACAACTGATTTATATACAATAAGTTTTTGTTTAAATTGATACTTATTTTGTAGATGATAAAACATAAAAGTGAAAGTGTGTAATCGTCTGATCACATAGTTGTAATGATTGTTCCAATTATAGTTATCATCAATATATATATCCAAATATTTGTAATTATTGACAAAATCTTTATGAGGACAGTTACAGTTATTATTTATAATGTTATTATTACATAGACTATTTCAATTATATATTTCAATATCATAAAAATTGTTCTGCAGCACAAGTTTGCATTTCAACTGTCGTTACATATAAATACGCACTTAGAACTGAAGGTGGAGTTACAGGATTCCTCTTCATAGGCCATGGAGGCCTTTTTGGAACATTGGAGCTATAAATCCCAATGCTTGTCAACGATGGAGATGAGGCTAGGGTCGAGTGTCTTAATTCGACCCTTACAAAACCTGTGACCCCCCTCCCTCTCCCTGACCCCCCTCCCTCTCCCCGAGAAAGAAATCCGATCACTTTTACAAAGGACTGGATGAATCCTAGATGTACCAAGGAGGAGATGTACCAAGGAAAAAAAAAATCCCTGATCCTCGGCCTGGAATTGAACCAATATCCTATACTACTGGACTACCGGGCTCACGAAGAAAGAGGTTAATTCACATTTGCATACAATATAAGATTGGATGCGACATTTTCCTACTCTCCTAGTGATTTTTTTTTACAATATTTCGGCTCGGTGCCTATTCAGGAGCAATAAAGAAAATCGATTTAAAATATTTAACATCTGCACATTTTTGTTACAAATTAAACAGACGGAAAACATATGTCTAGGTTTAAAAAAGCTTATTTACACATTAAAAATACATGTCACAACCGGTTTCACTCTATTCAGACTTGAAAATGCTCTGAAGTAGAGTGAAACTAGTCGTGATGTGAATTTTTAATGAGTAAATCAGTTTTGTTTTTTTAAAACTGATGCCCAAGTGCACCAAACTTCAATTAACTTTGACCGCTGCATTGTGGACGTAACTAAAATTAGTGGGGGGTGCTGCTGCAGAAAAATTTTAGACTTTGTTTTAAAATTGTGTGAAAGGAAACAAACATGTACAAAAAGAAATTTATCAAGTTTATAAATAAATTTTCTTTTTATACATGTTTGTTTTCTTTAACACAATTTTAAAGCAAAGGCTAAAATTTTTCTGGAGAAACACCCCCACTAATTTTAGCTACGTCCACAATGCAGCCGTCAAAGTTAATTGAAGTTTGGTGCACTTGGGCACTAGTCATTTTTTTAATTTATTTATTTATTTATTTATTTATTTATTTATTTATTTAT
>JAFIDM010000006.1:40866417-40877873 GCA_023159025.1 Thereuonema tuberculata
TATGTATTTTATTAGAACTGTGTGTGGTGGCCAGAACCCAGTCATTCCATGTTAACTTAAAACACACGTAAAACATCTTCCAAGTAAAAAGAATGTTAGGAAACAAGAAAAAATGAAAAGAAAAATCCACATGGATATTGAGGAAAAAAGATTATGAGAAGAGAAAGAAAAGAAGAAAAACAAGATAAAAAGAAAGATACACGGATTCGAACCCTTCAACATTCAGCATATGAGTCCGAGAACTTACAGATCACGCTATAGCTGACAACTGAAATGAGAAAGTTTTATTTCTGACATTTAAGCTAACAGCGGAGAAATCCAATGAAAACAATGGAAAATAGCTCGAACATGAGGTGGTGGGTGTGGGTGTTGGCCCCTAAAAATACTTTATTCCTACATTATTTGGGCCTCTGAACACGATGATGAAATCCGTTTGTCGATCCGACCTTCCGTTCGGGAGTTGTTAGGGGTGGACAGACACGAACGTACGGACAGGACAAACTCAATAGCTCCCAAATCGATCGCTAATAACTTTTTTATTTCGATAAACTACTGCTTTGTTGCAAAAAAAAAAGAAGTTAAAATAGATAGCATATTTATAGAATGAAAGCATGTAATTTATTTATTGATGATATTTAAGAAATAAAGGTAAAATTGGACAGAGAAGTTGATGTTAACACAGAATTCGCCGAAGACTCGTGATACAGGTGGCGCCCCCCAGTAAACATTGGAAAGTGAGTTTAGATGACATCCACCTATTCATATTAGGAGATGTTACAAAATTTAGAACAAAGCTGAGGTGTCAATTGTGATAAATTTAGAACAAACCTGTCATGTCTTCTTGCACTCACCATTCCCAATCAGTTGATTTTTAAATCCCGCAAAACGATTGCGATAAATTTTTTGGCGAGATTTCCCGAGATTCCACATCGATGTTGTACAACTAGCACAGACTGTTAACTGCTTCGCACCGTTTGGAGGAGAATTAATTTCACTTTATATTAATCAGCATGCTCTTAAGCTAAATGGTATCTAAATCACGTTAGCCACGGGCTCGTCGCCAATTTTCACACTCCCCCCTCCCCCTACCAAACAATCCACTCGCCGAGGAGCTATTAAATTAAAAGCATCAAGTCTGTCCCAACAAGGGGACGGCAAATGACCTGTTTGAACTCGTAACGGCGCATTCAACACTCGCCAGAGGGTTCATGAATATGATGTAAACATTAACGTGTAAGTGGGTTTGGCTTACAAATCACGTTATACGGACATGGGAAATTCAGTTTTCATTACTCAAAGCGCTGAATAATCATCAGTTAATTGTGAATAGCGATATATGGAGCTCAGTTGCATGATGTATTATTGCCACGTTAATGAAGCAGTGACTGTAGTCTATTTACAAGTAATTGTATACCAGCAACGACAGTAGATAATGGTGTAATTTGAATATTATTAATAATACTTCATTCCGCTGTTACAGAATGTACTAATAATGACTCTTATCTAAATTAATAACGAGTGGAAGGTTGTAAACGTTCTTGTCAGCAAATAGTTATTTACTGCTAAATGCTAAAATCAACAACAATGGGTAAGACCAAATTGTTTTACCAAGTTTCATTCTGGTACCCATTGTTATTTATTGTGCAGTATTTACTATTACGCAGATTGAATTTTTTTATGCTTTAAAAAAATTCATTGAGGCCGGCGGACTGCTGGCACAAGAATTTTCTCACTAATATTTCATTAGTGAGTTTTCTATTTTTATTTTTGCTTTTGAGGCACCACTACCACTCCGACGAAATTAAACGTTTAGTTAAATTTGGCAGTTTTTTTCGCTCATCAATCAGTGTGCAGCCTTCTCCTCCTAATAACGCTTGAACCGCTGAATGAATCTTCTTGAAACTTGGTATGTATTTTTGAGAACTAGGTTCGATTTAACTTTCATATTTGAAACCTTTTCAAAATTGGTCCTCGTTGAAAAATTAGTACAGAAAACTATTTAGAATTTATATAATGATGGATTTCTATATTTTTTAATATCTCATTATCTTTAGACAATGACTATTAATCCCATTTAGCTAATCTATTAATTAAAATAAATCCGATTTAGCCAATTTAACAGATTTATTTATTTATTTATTTATTTTTAGAAAATGGACAGTAGTATTAACTATTTGAAGTATTACTATTTGAATTCAGTAGTTGTTATAATTAGAATATAAATATACATTTTTCGTTTTTATGATTTCACGATTTCACGAAAAAAAAAAAAAAAAATAGCAAAAGAAAAAAAAGAAAAAAAAGAAATAAGAAATAACAGTAAGAAAAGAATATAAAATTTTCTAATAAATAAGAATATAAAATGTTAACGTGTGTATACTGTACAAATAAGTAAATAAATAAATAAATAAATAAATAAATAAATAAATTCTTTAGCCTGTAGTTGTAAATCGAAATAGTCATGTTCCTACCCTGTCTGAAATGAAGATAACTCAGAATCTTTTTATACTAGGAAGCTGAACACTTGATAGTAGGTTTAAATAAATGTCTTAAGTAAATGAAAAAAAACAGAAAACAAAAACTTACATTTCTATTCAGTTTCTGATATCCACTGAATACTACCAGTACAGATTTTCCATTTTCTGACCAGAAATGAATTAAATCCGCATTCTTTAAATTTTAAAAGACGGATTAATTTAACAGTATCATATTGTGCAATGGATTATCTAAAACACAAATGAGATATTAATAGAAATAGGATAGAAATCCATTGTTTAGATTCCAATGCTTTTCTGTTGGGAATTTCGCATCATCTGCTAATTTAACGACAAGGCCTTCTTAAGAATAGATTTCATAGATAAATGTTAAATCGTTCCAAGTCTTCGAATACGCATACCAATTTTCAAGAAGATCATCTCGCGGTTAAAAAGTTGTTAGGGAGGGACACACACACAGACGGACTGATTTGAGTAACACTCACTTTCCTTTGCAAAATAGACTCAAAGTAGATATCTGAATGGAGTTTCTGTATCTCTAAGACAATTGGCTGCAAACATTGGTCTGTTACTTGTTCCTCACATTTCTCTACCCCATCCAGACTACGCTGCTGAGATACAGATTGTTAGTCTTCGAAACGAAGACGGATTCGTTCATGAGAGCGGGTCATATTTTATATACTAGCCGACTACCCGTCGCTTCGCCCAGGATGTCTTGCAATAGTTATTCGAAAAACCAAATTACATCAAGTGAAGAAGAAAACCGAAACTTAGAACTGAAACTAATTAAAATTTAAATTCGAAACAACAATATATGCAATACAATATTGAAATCTAACGTAGTAATTAAGCGTATCGTATATATATTCAGACTTGTGGCGCGATTTAAAACGGCGCGAGTGCCATCTATGGACAGTTTTGGGAAGTTTTTTATTCATCCCACGGGAACTACTTGATCGACCGGGATGAAAAGCAGCCTCCGTGTCCTTCACTACCTGCATGCAACCTTTCATTCCGATCCGTTAAGGCGGGATTAAATGGCAAACAAATAAACTTACAGATTTTCACTTTTATAATAGGATGTTCGTACAAACTGATAATTAGTTTTTAATACATGATTAGTTTTAGTTTTACTGAGTTACAATTAAGTATCTTCAGCAACAATTCTGCTGAAGATATCTGCTGGCAATTTTAATTCGTTACCGATGCCTTATATTCTGTGTCCAAAATTTATCAAATTCTTGTATAACAAGTATTTTTGTATAATAAGCATTAAATTTATTTTAAAGCCCATTGCACATGGATCCGAAAATCGGACGATCGTATCCACGAATCGGACGTATTCTCTTTCACATGACCACGAAACTCTTTCCGACGCGATCTATACGACATGTAACATTCAAATCGTTCATATAGGCGACGTTTCGTGGCCATGTGAAAGAGAATACGTCTGATTCGTGGATCCGACCATCCGATTTTCGGATCCATGTGCAATGGGCTTAAGAATAAAATAAAATAAAAAATTATATATTTTTTTAAATGATGTTTGAATTCAGAAAGTAGTATTTGAATAATAAAATCCATCATTTAGATAAAGATAAAAAAAGCGGTTAACATGTTTATTCGCATTTCCCCATTTTTGAAGAACGAAGATATATTTGAAGATACCATTATCATAGATGATGGTTGACATTACACTACAGTGTGGCCGGGAAGTTCCCGTATTCCTTATTATGTAGTAATAAAAGTAAATATTTAGTATTGAATACTATTTCAGTTGTTGACACTCGAATGTTGACGCATCAGAAATGTTGTCTTTTAGGTGAAAGAGAACCCTCATTACACAGTGGAGTTTGAGAGGAATCCACCTCACGTAATGATATGGACTGCAATGGCATACGTCATTTGTTGGATCATATTTTTTTGATGGTCATGTTAATGGCGAAATTTATTTTGATATATTACAAATATGGTTACTCCCACAGCTTGAAGACGCAGGTATCATGGAACGCGTATGTCTACAACAGGACGGGGCATCTGCTCACTTCGCTCTCACTGTGCGCGGGTTTCTTCATGAACATTTTCCAGGACACTGGATCGGTCGCGATTCTCCAGCATCGCCAGCTCCATTGAAATGGCCACCACGAAGTCCTGACCTCACGACGCCTGACTACTCATTGTGGGTAATTATCAAGGCCTACGTGTCTGAACGTCGAAATGAAGAATTGCGCAATGCAGTTGAGGACACCGGACATGCTCCCAAAAAATTTCAAATAGGACCTAACGGCTTATGAACTTGTGTGTACAACACTATGGCGAACACACCAAAGACACTTAATGTGTAAATATTTTCTGCGAATTTGTCGGGTATGACATTTCGTACGTGTTACAATTCGCGAGCTATTGAAGGGATGACCTCCTTTACACCACTAACAACGTTTTTCCTAGATCTGTTTATTGCGAAATTCAGGCGCGCATTATCAGAGAAATTAGTGTAATAATATTTCTCAGTGCGTAGGTTTACTCTCAAGGAATTGTCACGGTACAATTGCTAATGTTTCTGGCATCCTCTTAACTCTCTGAGATCTGTTCAAGTATTTGTTTAACGTTTGTAACATAGTTGTTGAAGCGCCTTAATTTTCACATTGTTATCGTTGGGTGGGGGAGGCAGCATATTTTAATTAATGGTCGCATATGTTTCTCTTGGTATTATCTGCCAAGATCCGATAGCAGCGACTCTTTTTTTTTTTTTCCTGTCGGGCGTTTGTCCTACAAGCACCGGGGCTCTGTTATCTTCTTCTCTCTCTCTGACAATCGCATTTGTTTATCGTTCTCCCGGAATACAGTGGCTTCTCCCATCAAGAAAACACGCTGATAAGCCAGGCAACTCCGAAGATTATACATGTGTATAATAAGAGCGGGCGAAAGTCTCCTGTAAGAGTTTTTGTGGCCCGGCTTCAAGACTTATTTGCGGGGGATTAAGTTTTAACCGAAGCGAATAACCGTACAACGAAATCTTGTGGCTATTTAAAAGAAGCTGTAATCCTCCATCCACACAAAGCGTAAGTAGTCTTAGAACTATAAAATCTGCTGATTGTGTTTAAAATTTGTATTTTAACAGTGTTGATAATTTTTTTTTAATTCTGCATACAAAATGAAAAAGATACTAAACTTTGAAATCTATTTTATTAAAATTTTATTCCTTAAAATTTTATTTACTTTTTTTTTTTAAAGTCGTGAGAACGATATAAAGGAAAGTTTATTTATATTTTTAAATTGTAGCTTTTGAATACATAGAATAAGAGTTTAATAAATTTAAAACTCTTGCAAAAACATTTAAGTTAAGACTTAAAAAATATATCTAACTATATAAAAAGACAAGACCTGACTCACTCACTCACTGACTGACTGATCAACGCCCAGTTCAAACCGTTGGACCTAGAAAGCTGAAATTTTGCACAGAGGTTCCCTTTATGTTGTAGACAAGGAATAAGGCCGGAATTCCCACGGGTTCGGGAATAACGAAGGTTTATTGTCGCTTTAAAGTTTTCTTATTTCTGTAATTATTTCCGAAACTTTAATTAGTAGAAACTTCAAATTTGGCATGTAAGTAGGTAATTATAACCACTAAAACCCTTTTTCAGGATTTTTCGAAATTCCCACGGGTTCGGGAATAACGAGGGTTTGTGTGCCAAATTTCAATTATCTCATAAACCATTCGGAATAGGATATTCGTTCATAGGAACTTTTTTTGCTTAAAATGACCTAAACTATCACATCCCAAAATATTGACCTTTCCTCCTCGGACACCCTGTAAAAGATTATTTGTGAAAATTGAGCCTTTTTATTTAAAGTTTTTTTTTTTTAATAATTTCGGTAATATTTCTAAGTGATGATTTACTTTGTGTTTAAATTTGCAAAGCTCTTTATTTTCTGATTTTTGCATTTGATACGACACTAACAACCGATATTTGTAGAAAGATTCGTCATTCGAACTATAATTATAAATAAATATATATAAATACTGTTCGTTTGTGTTTACGAGAACCTTCAGCGCGTTTGCGCATGCGTCAGGTCTCCTTCGATTTCATCAAAATAGGGGTGAGGAGAAACAAAGAGGGGATGTTAACTTTTTATCAGTGTTAGTTTACTAGTAGCTGCGTTCTATTTGCGCTTTTCGGGAAAGAATTTATGGAAAGAATAAATACTATTGCAAAAATGCTCCTCCGTTATTTTTTTTCTTAAAAGCGAAAATGTCCAAAAGAATTTCTTAAGAAAGTGCCCATCTCAGCGTATCACCCATCTGCGGAGTAAAACCGTCCGCCAGTTGTGGGTCTGGCTTTCGAAACCGAACAGTAAATATATATATTATTATTATTATTATTATTATTATACATTTATTTAAATATATATATCATACTGTATTATATAATATACTATAATATATATGTATATAATATACTATAATAAATATCGTATGTATTACATATTATAGTGTATTATAAATAAATTTAAATATATTTCGATTTTTTTTTCGCATTTTTATCAGTTAGTCATGTGATTAAACATTTTTCAAAAAGTTCTTTTGTTGCAGAATTGGGTTAAGGCGAAAAAAAAATGCTGAAGAAAAAAAAGGTGATAGTAGAGGTTGCACGTGGATCAATAAGACCTTTCCAAAGAAAAAACGCTGGAAATGTCCTTTCCGTTACGAAGGAAGAGATTCACACAGGTTCAACCGAGGGAAACAAGATCTTTGACAGTCACGTGAATTTCCTCGCTGCACTGAGACTCGATTAAAGATGGGTGTCTGCGTCAACAGTTTACCAGCATCAAAAAAAAGATAAGAAAACTGGCATCAAAGGGAGCGTTTCAGGAGGCATTTCAGTTATTTAATTAGGGGGAAATTCATTATCTCTCTAAATGTTGGAAAGGAAAACAAGTTGTTCCTTCTAGTAATGAGGTTCTTAATGAATGATTGAACACAATTGAAGGCTTTTGGACGCCATCTTATTTACTTTCACTTAACTGTAAAAGTTTCTATTTATAGTAGCATAGTCTTAACAGTAATCGATAGTCTAGAAGCCTGGAAATCTCGGTGTTTCGTGGCAATTCTCATTGAAAACTTCGTTTATTTCCCTTGAAAGGACTGAAGCTTTTCTGCATTGCTTGACGTGTAATTTGGGACACTTTGTAATACTCTTTCCTGATTGTTATTGTAAAAGTTATGTCCATTTCGATTGCAAAGGAACAACCATTTTAATTATAATGAATAACATTGACTTCTTTCTTGTTTTGTTATTTTGTTTTTGTTTTAAAGTTCAGTAAAGAACTAAGAATCTACGTTCCTCGGGTATTAAAATGTTTTTTAAAGCTAAGATTTTCTTCAAAATATAATTAAAATTAACATTTAAATTGCCTTTCTTGAAATCCTGTGACGATTTTAATAACTAAGCTTTATTAACAACAATATTACGACGCGTGCATTTTAACTTCATTAAGCTCATTTATTTAGATTATTTATTTGTTTCGAATTTCCTTTCTTAAATAACAATGGGTGAGACCAAATTGTTTACCAAGTGACATCCTGGAACAGCTGTTTCACCCTCTTTGGCGATAATCAGCCAGGAGAAGTCACCTGTAAACAACCAGGTCTCCGTACTGATGCTAGTATGAATGATACATTGGAAGCGCAGTGGTGCCTCAAAGGAAAAAATACACAATGAAAAACTCACCAATGAAAAATTAGTGAAAAATTCATGTGGCAGCAGTGAGAAGGCCTCAATCAATTTTTTAACTAGCCTCGGTACGGAGACCTTGTTATTTACTGGTGACTACTCCTGGTTGATGATCGCCAATGGGCGTGAAACAGCTGTTCCAGGATGTCACTTGGGAAACAATTTGGTCTCAGCCATTGTTATTTATTACTAATTCAAATACTAATTCAAATGAATTTTATGCTTTAAAAAAAATCATAGAGGCCTGCGCACTGCTGGCACATGAATTATTCTCCTTAATTTCTCATTGGTGAGTTTTTCATTGTGTATTTTTTCCTTTGAGGCTCCACTGCGCTTCCGATGTATAATTTCATTTCTTTGAAACAAATGAATTTTCAATGAAGTTATCTTCACGAGGACGTAACTAAATCAGCTTGTTATTTGAAGGTCTTTTGTCCAATCATGTGCTTTGACAGGTTTATTAAACATCGAGATCGTAATGTTTGTTTAATCATCGCTTGTAATATGTAATGACAATCCCTAGTAATTGCTGTAGACTGACAACTTCTGCTGATAACTTTTTATCTAGAAAGTGAGGCTTCTGAGATCGGTCAGTCTGTGTGTCTGTATCCGTAATAACTTTTTTGACGGATCTTTTTGAAATTTGTTATGCACATTTAAGGACTACAGATGATGGAATTTTTGTATTTGAAAAATGTTTTTCTAGTGCGTCCTTGTAATGATATGCGCGAGAGAGCGATAGAAATTCCCATACAAAAACATTGGAGTCACAACAATGATTTCTATTGGTATAGTCAACGATAACTATTAATCTTAACTACTAATTAATGCGAGGTTTGATACGGTTACCATTAACCTGAATTTGATAGTTTAAGAAAATAGTAGTGGGTTTAATTAATTGGGGTTTTTTTTTTTTAGAAAATGTTAAATTTATACTGTTTGTTTTCAGTTGATATAATATAATTTAAATGTAAATGTAAGGTTTTCGTTTGTTTATTTTTTTTTTTAGGCTTCTGAAAGACGCGTTACATCCCCGGTTTGTCTGTCTGTGGAAACATATCCCACAATGCTTCGCAACGGCTTCTGTTAGCTCAGTTGTAGGTGGCCTGAATGTTGAATGTTGTAGGTGGACTGTTAGCTCAGTTGGTTAGAGCGTCGTGCTAATAACGCGAAGGTCGTGGGTTCGATCCCTTCGTCAACTTAAGTTTTATTTTTAACTCATTATTAGGAATTCAGTGTATTAACAAGGTTTGAGTTAAGAATGACGATTATTCCGTATAAATAGGGTTGGGTAAGATAGCATGGGGTCGCAAAGAGACTCGCGCGAGCATTTTCTAGACCACCCAGGCGCAGTCTATACTAAAGTAAAGGTGACTCAGAAGCCTTGGGAAGCACCTGATTGGTTTACTAATCACTATCACTACCTTGTTTTTTGTTTTTTATCATTTCACGACTTTAAGGATAGAGTCTTAAGTTCTTCCAACCTCTTTGTAGTCTAGTTTCTAATGCGTGTATCAGTTTGTCTGTGTCCTTAGTATTTAGAGACAAGACATAATGAAAATATACCAGTATTGTTGTGGAATGTGAAGACAATGATAATAATAAAATCATTAACGGCAAACTGAACAAATTTCTGTCGACATCTAACAATGCATCGTAATCAAATTTCAGTTTGCGCGTGCTTTGGTATTATTAAAATTAATTAAATATTTGATTCTATGAGTATATGAAGATTTAATGCAAATGAAAAAAAATAAACACGGTTTGCTTGTGAATATTATCTTAATGTACAAAAATGAATGTTTCTTGGTTTGTTCGTCTCGTATGCGTTCCTATACCATTCATCAGATTGCGATGAAACTTTGGTGAGTTGTTGTGCGCACGTCCGCGAAGGTTTCTGAATTAGTAGAACCATTTTACAATATCTGGTGCGCGAGTCGTTTCAACAAATGAGTGTATTTCCGGTTTCAACGTTTGCAGTTTCCCGTGCGACTCGCATTTGCAATGTCCATCAACAAAGCCCAGGGACAACACATGGACAGCTGTATGTGGCCTGCTCACCCGTCGGAAAACCTTCTGATTTATTCGTGTACGCACCAGACGGAAAAACAAAAAATATTGTGTATCCAAAAGCACTTCAATAAACAGAATTAAACCACGAATAATTTCTTTCTTTGAGTGGTATTGCGACGCATGCCGGGTACAGCTAGTAATCTATGCAAAGAAGGCTCTTTATTCTTGTAATATTTTACATTAAATAAGTAAAACAAAAACTCAAATCATTTTAAAGGAAATTAGGATTAAGCATATATTTTAATGTTGCATTGGAGTAGAGTTTTTGCAAGGTTTCCAAAATGATGGCGCCAGACCATTTTTTATCAGCTTAGTTTGTGCCATATTTTTGTTTTTCATCTTTTACATTGCATTTTTTAATCTTCATATCTTAACGAAATTTAAAATATTTATAGTATTTCTAGCTTGTTCGGAATAAGGTAGCTACATGAAAAAAGAAAAAAAAAAAAGTTATTTTTCCTATGATTAAGTCTCTCCCACATGGATCAATATTTGCTTGTATTGATGTGGGCGTTTGATTAAAGTTAAAAGCTTTTTAAGAGTAAAGGAGACTATACAGGTGAAAAATAAAGCAAACAAACAAACGAGGAATGAAAATAAGGTGTGTTCTTCATTAATTTTTATGAAAATACAATGCAGTAGTTATTTGCTTAATTAATTGTTTTTTTCTCAAAAACAATCAAGCTAAATTTACACAAAATTAAATGAAATAAAGTAAAATAAAATAAATAAATATTTAGGAAATATGTGGTTCTATGGTATTTTTCAAAAAGAAAAGCTATGAACCACGAACCTTTATAAGCAGAGAGATAGGATATGTTGGAAGACGACCCATGTGATCTTTGAGTGGGTAAGAAGACAAAAAGGTAGATTTCGTATAATACATCGTGAACTTGATGGCAATCGTAAAGAGGGAACCGCAATCAACGGGAATAAACAAACCGAATTTTACACTTTCATGATAATTAATATATATTGTTTGTAAATATGCATGCTAAGAAAATCCAATCGTCGCGTCGGAACGAAGGCTCAGGCTCTCTCTCTCTCTCTCTCTTTCTCTCTCTAAATAAACATATGACCGGAAGTGGATGGTTGCGGAGTTATTCCAATCCAATGAAATGAAGCCAGAGTACAATGGATTTAATGGACATGA
>JAFIDM010000006.1:40896630-40923088 GCA_023159025.1 Thereuonema tuberculata
CTTTTAGTGAACTCAAAGTGCGACGGCGGATTCACCCTTTTAAACATATTTATATGAGTAAATACTTATTACATCACTAGGTCATATGGTTTGCTGCGTGTAAGGCGTCGTTAATCAAATTCTGTGTCCAGCAATTGAATAACTTAACATGATTATGAAATCGCTTCTCATGACTATTAGCAAAGTCTTCTATGGTCTCAGAGATCCATTTTACTTTGAAATCAGAGTGTAACTCAGCATTAGTTTGATACCAGTGAGCATTGGTGATGGTACGGAGAATTTTGTTTTGACTGCGTTGAATTACTGTAACATAACCACAAATTGGGATTCCGTAAGTCCAAATCGGCCGAATAATCTATTGATAAAGCAGTCGATTACTGTCTAGGTTCAGCTCAGAGTTTCTACCAAGTAGCCAATACATTTGACGCATTTTTAGGCGGATTTGTTCAGCTTTTTTCTTTACATGGTGCTTCTAGGTGAGGCGGGAATCCAGATGAATGCCAAGGTATTTAGCTGTATCTGTTGTGGTATCGGATCTCCATTCAGATATACTTGTTGATTTAGATCAATGCGTTTAAGAGTAAATGTAACGTGAACAGATTTAAGCTCATTAAGCTTAATTTTCCATTCTGTTGTCCATTTGCTTATTTTGTCAAGCGCATGTTGGAGATTCCGAGTTGCATCACTTGAATTTTGCTTACTGCCATTAATGCAGTATCATCTGCGAATGTTGCTATGTGAATTTCTTTCATGATAGGAATATCTGCTGTGAACAACAAGTATAGAATAGGTCCAAGTACACTATCTGTGGTACTCCAGCAAGAATTGGATAAAAGTATGACCTAGCCTCTTGATATACTACACAGAACTTACGATGAGAAAGATATGATTTCATAAGGCGACAATAATTGCCAGGCAATTCACTATGTAACTTACAATTTAGACCCTCATGCCAAACTTTGTCAAAGGCCTGACATATCTCAAGAAATATCGTGGAGCAATATTGTTTTCTTTTTCAATTACTGCTGTAACGCGATGCACTTGATCAATAGTAAAATGTTGGCTACGAAATCCAAATTGATGTTCAGGTATATTTATTAATGGTTTTAGTCTCTTTAGTAGGAGTTTTTCGAAAAGCCTAGATATAACTGGAAGTAATGATATCGGTCTATAAGAAGTCATCTCTTCACTGGGCTTATCTTGTTTTTTTCAACATTTTTATCTGAGTTAGTTTAAAACACGTGGGAATATGCTCTAGACGAAAACAAGCATAAAAAATGTATGTAAGAAGAACTGCGTATATGTAAGAAGAAGTTTCGCCACTAGGCGAAAATATGACGCTGTAAAACGTAATGCAAAACAAAATTACGTTTCGGCTGTGCTCAACCGACCGTTTACCAAAGAATTCCGTCAACTTATGCGACTGCCTAAATACAATAATAAACCAATGAAAGGCTTAGGGTGGTGGGTGATCATTTACAGCACAGTTTTCTGTTGTTTGTTGGTGTTTTAATGGCGCAAAAGCAGCAGTGGCTAAGCTGCGCCAGTTTTCTGTTGAAGAATGTGTAACTGGATCCGTAGGTTGATTACAACTAGTGACAGGAGTGGGAAACCGCTGAATGGAAAAAAAAACCCAAACCAAAGAAAAACCAATATCTGATAAAGTTATTATGTAGGGACTAGTTTAATCATAGGTTGCATCTTTATCGTTTCGTTGAAATCCGTGAAATAAATAGATTTAACGGTTATGGAATCATTATAAGCATACGGCTGTGTTAGAATGAATAGAGATTCTTTACATTTACGTAAGAAATCATTGGATTCATGGGCTAAAATAATTGGGTTTTCAAAATCCAATGAGTGGTTACTATAATGGATGTGAGTAGCCGTAATCACCCAACTCCTCATTTCCAATAATTATTCTTTAAGAAACAAACGCAAATTGCCATACACCGTATTTACGACCCACCAATTTCTCCACTCGGTAATAAACCCGTTTTTTGTTTCAATATCCTTTCATTTCTTTTTATATCCTGCATTAAAGAAATTGTTAAATCCAATCGGAATTTCTGAACTTCAAAGATCACCTCCACCATTATTTCTAATATTAACAAAAGACACGTATTAAAGTTGATAACCCACGGGGAGTCGTTTATGTTAATTCATGTGCCAACAGTTCGCTCTCGCTGTTTACTGGTGACTGCTCCTAGCTGATGATCGCCAAGGAGCGTGAAACAGCTGGTCTAGGATGTCACTTAATAAACTCGTGGTCTCACCGTTGTTAATATAAAATAAAGTAAATAAAAAGATACAGGAATTTCAATTCGAAAGTGATTAAATTTGTTATTTACTTTTATTTCACAGTAAAACGCTCAAAAGAACTTAGTCTACTTTCCCTAAGATTTTATTTCTGACTAGCAGCAAAGCCTGTCGGACGACAGGCATAAAAAAAAATCTGAAAAATCATATTATTATCAACTATCAACTATAAAGTAAATATCTCCTTATAAACTACATTTTTTGTAAAAAAACAGCATCAGATTTTTCTATCAGATGTCCTTGATCTATTCGGTCAAGAATTTTGATTTTGACGTCGCAGCACGACGTGCTCGAAAAATAGCAATACATAGCTGTCCATGACTAAAAACAGGCTCTGGTAAATAAATACTAACCCTATCTACAGTTTGTCCTTGGAAATAAATTTTACTAAAATTAAGAATGGAATAATTACACTAGCCTGCGAAAAAAAAAAATTTTTCTCCGGCAAAAGGTTGAAGAGCTGATTTACCCTAATTTAGGTGTGCTGAGTTCAAATATGTAAACCGTTTTTGCCTATCACGTACAGTTTTTTTGCTATTTGAAATCCAAATTTTACACATTGCTGTAATTTCGATAGAAAACACCATAATAGAGAATATATGTAATTTTAATGGGACATGATCAAATTGCAACGAATATACAAAAAAGTAACATGTTCATTGCTAGAATGTATGAATCTCACTTCAAGAACAATATTGTTTGCTGCACTTTGATGTGAATGAACGCTGTGTTGATTTGCGTTTGTGTTCCTCAGTAGTGACAGAGGTACCGAAAGCAGGGACTACTTCTATCAAAACTCTTCACGTACTGCTTCATAATTCCCAATTTAATATGTAAAGGGGGCAATAACACACTTTGAGGATCAATTAATGGACGATCTACAATGTTTTTTTCTCCAGACATGAACTGTTTCCTCTTGGGCCACTCAGACACTAACCAGTGACGATCCCTGTCCCGAGAGTCCCACTCACACAGAAAACACGGAACTTTGTATATCCTCTTTACTGCCCTAATATGATATCGCACACTTTTAAATCACAGCACAGTAACCATCTATGTTCATTGTAGTTCAGTTTCTGCGACACCACCGATAAATTGTGATAGTTTTCACGAAGAGATGTTGAATGGGCGACTGGCACTGAAGCAAGTTTATTTCCATTGTGCAGAAGAACACCTTTGAGACTTCTTTTACTGGCATCAATAAATAGACGCCAGTCCTTTGCTTGGTAAATAGTTCCAAGACGACGAATTAAGCCAGGATATCACAGCAAAACACAAGTTCGTCTTCGTGAACAAAAAACTGCCGGAATTTTTCCTCCCGATTTCTGTAACAATATGAATTTGTCCCAGGGAGTAAAAGATTTCTCTCTTTAAATCTTGATCCTAAAAGTTCTCTCTTTTTTTTGTGAGGCCTAGGTCACGCACCAAATCATTTTGTCACACTGATTATAAAGATGTGGAGTTTTATCCTCAACATCCGGTAGAAAGGTATCATCATCACCATCCTCCGCACTTGAAGATGACGAAGACACTCTTTGGTAACTGTTTTGGTGGTTTTGGGACAGGTATATCGGGTCCATGTGGTGCGGGGGTTATGGCAGATGGAAGGCAGGGATACACAATGTGCTTTTTGTTTTTCATATTGAATCCGGACACTTTACATACACAAAAATAACAGTCGTCAAAGTGACTTGTTTGTTCCCGCCAAACCATTGGGATTCCGAATGGCATTGATGGCAACAACCCTTTGTACCATTGCCGCAGGTTTTCTACACACGTTTTACACACAATATGGGGTGCGAAATTCTTGTCCTGATCACCTAACTTCATGTTAAAATATCCCAAGTACAGGCTTTTTATAAATGGTGTTATACTTCGCTTCTGGCCTTTACTTGTATATTGATCATATATATAACAGAAAGAGTTGGGATTGTTCACACATTTTCGCCTCCCAACATCTCTGCCACTTGCCATTTTAACACAAACTACCTCACTTATTCACTCAATCGACTTCAAGTGCACGTTGAAACATATAGACAAAGGCATGCCACGCGTTCTCAGACTCTCCTCTCAGACTACGGAGGAACGCGATCTTCGCGTTTTTACCTTGTCTGACACTGCGCATGCGCGAACTACAACTGTTCTATTTGTTGTTCCGGTAATCCTGTATGAGTACCTACTTCCCTCCAAAACACAGCTCATACAATATTTTCTCTCAGACATGTCCGTACCTGCATTCCATACAATCAAGCCAAACCTCATTTACAATAACGAAGCTCAATTAGCATACACATGAGACGGATTTATGACAAATCTGTACGTGATACGAAACAACTGGTATTTTTTTTTACATAAGGACACTAAATGTAACGTATATCACATATAATTACTTTTGCCGGAAAATCTTCGCAGGCCAGTGTTATTATTTATCACCCTTAACGCCGAAAGGCATTTAAAACTCACCTTTATAATCTAAATACTGCGCTAACTTGTGAACGAAGCTTCTACGGCAAAAATGGTTTTGAGTTTCGAAATCAGCGTAAATAACTGAGTTAGTATGCCAAATTTTATTAAAATGGGTGCAGTGGTAACAAAATTATTTGGTTTTGAACGTATGTTTTGTTAGAATTTCAGTTGTCTAGGTCACTTCCCAAGGATAAAACTTCATGGAAACAACATTGAATGACAAAATGAACTAATATTTCATCCAATTTGAGTACCCTTGATTCAATGGTACCATTGAGAACCCTTGGATCTATCTTAATAGCTTCATTATATCGAGTTACAGACAGACAAACAGACGGACTTAGCCAATTTATATTTTATGTAGAATATTTGATTTGATTGATGATTTGATTTGAAATAAATACCAATCATATCTAAAGTTTGTCCTTGTAAATAAATTTTACTAAAATTAAGAATGGAATAATTATTTTTTTTGACTCATAACGCCGAAAGGCAATTAAAGCTCACCTTTGTAATCTAAATACTGCGCTAACTTGTGAACGAAGCTTCTACGGCAAAAATGGTTTTGAGTTTCAAAATCAGTGTAAAAAACTGAGTTAGTACGCCAAATTTCATAAAAATGGGTGCAGTGTTAACAAAATTATTTGGTTTTGAACGTATTTTAGAATTTCAGTTGTTAGGTCAGTTCGCAAGGATAAAATTTCATGAAAACAACATGGAATGACAAAATGAACTAATATTTCATCCAATTTGAGTACCCTTGATTCAATGGTACCATTGAGAACCTTGGATCTATCTTAATAGATTCATTATATCGAGTTACAGACAGACAGACAGACAGACGAACTTAGCCAATTATATGAGTTGATAATTGTTTTAATACGGCTGGAAATGATAATCCTATATTTATTTATGATTACAAACATAACATCTACTAACTACAAACAGTATAAAGTTTTCATTTTCTGAAACAAATTAATTCTGTGTTATTGACTTAAGTTTTGTGCATCGGATTAACTCTAAATGTATCAAAAGGTATAATAATATTTATATGGTAATATTTATTGTTTAAGACAGTGAGATGTGAACAGACATAGATTGTTTACATTAAAAAAACTTTTCGAAAAAAAAGTAGAAAAAAAAGAATGAGGATTTGAGAAAAGTAACTTCAATATTACTGCTTTCAGGAACTTATTGTTTCGTAATGGACCACTTGAGATTTACGCCCCTATCGACGTCACGTACGACGTGTATCCCACATGCGGCGAGAGCTTGTGGGATAAACAAACATATAACTTTGTGTGAATTACTTAAAAAATCGTCGATTTTCGATATTTCAAGACCTATGGTTCAATACTGTACAGATCCTTCTTGTAATAATTCTGTAAAAACGCTTGGAATATCCTTCTTTAATATAATATTTCTTCTATATCTACACCGGTTAAAACAAAGCACATGGCTTTATTTATCCCACATGCGAAGCAGTAGCCTGGTGGGATATGTCGTAACTACGAAGGCCCGCCTATCCTCAAGTGGTCCATTAAATTTTATCCTTCTTTGAAAATATATTGCTGTCGTCTTCTACAATAGGCAACTCTACATCCAATCTGAAAATTTTGGAGGACTTACAATTATCGTTGCATCCAAATCAAATCTTTTAGGTCAGCCTCTATATCTACTAGGGTTAAAATGAAGCACATGGCTTTGTTTATCCCACAAGCCAAAAAGTAGACTGGTGGGATATTTTGGAACTACGAAGCCCCGCCTATCCTCAAGTGGTCCATTCTGTACGAAATGGATTTTGGCAATATGCGACTAAATTGTGATACTTTCCTGCGCGAACAGTAAGCTCAGCAGAGAAAGCAGCAATTATTTTCCAGTAACATTAGATCATTAAATATTTAATGTATGTTACGTAATAAGTATTGAATATATTCAATATATTTTTGAAGTTACTTTTGTTTGAAGGCCCGAATCTTCATCATTTAACTGAACTAATAGAACTTTTTGGTCTAGGTATGGAGGTTTTAAGTTTAACAACCCTTTACCATGGAAACGAGGATTTCTTATCGCTGCAGTGATATTGAGAAAAATTGACTCTAAACATATCAAGTTAACCGGAAAAGACAATGGGGATGTTTAAGGTCTCTGGGTCGAGGCTGGAAAAGTCACGTGATGTGGATGTGTTACTTCTAAAAACAAGGCTAAGATTACCGAAAAACCTCTGTATATTAAAGATTTCTCAACTTTAAATATATTGAATTATCGGCATACAATTAAGGAGGCGTATGGAAATAATGTAGATACGTTATTTCTAGATGAAAGGAATAAATATAGTTAAAGAGAAATTTGTTCTAGTCCAAGTTCACAACAAGTTCTGATCTCCTCTGCTAATCGTATGAAAATGTCTTCATTCTAATGGATTATTTTTCCTCACTTTCCATTTACGTTACCGTAATTTTTATAATAGAGAGTTTTTGCCCAGCTCGCTATTCTATACGGTAACGCTAAAGTCACGTGACTGGTATTCTGCGCATGTGTAACTGTTCCGTAGAGAAAATACCGTTAACGTGACACGTTAACTTTCCTCGAATAGCGTATCGCTGTACGTTAAAACATGAGTTCCGATAAACCTTAGAGAATTAGATTTAACATGAATGACGACTTGATACCCTTGCGCGAAGTAATTGGGACAAATCCATATGACAATAAGAGTTTGTGGAATGAGATTCACTGTATATATTCGCTGTATATCGTTTTTTTTCGAAACGGAAATACAATCGACAATCCTCATCATTCATATCATTTAAACTCAACCTTGGATTTTCCTCTTCTCGAACCTGAATGTTTCTTTCTCTCAGGATATTGTGTAACACTAGATCCTCAAACAAATCATCGTCAATGTCTCCAAATGCAGCGATCTGAAATATGTCTTCCATCTTGTTTATTAGCTTACCGTGTCCACTGACACGTATGGCAAAAACTCTCTTTATGACAGAGCCCGCTATTGTGGTTACCGTAATCGTTCACGTGACATTTGCGTTTCCCGTATATAAATCACATTATGGCAAAAACTCTCTAATATTTATCAATATCTATTTTTAGAGAGAATGAAGCTTCTGAGATCACTCAGTCTCTGTGTGTGTGTGTCGCTCCTTAGCAACTTTTGAACTGCTCAATGAATCTTCTTCAAAATAAGTATGCATATTTAAGACTAAAGGCAAATTAACTTCTGTATTTGAAATCTTTTCCAGATGGGGCCTTGTCGAGAGATAGCGCAGGAAAGCGATTAAAAAAATCCCCGTAGAAAAGCGCATGGAATCCAAACAATGGATTTCTAGCCTATTTCTGTTAATGCTTCTTGATTTAAACAATGAATTTTAATCGCAGTTTTAGCTAATCCACTAATTAGTGTGTGATTTGATATGATGAAAGTCAATCAGATTTTGGCCACCTGATTAATTTTTTTTCCCCAAAAATATAAAACCTCTTACTCTTTCTCTTCAACAGTTACTAGAAATTGGAAAATAATTTTTTTTTTTTTTATTTTAGTCTTCTGATTAGAAATCAGAAGACTAATATTCCCGTTTTGTCTGTCCGTCTGTGGACAGATATCATTAGCAACAATCACAATAATCGCAACAATTGCGTCTTTTTTATTCGCAACAATCAAATTTATAATAATAAGGAAATTAAAGCAATATCAATTATATTTTCTTATCAAAAGACGTTGCGAAGCGTTGTGATTGGTTTACTAATCGCTATCACTACCTTGTTTTATTTGTTGTCCTCAAGAACAAGAGACGATCTACTGTTTGGTTTTGTTTTCGATAGCCTTCAACGCTTTTGCGCATGCGTCAGGTCTCCTTCGATTTCTTCAAAATAGGGGCGAGGAGAAACGAAGACGGGATGTTTACTTTTTTATCAGTGTTAGTTTACTAGTAGCTGCGTTCTATTTGCGCTTTTCGGGAAAGAATTATGAAAAGAATAAATATTATTGCAAAAATACTTCTCCGTTATTTTTTTTTCTTAGGAAAGTGCCCATCTCAGCGCATCACCCGTCTGCGGAGTAAAATCGTCCGCCAGTAGAGGTTCTGGCTTTCGAAAACGCACAGTAACTGTTATATTTGAAATATTTTCCCAATGGATCCTTGTTAGATAATTAACGCTAGAAGAATCCCAATAAATGAATTTTTATCCTATTTCTATTAATTAATAACAATATCTATTAATGTCTATAATTAATTACTAATAATATTTATTATAATATCTATAATGAATTAAAAATAATATCTATTAATAATGTCTATAATTAATTAATTAATAATAATATCTGTTATAATATCTATAATTAATGAATAATAATTAACATGAATATCTCATTGTCTTAAACACGTTATTCCGTTGAGCGTGATTTAATACAATTAAATTAATCTGAAATCTGATTTAAATAAATAAAACGAATTCAATTAATTTTATTCTGTAAACAGAAAATTTTTACTGTTTACATTCTGTTAAATTTAAAAAAAAATATAGGAATTTCGTTGATGTCGTTTTTACGTCATAAAAAAAAATAATTCTTAAAAAATTTAAAGAAATCACACTTTTTAGGAAAGTTTGCTTTAATTCTTTTTTCCTTTGGAAATTAAGATTCGAACAAACGATACAGTATCTAATTTTTGTAAGTTAATCGAAAGTTTTAGAGAGATTAAGATTTAGGGAACGTAAAATGTTGGGGGAGAGGGTGTCTTGCTTCGAACCCATATTGCAGTGAATGATGCTTGTTCTGTCCCGGTTTAAAATAAAAGTCAGTTCAATGATTGGTTGCGAAAGTTATTAGTAAAAAGGTTCCGTTTTCTGTTGACTCTACTATCTATTCATCTGAGCCACAGGCAATATCCTGTTTTTGAAATAGATACGGGATTGCGAAAGTTATCGGTGACGCAGAAACGGTACTACTTTTAATTATGCTGTTTACCAAAATACTTGATGAGATGAATGATAACACATATTCATGTATTCCTTCGTACGAATATTTATCGATATTCAATATGAGGTTTGTTTTTATTTTTATCAAACTAATTCATGACGTAAAATGTACTCGGAGAAAGAAAACAACTCAATTCAGCAGATCATGATTAAACGGTCTTTCGCCAAAATTGATGTAATTGATAAACGTAAGAAAGAATTAAAAGATTCTAAATTTAGTATATATCATTTGTATATACAGGGTGAGGCAAAAGTCGCGCACCACAGTGATGTAGGGTTAACTGTTCGAATTAGTACATAAAAGTGGTTTTGATCGTTCGTACTACCGTCATTCTCAGTGGACACGTCAATAGACACTATTGTCGCTATTGGTTGAACAATAATCCTCAATAAACGGAAGATAGGCACGTACAAAATGATCCTAGAGTCATGATATGGACTGTATATGGGAAGAGCATTTGATCGGGTCCATACTTCTTTGACTATAATATCACAGGCACGTAGCCAGGGGGGAGTGGTCTGTCCCCCTCCCCCCCTTCAGGAAAAGAAAAAAAAGAAAACAAAGTGTGTGTCGATAACTGATGACATTCAAAGAGCCTACTCCCGCCATTGGTTTTAGCATTAACATCATTTTACTTTTTAAAGTTTCATTTAAAGAAAGCAAAGTCATTTACAAAAATTTAATGTAATGAACCCCCTCCCCTTAATAAAAATCGTACCCTCCCCCCGCCTAACAAAAGTCACAGATGAAATATACCTCCCTATGCTGCTGACCCTCTTAATGGATTTTCTCAATGATGTATCATTAGCAAAGAGACTCAACGTTTTTTAACGGGATGGCGCGCCACCACATTTTGCGAGACTTTTTCAATCGTGCGTTTCCTAACAACTGGATTGGACGACGAGGTCCTGTTGAATGGCTCCCCAGGTCACCCGACCTTACACCTTTAGATTTTTTTTCTGTGTGGCCATATTTAAAGGAGGTTGTGTATCAAATGCACCCAAGAAGAATTCAACAACAGACAGAATGCATTTGGAATGCAGAAACATTACGTGAGAAACATGTTCAAGATTCATACCACTACAGAATTACAAAGTGTTCAAGGAGAACAGTTTGAGCATACCATCCAACTTATAAACATCTTTTATTTCTGTAAATTACGTGCTTTATATCGTACACCATCCTTTACTTGCTAAAACCTTAAATCCCTATGGTGCGCGACTTTTGCCTCACCCTGTACAGCGATCACTTATACCACCGCAAACTAAAATTCAGCAAAAGAAATCGAGACAAAAAGGTAGTGAAAGAACTTACATCTACTTTCTTAAAATTTCTTTATTATTCTTCTTTGCTTTTTTTTTAAGATCGTAACAAAATACAGTAAACAAAATCGAAAAGCCTACATTTATTTTCACATTGTAATACGTACTGAACACAAACAGTATTTTTCTTTTTAGAAAAAAAAAATTAACTCGCATTTCTTACGATGTCAAAATCAGATTAATTTTGATTATATCAAATTCCGCACAATTTAATGGATTAGTTAAAGGATTAATTCGCTCGGCTGCGGATTGGAGGTGGCGGGTTCGATCCCTGGCCTCGGCGGGGTTTTTTTCCACGCTCCATTCTCCTCCAAACGGGTCCTAGGGTCTACCAGGCCTCTGTTGAATGGATACCAGATTTCTTTTCCGGGGGTTAAAGACGGTTGGGCGTCGGGCAGACCATTCGACTTCAACTTAGCGCCGTTGGTCACGGAACGCCGAGAGCCTTACCTCCCGCGACCCCAAGGAACACATAAGCCTGTAGTAGGACATTCTAATGGATTAATTCTTATTGTTGAAAACATTGATTAAAATCCGTGGTATAGATTCCAAATGCTCTACGCCATGACTAATAACGTTCGGTTACGTTAAAATTTCGTTAAATTTCAAATGTAAATCCAATTGTTGTTAGTGGACCGCAGAAGCGAAAGTTCCCTCACCCTGGATGTAATATCAAAGTTATCCATATTCTATTTGTTGCGGATGCTGACAAATATAATATTCTATTTGTTTTATTCAATATTTACATATATTTGAAGGAATTGATCCACTTCAACAATATCTGATAAAAGATTCGAAAGCATATATTCAGTTCTGAGCCATCAGTTCATGCCCCGGTACCAGATTTGGTGATGGGCTCATGAAACCTGTTAGAGGAATAAATTTATCAGACTTACTAGACGGGACTCAAGTATCAATTTAGGTGATGGACCCTCTGGAAAAGTTCAAGAGCTTTGCCTGAAAGTCTGGTAATGCTATTTTTAGTGCTATTGTGTTTACAGTGTTATATATGTAAATATACGTAGAGTTGAACGGGACTAGTATATAATTTAATCCTGTATAAATAAGTAGACTATGCTAAGTTATGTGTTGAGTGTGGGTGGCAGGAAAGCCGAGCACCGCGACCTTTGGTCTATTGTGCTTTCCCACAGAAGTAACAACAGATAGAGAGAAAGACTGAGAAAGTATGGTCGGAGAAGTGCAGGTGAAACGGGAGAACCCCGAGAAAACCCGCCCAGTGTGGATCATCCACCATTACGAAACCCACATGAGAACCGAACCTGGTACTCAGAGGTGAGAGGCCAATGTCATAGCGACAACGCTAACCGCGCGGCCCAATAAGTACACTAGATTATATACTAGTCTAATTGTAACTGTTTTTTTTTAACTTTTGCTTAAAGTTAACGTTCCCGTCCTCTTTGTTCTCTTAGGGCTGCTGAGGTCATTTTACTAAATACACCTCCGCTCTTTACATAAATGATAAGCGTACGTAATCAACTATACAAAGACAATCAGTGGTGCGCGCGCTGTGGTTGAGATTAAGAAGCAGGGTTATGACGTATTTTGATGATGGATGCTTTTATTCTTTCCGTGTAAAAACATCCCATATGCAAAACATCTCTTGCTAACACCCTTTAACACACAAAGAGATCCGCCTACTTCTTCTGCAAACATTTCCATTTAAGCCTTTGCACATGTTACGAACTTTGGCCATTAAACTGTAATTTGGCGCCGTATCTTTGGTTTTTAAGCCGAAGCTTTGTTTAAACAGAAACCGCCCTTTCATGATTAAGGTTTCTCAGCTACGACCAATGCAGTTTAATGAGTCAAATGTGGGAAATCGCGGGACTTTTCATCGTAAGCTGCTTAGGATTTACCGTCAGCCTACTTTGCGGAATCTTGTAGCATCCGTCTTACTTTAAAACTTTCACTTTTGATGGAGAGTTACGATATTGACTGTTGATGAGCGGTGGATGGGAGGTCACGGGAGCAACATTAACCTTCTTTTTAACGTCGTCCAATTTCGAAAAATCAGAGCGTTCTTTGATAACAGCAGCATCGGAGTTTTGTGACCTACATCGTAGAAGAACAACAAAAAATGTCCATTCACCTGAGACTAATTATTTGGGGCGGATGAAGAGAGCGTTCCTTTTGAAAGGCGGAAGCAGATCGTTTTAAAATCACTGTAACGTTCCACTTTTAAACAAAAAAAGTTTTCAACAAAGAAGTTTTCAAACTCTTGAGTTTCTTTCCTCAGTAAATCACGTTACATTTTTTTCAAAAAAAACAAAAGAACAAAACAATACTCAAAAAATTTCGTATTTTCTTAAAACCGTTGTGATAATTTGCTAAGGAGATTGAGCAACAGTAGAACAATACGTGCAGCTGCTCGCGCTGTTATGCCAATTAAATCAATTTAAACTTCAGTTAATTCACAAATCAGTTTGATTTTTTAATTTATTTTTTTAATTAATATTTTTTTTTATTTGAATAAAAGTTTTTTTTTTTTTTTTTTAGTTTTTTTTTATGTAATTTTGAATACGCTTGTTTCAAAGATTCACATTAACTTGGATTGAAATTAACTTTGAGAGATCGTGAAAAAAAAATGTTTTAGACAAAATTTTAATGAATTTTTGTTGGTAGATGAGTTTTAACAATACCGGTATCAGTTCTCTGATAGAAAAGTTTACGTTAGCACATACAGACGTAAAGGTTCTTATAAGCCTCCATTTCAGTTTGTGAAGCTAAACAGATCATAAAGATCTGGATTGAAGTATGATCTTACAAACCGCGTTGCTTAAAAACGCTTTATAGGCTTTTTTTTTTTATTGTATGTTTATTATTTCTGTAGCCAGCCTGAAATATCGACTCTATTAGTTAGCGGTTGAATTGCTGCTTGAAAAAAAAATTAAATAAAGGAGTTATTTTAAAAAGATCCGTTAATCTGGCTATCTCAGAGACACAAAACTACGGTCAACGCATAATAGTAACTGTATAAGTTTGTTTACATTTTCAGCTATTATACAAAGGAAAGCTATGGGTCACAATTAGCAAGTGTGTGTGTTTGTTCTGTCACACACACTCTGCCCCGGACGATTTTGAAACCATCGAATTGGTCCTCCTAAAAACTGGCTTTCTTTTTGCGGACAAATGATGATCTAAATTTCTCCGTGTTAATATTTATTTAAAGTTTTATTTATTGATTTTTATGAAATAAATCGTAAAAATGCCTTATCGCATTTTTGTAAAGGAATAAATAAACAATAAAACAATAAAAAAAAAACTCCACAAAATACAGAGAGAACCAAAAAAAAAAAAAGGAAAGTAAACAAAATAAAACGAATAATTGTTTTTAAACAAGGTAGGAGCACAATTCCATTGCACAATCCCCACGGCTTCTACACAGAGCGAATGTTAAAATCTCAAAACTTTACAACTTCAAAACCCCACAGAAAAAAATAGAAGCTCTCCTTAGATTTGGTAGATCCCAAATATCTATAATAAAAATAGACCAATCATTGTAAGATTTATTTCAAGAAGGGAAAAAGAAATTGGATTTTAGCCTTCAAACAAAGAAAATATTTATTCAATAACGACATCTTTAAAAATGATAACAAACAAAGAATATATACAAATTAAAATTTAGCGAAAAATTACAACTTCAAAACCATATAGGAAAAAAATAGAATCTCCCTCTAATCTATGGGAGACCCTATTACAACAACAACAGACCAAACATTCTAAGATTCATTTCAAGAAGAGAAAAGGAAAATTGGCTTCATATAGATAACTCATAAAAAATTCTAGTTGAAATCAATATAAAAAAATGAAGAAATAAGTTTTTATAATACCAGATTTCAATAAAACTTATAAATTAAGATCAATTCTAGAGGAGAGCTATAACTTGAGAATCACACAACCTAGAAACGAGTTCTCAACGGCTATGAGCTAGTCTTGGCAAGACCTTTTTAACGAGATATAGATCATGTCTCTAGCATATGTCGTTCCTCAGATAGAAATTTCTCGCGACGGACAGAGGGGGGATATAAGGCTTCTCCTGCTATGAGCCTAAAAGTAAGAATTACATTTTAATCAAATCCTATCCAGATTAGTCGATATTAATCTGTAATAGTAAGCAACTATTTCTTTACTAAAATAAAAAAAAGACATAATGAATTAACATTATACCTATTAAGCTATTTTTGTAATCAATTTATTAACATTTAATCAATTCAAGAATTAAAACAACAATTTCTTCTATTTACGAATATTATGTGAAGTTTTTGCGCAGGTTGATCTTAATGGAACATTACCATTAATCCTTAAGGGGACGACGTTTTCCATCTCATAACCCCAAGGCCTGTTCTATTTCTGCTCTCTTGGTGAAAAACAAGTTAGAATTTAACATTTACAGTTGAACTAAACATTATTGAGTTCTTTTCTACTTTTTTAAGTTTAAAATTACATTATTAATTATTTTGAAAAATTTCAACCAGGTAATTGAATTTCTTTTGTTATTAATTTGCTTAATTTTATATAAGGTAGTAATTAATAATATTTTTTTGAATTATTATAATTTCGTAAAAGTATTTATTATGTAAAACATTAAAAGGTTGAGACCCAGTGTTTTACTAAGTGACATTTTAGAATATTTCACATCTCATCAGCTGAGAATAGTCACCAGTAAAACAACAAGGTCTCAGTACAAGGGAGGTGATTGTAATGTTAATCGACAGAAATGTGGAACCTCCAAGAATTAAAATAAAATAGAAAATTCATGTGCCGGTCTTCGCTGGCCTTTATTAATTAATGAAGTATGTAGTTTTAGTATTTTTCAACTTTGTTACATTATACCACACAAATAATGAAAATATCAAATTTGGTTTTATGTTCCCAGCTTTCGTTATGTCTAAAAGTTCTTAATTTTTCAATCGAATACTTATTATAAATCAAAGCAAAAACCACTCCCTTATGTGTTGAGGGTTTACGTTTTCATTTTAATCTTTAACCATTACTGATGACAGTAGCTAAACATCCTTCAAAAGGAAGGAAGGACTATTTAAATTTATTATAATTATAGTTATTCTTATTTATCAGTACAGTTGGACCTTCATATCCGCGGGGATAAGTTCCAAGGCCTACCGCGGATAATACTTAACGCCATACGTAACATGATATTCATGTAACATACATAAATACGGTAAAGTTTAATTGAGAAATTACGCACAGTAAGACATTACCAACATTAAATAAAGGAATTATAAAGTATATATTTTTTTTTCTATTTCAATCATATCCAGAATTTTCGCTTTTTCACTAATGGAAGACATCGCGGCTTCTCTGAAGCGCATTGCACATCGATCCGAAAATCGGACGGCGGATCTAAAAATCGGACGTGTTGTATTTCATTTGAGGGTTTCCTAAAGTGAACATTCATTTTATTTTAATTTTAGTTTCATTTATTTTAATTTTCTGAAATGAATATTCGTCTTAAGAAAACCTAAACGCGAAATAGAATACGTCCGATTTTGAGATCCGCCGTCCGATTTTCGGATCCAGTGCGATGGCTTTAGTGCTGATCTACATGAGCGTTGCTAACGCTCTTACAAAACTGAGCGAAATCCCATGTATTTCTATGGAAAGTGAAAGATGCGGTCTACACGAGTGTTTTCAACGCCGGAAGGTCGGCGTTGCTAATGTCTTCGTCGGTGTTACTAACACCGCGTTAGCAATGGCTGGTCTGGTCTACATGGGGCGTTGGTGAGGGACTATAAGTTTTAGGATTTTACCCCTATAAGAATGTCTGGTGCTAAACTAATGCGGCGTTAGCAACGCTCGTGTAGACCATATCTAGGGTTGCCAACGCTCTCGTGTAGACCAGGACATTTCTGTGCGTTTTCAACGCGGTCTCGTGTACCTCATGCCTTAGGCTTAGAAGCACCACCAGCCTCACTACTCTTACTCTTTGGGTCCATTATTACGGTAAATGAGAGCTTTCTGAACACGAATACTACGATAACGCGCAACTAATGCTAAAAGGAAGAACGCTAGAAACTGAATGGAGGGTTTCCTAAGCGTGGGTGCCGGGACAAAGGAAGATGAGTTAAGTAATGGGCGCTGTATTTTATCCATGTTACTATTTTCTGTTCTCGCTTGGCTCACGTTTTGAAACGTAGGAAACGTTAATTTCTTGAATTTTCCATTTTTTTTTTAGGCCACGGTTAACCGCGGATATTGAATCAGCGGATACGGGGGTCCTAATGTACTTACCACTGTTAGTTTACTGACTTCTTCCTATATTGTTTTTCTCGTCATTGATTAGAAATTCTCCGTGGAAAACACTGTATGTTATGTAAGCAGTGAACAGTTCCGAAGACAAGTTTAGGTAAGTACATTTTCAAGTTTATATTATAAGCCCTTACTAATTAGAAATGGAGAAAAGTGGGGTTAAAGTACTATTTATTCTCAAGAAGAAAGAAGGGTACATTTGCGAAGGGTAATGACATTACCATTAAGCTCAAATGGGGCTAAAGAGCAAACATGAAGAAGAAGATGAAGAAGAATGACTAAATAGATGCGTGCCTATAGTTTATTAGACGCCATATTGTTTTGGAAAATTCGTTCTCTCTAAGAGAAGGTCGTCAACCGATTATTTTGTTTTGTGGAATGGATTTTTTTTGTCAAATGATTGAATTTTGTAACGGCGTCTTTGTAAAAGGCTGGCTTCTGATTGGTTCCGTTGTCAGTGAATTGAAAGAATGTGTTTAGTATTGATTCGCTTTTTGCCTTCAGGGAGACAACCTGCCATTATTCTTTCTTCCTCCGGGTATTTTGTTATTTATTTTTTTATTGTTTACAAGTTAATAATTTTATATGTGTATTTGTTTTATTTTAAAAAAAATAAGAATGTCACTGGTTGGTTAATTTTATTTAAACTACATTTACCAGTTGTATCGTGTAAATATTTATAACCATTTCGCATCGAACAATGATGGTTATTCGAAAGCTACAAGTGTAAATTGAATAAGTTAAAATCAATATTTAATGAAGACCAGAATTCGTTAAAGCCTGCCTATACTTAGCTTTTTTTTTAAAAATAAAAGGTTAATCATTTATAAACTGTCAAAATCATTCTCAATTATCCCATACTTAGTATTCACTTAAATAACTTAAATATTATTATTTAAAAAACCATTATGTTTATAATATAACATTTTGAATTGAAGGAGGCCGACACACAATTAAAATTGTTAAAAATGATTTAACACATTAACATTTTTAACAATTGTAATTGTGTGTCGGCGATCTTCAATAAATTTCTATTGCGCAGATTAAATTTTAACCAATATTATATATTGCTAAGTTATGCATAGGTTTCTACAACCAATATACAGTATACTACCAGATTATTGTTTATTTCCCAGTTTCATAGCGCTGTGACTGTGTGATTTACAATTGCCTCACGAATTAGTGATGGATTAATTACAAGTATCTCAGTGACATCTATTATTGAAAAAACTGAACTGGTGTACACTCTTTATGAATGAATACGATGCTGTTTATTTTTACAATTACTGATTATTGTAAATCAAATGTTTTCTTAACTTTTCAATTATTAATTGATTTGTCTTATTCATTCTTGGAATAACTGGTGTCACGCTGATTTCCAGACATGATTAAGTGTTACAGTGATTAAGTGTTCCTTATATGGTAATACAAAGTCGTCAGTGGCGGCAGCTATAATGACTGCTCTAGATATTCACTGACCTCGTTGACTGAATAAGCAAATTGCTGCAGGTAACTTGCAAAGTCTGTCAAAGGATACGGCATGAAAATTCGTCCATTCCATCAATATCATTTGACCAAAAGCCGCCACAGAACAAGTTTTCCTAATATAATATAAATACTGAATTGAGTGAATAATTGCAGAAGTGCTCTGGTGACGTATTTAAATGGATGTTCAATCGATTTCATTTATAACCGACCGCGACCCATCTGCTGTCAACTTAACAAAATGAGATATTAGTGGTATTTGTTTTTCTTTCTATTATAGCACTGTTTAGCACTGTTTGGTGTACCACTACAAGTCATGCAGGTCCTTGGGGAGGTTTAGTCTCCCAGAGATTCTCGCCCAACTTACACTAGTTGAGATCAGGTGGCCAAACCGATGCTCTCCCGCGTTTAACTTCCGAGTGAGAAACCCGGTACCCATTTGACAGAGGGCTAAGGAAACCATAGGGTCCATCTGGCGAAGAAACCACCGTTGACATGTCCCTGACCATCTCTGGGAATTGAACCCGGATTATAGCACTGTAACAATTTTCTATATCGCTAGTTAACATTATGATCTTTGCGACAGGAAAACGGCTTTTATTACTGTATTGTCTGTAAACCTAATGCACAGGCCTCCCCCTCGTATTCGACAGAGCATTGTCGAAAGCTGGAAATCATCAAAATGGCGGAACCCAGTATTTCTTTCTGATTATAACATCTTTCTGTTGTCGGCGTTGAATTCAGTCAATGAATTACGAAGCAGTAATTATCCCCCATGATCCCTTGTTGTCGAATTGAAACATTGAATTAAATGTCAGTGATTCGAATTAGCTTACGTCCGTTAATATATTCATTGCCATTGACTCGACAGAAACTGCCTCATTTAATAACGAATTATGGAAAACCAATGGAGAGGATCTGCTAATTTTTACATCAAAATTAACCAAAAGTTGGAGTCGTTGCTTTGTGATTAGTTTATTTTATTCTTATCGGTCAGTGGTGAACGATATCTTTACGGAAATTTTTGAAGAGGAAAAGTTTATACTTTATATAGTATTCTTCTATCTGTTCTCTCTTGTGATCTGTTATGGCCTCACTCCATATCTTCAACTGCCTTCCAACTGATCTTTTCCTTTTGGCTTGTAATTTATTACTTGTTTGATATGCTTATTATTTGTTCATTCTTTCAATGTGTTTTCTCTTCTTTATTCAAAATGTGTACGATTTACGAAATTCATGTGAAGGTTTGAAAATTTGGTTTATTAAGCTTATGGCTTTATTAAAATTAGTAATTTTAAAATCAATATCTCTTTCTTCGGAATAGAAAAGATGATAACTAGATGCTTGAAGATCTTGACCTGTTCTATAGGCTTATTTTACTTAAAGGTTCTTTCCCTCTGAACTAGTAACAACTGTATTTGGCCTTACAATAAACAATTGTAGGCGGGAGTGATAACAATCTTTGTTCAGTTGTCAATTAAAGCCTGGCGTTCATTAGCATGAAGAACTGACTTCAGCGGTAGTTAGTGACATCAAAGTCTGCCGAAGTCTGTTGCCGTAAAAGACAGTAACCTTTAAAAATTAGCGGTAGCAGAATCAGCGGCAGACCAATCACGTTGTCGTATGAGAGTGGCGGGAACAATCATTTTCAGACAGTCAATCACGAAACACTGCCATTGCTTAAACGAATCGGCATCCATTTTCTCTCTCGATTCATATTTTCTTTTTTTTAATTTCTGAGTGAAGATTAAAAAGCGTTGAATTATCGGATTATAGATATTTAGTAAGTAGTGTAAGAAAAGTTTGAGATTTCTAGTCAAAATAAAGAAAGAAAACAAAGAAACTGAAAGCGAATCGCTGAGGCCGTCTGCTCGAAATGATTGCAAAATCACTATCTACCATTTCTAAAATAAGCAGTCTGAGTAAATTCTGATTCTACGTTGCGTTTATTCGTTGTTTTAATTTGTAATAAACTGGACTATACTATTCTGTTACAAATAAAAAGGTTTACTGTTAACACACGTTTTGTACCGAGTCGCCCGTTTCCAAAATAGGCACTCCAGAGAGCGGCGACAGCGGATTTGTAATGCGCGCCATTCACTGTCGCCACAAGCCGTGCAAGTCAGTTCCGCAACGCTGACGTTAGCAAATACGCGATCAGCTATCGAAGTAAATCTCAATTCTTATCAATAATCTAAACCTTCAATTTAATGACGCTTTTAATTTCAACATGCGTTTTCATGAAAAAAAAATTAAAAGAAATAATAATGACGCATCCGATCTCACAATCAAACTGCAGCACTACAGAAAATATACCAAATTTCAATCTCATAATTTTTGGTAAACTAAAACTATCAATGGTAAAGTACAACCACCGAATCTTAATGAAGTAAGAACTATTTAAATAGACCGTAGATTTTAAATAATACAAGCACGGGCATCCCAAAGAAGAACGTTCAGTTTCCAATAACTGATGAATTAAGTAATCCGTGAGGATATTGATATTTCAGAGACCAACACCTTTATTATTACATTGGTGCCATAAAATGAACAAGAACATGGAAATCAGTATCCTAAATTCCAAATATTCTAAAAAACAAATTCTGATGTAAATCTTTAGTATTTACAAAAAATTAAAGCCTACAAACAATTAATATTGTGTAAATTATATTGAAGTAACAAGGTATCCACTGGTCTACTCGGATCCACCAAAAATTTAAAGACAACCCAAAACTAACCATAACAATGAAGAGTGGTAAAACTTAATACATCGGGACTGATTCTTAATTGTCACTTTCTGTTGATTTGACATATAACTGAGATTTACGTAGCTCCAATACGGTTGGCGTTGTCGCTAAGACATTGGCCTCTCACCTCTCATGACTGGGCTTCGATTCTCCTGTGGGTTTCGTGATGGTGGACGATCCGTGCTGGGAAGGTTTTCTCGGCGTTCTCCCATTTTCCCTGCACTTCTCCCACCATACTTTCTCTGTTTGTTCCCATTTCCGTGGGATCGCACAATAGACCTACAGATCGCAGCGCTTGGCTTCCCTGCCATCCACATTCGCCACAATCAATCAAATCAGGGCCTGGATTAGTAGGGTTCAAGTTCTGGAAGCGATAGAGGGCTACATCTTCTCCAAACGGATCGCAGGATGTACCTGGCTACTGTCAAATGGATACCTGACGGTTAAGGCTGGCGATCATCGGATCGGCCTTCCGACCTCGAATTATTACATTGCTCAACCCTCAAAAAGATTTAGGCATATTACTTTAAAATATATAAGAAGCTTTAATAGTTTTTAATTTTGAACTTAGATCAGGTACGTCACTATTTCAAAAGCTTTATATTTAACTTAATTTAAAAAAACAAAACAAAAAAAAAATTTCATTACTAAGCAACAAAAGTATAGAATTGTGATAAGTGATCTGAACGTTCATTGTTAGTTAAAAATATCCATTGAATACACGGAAAATTGGAAGCATGTTTTACAAAAACCCGTTCGTTCTTTCGTGTGAATGTCTTATTAACAACGACGAATCAAAAGTAATATTTTGAAAACTGCTGAATGACACTGAAATAGTCAGTGGCGTGTCATTGCCACGTGCAGAGTTAAGCTGCTAAATCCTTGCGAACACACGACCTCTGGAAAGCGCTCGTTCGAGAGATCTTCAGGGCTTTATCAGAACAATTAGCGGGGATTTTTATTGTTTTCCATTACACATAACATCCAGAACTACCGGAACGAAAATAATTTATGGATACTCAGCGGGGGAGAAACGCTCCTCGAACTCGAGCCCAAGCTGGATTTTTGTTATTACGCTAATCTTACAATTAGGCTCTTAAGGACAATTGCTCTAACCTTCTACTGGTGGAGTGGTCAGAGGTCCACCTTCTTCAGAATTTACATCTACCAATCAACCTGTCACGCCGCACTTACAGAGTAGCTTTTAACATTTGTAGTTAGGTCGTAAATCTGAAAAGGTTTCAGTCTGGTGGTTTTTACGAGTACTTACTTCTCATTGTAGACCTTAGATTAGATCAGCGTTTATCGTTTGGAGATTTACAAAATCTAGTCCGCAGTTAAAATTCTTTAATGGCTTTGTGATTTAGCAAAGATTTTTTTTTAATTACAGGTTAATTAAAGACTTATGACTGCCCCTTGGTTATTGTCAGTGTAAACAAGGTCAGTTGTTGTTATATAAATTAGTTAGACACAGTATTACATATTGATACTTATTATTTTATTCAACCTTTTATTGTAGTTATTAGGTTGGCCAATAAAAGTTTGTCCTTTTTTTTTTTTTTTTACCTAAGTTGGCTCTCGTAGCGCTTAGGTGTCTTTAAAGTCATTCGACACATTTTGTTAGATTGTATTGTGACAGCTGTCATATCAGCGTGCATTTAAAACAAAAACTGATCAAAATTGGTGAATTTTGTGTCGCCAATTTAATTTTGAAGATGGAAGAAAATAAGCAAGCAAGACCGCTGTTTCTTTGATGACCCAGACAAAACTATTATAGCTTGGCTGGGAAGTTCTGATTCATCCGCCCTATTCACCAGACATTGCACCTTCGGATTTCCAGTGATTTCGGTCTTTACAAAATTCTCTTAATGGAAACAAATTCAATTCCCTGGAAGACACCATCTGGAACATTCTTTTGCTCAAAAAGCTAAAAAAAAGTTTGGGAAGATAGAATTATGAATTAACCTAAATACTCTTGCTTTTCATTTTCATAGAATTATGAAGTTGTCTGAAAGATGGCAGAAGGTAGTGGAACAAACCATTGAAGACGTTGTTCAATAAAAGTATTGGTGACAATGAAAAAATTCTTTTATTTTTACGTTAAAACCGAACGAACGTTGTTGGCCAACGCAATATTTTATCTAGGTTCCGGTTACCTTTAAGTTTTATAAATATTTAAGGAACTACTAAGAAAGATAGGCACTAGAAACATTCATAACTGTGGTTAATGTTTGGGGTGTAGATCTCGTTCTTTCTAGAACAACAGAATGGTATTTAGTCCCTTCACAGTGTAATAAAGCTCAATAGAGTATTAAAGCACCGTAATTCAATGGCTAATACTTCTCTTTTTGAGGCTAATGGTTAACACTACCACTTCCTATTATGTATTAAATCGAGGGTGGGTTGTTATCGCTTACCAGCGTTTAGGAAGTCGTCCAGAGACTCTTTTACCTCTAGGATACAACAAATAATTTGTTGAGGAATGCGACTTCTATCCCTGTTCTGAATATGATGTTTTCAGTTTTCTCTATGTGCATCAATTTTATCTAATATAGAAACAATTTTGAATTCCTGCAAACTTTCTATATTTCTTATCTCATTTGGTATACTTACTGTAGTTGTTTTTCTTAAAAAACTTAACACTGGTCATAATTCTTATTCTATCGCATTTTCTAACTGTCCATGCTTCACTGCTAAGTATTAGTCTTGCTAATGTATTACAAATAGGAGTGTCACCTGTTCCGTATTATAGGGAAGTAGCCGACTACCGTCACTTCGCTCCGCAAGCCTTGCATATGTAACGTAAAAAAACGCTTTATTTATTTAACAAATTAATATCGCGATCGGAGAATGTAGGACTTCCCAGTCTTTGTGGCCTTCTCCAGACACCTACAATTGAAACGTTTCTCAGTTCGTAAAAAAAATTACATGATCATTACCAATTAATGCTATTTTCTAAATTAAAGATTAAATTTTTAAAAAATATCCACCATATTAACGTATATTTATACATCGCCTAATAGAATTATCAGGTTAAAAAAAAATAGTAAGTTAATCGTGTTCCGCGCCTGCAAATAAAGTCCTTAATGCAATCGATTTAAAAGTGCGGTGGCGCCAACTATCGACGGCTTTGGGAAGTTTTTCATTTTGGGCAGTTTTGGGACGTTTTTCATTCCTCCCATGGGACCTAAATGATGGACCGGGATGAAAAGTAGTCTATATCCTTCTGCGTGTCGTAGACTATCTCAATGCAAAATTTCATTCCGAATCGTTGCGCCGTTGAGACGTGATTGAACTATTTACGAACTTATAGATTTTCACTTTGATATATTAATGCGGATTAGGATGTCCCGCATTTAAGACCAAACTTGAATGTTCCATTTTATAAATCGATAGGTATAATATATTTAACGAAGATGGGGAAAAAAATAAGAAATAATAAAAGTTATGAATTCTTAATTCTGAAATTTTATATTGTAACTTAATATTAGTATCTAATTTATTTTATTAGATTTTGCTGTATAACTGCTGTATTTTAATAGATCATCATTATTAAATTTTTAAAAGACAATAAACCCCATTGCAATGTAAATCTAATTGCTGACAGCTTGCTTAAGAACCTTGCTTAAGATGATCAGTTGCTTGGATTTCCCTTACAACTTATTAGAAGGGACGTGAAAGGTTCAAAATAAAAATCCCGTATTTTAAAGATGGCGCTAACTCCTGAGTTAATCGTGATCTGCCCCTGCAAGCAAACTCCCTAAATGTACTCATTGTTAATCAAATTTAGCGCGCTTTAAAACTGCGCTCAACTGCTGGTTTGGAAAGTTTTCTTTGAGATCTGTGGCGCTATTTAATACATCGCTAGCGACATCTATCAAGAGGTTTGGGAATTGTTTCATTCAGATTTGGGAGATCTATCCCCCGGAAAGTACTCAAACGTGACGCAAAGTAGCCTATATCCTTTCCCGTGTCATAGGCTACCTGAATGCAAGATTTCATTCAGATCCTTTGCGCCGTTGAGAAGTGATTGAATGAAGACAAACAAACAAACTTACAGATTTTCCCTTTTGTAATTATTTTACAAGGATTCGTTTTGCACAGTTTGTTTTATTTCTTAATCTGTCCTGAGGGTAAGCTGATGCTAGCGGATAAAAAAAAAATAGAATTAAGAAATAGACGAATTCGCCATGGATTTTTCTCATGGTCCCCCCAATTATAACGATCTTTTCCAATTGACTATCTCAGCGTGTAATTAATCGAAGACATCCTCATTAACGCGGTTTTCTAACCACCAAAACCAACTTCACATTTTTTCTTTCTGGATAAAATGTTCACGGTCCACCGACTCCTTTTCTCATAACTGAAATGTTATCAGAACATGAACACATTTTGTGATCAACAAAAGATTTCCCCGTTACATTAGGTATCGACAATAAGCGAGGGAGAATTACGCTCAACTAAAAAAAAAAAAAGATGAAAGAGAGCGGGAAAAACTGTTTTCATTAATCCCCCAATCTTCGAGCGTTTTTTTAAAAATTTAATTAGCTTTGAAACTCTTCCAATTTGGGGCTTCCTTTCATCGGGATTGATCTCCATTTCGTCCCCGATCAGGTTTCTGCATTTGGTTGTTGAAATTTTCTCTCTTCCAATTTCGTGGTTCGATTGTTCGTCAAAAGAAATTGCAAGAAAGTCAAATGCTGGAAATAGTTTCAAGCCGACTAAGAGAACAGACATAAAGTAACTGGATGTTATTACTCTCAACCGAAATAGGATACAAAGCATTAATGTGGATAGTTAGTCTTACGTGCAGTTTTTATATTAATTGTTATAATGATTAA
>JAFIDM010000006.1:40923488-40958881 GCA_023159025.1 Thereuonema tuberculata
AAAAAGTTCGTTATATGGAAAATTCGTTAAATAGAGATTCACCTTTTAAAATTACTTTAAACTACATAAAACAGATTTAAAATACATAAACAATAAATATTATAAAAAAGTACTAATTTTAATGATAAAAAAAGCATACATTCCCACATGCGTACTTAAATTTTACTAATAAAGTCTGTTAATTTCGTCGAGTTTTTTTTTTTTTGAAAAAGTGTTTTCGCTCATAAGTGTCTCGCATCTTTGCAAAAAACCCTTCACCAAAAACCCCTTCAGTATTTTCTACAAATTGTAATCCGCGTCGGATTGTTTCAAATGATTTTAACATTTCATCATATGAAGGTTTTTTTATTTTTTTTATTTCTGCATCATGATCATTTCCATTTTCATCATTTTCATCTTCATCGCAATTCATAGCTGTATTGTTTTTAATTTTCACAGTGTCCAAAATATCCAATTCAGTTAGTGTTTCTGAGGTCTCAACTTCAAAATCAAGTGAAAGATAATCATCAATCAGCACATCATCGTTAATTTCTTCTTTTTCCCTCAGCTGTATCTATATTTCTTTCATTTCCTCTAAGGGAATATTAATAATAAAAACATTTCAAGGAGAAAAAAAAAATAGATACCACGAAAAAGTTCGTTAAATAGAAAATGCACTTCGTTATTTGGAGGTTATTTTACGAAGAAATTAGCAAAATGTTCTTGGTTCCAAAGAAAAGTTTGCAAAATAGAGAAATTCGCAAAATAGAGGTTCGTTAAATAGAGGTCCGTCTGTATTATTATTATGACTCGTCGCAATTATTAGTCCATTCGGAGTTATATACGTCTAGATATGACTTATCTCGTTGACTTCTTAATTCCCGGATGTATTAATTAATTATCATTTAAAAATTATTTTCAGTAACTGTAAATATTATTTTCATTTATTACATGTAAATAAGTATTATTTATATAAAATAAATGAAAATATTAATTATTAATTAATTATAATAATTATTAACAGTGTGATTGATTGAATGAGGGTGGCAGGGAAGCCAACAATCTACAGTCAAGCATCCCCCGCCTGTTGTTGGTTGGCTTTCCTGCAATCACATTCACACAAATCAATGACTCAAACGTCATATCTAGACGTATATAACTCCGAACGGACTAATAATTGAGAAGTCGTAATGATAAAAAAATGTTCTATTGATGGAGATCTTTCGTTACGTATATATCGCATACGTAACGGAAAACAACATTTTATTTATTCAAAAGCACAAATTTATATCAAGTTAACTTAAGAAACTAAAACTTAAAACGATAAATTAAACTTTCAATTCTAAAGTATATAAGCAATACAATATTGAAATCTATTTGTAACAGAAATTTGCGCAGTTGAGTTGATCATGCAAGAATAATCCTGCAGCTTGGCAACGCGCGTGCGGAGGTCCATTGTTGTGAACAGAGTTGATCATGCAACAATACTACTGTTGCCTGGCAACGTGCCGTTCAATTGTTGCGGACGTATACACACTGTTTCTTTTAATTACATAGATTACCATAGGTTATTCCTTCTTGGATGCTTCTATTCCCACAACGGTACAGGATATATCTTCGTTGCTAACAGATCAGTGACTATACGAAGTAATTGGGTGTTCCTGGCAGCAACTGGCGCGCATGCGTTCGCGTTCACGTACTATCCAAGCGTGGAGATGCCATCTAACAGTAAGCTCTGATCGGCTTTATCAATACAATTTGTAAGCTCACTTATTTGCTACATTTTTATTCACTTTTCTATATTAAATAAAAATAAAAAGAATATTCTCAGGAGGTTCCAGTCTTTCAAGGCTGTACATATAATGATTCTATTTCATTCTATTCTTATGATTCTTACTACGAATAGAAAATAAAATGTAATACTGGCACATTGTTGGCTTTAGGTTTGAATAAAAGAGAAAGTTAAGTATTCATTCTTTTTGCGATGAACGCTTTTGCAAACTTTTTTCTTATATTAAAAACATACATACATACATGTCATATTTTCTAAATGGATGATAATGGTGGAAATTATGAGGCTAAATAGTTATTTAATGCTCGGTTCTGTATACTATTTATTTAGTTTCCTTTGTTAATATTATAGTATGTGCAGAGAAAGAAGTTTATAAAGAAATAATCACTTAGTTGATCCTGGAACTAATTGCTGCAGAAAGCAATATGGCGGCGTCATAAGAACAGGTTATTGGAAGGCCTTCACAGCCAAGCTAGAAGTTTAATTTGGAACGTTTTCCATTATTTTAAGAGTCAGTGTAATGGAATATGTATTTCTGAATTACTAGGAAGATCGACTATTGATACAAATTTGTTCTATTTGACGGTGAAGAGAATAATTGTCAACGAGCGACAATTGACGGGATCTTGTCATTTTTCTTCTGCCGCTCATTTCATTTTTCACGTCCGAAGCCTTTTAGATATGGATGATATTTATAAAAAATGTGAATAATATAAAAGTAATAATAACAGTACATAGGTACGTTAAAGATGCCAAAAATAAAAAAAAATAAAATAAAAAAAAATAGGAAATCTTGTTCTTTTCTACTTTGATTTGCAGAAGTATAGGAATTAGTTATGATCCCTTGCGATAGATGTCGCTGGGAATATATGGAAGTAGTAATCCATAACCCAAGATTTTCATCTTTTTTCAACCGTCGTATAATGAAGAGACGTCGCTCGTAAAATCTGCTTAAGGTCTGTTAATCCTGACCACCATCCTTTCCCGTCTTGTTCGCATCAACAATTGAGTAGAAAAACATCACGTATTTTTCTATAATCTATATTACAATCTATAATATTAAATTCTCAAACCAGTTGTCGTAGCACAGTAAATGTGTCGTGAGGATAATCGATTATCTCAAAAAATAATCGATTTGCATCTGTTTTGTATGAAAATTTAGCTTCAAATATAAGTAAATGCTCTAATCTAAAACATAATTCTGGGCATACAGAATTACGAAATATTCAGTGACGGTTAATAAAGTATTAATTAATTTCTCAAATCACGTTTAAAAAAAGCTTTACAGGATATCTTTTAATGTGTCAAATACACTGTTATATTCATTTATAAATCATAGGTGTTTTTTTTTAGGATTCTATTGCATGCAGTAAAAGACATGAAAAAGTCGAAATGGTTAACTTTACGTAACCATTTTTTTTATTTTTTACAATTTTTGTAAATAGAATCGACAAACGGACTTCACAATCGTGTTCGGAGGCCCAAACACAGTAGGAATGGGTATTGTCAGAGCTCTAATGTTCGAGATATTTGGTATTGTTTTCATTGGATTTCCCCTTTTACCTTAAATGTTATAAATGCAACCATTTCATTTCAGTTGTCAGCTATAGCTGGATGGGGTAAGGCCTCGGACTCAAATGCTCGAGGTTGTCGATTCGACTCCATACATCTACTGTTTTTTTGTTTTTTTTCTCTTAATTTTTTTTTTTCTCCGCGTGGGCTTTTTTTTTTTTTTTTCTTTCTTAACTTTTTTTTTTTTTTTTCCTTATGTTAATGTACTTTCTTTTTTATTATTATTATTATTATTATGGGTCGCCCTTAAATTTGTATTTTAGCACAAAATTATATTCACTTGTTATTATTATATTTTCTGTAGATGTTTTTTGTCAAAGTTCACTCATTAAATGACAATAATTTTTCTGATCGGTTTTAAATTTTTATTCAATGGAAATATGTTAAATACTATGTATGCCTTTAAACAAAGATAAAGAAAAATTTGAAAACTGTCTTTAAAATTTTTTTTGTCTTTGTTTTTTGTTCTTTTTAGAAACCCTATCTACGCTCTATCTATCCATATACGAAAGTTAAAAATAAATAAATAAAAGAATTGAAATAAACTGGAATGTGAGAAAATTTGTTTGTGCATCTTAGTACTATTCTTAATAAAATCGAACTTAATGGTTAAAATGAATTCTAATACAATAAAATCTAATTAAAGCTTCTCTAATAAATAAAAATTAAAAGTTTTTAAATAACAAAACGTAATTAAAACTATTTAATTAATCCCAGATGATGCCCGAAATCGAATTGAACGTTGTCTGCTTTCTCATTGTGCAATACAAAAATATCGGATTAAACTTTAATAATATGCTAATTAAATCTTTTGCTCGAGCTTAATTCTTAATTAAAAAAAAAGTAAAGCAAAGTAGGAAGAAAATTCTGGAGATAATTTTTTTTATAAAGATACCGAATATTTTGTTATATAAATATTAATTTAATCCTTTAAAGTACGTATTATTTTTAGTCAAGATATATTATTAATGAAAAGGATTTAACGCGTCTAGAAAAACATGAAAATGACAAGTGAGGAAGGCACATGGGAACAAAAAAAAACCACCTCAACCCATCATCGACGGGAATCTGGAACGTCCGTTTCTTCCTCTTCAGGACTCGTCATCCAGATAAATCCCCATGATAGGCTCTGAAGGTAGATAATGAGGGACTGCGGTTACAGCGCTGTTGAGAGATCGGGTTGGGAAAGTTTGATTCTGGGGACTGAGGTGGAGTCAGATTTTTGTGGAAATCCGTCTTGTCGTTTTAGCGTGATCGAAAATGGACAAACAGAAAAAAAAATGTTCAAGTAGAATACTAAGACTTCATTTGATCAGTCAATTGTCAGTACTCATACTTTTTTTATGCAATATGCCCAAATTAACTGATACAAAAAAAAAAGTATCAATAATGGTCATAGTTTTAGTTGTGTAAAAAATAATGAATAATCTACAGTGTGGCCGGGAAGTTCCACTATCCCTTTAATATTTTAAGAAAATTTTAAGTCATATTTTAAGAAAATATTTACACATTAAGTTCAAACTTCAAAAGTGTCCAATGCGTCGGTGTGATCGCCATCATGCTGTAAACACAAGTTCACACGCTGGCACGTTCTACTTGATATTTTTTTGGAGCATGTCTGGTGTGATGGTTCGAAATGCGTCCTCAACTGCATTGCGAAATTATTCTTTTCGACGTTCAGACACGTAGACTTGATGATTCCCCGAAATGAATTGTCAGGCGTCGTGAGGTCAGGACTTCATGGTGGCCATTTCAATGGAGCTGACAATGCTGGAATACCCCGACTAATTCCAGCGTCCTGGAAAAATGTTCATGAAGAGCGAAGTGATCAGTTGTCCCGTCCTTCTGCAGCCATAAGCGTCTTCAAGCTGTGGGATTAATTATATTTGTAACATGTATAAATAAGTTTCAGTATTAATATGACCATCAAAAAAAATATGGTCCTAACAAATGACTTTTATATTTATTACTTTGTAATAGGAGGTGCGGGAACTTCCCGGCCACACTTGACATTTTAACACACAAAGCTTTATTACTAAAAACTGCTTTAGATAATTTATTCATGCTTGGCTAGTTATAGAAAAAGAACTTGTTTCAATTGCTTTTTCCTCTACAACCACGCGATACGGATACTGAATATTTTAAAGGGATTGGGCGTAGAATTAACAAATCCTGATATTCCCTCTTTTTTTTAGTAGTTTTTGTTTGGAAAGATTATTTTGATGATTCATCTAACAACATATCACAGCTGCAAATATTACATCAGTTTTGTTAGTTACGCCATCAGAGGGATAATCTCGGACAGACCATATAATTAGGCTATTTATCACTCTGATAATGAGTGATATGGCGGCTGTGTTAAGCCTTAGATTCAAAGAACAGTTTTTAAAATAGCATCTCTTTCATTTTTACGTATTTAAATATCTTTCTTTATATTTTAAAATGTGTAAAGCCTTTCATAAAGTATTTTGTTCGAAACTGAAATGTTTTCTTTGTTTGTTTGTGTCTTTCTGTATTAACGTACAGCTGTTATTTCATGGAAGAGAAAGAAGATATTCTTCCTAAAAATCTAAGGTCTTTTTGTAACGATATTGTGAGAGCTCTATTACTTTAGAAAACCTTCCGAAATTCTTACAGGGTGAGATTAGCTATTACTTTATATCGTTGACGGCTGTCGTTATTTTATATCATTGATATCTGTAGTTATTTTATGTCGTTGATATCTATAGTTTTTTATTTGATTGATATCTAGAGTTATTTTACATCGTTGAGATCTACAGTTACTTTATATAATCGATATCTACATTTGTTTTATATCATTGAAATCTGTAGTTATTTTATGTCGTTGATATCTATAGTTTTTTATTTAATTGGTATCTGTAGTTATTTTATATCATTGATATCTACATTTGTTTTATATCGTTGATATCTGTAGTTATTTTATATCATTGATATCTGTAGTTATTTTATATCATTGATATTTTCAGTTATTTTATATTATTGAGATCTGCAGCTATTTTATGTCCTTATTAAACTACATTATTCAACAACATTTGCTGAAAGTTAATGTTAAAAATATCAATGCTTTGATATCCACTAATGCACTCTTCTTTTGAGCATTAAATGACGAAGATCATAAAGAGAGAATTAATTTGTGACTGACTATAAGTCATAAAACTACATTAACATCTCTGAATGTGACGTATTAAAGAATATTCGGTCTTTTCAGCAGCATTTAATTCCATCTGTTACCATCTTACAGAAACTTCATTTTTACATTCGCCTTTTCAGAAAGTGATAAAAACTAGGGGAAAAAACCTGTCCGGCTTTTGGCGCCATTCGTCTTTTGGCACAAAAATATAGAAAATATTCACGATCGGCGAGATTTAACACCGATACCCTATTACTACAAAACCCTTTTTCTGGGACCGTAATTTCCTCAAGGCAGCAGTTCGAACGCGGAAGATCTTTTTTCTCTCTCCGGTCTTTCACCGAAGTCTGGCCGTGAAGTGGGTCACTAATCTGCTACCACTTCTCTTCTTCTACATTCGAACACCAGCTATTAACGGCTGTGCTCGAGAACGGAGTTAGGGTTTCATTAATTCCACCATCAGTTGCCAAGTGCAGTTCTGAAAAGAAATAAAATGGAATAAGAAAGTCAAGAAGAAGGCTTCGTCTAGAAGGGGGGACAAGTTTGATTTTGAATATGACGACAATTTTCCACTATTTCCCCTTAAGAATAGTACAGATTTGAGTGATGTTATTGAATTGCCACTGTGATAAATTATGAGAGCGTTGTAACTTTATTGCATTTGCCATCCATATCCACATACAAACACTAGATGCATTTGCAGTAGCATAGAGAGAATCTGATCAAGGTAGACTGCTCAAGAACTCATTTGTTTATGAAACAGCTGATGTAAACCACAACACTCGGGGTTATTACTGTTTTGAATAGTAGGGTTTTGGTCTCTGTTTTGAATCGCAACAAAATTTTACTTTCCTAAATTAAATATAGTTGATCTGTCATGTAGGTGTTCGTACTCAAAAAATGCAATATGTAATTTTTATTATATAATATTGCAGCTTTATTGAAATTTTATACCGCACAATTTTTCCAATGATGCTCTTATTATATTAGTAGTAGCTACATATATACAAGCGATTTCCGGTTTTTCGGACGACCCGGCTTACGGCGTTCCGTACTTACAAACGGGCTCCCACAGGTGATTTCAGAATAGTTTCTATAACTTATTATTATAATCATATATTAGCCATTATAGTATTGTTATTATTATTATTATCGTACATCCGCTGTTTATCGGCGATCCGAGCTACATACAAGTACAAATCCGACTTGAAGATATTCTCAGGAATGTATCTCGTTCGTAACCCGGGAATCGCCTGTTTACTATTGTATAAGTACTTAATGTGTACTATTACATCTAGTATATACGTTCTACTAAGATAATCTGCGCATTATTGGAAAAACTTCAATACAAAATTTCTCTAAAAGCTGTAATGTTATATAATAAGAGTTATAAATAAATCGGAGCGCAAATACACATGATCTGCTTTCGGGCATTGATCATCGACGGGAATCTGGGATGTCCGTTTCATCTTTATTAGGAATCATCAGCCATATTTACTCTCGATGATAAGCTCAGACTACGATAAAGGAAAAATATCCCACCTCCGCATCCGACAAAGCAAACATATTTTTCACAACAAACAACACTAGATAATAAACTGTAACAAATAAAGAATTTAAATCCTTTTCCCTGCCAGTTACAGTACAGGATAGGATTACCTTTCGCCAGTCTGAGCTTATCATTGAGGGTAATCTGTTTGATGAAATGCATCCCAGATTACCATCGATGATAGCTCAATGCGCGAAAGCAGATGAGGGATATATGCTTTCTGATTTACGTCAAAATACATGCAACGTTAAATTTTATTTCTTAAGAATTATCTAGTTAAGAAAATATTAATAATGAATAACAAAAAAATTTATTACCTGATTATGATTTTTTTTTTTCGACTTTATAAAAGTTCGACACAAAAGTCAATACTCGTATATGAGTCTTTGTGGTTTGTTTTAGTAACTTCTGAACAGATCAGCGAATCTTCCTACATCCTCGGCTTGGAATATTTACGGATAAGAGACGACTGGTCCGTGCTAAAAAAAAAAAAATATATACATTTTAAGGAAAATAGGTTCCAAGCTCTTTCAGAGATTTTCTTGTTTAATTTTTTATTAACATTTTTTTTTTAATTGCGAAATTAGAATTATACCAATGTGCAGTCGGTGTAACTAATTTCGTTCTTAAAGATAACAACTCGTATTCCATTTATACTGGAAGCCATATTCAACATTTCCCTGGTTTCCAAGAATTTTTATGCACTCATTGTCAGTATAACTTCGATTAAACTTCCCTCAACGGAAAAGAATGGATTTCGACAAACATTACAACTGTTTCTAAAGCAGAAACCCAGTCTGTATTATTAAAAAAAGATGTAGTTTGGATGTGCGTGTATGCGTGCTGACGTCCGCCAGTTAATTTCACAACAATTCGCACGCGCCGTTGCCTGGCAACAGGAGTATTGTTGGATGATCGACGCTGACTAAATGTAATTTCGCACGCGTGTTGCCAGGCAACAAATTTCCGATTGTTATAAATGGATTTCAGTATTCTATTGCATGTATTTTTTATTAATTAAATTTTAATTTATTTTTAGTTTTAATTTAAAGTTTTAGGTTTTTATTTTATTTGATGTAGGGCCTAATTTGTTTTGTTTTTAATAAATAAAATGTGTTGTTTTTTTTTTTTCAATTACATATGCGAGGCTTTCGGAGAGAAGCGAAGGCAGTCGTCTAGACTGTCATGATATTTTATTGTTAGGTTTTTGCATTCTAGTAGAAATATAGAAAGTCGCATTATCTTTCTCGATAGCTTCTGTAATGGCTGCTTTACACTCTCTTGAAAACTTGCTTGAAACCGGCAAATGGCTCGAAAATCTACCACTTGCCCGAAAAATCTGCCACTTGCCCGAAAATCAAGCCAATTGCTCTAAACAAACCAGTTCTAAATTCAGGCGAATATTAGAAGCAAGTCGACACCAGCGCCCTTGGCGGCGAGAAAATTTATTTAAAAACTAGGACAGTGTTAACTTCACGCTGAATATTCTTTGCTCGTGGTTTCAATCCATGGCTTCCTTCATCACATTCTCTTCCTCCGTGATCTTTTCTTCCTTTTTCTTTGTCGCTGCTGTAAAATGAGATGGGAATTATTATTGGCACAAAATAAGAAGATATGATAAAAACGGGAATAAGGGGATCCTTTAGTTATTCCTGGAAATACTGAACAAAAGACAGTATCAAAAAACATGGTGGCATTGGAAGAACAAGTGTGCGTTAGTAAGAAAGGTCTGACCTTACACAGCCAATATAGAGGTATAATTTGGAATATTTTTCAATATTTTAAGAGTGAGGGCGATGGAATGTCTATTAATGAATTAATAAAAAAAACTGCTATCGCAACAAATTTATCAAATTCGACCGGTTTGCAGAGTTGTCAACGAGGGAAAAGCGAAACACGATGGCGGGATTTCATTTTCAACGCCAGGAAAAAGAAGACCACATCCTAAGCCAATTTTGGAGTTAGATGAATTTGATTTATCTGTTGTCAGAGCCACGGTGAGTGAAATTTTTCAAGAGAATGATTATCCAACAATTAGTAAAATTCTTTCAAAATTACAATCGAAAATTGGATTCACGGGAGGCAAAACATCATTAGCCTACGAACAGTTCTTTGTGTGAAACTAGGAATGAAGTACGGAAGAATTGACATGAGGCAATTTTACATCGAAAAGCTTGATATTGTAGCTCATCGACACAGATATTTAAGGCAAATCAAACAGGTACGTTCCGAAGGAAAAACAGTTATTTATCTGGATGAGACTTGGGTTAATACAAACATCGGCAAAGAGCGACAATGGCACAGCGATCAGTGCGGTATCCGTGGACGGAAAATACCATTCGGCAAAGGTCAGCGGCTCATTTTATGCCACGCTGGAAGCAGCAGCGGATTTGTGTCTAAGGGTATGCTTTTGTTTCGATCTCGGACAAATTCAGTAAATTACCATGATGAGATGAATGAATCGAGTTGATTTGGGCGCAAGTAAAGGGATATGTACGTAAGTACAATACAACCTTTAAACTCAGTGACATTGAAAATCTCACCGAGCAGCTGTACAAAATGTATCGTCAGATAATTGGATGGCTGCTTACAATCATGTATTGCAGGTAGAAGAAGCCTACTGGCAATCAGATCATCTCATTGAGAATCGAGTGGAGCCCCTTCTCATAACTACTTCCGATTCCAGTGACGACAGTGATTTCGATGAAAGCTTTGAGCCTCTTTCAGATTAACCTCTATATTGGCTGTTTTTTAGAATTCACAGAAATAATAAAAAGGCCCTTTTCAGGGCCACTAAATGTGCGGAAGAGACCAATTTGTTTAATTCAATTTAACATTAAAAAAAGGTGAAATAAATACTTAATAACTGAAATAAATAAATTTAAAAATAAAAAATAGAATTACAACTAATATCTTATAAATAATATAAATTCAATAATAAGATGTTGGTAATATAAAAATATTAATAACAAGAAAATAATACAAAAATAATGTATAGACAGTTTAAAGATACAAGATTAAAAAAAAAAAAAATTGGATTCTTCTTGACATCAGAAATATTGGATTTAGTTACAACATTGTGCGATAGATGGAGCTGTACTTAGGAGCATGCTTGGAAGTTGTAGTCGAAAACCTACGATTATCTTCTTATTTTGTGCCAACCATAATAGCAAAATAAAGCTACAAAATCAACATTTTTGTCGCTTCGTCGACAAGCATTGTTAATCACGATCTAAACGAGAGCAAAACGCGATTTGCTGCTCACACAGCAAATCACTTAATATTGCTAAGTGATAAAGCGATCGCTTTTCAATCAAGCTACAACTGGCAAACGCCATATTTTCGAGCGCGTTTGAAGCAATTTTCCGGGAGCGTGTAAAGCAGCCATTGCGGATTGGAAAGTACAACGTGTTTATGCTTGAAACGAAACAGTCCATTATTTAGCTTGTTTCGCAATAAATTTCTGCACTGATCGTAACTGACATACTACGACTTTGCATGTTTATTCATTCATTTTAAGGGTTACAGAAAACAGTCAACAAAGATGGATATAAGGTTTCGATCAACTTAGGCTCTTCTCTAACACCAATTACATGCCTACGAATTCTCTTCTCACCAAACCATATTATTTTCTGCTTGAATTACTAAACGCACGTGCTCAACTATCCAAACAACTTTTGCGAAGCGAAGGAAATTGACATTTCGAATTAGCACTTCCAGGACTTGATCATTCTGATTCGATGTCGCTGAGATTCCAAATCTTTGGAATTTTGCTCAGCCGCCTTCGCAGTGCCTTATCTGATAATCAAATGCTTGTAACAGAGAAAATCATTTATGATTTTTGTTTATAAGCAAAGAAGAGAAATTCCATCACATCTTACATATTTCTTCCTTACTTACGTTTTTCTGCTTTTTTTTCTTGTTTATATCCTTGACGCACGTTAAATTTTACTATTGTGTATGTTTCCTTTACAAATTAACCCTTTATAGGCTATCTGTTGAGAATGGGTATTAATATATTGCCCTTTTTATTCTTAATTTATATTTTGATATTTATTTAACTGAAGGGTCATTGTTTTGTTTATTTGTCCTTTGTTGATGTTTCTTTTTGTTCTACTGAACTATTGAGTACTGGGCGTATCGAGAGATAGGAATCTCGAAAATTAAGAAAAATTCAATTAGGCTAAAGAGGCAATATAAATGAACTAGTATTCCCCCTAAAAAATTAAGAATAAAATATAACTGAATCAGTAAGATATATTAAGTATTCTTACTAATGTAGCTAAAATTATTGTTTGTGAAAAAATGACTACTTGAATTGAGAGAAGTGGGAAAGAAAAGTAAAAATTACTGATAAACTAATAGATAAAGAAATAAGAAGGAGGATGGTGTTTTCTTTTGTGGAATTTAATCCAAGATTAAAAACTAATGATGATATATTGTTTTGCTTTTATGATTTTTGGAGGTGCAGTAATATTTGTTTCTAATCGTAAACATTTGTTAGTTGTTTTAATAAGAATTGAGTATTTAATGTTGGGGTTACTTTTAGATTTGGGCTACGTTTTTTTAACAGGATATGGAGATATATTTTTTTTTATTTGTGTTTTTAGTTTTTGCTGCATGTGAGGGAAGACTAGGGTTAAGAGTTTTAGTTGGTATTATTCGACGACATGATAATAATTAATTTAATAGTTTAAATGTACTTCAGTATTATTGGTACGAAAATTCCAAAAATAGCTTAGTAAACCTTTGATTGTATGCATTTTTATGCTTTTTTTTTATTTAAGAAAGAAAACATGTTTTTACAAATTTTTACTAAACGTGAAAATTTTTTATAATATATAATATTTAGCCGTGCTGGCGTGGCCGTGCGATCTAGACGGCGGTCTGCCGTTGTGGCCAGTGCACCAGTTCGCGGGTTCGAATCCCGCTAGTGGCATGGATGTTTCTTTCTTCTTCTGTGTTTCCCCCTGGGACTTACTCTCTCAGGTGTATCCTCGAGGAGAAAGGGCATTCTTTCTCGTCTCTGATTTCCTAGCCTTGTCCTCACGTTGTCAGGAGGGGCTAGCGCGTGGTCCGTTGGGGCCCATTCGCGAATAATAATAATAATAATATAATATTTACAGATTTCAGTATAAATGCACTTTATTTAATTATATAAGATTTATATAATAAGATTTATATAAGATTTTATATAATATTTTTTGTCTTAGATTCGCTTTAAAACATTATAATTTTTATTATTATTATTTTATTGTTGTTATTATTAATAACATCCTAAAATAAATACGATGTATTTTGATATGACTTAAATTAATTGGACTTCAGGCAGTTTTGTGGATTTAATTAATTTTATTATTGCATTAAAAACCTTTCCTCCCACCAGCAGTTATTTCCCTTCCACTGTTTTTTAAGAATTATGTAAGAAACTTTTCAGTCATTTTTCTCTGCAGATTGTCTTGTATTTTTAATATAAGCGTGTAATTTTAATTAAATAAATGTTTAATCAAGTTTTCATTATCCTTTACCAAGAGAGTTAGAAAAGTTTATTGAGGGTGCAGTGTTCGAGAGCCCTACGAACGATATACCTGTAGCTACGGTAAATTAGATAATGAGTAATGCATGACTGTGATAAAGCACTAGAAAATTATAAACCGCTCCACAGCCAGTTTACTAGTTAAGGTTACCTTGTGGTTGTTGAGAGAGATGTGAATTGCGATCTATTTAAATATCCATATCTTATCTTCCAAATATCTGTTATTAAAAGTGACATTTATAAATGAACTGTTTAATGAAATCGAAATCTCGAAGGCCCGTTTAATTGCTTCAGAGGGGGGGGGGGATAGAGATGAAATCAGGTCACAATCTGTTTGTAAACATCCTATCTCGTCTATCATTGTAATAATCCTTACGTTCTTTTCAGCCAAGATAAAATGAGTCGTTCTCCCCCCCCCCCCCCCCCCTCTTTTTTTTTTTTTTTTTTTTTGCACTAAGTAGTTGAGACATCGCCCACAACAAGATCACACACTCGTAAATCATCTTTCTGCTGTGATAACTGTAACCCTCTTCTGATCGCTGTGTTGTTGGTTTTTTTTCTTTTCTCCTTTCTTTTCTTATTTTCTCCTCTGCTTTCGTGCAACTGGTCTCCGATCGATCGATCGATCTTCAGGGCCGCTGAAACAGCCTCTATCTGCCGTCAACAGCTGCCTGTTGCCCGGGAATTTCCTCTCGAGTTGCAGAGCTTGCATTCGACGGAGCACTTCCGAATAAGTGATGCGACCATGTGAACAACCTTTGCGGTTAAGGCTTAAAGAAGGGTGAAATAGAAGTGTGTTTTTTTTCCTCCCTCTCTTAATCCAATGGTATTTTGTCGTCTGTAACGTCACACAGACTTCAACAAAACTTATGCTACTTTGAATTCACTGTATTTATATAAGAATCATTGATGATTCAAATGATAACGTCAGAATCATTGAATATTTAAAGTATAATAAAGAAGCTCTCACAAGAATTGTCTCAGATTCTCGTCGAATGCACAAAAGACAATTGTGCGGTATGTTTTATAAATGTCTTTTTATTTGAGTCTTTACATCAATTTTTAGTAAAGAAAAAGCTAGGATAAAACCTTAGATTAGATAGTGGGAATGGGATTTGCACGAAGTCTAGCACTGCTGTCTGTTGACATTAAGATTGCAATGCTTGGCATCCTTACCGCCCACATTCATTCTAAAGTTGTACTATACTTATAGAAAGAAGGATAGACGAAAATACCGATGCAGAACGATTGGTGGAAGAGAATAGTGCAGGGAAACGGGAGAACCCTGATAAAACCTGTCCAGCGCGGATCGTCCACTACCTTGAAACCCACTTGAGAATCGAACTTAGATGAGAGGTCAGTGTCTTAACGAAACGCTAACCACGCGGTCATTATAACCTTAATCACCTTACAAATGCTAGATGAAATATATAATCCAAAGATACTGCTTTACTTTATTTCGTATTTTTAAGTTACTTTTCTCATAAAATTAGTCATGTCTTCGTGTATGGTCGCTACTAACTTTTGAACCACTGGCTGGATCTTCTTGAAACTTGTAGACAATATTTGAAGAGTAGAAACGATCTAAATTTCATGTTTGAAATCTTTTCCGAATGGATCCCTGGCGAGAATTTAAAAAGAAATAAAAGACAAGAAAAAATTCCCATAGAAAAAGCTTTCGAATCTAAACAATGGATTTCTGTTTTATTTCTATTAATGTTAAATAGAGATAAATTTTTAACCCTCTTTTAGCTAATCCATTAATTATCACGAAATTTGATTTCATTAATATGATTTCGAATTAAGTAAGTGTATATATACAGGGTGTTGCAAAATTCGTATGTAATATTCAAACCAAGTGTAGGGGCATGGCTAAGGATCAATATATTCCTAATGAACCCATGTCCGGAAACGCCCTTTTACGGCGCTAGGTGGTCCTAAAGTGAGCCTTTCCGAAAGAACATATCCTTTGCCACACCATAAGAAATGTTTTGCAGGTGAGCCCACATATTGATCTGGGGTGCTATTTTTGTTTGTTTCAATTTTATTCGGTGTTTCTGCAGCATTTGGGTAATTATTTACAATAAAATAAAAAGTAACAAGATAGAGAAAAAACAAAAATAGGAAATAACGGTTGTAAACTGACGTACGTAGTACAGTAGCACCTCGATTATCCGTCACCTACGGGACCTGAGGATGGTCGGAACGCTAAAAAGTCGGATAATCAGGGGAGAATGAATTAAGCCATTTACAGGTAGACAAACGATGAATTTAAGTAAAAAATACTCTACTGTGACTTAAGGACTATACAGTGTACGTTACAAAAGCCAAATACATAAAGAATAAAAATGTGTTTAAGTTATAAGTAAAGAATGAAAATATGTTTAAATCATGTTAAAACTACATAAAAAAATCAGAAATTTTTTTTTGTCTCAATTTTTTAAACCTTGACTTGACTTGGCTGCTGCGTCACGCCATTTCTTTGCCCACATAACGTCCATGGCTGTTGCTGTTGATTGCTGCTCCAAGTACTTTAGGACAGTCTCGAAGGCATCCTTTGCTGCAGAGTGGCTGATCTTTTCGTCTTCCTCTTTTTCTTCATCTAACTCCTCTTCTTCAGCACTAGCTTGTTGCACAACGATGTCAATGATCTCATCATCTGTGCACAAAATACGTTTTCTCTTCGTACTTATAGCCATTATTACATTAACACTACAAACTTTCATTTACAAAGTAACATTTACTTCCACTACTGTAATTTCTAAAACGATAACACAACATGAAACAATACTGTACACTTAGATAAAAACACACTCTTCCATACATAACATTAGTATTTAAATATTTATTAAAATACTAATAAGGGAGACAAATTTTCAGGAAGTGTAATCCTGTGTAATTTGTCTGTAAGTATATAAACCAAATTCTTCAACAATCTTCTTCCTTTCCATATCAAAAATATTAGATAAATTGTTGAAGAATTTGGTTTAAATACTGTACACTGAACAGGTCAGCAGACTTCCATCAACTAATCGATAAAACGAGCATGACTCAGGCAGGAAACAAAGAAAGGACTGCAGAGACATCTGCTTGGCTTGTTGTGACAGGAAAACAAACAGATAACGCTGGCGCGCCGCTTGTCTAGACATGGTCGGATGACGCGGGGAGTCGGTTATCCGAGGTCGGGTATGAGAGATGCCACTGTATAAACATTTACAACTACAGTAGTTGAATTACTTAATTTAATTACATCTAGACAGAAGGGATAGATGTGTCGGTCTATGAAACATAATGCAGATATAGTTGGAGCTGATGTTACAATTACACAAATATCTACACAGGTTTTGTAATACTGTGTACCTAAACAATGCAATTCTTCAGTGGGTGGCCATCACATTAGGACCACACAATATTTTTGCAAATGTTTACATTTAAGTTTCGCATATTAATCGTTAATGTGTTGTTATTTCTTATTATATGATGAGTATATCCTATTCTTAGTAAAGTTTTCACATAAAATTGTCAGTAGGCAACACTGGTTGCCCACTGTCAGATGTCAAAGTCAAACTACCAGTACCGGGACTTGTGTTTTCTTAAAGTTTATGTTGTTTTTTTATTATTATTTATTAATAATATTTATTTCTTATTCTTTTTTACAATTATTTATTATTTTAAAAAAAATACCCTAAGAAATGTATGAAATTTGATTGGTTTTTATTTTATTTTAATTAAATATTAATCTAAGTATGGAAATATAAGTTTGAAATTCACTTTTATTATCAGACTTTCGTGAAAAAAATATCCAAATTCCATAATTGCAAAAAAAACCACTGATCCTAATGTGATGGCCACCCACTGTAGATGTAATTAAATAAATTAATTAATTCAGCTACTGTACTTGTAAATGTTTATACTACATACGTCCGTTTACAACCGTTATTCCGATTTTTGTTTTTTCTCTATCTTGTTAGGTTTTATTTTATTGTAAATAATTACCCAAATACTGCATAACACCTAAATTGAAACAAACAAAATTAGCACCTCCAGATCAGTGTGTGGGTTCGCCTGCAAAACATTTCGAATGGTGTGCCACAGGATATTGTTCTCTCGGAAAAGCTCAATTTAGGACCACCTAGCGCCGTAATGGGGCGTTTCCGGACATGGGTTCATTAGGAATATATTGATCCTTAGCCATGCCCCTACACATGGCTAATATGCAAACCGCTGGTTTGAATATTACACACGAATTTTGCAGCACCCTGTATTTATATCCCCATTGCTTGAAAGAACATGTAGTTGATTACTTTCTCACTAGATGGCATGCATGTGTACAGTATTGTCCATAGTCTACATCAGCTGTTCCAAAATAGCAGGTGTGATAACGACGTTCAGTGAGATTGAGATCCGAAGCGTCATCTTGTGGCGAAGGATAGAAAACCTGTTGAATTTTATGGTGAAACGTGTTGAAGATGGAGATGACTTCACGACATTTAGAAACGTCTGCAACTGATATGCAAATCTCACAACGAAACTCGCAAGCGTATTCAATAAAGATCGGTCAGACAGACCACGAACATCACACACAGATTCCAACATCAACCGTGTGGATGAACGGGTAAAAATCAAAGACATATCGAAGGCTTTATCGTTTAAAGAACTATATTTTGACCTTATCCACGAATACCTCAAGGGTACCCACATAGCTAACCATTCTAGGTTTCAGCCTTGAATATTTGCTAAGTTATCAATAGGAAGAAACAACTTCCTTGAATGTACCGTTACAGGAGATGAAACATGGACGTTTCATTTCTCACCGAAAGGAATCAAGGATTGTTTGGTTTGAAAACACAAAAACTCCCCTCCGTTAAAAAAGATTAAAGCTGTACAGTCAAGAGTGATGATTACTGTTTTTTGAGACAGTTCTGCTTAGCAATTTTCTATAAAGTCTATATTCTTCATCAAATAAACATCTTGCTAAAGAGAAGTAGCCCTTCGACCCGTAGATAAACTTAGTAACAGACACGTTGCTTTAACGTCAACCGGAACGCACCACTTTCACAGCCTGCCATTGTACAATACCGTACGGTCACTAACGCGCCTTCATGTCACGAGATGCTTGTACTGATGTCAAGTGCAGTCCATTGTTGTACACAGATGAAACATTCCGGTACCCGCCTTGTGTGTTAGAATACTGTTATTCTTGTGAAAACGAATAAACTGCTCCGAAAATGGCTCCCAGGAAGAAGTTACTAGTCTAACATTTTTTACATTTTATTTTCAGAAATGTAAATTTCTATTCTTTATTTCAGCAGATATTAGAATTAGAAAATAAAATTGTAGGTTTTTCGATTTAGTTTTTCTTGACTTAAAAAAAAAAAAAAAAGAAAGAAAGAAATTTTAAGAAATTAAAATTTAACTTAAAGAACTCTAACTTCTTTAAAGACTCTAACTTCTATCTTTCTTTTTATTTTTCATTCCTTTTATTGACGCATTATCAACTATCATTTCCTTTTTGCCGATGATTCCGTCAAAGCCCGCCTTGGACGTTTGCTTCGCTGCCAATATCGAGTGGCAAATAACCAGCGCTTTTTCCCTTTCACATTCAAATCGCGGCGCTCGTAGTTTCGGACCAGTGACTTCCGTCTCTGCCTATTAGAAGCCCTTAACGACTGCGGAAAGTGGCGGTTTGACGAATATTTATGCGGAAAATGCCAGAGAAACAAGAAGCCGAAGAGCCCAAGACGAAGTCGAAATGAACAAGTGACGATTTAAAAATATTTTGGCACGCACTGAATCATTTGTAAGGAAATAAATGGTCTCGCTTTCGACAAACTTAAAGGAGAGATCTCGCAGTCGAAACAGTTTTAGCCCGTTTAGACTTTCTGGAAAACAGGAAGACCAAAAAGCCTGTAGTATTTCATTTCCGTAATGTTTTTGGACTCAAGTTCTATTTTGAATTTTGACGTGCATAGTTACGGACAAGAGATCGACCTCTTGTTTGTTTTTGAGAGATTTTTTTTCTTTCGGAAATCTATGTTAGATTGGATAGTGAAAGTCATAAAGATCTAATCTCAGGTAGAAGTGAAATTAGAACTTATTTCGTATATCTCATCATTAAAAATCATTAAAACACTGTCTAAAAATAATTTTGACAACAAGCTTAACGTGCGGAAATAATAACATCAAAATTAAAAATGTACACGCACATAAATAAGAAATCACTTATTTTAGTGTATTCGATACCGGGAATCCAGAACAGCTGTTTCACGTTTCGCCCAGTATCTTTCAGCTCAGTGATCCCAACAAACATGCAAAGTAAACAAAAATTGCTTCCTAGATTAAATTTTTTGCCCTTTTTTTATTCTTAATTTATTTATTGTTTTTTTTTTTTTAATATGAAGGGCTTTTATCTTGTCAACTTTTGTTTCCTTTATATGTTTCTTGGGATCACTGACTGTACGATACTGGGCGAATCCTGCTGATGATGGTTTGGAAATTTGAAACAGCTGTTCTGGATTCCCGGTATCGAAAACACTAGAAACAAATCAGTGATTTCTTGCTCATGTACGTTTTATTTTAAAAATATTTTTTTCAAAAATTATAGAGATAATAGTTTCTTAACCATCATTGAAATGAATTATTGTTGTAATAAAAAATAGAAATAATAAGAATTAATAAGAACAATAAGAATAATCACAATTAATGTAATTAAATAAGAATTACAAGAACTTTACAAAGCCATTTTTTTTCTTTAAACGCATTAATGAAGCCATACTCCTGATTAGTTTAAACATGCAATTAATTTATATAAAAAAACATAAGATATACAAAGGAATCGAGTAGTTTCACCGCCGAGAGACGGTTTTTTCAAGTAATGGGATCATTTTATTTTTGTTGATCAATTAATCCGAAAGCTTTCAAATTGAATTATAGCCTTTGCATCTTGTTTTGATTCTGTTACGTAATTTTGAATCGTTAATTTTGTTGAACCATATCAATATATTTCTTCTTTAATAAACCAAAATATTTCGATTTGCCTCTTGTCAATGTTTCTCAAGTTTGATTTCCATTACAAATTATCCTGTCATTACAAAACATGTGACTTGTTGATGAACCAATCACAATCTTTGGAAGAATTAATTCAATATTATTCCAAAGGTTCTTTCCTTTAACGTCAGCATACGATAATATAGGAGTTGCTTTATTTGTGTGACTAATTTTAACAATGGATATTCATTAAAATTAAAGACAAACACACAGAAAATTTAAAACCTATATTTAAAAATACGGGAGCTTTCGGAATCCTTAACGGACTCCCTTGTCAAATGAAAGAAACAGGGCTCATTCTTTATGCAATTATACAGTATTTTAAAAAGCCAACGAATTATAATTATTTTAAACAATAATGGGAGAGACCAAAAAGCAGTGACATCCTGGAACAGCTGTTTCACGCTCTTTGGCCATCATCAGGCAGGAGCAGTAATCAACAAGGTATTTGTACTGAGGCTTACAGGAATAATCGTCGGAAGTGCAGTGGTGCCTCAAAAGAAAAAATGCACAATAAAAAATTCGCTAATGAAAATTAGCGAGAAAATTCATATGCAACAGTGCACCGGCCTCAATTTTATCTTTTGAGGAACCACTGCGCTTCCGGCGTACAATTATTATAATTTGATTGGTTTAATTACATGTTCGACGGACCATGTGTAACGGAGTCGTCCATTGCTATAGGAATACAGGGGTGCTGCCATCTTGTCTTAAATGTAGACTCGCCCTCTGGTGTTATGTTTACGAATCATATACTGTTGTCATGTTTTATTTTAAAAGTGACAAACAGACGGAAAGCAGTCTCTCTTAAATGTCATTTCTTGAATTCCTTGTTACTTGTTAAAGCTCTTTGATAGGGCCAGTCCAAGGAAACGCGGGGCCCGATTAGAATCCTTTCCGCTGGCCCTCAGAAATAGTGGTAAGCAAAAGTAGATCTACGGCCATTTTCGGATTCGAGAGGTGAGAAGGGGAAGCGAAAACGCGTATTTCCATTAAAAACACTATTCAAATGTTGATGGATCATAATATATTGTTAATCTCGAGGAAATTTATATGTTTTGATTCTTCATTCTCAATTGATTCTTATCTTGAAATTTCTTGTCCTCAAGCAAAAAATTCGGTCCACGTATTTTTTTTTCTTCTACATGGAAGTCGCCTAATTTTCTATGTGAAACATACTGCGCTTGCGAAAGTGATCCGGAACTGACATTAAATGATATTTATCCAACCACAGCCCTTTCAGAAACACACCACGTCTCATTAGTAAATTACTGTCTAATTGTGCTTGGTGCACAGCAATTTTTATTTAAAGCTTCGATCACGAGTAGCGGCTCATCAACTGGCGACAACTTTGGCAGAGCGTTGATGCATGCGACCTAAATGTTACAGTTGTGACGAAAACGGGCAATTTTAGATAGGTACAAAAACAACGAAGAAGTCAATAGCAGAATTGCTATTATAAGGAAAAGCCTTATTTATGTATTTTAATTAAAGTAGGCACTGAAGATAGAATTAATTCAATGGGTTCACATGAATCAGTCATATTAGAGACTTTAGAAGATAGCTTCAGATGAAATTACTTCATAAATTTCTAAATTAAAATTAAGTTCCTGTAGTATGGTAATTGAAATAGCGGACCTTCGTTTTCTGATTAAACGAACATTATGGCATCATAAGTCCCTTGGTTTCGTTTTAATCTCGCCATCGTCGTCTTACATCGGTATTTGAAGTTTAACTGAATAAGATGCAGAAAATTTGTAAAGGTTTAGCTTGGCCCATTGCTACTTTATCGTTAAATATAATTTAGAAAAATAGTAAAGAAAAACCAGTTGCCCCTGATTCTAGCTCAAAGTCAAATATTGAGTGAAAATACCGTTAGAAAAGCACGGTTTGTATTTTATCAGTATTTGAAGAGAAATCATTACATTGCTGAGAAACTTTTCATTATTGGTCGAAAGCAAGAATCCCTATTATGGCAGCCAATTGACTGCAGAGATAAGCATGGTTTATGTGAAGCTTTGATTTTAGCGTAACGGAGATGAACCGAACATGAAAATGCCAAGTGTACCGTTGTTGGACAGCTTATCAGACGAAAAAGACCAATGGAATATGAATAGATTGATAAGGGAAACAATATTCCATTCTTATATATTAAAACAAAACAAAACAAAAAAAAACAATTTTAAACGAAGTCCAATTTGAACAAAGTATTTGGAATTTTTGGGATTTGATGAATCATAAGTAATTAATAAACGATTATTTGTATATTTATATATCTATGGAATGAAATGGACTGAAGAAGGGCTACTATAGTCAAAATTCCAGATAAATTCAAAATATTTTTTATTGAGCTTGCATCACTGTTAACCAATAATCGTAAAGCTGAAAGATTTACCTACACCTTACGTTTCGTAACCAAACATAGATAAAGACATTAGTAAAGTGTCACAAAGAATAATAAGTAGTATCCTAATAGAAGTGAGCCATAACACATGTATTTGCATTCTTGTTGAAACCCAAAACACGAGCTCTAATGTCCACAATATTCTGTTTTACCAGTGGCTTGCGGTGACAATTGTTAGAGGTGATCAGCTGTAAGGGGACTCTTACGGCACTATTGAACACATCTATCTATAAAACAAATTAAAAATGTTTAAAATGTTAAAGACTAAGGCATTCTTTCTAATAAGAATGGAGATACGGAAGTTGTTTACCACTGAACGCAGGAGCATGTGAAAATGTTAACGTGGCGAGAGGAACAGGGGTCTCGGAACTAGTCCTGTTGGGCAGTCGATTGCTTGGAGGGGGGGTGATAGAATGCCGACTGACCATGTCCAGGCGCTGAGGGGAGAGAACAGTTAGGAGAGTAGTAGAGTCCTACTAGTCCATTGACCGCATGCCACGTTTTACATAATTTGGAAAGCCCGATATGCAACAAATAAGATTTGAAAAAGTAAGATGGTACAGTACACAGTCCATACATTATAAATTCTCATTCTATAAGTGATTATGGCATCATATCAAAATATCACTTCGTTAATTATGAAAACCTTTTAAATTCCGAGTAAATTTAAATTAAAATTTACACATTATTACTTAATTCTATAATTTAAAACTTACTGTTAACTAGTGTGTCTTTGATTTTTTTTTTATTATCCATAACGATAATTTTACTTTAGTATGCATAATATTGTAATGGTGTTTGTGGGAGAGATTTTTAGGAGCGAAGAAACAACGAGTCAAGTTTGGAACTGAACTGAATTGATTTATTAAACAGAAAAACATTGGTTTCTATAGATTTTACAAAATTGAATTTCATTGGAAGATTAATTAAAAAAAATATATATCATGATTGGCTAAAAACATAACGAACTTAATTTAATTAATTAAACGACTGCAACGGAAAAGAATTTAAAAATAAACAGAAAATTAGGAAATTAGGAAATAGAAACGAATGCTTTAAAATAAATAACGATAAAGACTAAAATGAATAAAATTCAAACAAATAAATTCTACAAAAAATACAAATAAATGATATTTAAAAATATTTACATTAAACTCGTTTACACTAGTTGCAATTGCGCAGTCGCCATTGCATTATCTCAAAATATTTTTAATTGAATTTTGTACAAACCAAAGTAACAAACAACTTTTTGTTTAATGCAGTATTTGCAATTCAATAAAAAAATTAAAAACCGACATTATCATTTAAAAATAATAAAAAATGATATAAGATAAATTTTATAAAAAAAGAATACTTTCGACCTGCTGTAGTGCGACATGATCAAAATAATTGTACATAGTAAGGACATATTTTAAATATGTGAGGTACATTTTAAATGTTATTTGCTAGTACTACATTTCGATTAGTATTTATTGGATTAAAATTAACTTTAATGTGTTGAACTTCAAAGAATGATCAACACTTAAATAAAAACCGAAAATATTAAGAATTAAATCGAAAGAATTTTCTTTTTACCTTTTAAATCATGTCATAAAAACGCGAAAAAGTATTAAAAATACGATTTAATTAACTTCCAAATTCCATTCGCGCACCGAGGGAAAGTTTGGTAGGGATTATAACCCACTCTACCATCCGAAAATGGAAGAAAGCCAATATTTTGAACCTGTTTTTTGCAACCCCTCCCTCCCCGTCCGGAAAACCCTTTTTTTTTGGTTGAACGGCTTAGAGCATCATAACCCCTCCCATTCGAAATACCTGGGCCCGCCTCTTATCATGTACCATCCAATGAAATAGTGGGTGAGATCAAGTGTTTATTAATTAAGTGACATCCTAGAACAGCTGTTTCACGCACTTTGGCGATCATCAGATAGGAGTTGTCACAAGTAAAGAGCGAGATCTCGGTACAGAGGCTAATAGGAATAATCGTCGGAGTCGCAGTGGAGCCTCCAAAGCAAAACTTAATTTTCAAAGAGTTGCGAAAATTCAATGAGGTCGGCGTAACTCTGGCACCTGAATTTCCTTGCAAACATAGTAATGGTGTTTGTGAGAGAGTCTTTGGAATCTAAAGACAACGAGTCAAATTCTGGAACTGAATTGAATTTATTTATTAAACGAAAAACATGGATTTTTGTAGTATACCGTATATGCTCTAATTGAGGCCCCCGGCGTTTATTTGCAAAACGAGCCTCGGCTCCCGGCGCTTAATAGAGACCGGCTGCTATTAGAGGCCGGCCATTATTAACAAAAAGCTTCAGAACGCAATATTTTTACACATAAATACCGGCTAATAGAAAACAAAAAGCTACTTTATTTTCCGCTTTCTGCTTGAACCTTTGTCCACTTTCGCAGACACAAGATTATCATATTGTTTCTTCCACTTTCTGATTCTTTTCGGATCAACACCATAATGACGAGCGGCCGCCTCATCGGAAGTTTCTTTCGCGTATTCCACCGCGCGAATCTTAAAGGCAATGTCAAATGACCATTTCCGCGGCATTTTGAAAGGCAATGTATCGTAAGATATTATGCGCGACTATAAAGATACGGACGCTTACACGAGTACTGGTAGGCAAATATCAAAGACCCGGCTACTATTAGAGACCGGCTACTATTTGCCCGTGTCCCCTCTGCAGCCCGGCGCTTATTAGAGACCGGCCACAATAAGAGCCTCGGCGTTTAATTGGAGCATATACGGTATACACAGTTTGATTCAATTGGCTCCGTAATTAAATACACAACGATTGGATAAAAACATATCGAACTTCAACATATCGAACATATCGAGATTCAATGGCTGCAACGGAAAAGAATTTAAAAATTAACAGAACATCAGTAATTAGAAAATAGAAAAGGAATAAATAACGGTTAAGGATAAAAATGAATATAAATAAACACATGTAAATAATTTCTACAAAAATACAGATAAATAAACGATTTCTAAAAATATTTATGTAGAAACTGTTACAATATTTTTTTAATGAGTTTTTTGTAGTTTATTTTTACTTTGGTCGCTATGTTATCGTAAACACTATGAAACCAATTTTCTTTCTTTTTTGTAGGTAATTTTACTCTTAGAGAGTTAATAATAAACCTTGGACATCATTCTCTTCTCCTAATAGTAACTGATTAATAAAAACTATTAAACATAAAACTAAGAAAAAAAAGAAAAAAACTATTAAATCTGAATAAAAGCAAATTACTTTTGCTAGCTGATATCAAAGTAAAAATATTTTATAAATAGTTGCTTCCAAATAAATAAATATGGATATATGAAACCAACAATATTTATAACGAAACAAACAACAAGCATTGTTGATGTTTTTCCTGTAGTATTGTTTACTTCCTTTATCGCACTTGTTTACAGATCATAAAAACGATTTCTATTTTCCTTTTAAATAATATCTTAAAATAAAAGGTCGGATTATATTTCTTTTCTTAGATTTCACAGCTAAAATTTTATGAGATGTTTTTTTCCGACCCAGTTACGCTCGCAGTTTCTTTTTTACAGCAGTCTTTACGACTGAAAAAGTTTTATTCCGTTTATCGACAAAATTTACTAGCAATCCATGATTTTTGTAGTTGAGCTTTATGGATACAATAATAATAATAAAAAAACAACAATAAAAAACATTCCTACTGCAAGGAAATAAGTCTAGAAGGAAGCCGCCTATTCAGCAAAATCAGTTGCGGGAATTAATAAAAGTGTTGAAAAATATGGATAAAACTTTAATTCTGCGGAATTATTCGAACTTTATCAAGTTTGACTTTCCAGCAAACGTAATGTCAAGTATTAAAAAAAGATAAAAATTTCGAAAGAAATTGAAGCCTATTTTAACATAGTATTAGTTTTTTTTTGTCCCTTTTTAAAAAACAAAAAAACAAAAACGAAAAGCATACATACATCGGAAGCGCAGTGGTGCTTCAAGGAATAAATTACACAATGAAAAAACGAGTGAGAAAATCCATGTGCCACAAAAAGCGGTCTCAATGAATTTATTTGAAGTATAAGACTTCAAACTGCGCATTTGAAATGTTATAAAATAACAATGGATGAGACAATTATTCACAAGTGACATCCTGGAACAGCTGTTTCACGCTCGTTGGCGATCATCAGGTAGGAGGCACCACTGCGCGATGTATTGTTCATACTAGCCTCAGTAGCGAGACCTTGCTATTTACAGTGACTTCTCCTATCTGATGATCACCAACGAGCGTGAAACAGCGGTTCCAGGATGTCACTTGTGAATAATTTGGTCTCATCCATTGTTATTTTTTAACATTTGAAAAGCATACATGTTTATTCTAATTTTAATATCTATTGACTAAAGCAGTTAAAATGTTCCATTTGAATTGAATCCGCATTATTTGCTTTAATTGTCTTAAATAGAATTAATTTTAATAAGATCAAACAGCGCGTGAATTAGCTAAAAGCATTTAATATTCATTGTTTAAGACAATGAAATATTTATTGAATTAGGACAGAAATCCATTGTTTAGATTCCGATGCTTTTCTATGGGGAGTTTTGTCGCCTTCTTGCGCTTATTTCTTGACAATGGACAATTTGGAGAAATAAGTCAAAACGTTGCTAGTCCTCCAAAAATGCTCACTAAGTTTCAAGAAGATCCATCCAGTGGCTCACAAGTTTTTGGGGAAGAGGAAACACAAACACAGATAAACCTGAGAAAGATATCTAAAGTCCTCGCGCTCAAAGAGGAATCTCCCAGAATGCAAAGCAGATTACAGATTGTCCTTTCCTAGCCCTTCGCTAACATTGAAATAGAAGAGAAATGACCTCTTCTATTTCAGTGTTAGCGAAGGGTCAGGAACGGACAATCTATAATCTGCTTTGCATTCTGGGAGATTCATCTTTGAGCTTGAGGACTTTAGTGGAAAGTCAAACTCCAACTTTAGTAACACAGTGGTTAATATTGGTATTGAGTCAGATTTAATTTGGTATAACAACATCATCAGTCTACTTCTGAAATAACAGATAAATACATCTTTTAAAATTTTATATGTTCAAAAAAAAAACAATAAATAAACAAAACAAAAATAAATTCCAACTACATTTCTCAACATATTTTCTGTCGTTATTATCTCTCTCTTTTTTTTTTTTCTCTCTCTTTGGGAAAATTAGGCTTATAAAATCAGTTTGTTTGTTTTAAATTATGTTTGTGTGTCTGTCATCGCTAACAACTTTTAGCAGTGAATGAATCTTTTTGAAACTTGGCATACCGTTTTTGGACAAAAGACTGACATGTGAATATATATCGGGTGATTCATAAAGTTTTCACCGCCCCTTATCTTTTAAACTACTGCTCATAAAATTCTGAAACCTTTTATATAAAATCGTCAAACATATAAGAGTTATATTTTCATGTTATTATTTATTCATTATTATTGAAATTCATTTTATTTGCGTTCAAACACCCCCAATATATCGTATATTTAAATAACTTTTATGGTGGTGTTTAAACTCTTAAAACTCTGTATCCAATATTCAAATAATACAGAAACCTAATTAGGAAAATTTAATCTAAACACTTTTGTCATTAATTCCTTTGTTTAATTTAAAAAAAAAAACTGTATTTTTTTTTTTTTGGGAGACAGTCGAATAATTTTTTTGGATAATAATTTGTACTGCGTAATATTGGATGCAAAAAGGAAGCCATACACCTGAATATGTGAGAAATGATTTATGCAACAAATAAATGACAAAAAATACACGACGTTTCGCCATCGAGACAGCCTCCTTGACTGTCCAAGTCAAGACTTGAGGAGGCTGTCTCTCGACGGCGAAACGTCGTGTATTTTTTGTCATTTATTTGTTGTATAAATCAGGTGTATGGCTTCATTTTTGCATCCAATTATTTCGATGTATTGGGGGTGTTTGAACGCAAATAAAAGGAATTTCAATAATAATGAATAAATAATAACATAAAAATATAACTCTTTTATGTTTGACGATTTTACTTAAAAAGTTTCAGATTTTTATGAGCAGTAGTTTAAAAGATATGGGAAGATTTTGGGCGGTGAAAACCACCAGTATTTTCCAGTACTTTCTGAATCACCCGGTGTATGGATAGTGGCGGACAGACTTGCGCGTTACATTAACCAAAAAAACAAAACAAAAATTGCCCAAAGAAAAGGATTAACGTGAAACAATGAAATTAGTGACGGTAAAGAATGAATTTTTTAGACATTAACAAAACGTTTTCAAATTCATTAAAAAATTTATAGGATTTCATGGAATGAATGTTGATGACTTAATCAATATTTCAACAAATGGAAAGTAAAAACATAGTAATTGTTTCTAGACCTCGGATATTAAGATTTATAATAATTGCGTGATTTTTTTGTACTGTTTTTAATAAAAAAAAAAATTAAAAAAATGAGATTTTTTTTTTGATGGTGCAAAAAATTAGAATCTTTGATGGTGCAAAAATTTCTTTGATTAAATGTATTTTAATTTGTCTTTAAAACACTTACATAACAGAAATCAATGGTATAGGATACGGAAAGTAACAAAGGTATTTGAATGTTTCAAGATTCTCCATATCTCTACAAAATATGTCATTTATAGATTTGCTTTGTATGTGACACTTTTTAGTAAGCTTTTTTTTTGTCTCTTTTTTTTATGTAATTCCCTATAGACTTATACTCAATGCCAAAAAGAAATATTGTAATGATTTTCATTCCCTGTATATATATTCGCATTTATCTTTTTATAATAGCCCTATTTATTCGTTGGATATTCTTAGTTGTGTTACGTTTATAATTGTATTTATTCTTAATCAGCATTTATTTTATTATTGATTGTGTATTCTAATTTTTACTGTTTCTTATTTAATTCCGTTATTTTATTCAAATTTTCCGTTGACCGTTGCTTCATATCCCTGATTCGCTATTATTTAAAAAGACAGTTAAATGTCAGTTAAAACCCACGTGTAAATTAAATCTCCAATCAATTTGTAGAGCTCGGCAACCAATCACAGCCCTTGTACAAAAACTATTTAAACCCCAGCATCACGTGAATAAACAAGAGAGTGCTTTCCAGATCTTATTCGAGTCTAATCGTCTAATTTCACGAACCAGAGGCCGCAAACATTCACCGCGATATTTAACAAAGCTTTTAAGTTATTACTTCAAACTATCTTCAGTTATTACTTCAAACTCTCTCATCTTTTTTATTCATTATACGCTATATTTCACGCAAAGAATTTATGGACTTCCCCAGGCAGTGGCGTATATAGAATATATTTTCGGAGGGGGCCCAAGATCTGTTCAACCCAAAAAAAAAAAAAACAAAAAAAAAAAAAAAAAAAACCCGCTGAAACCTATCTGTTCAACCAAAAAAAAAAAAAACAAAAAGTTGGGAGGACATACCTTCATTATTTCGGGGGGGGGGCCCGGGCCAAAAAATCTATTCAACCAAGAAAAAAAAACAATGAAAACCTATCTGTTCAACCAAAAAAAACGTTGGGAGGACATATCTTCATTATTTCGGGGGGGGGGGGCCCGGGCCCCCTCGGCCCCCCCCTTATATACGCCCTTGTCCCCAGGGCTTCTTTCTGAAAAGTAATAATATAATAGATTCAAATATACAATGGATTCAAACATTTAATAATTACAAATATTTCCATACGACTTCGTCTTAAAACAATTTACAGACATTTTCATGCCTACTTTGTTTTTAAACAATTTATAATAATTTCATGTAAATTTGAGTCTTAAACAAAACTTTTTTCTTTCGATTTTAACAATTGTAACAACTTTATGATATAATAGAACTTTATAATATTCAATAGAAAGTTTTAAAAAAAGTTTTAAAAAAGTAAAACGAAATTCACATACAGGGTGTTTCTGAAATGGTAGTAAAAGCGAAGAGATACGGATTCCACAGGTATTTTGAGTCGAAAATGTTCTATGAGATTTTGTTCTACGGACCATAGTTTTAGATTTAGGAAATGAATGCTTTGGGAATGGTCCCTAATCAAAGAAGGGATTTTTCAGCGTTTTCTTTACTTATCATACTTGTTTTCAGTCATGACATTTGTAGACTGAAAATAAAAACCGGACTAAGTGCCACAACAATCAATTTCCATTTTATTGCTAAAATATGGTCAATATATCTAGGCCAGTGCGGTAAAAACCCGGCTATATGATATTAAGTCTGCAAGTACTTCAAACTTTAGCCAATTGTTAGACTTCCAATGTAGCCAGTATTAGTTTTCACAAAGGTTTTGCTGTTTTTCTCAGAACTTAGATTTTGGCACTTAGCCCGGTTTTTATTTTCAGTCTACATTTGTTATCCGGATTGCTTTTTGTAATAAACCTTTACCTTATTTACTTACACTTCCTAATGTGAACTGAGCTTTCTTTGATTAGGGACCATTCCCAAAGCATTCATTTCCTAACTCTAAATATTACTACAACGAAATGTATAGAATATTTTCGACTCAAAATGACCTTTGGAACCCGTATCTCTTCGCTTTGTCTACCATTTCAGAAACATCCTGTAATTGTTAAAGGCGGGATAAAAAAAGTTTGTTTTAAACTCAAATTAACATGAAATTGTTACTAATTATTTAAACAAAGACTGCGTGACAACATCTGTAAATTGGTTTAAGACAAAGTCGTATGGAAGTATTTGTAGTTATTAAAAATTTGAATCTACATACTATTAATTTTCAAAAAGAAGCCTGTACTGAGGAAATCGAGAAATTCTCTGGAAGAAATACAGCGTATAAAGAATAAGAGAGATAGGAGAGTTTAAAGCTTTAAGTTATTCTGTGACCTTCGTATTATCCATTAATTATAGAAAGAGATACTGGATACTTTATTATTAAGAAATAAAAGAATGGGATATGTTGATGAACGATACTTCATTAAAAATCAACTGCGTACAATGGACGAGAGAGTGTTAGCAGGAGGCCTGCGAGAACTGAAGCCTTGCCTAAATCTCTGTCAGTGAGGTTCCTTGCTGCTTTTAGTAGTTTCAGCCGCCCACGCACTCTGTCTCCGTCTTACTTTTGAAAGGCCTCGCAACTGCCTTTCTTAGGTTCTTTTCGTTCTTGTATTTCAGGTGATCTACGCTTAAGAATGGGGTGAGATTAAGAAATCTCTTGGCGCTGGGCTTGAACTCACAGTAAGACATGATTGTCTTCAGCGTTCATCTTCATTGTTCCATCTTTTCTTTACTTCCGTCTTTTATATTTCCTTCCCCTTCCGCCCAAATTGCCTCGTTCATCTTCGAATTCACCTGCTGCATTTACGCTTCTTTCCCCAGATGCACTTTCCTAATTCACCGCTTGATTCTGCATTTGCAGTATAATTTGGGGAAGAACAAAAAACTTTAAAAAAATACAAAAACATCAAAGAAAAACCTTTTTTTTTGTTTGGAATTAAAACAGTTCATACAACAATTCCAAAAAATATTAAAAAAAAAAGCAAAAAAAAAAAAAAAATAAATTATAATGAATATTTTTAGCGTATTTTTCTAGGATAGTGAGGCTTCTAAGATCATTCTGTCTGTTTGTCTGTGTCCGTTTGTATACCCTTTGAATACCTTTTAAGCCATTTGATGATATTCTTGAAACTTAAGATTCTGACTCAAGCAAATGCAGGCGACTGCAAACCTTTTATTTCTTTTGTATATTTCTTTTTCCAATGCATCTAAACTTCTGAAACTTTAAATGTGAACTTGTGAGGCATCTGGGATTTCTATTTTCTTGTTTTTAATTTTCAAAATATTCTGTAATTAATTAAATTAAAATTCAATAACAGTCTTTTTTTTTGGGGGGGGGGGGGGGTTTCGAGGTATTAGTCGGTATTTTGAACTTACAAAAAAATGACAAAAACGTGAAATATAAAAAAAAATTGTAAAATAATGTCTTGTGTTTCAAATATTTATTATTAGTGCAACACTTAATTTTTAACAAATAAAAATTGTTTTTTTTTCTAAAATTGTGTGATTAAATCATTTTTTAAAAAAAAGTTAACTATTGAACTAATCTTCTTAATACAGAAAAATTTAATGGTTTTTTGTTTGTTTGTCCCGTATGAGTTCCTATACCATTCATCAGATTGCGATGAAGTTTTGGTGAATTGTTGTGCACACGCCCGCGAAAGTTTCTGAATTAGTAGAACCGATTTACAATATCTGGTGCGTTTCAACAAATCAGTGTATTTCCGGTTTCAACGATTGAAGTTTCCGGTGCGACTCGCATTTGCAATGACCATCAACAAAGCACAGGGGCAATCGCTGTGTGGACTAAATTTGGAAAATCCATGCTTCACACATGAACAGCTGTATGTGGCCTGCTCACGCGTCGGAAAACCTTCTGATTTATTTGTGTATGCACCAGATGCAAAAACAAAAAATATTGTATATCCAAAACACTTCAATAAACAGAATTAAAACACAAACACTTTCTTTCTTTGAGTAGCATTGCAACGCATGCCAGGTACAACTAGTAATAAATATTTTTAAATACAAAACATTATTTTACAAATTTTTTTTATCATTTCAGGTTTTCGTCAAGTTTTTTTAAGTTGAAAATACCGAGTACTAACTAGAAAAAAAACGCAAAAAAAATTTATAAAAAAGTTTTTGAATTTTAATTTAATTAACTGTAGAATATTTTTTGAAAATTAAAAATAAGAAAATAGAAATCCCAGATGCTTCACAAGTTCATATTTAAATTTTCAGAATTTTAGGTGCATTGGAAAAAGAAATATTTAAAAGAAACAAAAGGTTTACAGTCGCCAGAATTGCTTGAGTCAGAACCTTATAGGCATTTTCGAGGACTAGATACGATCTAACTTTTGTGTAATATTTGAAATCTTTGGAATCTAAACAATTGATTTTCTATCCTAATTCTGTTCATATCTCATTGTCTTAAACAAGGAATATTAAATCATGAGAAGTGCTGAACTTGATACCCAAGTGCCCATAAAAACACTTTTATCCAGTGAATAAAAACGATAATTAAATTCAAATATCCGCAGTCTCTTGACATATTGAATAAGTTTAACAATCCGTGTCTTTCTTTCCTGATAGATTTCAGAGTTGAGATTATTATTATTAAACTGAATAGCGCAGGGATTTATGGATTAGGTTCTTTGATATTGAGATAAATGCAGCAATAGCGTCTACAGAGAACATAATTGTGATATAAATTCCAATTAATACAAGTGTTTTTATTTCGTTGATAAATTCTAGATTATTAAAGTTTTCAATTTGTTATGAAAACAGCGTTAGAAATGAATTATTTAAAATCCTTACCTGAAGGTTACTAACATTAGCTTACCAATGTGGTTTCGTAGAGGTTGTATGAAACTGCATCGAAAATGGAAGAAATGTAGTATTTTGGACCTGATTTTTCTATATTGGAAAGCCAGCATTCTATTTGCTAACTCCTCTTAAGGAAAACGTATTTTTTTTGGTTGAACGTCTAGAACCATAATCCCTCCCACTCCAAACTCCATGGATACATCTACGCATATTGAGGTAAGAACAATTTCTCATTTGCTGTAAAACATCAGTGCAATGCAGAGGAGCTACCCCGTGGGGGTCCAGTTACTGCAATTCTTATCACGAAAAACCCAAGATTTACATTTAATATTAAACTAACCGCAATAAGTAGTTTATATTGCGCTATTTTTTTTTAAGGAAAATGAGGCTTGTAAGATCCTGAGCATATGTGTTTCTATAACTCCTTTTGAATCCAATGAACCAATCTTCTTGAATCTCGCCTAAATAAGCAACAGTAAGCTTTTTAAAAACAACAATGGATGAGACCAAATTATTCACAAGTGACATCCTGTTTTTTAACATTTCAAATGCGCAGTCTTATGCTTAAAAAAAATCCTTGAGCCGCTCTCGCTGGCACATGGATTTTCTCACTGGTTTTCTCATTGGTGAGTTTTTCATTGTGTATTTTTTCCTTTGAGGCACCACGGCGCTTCCGATGTATAATAAGTTTTTTATGTGAATGTTTTCTATGTATCCCCTATCGACAAATTCCCACGTGAAACTGACAAAAAAATTAAATTTTTGCATTTGTAACAACACATATTAATCCGCTTATGAATCTAGTTATAATATTCATTATAATATTTATAACATATTACTGAGTCTATAAATAGTTAAAACACGTTCAGCTATCCTCTGCAATTCAAATTTTAGCCTTTAACCTCAAAATCAATATAATCTCTAAATTTTGATTTGATATTCAGTTTCCTCATATTTGTTAACTGCATTACGTCATTGTAAATCACGTGATTATTGATCCACCAAT
>JAFIDM010000006.1:40967599-41024357 GCA_023159025.1 Thereuonema tuberculata
CATAGTCTCAACTATTTCATATTTTAATCATAGTCTCAACTATTTCAATGGCAACCGAACGGTCCTCTACTTTACTCTACTTTTTCTGTGCTGAAGTTGGAAAATCGTAGCTCCTTTTATGAGCTTTTAACGAGTCCAGTGAACCAGGATCCGAGAAAAGGGGTCAGGGATCACATAGTTTTCTTTCCGAATCATCGCTTCCATTTACATACCAACTCTTCTGCTGTCGTTCTCAAACAGACGCGGAATTAAAAATTCTTGAACCACTTTAATCCAGTTTTTTATTTTGCAAACATCCCATTATTCGCAAAGCTCTTCCGGCCGCTGACGCTAATGGTATTTAGCCATCGTCACTCATTAGAAGCACTCTCGTTTAATTGCGTTCATCTTCGAGGGGGAACATCCATTACATAACAGGCGGATGATTGTCCAACAATTGCTGCAATAACAGGAAATGCAAAATGAAAAAGATAAGAAATAATAGAAAACTCGATACAGTTCCAGGAAATTCCACCAATTCCGGAAGTAGGTGGCGCTGAAATAGGAGCGCTGTCATTTCGGTTTGACCGTGAACTCTCTCGCTAGCACTGAACGGCATTCGTTTACACGTGTAATTTGAATATCATTATTTGTTGAATACTGTATGGATTTGTCTCTTGAATAACCACATTTAACTGCATAGACACTCGCTTAATGAGGATTCATCTTTCACGACATCTTGCCAAAGTACACAAAACTTAGATTAATTAAACTGCTTTAACGTTCAGGTAAAACTAATGTATGTTAAGGTAGTTTCTATGCTTAATTAAATTTTAAGATAATTAGGAATGAAAATATTTAATATTTTGCTGGTTTTATTTATTTCTCAATAGTTAAAAACTCAACTGTTGGTTTGCTTATAATTTACGAAACAGTTAATAAAAAGAAATATATTAAAATCACTCTAACGTGTGCTTAAAAAGTTTTAAAAAACAGTAAATATTTAAAAAATCGTCCAAAGGTTTCGTCCCGTGCCACGGGACTTTTTCAATTGGGATTTGTGCTTTTTAAGCACACATTAAAGTGATTTTAATATGCTATTAGCATTGGCCTTTTCAGAAAAAAAAGAAGTACTTGAGATAAATCTAAAAAAAAACAACCTTAAAACAGGACGTTTTTAATCCTACTTTCCTTCGAAAATGAGGCTTGTAGGATCATTTAGTCTCTCTGTAAGTTTGTATGTTTTCTGTCTCCCTCCGAAAGTAACTTTTGAACATCAAAAAAGAATACACCTGGTGCACATAAGTGTACTTTCTCACATCGAGCAATCATGAATCCGGGACAGCTGTTTCGTCTTTATCAAAACTCGATTAAGTCTGATCTACCCTCGATGATAGGCTCACAACTGTGCGAAGTTCACAGTTTATTTTTTATTCTTTCTGTTTTTTGTTGGATATCACTGCCGGGAGTGGAAGTTGTATCCAATAAAACTTCGACGATAGGCTCAGAAGTTTGCTTTCTCATAGTCAAATCCGGCTGAGGAGTTTTAGTAAAGACGAAACAGCTGTCCATGGATCGATGTGCGAAAGCACACTTGGGTGCACTAAGTGGATTCTTTTTTTTTTTTTTTTTGATCAATTATAATTGTGTGCATGTTAAATATCTTTTTTCTTATTTAGCTTTTTGATCTGTCGGGTAGATCTTCTTGAAACTTTGTATGCATATTTAAAGAGTAGAGATGACCAACGTGTCGAGAAGTTCTATCATAGGCAAATGCTTTTAAAAATGCGGCGATGATAACTTGTTTTCTGTTAGCTTTTGATCTTCAAAGGCAAATCTTTAAGGAATTAAAAACTTTATAAGATTTGAAGCAAAGAAACCACGGGAAACAAACTATGTTTAGTACAGTTTGTGTGGAATGTTCTAGAATCAGCAATGAAAGATTTAATTGGCGAACAGACTGCAAGACATACGCCAGATTTAAATGAAAGAGTTTTGTTTTGACCAACTATCAGATAGCAGAAGGAAAAGGAGATATTTTATCAGTTTTCCTTGACTGGCAGGTGGGTGAATGGACACCCGCCAGATGACTCATGAAAATGAAAGTATTTTTTTTTTCGTATCTTCTGATAGAAGCAGAATGGATGGACAATGTGACAATGGATGAATAAGAAAACATGATGCTTTTGACAGAGCGATGGATGAGTCCCAAAGCTTTTCTAAACAGATAAAACTATTAAAACTAATAATCGGAAAGTCAGTGGAAGGACAACTAATGGTTAGGAATCTAAGAAGTGATTTAACTTTGAAAGTTTTGTTCCTGAGATATGATGAAAAAAAAGATGGACCAAGAAGAAAAGATGGGAAATCTTATATTATGTCTGCCGTGAGGCCAGTTTGCTGGCGCCCGGGTTCAAATCCCGGTTGTGAGCATGGATGTTTCAATTTCCTTTCCTGTGTTGTAAGCCTCTTCTTCACTTTCTCTTCGGTCTGACGTCATTCCGTAATGGCGTCCTGGAGAAGGCAACGGGAAACCACTCCAGTATCAAGAATAAGTTACGGTTTCTCTTAGGGGTCGCCCTTCGGGGGTCACTAGGGTTGCGTGGACTTTCAACCAATCTTCGGATTGAATTACTGTGTATGTATGTAAAAGCGTTATTCTGTCTGTCATAAGACTTAACGTTTTTCCACTTTTGTGACCAAACTATAAGAGATAGAGTGGTCATGTAAATGGATAAAATGTAGATTTTTTTTTAAGACAAACAAAATGCTACAAAAATCTTTCGAAAAAAGTTTTTGGTTTCCAAGATGGCGCCTTTTAAAGGATCAAATTTTGACTTTTTCTCAATTTAAACGAAAAGTATAAAAGTTGGAAAGGACATTATATTGAGAAAATGTTGGTATTTGAAAGTTCTATCAAATGGTACATCAGTCATTAACAAACGTTTCTGCGTTTGAAAATACATGCAAAAATGTGAATTTTCGGTGTGTGACGCCGACCCGCAATACATCCTAGTTATTCGGAGAAGCCACAACGGGCTGGGAAGTTATATATTCTCCGACGATCGCAAAATTAATTTGCTTTTTGAATAAAGTTTGTTTTTTGAATGCTATATATGCAAGGGTTCCGGAGCGAAGCGACGGTACCTGGTTATTATTATTATATATTATAAAAAAGTATATTATAAAAAAGGGTTATTCTGTCTGTCATTCTAAAAGCAAAATGTTAAATTATAAATTACTAAAACGTCGGAGCAAGGAAATCTTTTGGAAAATGATTCAAGAATTTTCATAAAACACGTTATTTACCATGAAGTTTTGTAATAAAACCTAATATGTTTCGTTATCAAAAATGTGTTTGTGTTATCAAACACAAAATATTAACACAAAATATTATTTAGTCCTATACAAACCAACAAAACACAAAGAAAGGTAAATTTACTGAAGAATTAGAGAACATGGATAATAATTAGAGAATCTATTCATAAAAAATGAAAATATATTAAACAACTGTCCAACTATACTAATTGGCGACGTAAATGTAGATCTTTTCAAAATGAATAAAAACAATGCAGTAGCCTACAGAAATACCTAAAACTTATGTGCAATAATGGTATCAAAAATCATCTTTACGGAACAACAAGAAACAACTGTATAATTCATGGAAATACGAAAACAAATGTAGATCATATTTTCATAAGTAAGCATGATATCGAAACACCAGGAATAATATCTGTTATTTTCTCCTTTTCAACTCTTTATTATCCGACAGTAACACTGTAATTGTAGTAATACCGGGTAGTTCCAATAAAGTTCCCCACTTCTGCGTGGTCTTGAGACCGCATTATTGCACGGATAGTAATGCAACTTTGTATGTAAGCTATGTAGAGCTATGTTGGGGAAGAGAATTCCAACGAAAAAAACATTACTTCAAAACCAGGCGAAAAAGTGGCGCTGCATTCAGACGATGGGAATGCAATATTTTAATGCTTTTAGAGTGACTGTTCAATATGCCCACAGTCTGCGTCGGTAAGATGCTGGAAGCGCAGGACAGCGTGCTCAACAGTAGCACGAAGAGTGTCTCGTGAAATGGCTGCAACATGATGAATGATACTGGTTTTCAGTTCAGGCAAGGTCCGTACGCGTCCCTCATAAACACGATCTTTCAGGATTCCCCACAGCCAGAAGTCACATGGATTAAGGTCTGGTGAATGGGCAGGTCACGCCTCTGGAAAGTGTCTCGACAGAACACGATCTTCGCCGAAGCGGGCACGAAAAAGTTCCTTTACTGGGCGAACAATATGCGGTGCTGCACCATCTTGCATGAAAACTGTTGTCTCTAAACACCCGCAGCAACGAAAACGAACAGCATCCAACGAATCTGCATGATATTTAGAAAGTCTTAAATGAAAACTTTTTTATTATGATTATTTGATAGCCCGTAAAAAAAAATAATAACTTTTAAAAACATAATTTTCATTTTTTTTAAAAAAATTAGGCCTAACTATTGAACTAAATATCTTAAACACAAATCATTATTTTATGAATTTTTTTAGCATTTAGGTGTTCGACAAGTTTATTTTTAAGTTGGAAATATTGAGTACTATCTCGACAACTCCCAAAAAAGTGCCTGTTTTTGAATTTTAATTTAATTAATTACAGCATATTTTGAAAATCAAGAACAATAAAATAGAAACTTATTTACAATAAAAAAACTATAAAATTATACACTTAATTAAAAAATGACATATTTACAATGGAATCTTTCAAACCCACATAGGGGTCATCATCTAGATCATAGGTGACACTGCAAAATGTCAGTGACTTCATACTGCCTGTGACTGTCTGTGAATGTCTCTTTCATTCGGAGTCAAATATGGCGAGTGATGAGTAAGTGATTGTGATTGTATATTATTATTTGGAGGAAAGGCTCGTTTTGGGTTCATCCTATTATTCAAAAAAGGAAACTCAACATGTTTTTAGATGAATTAAGAGAAGATGAAAAGAAATTCTTTAATTTTACAAGAACAAAATATTTATTAATAGTTTTGACTATTTATTAGGATTAATCAGTGAAAAAAAATTGAGAAACAAAACACCAACTATCGGAAGAGTGCGTGACATCTGCTGAGGTAAATTTAATACTGATGGTAAATTTATAGCTGTTGTTGATGTGGGCGACTATGGAAGAAACAATGACAGCCGTATTTTCATTGCTTCACAGTTTGGACATGTCTTTTATAAAATAAGTTGAATCTGCCTTGAAAATTGGGTCCACAAAAAGAGTAGAATCTGCCTTATGTAATTCGTTGCGGACGAAGCTTATCCTCTGAACCCCAATGTAATGGGACCTTTTCCAAAAAATGCCGTGACACGTGCAAAGCGAATATATAATTAACGCTAGAGCATGCCGAATCGTCGAGTGTGTGTGTTTGGTATATATAGATATCACAGTAAAGTCGTGAAATCTTTATCCCTTTCTCCCATAATCGTATCGGCTAACTTATTTTAATGTATCACAAATTACTTGATGCATTTTTTGGTATTATTCATTTAAAAAAAACAACAACCCAAAAAGGTCAAAATAAATATCCTGCAAATATCCTACGCTAATAACATCTACAACCAGTAATGTAGCATACAGGTTTGAATCCTAAAACAGGGAACTAAATGATGTTGATTGCCTTCTCATCCGTTGATTGGAAACGTTCTCCGATACCCTATTTGCATTCGTTATGAATATTCGGCAAAATCTTTTGAGATTCCATTTCGACAAACAAAAATTATAGCAGAATTGTATCTTAAAGTTAAAATCGCCATTGTGAGGTTTGTTAGGTCTTGGTATCATTTGAAATTTAACCTAGATTCTACAGAACACAGCATCTGAAGTTGATGTTTAGTTTTACGAGCAGAGAAATTGGGCCGCTATAGATTTTCACATAAACGGCTGCTTATGTTGTCGTAAATCTTAACTGTAATTTTCATTTTATACTAAGAAAACTTTGCTTCTTTTAGTAAAGAACAAATTTATTCGTTTATTTCCTGAGTTTCATGAAAGAATTTTTTTTAATATAATAATTATTTCTCATATTTAAATGAATGGTAATTTAACAGAATTCAGTTAATTATTTAGTTTAGCTTACTATTCTTCAAAGTAAAAAAGAAAAGAAATTTAACGTGATGTGAGTAAAAGTAAATAAAGCAAAGGAAACGCAGCACTTGAATAAAAGGAGAAATTGCCTTTCTGATTAGATAATGGGAAGGAATTGGGAACGGCCGTTTCGTCCTTCTACGGACTCATCAGCCCAATCCCCGCCTTCCCCTAACCAAATCAGAAAGGCAAGATCTTGTTAGTAAAAGTCACCGCCTACCCGCCCATGACTCCACCAACAACAAAAGGCAAGAAAATAAATTGCTGCGTCTCTCGACGCCTAATATTGCCTAAATTTAGACGAACCTATTCTTTTAGGGCAGAGGGTTGCCATTATATTTCATAATGAGAAACCGCTAGTACGAAAGTGGTAAATCAATTTTTTATTTTTTTTTATTTTAAGAATATTGTAATATTATTTTAACAAATAAGCCGATATTCAATTTACATATGGGCTGTTGTGGAAGTCATGGCTTCTAAAAAAATTAGAAGCTTAGAACATCTTTTTCAAACTTGTGTTTTTCAAAAATGTGGATTTTTTTTTACTTCCGTGAATATTTCACGAGTCGCAACTAGTATAATTTGAATGACACAGCCAAATTTTGTTAAAATAAAACAAAATAAAAAATTGATTTACCAGTTTCAACAATAACAATAACGAATGTCCAACAGCCAATACCAATAATCCTGTCTGGGCAACAATGAGGGCACGTGCATCGTCATTATCTCCTACTTCGTTAATTATTGAGAGAGCGGCGACACAGCCGAAATTATGTAAAAACCGAGGTTTTACAAACTCTCTGATAAATTTTGACGCATGAACTTCATGCATTTCAGTGTAAACTTCATTTATGTGGGAAAGAAAATCTCAATACGCTGATAATAATTGTGTAATCGCGATTCGTTGTGGTGAAGTGGAGAAAATAGTAGAGACGCCATCTTTAAACATGGGCGTGATGTCATGCCTGACGAGTTCCAACGCTGCACTGTGATTGGTTATTTCAAATTACGAATTTACAAAATTTACAAATAAGATCCGTACAACTTTCGCCTATTAATAGGATGATACCACTTATATAATATTCGAAAGATTTGAAAACCCCTGCACTAACCCCCTGGAAAGTAGGCCCTAAGAAAATTTAAGAAAAATATATTAAGAATAGTATATTTTATGATTTCATTTTTGTATTGACTTATGTACGCCAATTATATCTTGTTAATAAACTACAGTGGAACCCCGCTATTCGTACACAATCCGTTCCAGGAGGCAGTTCGAATGGCGATTTGTACGAATGTCGAATCATTTTTTCGCATAAGATATAATGTAAATTGGATTAATCCGTTCCAGAACCCAGAGATGATTGCTTATTTAAACCTTTGTAATAATCCTTTAACCGTAAAATACATAAAAACTATGAAAACAATAAATATATAGGCCTCTCTTATTATGTCTTTCTTTTTCAGTATAGACGATATGGTTGATTTCGCCATGCCATATTGAGTTGTCAGGTCAGAGACACGAGTTCCACTTTCAAACTTCGCAACGAGTTCTTTTTTCAATTCAATTGTCGTTCTCACTGCTTTCCTTTTAGGCTTAGTTGAATCAGTAATCTTTTTGGGACCCATGGCTGCACTATTTTTAATAAAAATAACAAAAAATAACAATAAAATATCACAAAGTTTCATGAAGCTTGCGTGGATGATGCGTAGCGTACGGAAGCTAGCACGAGACTGAACTGAAGCGACCGCGTGGGGCGGCCAGTAACAAGGTCATGCTGTCCGAATCGCGAGCAAGCGTACGAATGGCGAGTTCAATTTTACTTGAAAAAGTTGGACGAATAACGAGTTGTACGAAAAGCGAGGCGGACGAATAGCGGGGTTCCACTGTACTAGTTTGGGAATAACTACAATAAAATCCAAAACTGAAGTAGAATAAACATACATTAAGCCAGACGAAAAAAACAGTGGCTTCTTATTTTACACGAAACCATAGCTACCCTGTACATGTTCTATTATCAGCAACTTCCTGTGAGACAAGTAACGGCAGACCGGAACTCGTATTTTCCCCCACATGTACAAGTCGTAAGGGTTACAATAAGGTATCGTTCATTTGTCCGACTTTTAGTTTGTAGAAGTGATGACACTATAGACGAATTTAAAAGCTATATACTTGCTTAAGAACTTTTCAAAAACAATAAAAAAAAGACCGAAACAAGTAGACGTAATACCGAAACAAGCAGATCGTAAGACCGAAACAAGTAGACGTAAGTCAAAACAAGCAGACGTATGACCGAAACAAGTAGACGTAAGACCGAAACAAGTAGACGTAAGACCGAAGAAAGTAGACATAAGACCGAAACAAGTAGACGTAATACCGAAACAAGTAGACGTAATACCGAAACAAGTAGACGTAAGACCGAAACAAGCAGACGTAAGCCCAGGGCACGGTGTTAATACGAAAACTTTTCACTGCTTAAAAAACCACTATCATTTTTTTGTCTCCCTAGTCGTCGATTTTTCTTTTTTGTTTTTTTCGTTTTATCTTCGAGAGGATAACAATTTTTTTGTTTGCCAACTGACTGTTAAATATTTTACCTTTGCTCTTCTCTATTTGGCCAGGAGAGTATATTTTTCTTCTCCCAGCGCCGACGGGAAGTTGCCGTCCATTTTTTTTATTATTTGCTTGGATTCGCTGTCAACAATGGCTGGGATGCCATCGATCGATTTTTTTTTATTTTTAAAGAGACAGACAGAGAAAAAAACTTGATTGAAGGCTGTCGGAGAAGCTTGTTTATCAATTTGAAATCCTAGTTTCGAAGAATCGTTGTCGCATAGCAAAGCCACGACAATGGATCTCACTTCCCGTGAAATGTCGCTTTAAAACGAGACATTCCATTGAAAAAAAGAAAAAAAATCGTGTTTCCTTGACTCTAATTAGAATTCTAATATTAAAGTCCTACATTTCTGGGTTGAGAAATGTGAACTTTCGAAAAATCCAGTTTCCCAGCGCCATTTTTTTTTTCAATTTACATCATTGACCTTTTATAACATATATATATATATATATATATATATATATATAGAACAGGCATATATTTCATAAAGGGAATCCAAAACAGACTGTTTCACGCTTCCTAGCGATCATCAACTGAATTCGCCCGTATAATCAAACAGGCGAAACTCAAAGCCTATCCTACGAGTTTCGCAAAGCAAGGTTTCAATCAATCATTTGCAATTTTGAAAATTTAGAAAAGTATAGAATATAAGAATAAAATTAACTTATATTACTAAACATATAAAGCCGGACAGTGATAGGAAATTTGAAAATGCCAATACAAAGATCAAATCACTGTTTCTATGGTGATAAAACCAATTTATCACCACACGTTTAGAAACAATTTTGAAAATAAAAACGCAATATTTAAAGACTTTGCTAATACAGTAGAACCTCATTATAACGGACCCTATTATAACGGACGTCGCTTATAACGGACAGTTATAAAAAAAATTGCCAGTCTACAATTAAGGTGAGCGAAGTGAAAGAGCATTTAAATTTTGTTATTCAATACGTTGAACAATCGGCAAATGAAAATGTGTTTGCCTATTATGAACACTTACGGCATCTCCGTCAGTTATTAACTGAAGAAATAAGCAGCAAACAAACCCAGCAGAAAATAAATTATTTTTTCAAACCAATGAATGTAAGCAATCAACATGAACCACGACCTTCTGTTTATAAAAATTAAGGCAGTGCATACATTCCCATCTTTTTCAATTAAACCTAAGTTGTTGAAGGCTGTTTTTTATTCGATATATAATGAACACTTTTTATAGCTAACTATTGTATCAATACTTTCATTGATGTACACTCTGCTGCATTACACCCCTATAAGAATTATTTGTTATAAACCGGACTTTCATTAAAACGGACAACCTTCTGCCCCTATTAGTCCGTTATAATGAGGTTCTACTGTAATTTAGATAATTTTGTTACTTGGTTTTTAGATTTAAATAATTTTGTTGAATTTTTTTGAGTAAAAAGATAATTTTATAAATTAATCCTTTACAAGGTAAGCGTTCGGCTAGCGGGGATTGATTTCTGCCCTTTGTATTTTGATGCTTTTTCAACTGAAGGGCCACTGCTTTGTTTATGTTTCCACTGAGCTATTGTGCGAATTCAACTGATGATCTCTAGGAAGCGTGAAACAATCTGTTATATTTTTTATCTATCTATCTATCTATTATATCTTTATATTTTCTTCTTATATATATATACGTATATGTGTTTTAAAGGTCAATGGATGAGACCATGTTTACAAAGAGACATCCAAAGAACAGCCATATCACGGTGTTTGGCGATCATCAGCAAGGAGTAGTCACCAATAAACAGCGAGGTCTCAGTGCAGATATCAATAGGAGTCATCGGATTCAATAGGGAATCTCCCAAACTGAACATTTTAGTTTTGGAAGTTCCATGTTGATTCCCATGATATTTTTAAAGGTATTTTATATTAGACATGAAATTCCTATGGGAAGTTTCTTATTACGAAAAAGTAGATATTAAAATTTTAATTCCGGTAATATTGGTTCAGTGAAAAAGAAATTTAAAAATTCTGTTTTGACCCCGTAGGGAGGTGCTATTAGGGTTTCTGTATCTGTGTATCTAAGTGTAAAACGCCCCCAAAACCGAGAATCGGAGTCCCATGGGTCATGCCTTCTTGACTCTCGTAGCTTGTAGATTTGGGAAAAAAAATCCGACTTCTGGTCCAGTCACTTCCGGTTTAGACTGGGTCAGGAAAATAAGGGTAATTGGACAAAATTAGAGTCAGCTTTACTGAATCGACCAAGACGAGAACGAATTAGAATCCTTCGATCCCAAGTGACCACTTCCGGTTCAAGATGGTGATTTATCAGAGTCACACCAATGATGCAAAGCGGGATCTAAATGTACTAAATGAACTTAATCATCTGAAATTTTACTTACCACTGAATTACAACAGCTTGAATAAATTAATTCCAGTCAGTAGCAGTGATTTAAGAATGCAAGCGTTTGATAGATTGCAAATTGTACGGTGTTGCTTGGTTTTGTATTTCCTACAAAACTGTGAATTGACTTGTTTTTCTTACGTGTTTACATTTTCTTAATGTTTACAAAAATTATAATTATAAATCAAAAAATGAACAATTAAAAATAAGAAAAAAAAAATATAAAATATTAAAAATAAATGAAAAACTTATATATAAAACAATAATTAAAAACTATTTTGAAGTGAAAGAGAAATAAATTCCCAACAAGGAGAATTAAAAACTAGATGTAATTGGAATAAAATATTTAAAACAGAAAGGATTAGAAATAATTATGGATATAGATTAGCCAATTATGTAAAATATAAAATATTTAAACAAATAGATCCTAATAAAAAAGATAATGTAACTTTTAAGCAAATAAAACAAAATATAATTTCAGATGTGGTTGATGGAAAAATTAAATATTAATTAATAATTTTTTAAGAAACTATATTAAAATGCTCAATTCGTATAGCACAGGTATACAGCTTATAAGTATACCTAATAGGATTGATAAACATTAAAAAAAAATAAAAAAAATAAATAAATATTGTGTTCAAACGCTTAGTGAGGAAGAAGACAGAGTTCTATTTCTCTAATCCTGAAGAAATATTTTGCTAAAGAAGACGAAATATCAATTATATTTGTTATATTTAATAGAAGATTTTTAATCTACATATTACAGGAATGAATTTCATCTTTGTATATTGCGATATGTAGGCAATTTGTAATTTGAGCTAATGACTGAAAAACTGCCTTAATGCATGTAGTTAAATTGTAACATTCAGCTGTTAATTACATAGGTTAATACATAAAGAAAAAAAAATCGTTTTCATTACTGTTAGTGAGTTTTGTAGATTTTTGGACTCTGAATTCAAAAATGCATCTCCTTTCGCTGTATCACGTAAGGTCTTATTACAAAAGTCCATTTCTTAAAACGACGTTTCGTGCGAGGAAACCAAGAAAAATGGTAAAACCTATTGGCATTTAAGAAAGTGAATAAATATTGTTGTCTTCTATTGATAACAAATACAGATTTATCAGAAAAAGATAAATAATTAAAAAGTGTTATTATTAATATGTAAAATATAAAGTTTTTACGATCTTTTCCACACAAAAAAAAATGGCTCTGAAGGAGCAAAAATATCAATGTTTTGTATATATATATTTCGTATTTATTTACACACACACAGTAATTCAATCCGAAGATTGGTTGAAAGTTCACGGATCCTAGTGACCCCCGAAGGGCGACCCCTAGGAGAAACCGTAACTTATTCTTGGGAACAATACTAGAGTGGTTTCCCGTTGCCTTCTCTAGGACGCCACTACGGAATGACGTCACACCGAAGAGAAAGTGAAGAAGAGGCTTTACAACACAGGAAAGGAAATTGAAACATCCATGCTCACAACCGGGATTTGAACCCGGACGCCAGCACACTGGCCTCACGGCAGACCGACGCCTGAGACCGCTCGACCATGCCGTATTTATTTAGCAGACATAAAAGTCTATATGAAGATCAAGTGTTCGATGAGTCACTATCTATGTTGCACTCGAATTAAATCAAACAAACGAGAATCATAAGAAAAATTGCTTAATATATTTCTTTCTAAAAAAATAATTAACAATTTCTTCCTTGAACATAATTCTATACTTTCAACAAATAACTTGTTCACTAAGAGTTCACAAAGTCCTATTCCCTTTAGGGTTGCGAAGCAAATGTTCTATAGTTCATCTTAATTAAAGTTCGTAATTTAAAGTTATTCCCTCGTTGCAATTCATTTATCTTTAGCTAATACTTTAACTTTCAATAGTCTGAATAGATCACTGCTGACGCATCTAAATTTCTAAACTTGATTTAACTTCGATGTCTTCTGAAGAATACGTCTTGGTTATGAATAAAAAGACTAAACTAACTTACTTTAATTCTTCCTTAATCGTATCCGATCCACTGTAAATTAACGTTTCACTTATGTCTAAGCTATTCCTTAGACATCTCTTAATCGTCCGATCCGAAGAATATGACTCGTACCGTAAACATGGCGCTACTCGTTCGATGGCTGAGTTCCAAGAATATGGCACGACATCTTTCCCAAAATCCTGTGAATTAAACTTAAAAGCTTAAATTACTTTCACTCAGTGAGCATTAATATCACCATAATTCAATTTGGGAAATTAATACTTCAATCCTTTAAAGTATTTTCCTTTGAAGTATATCTTCAAAAAAAGTCCTGCAGAAGCATCGGCTCATGCTCCATCTTCGAATCATCCTTCACGATAGACAAAAACCATCACCACTGCTACATCCCAAAGCAACTATTGTCCGCTACACTCTCATTTTTCCATCATTAACACTATCGGTTTCTTATATCTTTGACATGTTTCATCAGGGCAATGATGTGAGACCCGAAAAATTCGTCAGTGATCTTTGTGAATACATTCACAAACTGTTAACATTCTCTCATTCTCCTCATGGCCTTCTCTAACGTTTATTCAACAACGTTCTCTAACTTTACCCTCCCAGAAATAACATTTAATTTCCTGGTCAGGGCATCCACAAGTAGGGGGGTGGGGCAGACAGTTGGTCCATCAGCACCAGAGCCCGGCCGTCAAAGGGGCCTGGGCTGAGCTCTTAACCGAAAAAAAAAATATAAATGAATTAGCCTCTCACTTCTAATACTTTTTTAATATTTATGTCTACATTTTATAAAAACTCTTTTTCTATTTTCTACAGTATGTCTTAGAACTATTCTGCATTACAATGTTTGCATAGCGCTTATTTTCTATAAACTTCATTTCTAAACTTTTGGCTAGAGCTGAAAAAAAGTAGATATTGGTGTTATACTAATAACTGTATGTGTGACATATTTAAAAGGAAGAAATATGAAATTGTGTGGTGTTATTCGCGAAATTTTTGGCTAAGAATGTGTGATTTTGACCATAAAGTGGGAGGGGCCCCCTTACTGCATTTGGTATTTAGGCACTGAATTTGATATTGGGGGTGGGGGGGCTGTTAAAACAATTTTTAATGAGTTTAATTTTGCAGAGTTGTATTATCGAGAACCCGTTTATTGAAGGCGTTTATTGGCAGCACGATGTTCTCTAGTGTTCCTCATTGAATATAGGAATCACCTCTGAATTTCTTGAGATAACCCAATGGTGTCAGAAACGGTCGTATTAATCCAACCTATTGAAGAGCTTGGTTTTAAAGGCTCAAATTTATCAACAGATTTAGTAGTGTTCTCGTCTGATTGACAACATCTTAATCAAGTGCAATACACATATTTAGAGAGAAAGAGATGGGTACAGTTCCGTGTTTTCCCGCCCTTCGATGACATCGCCGTCTATGTCAGGGGCGTGGCTGGGTGTGACTTTCACATCGGTCAAAGTCATATCTCCCGCAAACAAGGGGTTCAAAAATTACGAGTAAAAAAATTAAGAAAAATCAACGACCTGTAACGTAAGCTAACCCTTTCGATAGTTCTGTTCCATAAGGTATCTTTATTTCATTGGTAAAATCTTTCTTAAGGACATTACCGTAGTATTATTATTCTTCTTAAAGCAATTTCCACAAATTTTATTAATAAAATCTTTTGGCTACTCATTAATGAATAGTTTATGCTTTAAATCATTAATTTTTGGTTTCCATTTGTTTTTGTCCATTGTATTATTGATAATTTTTTTCTAAACAGTTACAAATTAAACCTACCTTCATTTTAATACTTTGAGCTGAGTAATAAAATTCATCATAATATTGTTCTGGTACTCTTTAATGTGATGTTTGTACTCTATATATTGTGATTTATTAAATTCAATTTAAATCAGAAAAGGAAAAAGAAGGAAAACTAATTTTTCTAGACTTATTATTGATTAACAAATCACAATAGAGTTAATAGAAGAGTTCGAACATTATATTAAAGAGTACCAGAGCAATATTATGATGAATTTTATTACTCAGCTCAAAATTTTAAAATGAAAGTAGGTATAATTTATAACTGTTTAGAAAAAGTTATCAATAATACAATGGACAAAAACAAATGGAAACCAAAAATTAATGATTTAAAACATAAACTATTCATTAATGAGCACCCAAAAGATTTTATTAATAAAATTTGTGAAAATTACTTTAAGAAGAAGAATAATACTAATGTCCCTAAAAAGATTTTACCAATGTAACTAAGCTAACACAACCCTAACAAAAATTGTATTTTTTCAAATAGGCAAAACTTCTTATTTCCAGTGACCGCTCGACTGAACTCCACGAAAGCTGTCCTTTGAAGCATTACTCACATTTCTAGGCGGGAAACTGAGCCCAGAGATGCCACCAAATTCTGAATGAAAGTTTCTGTAGCGTAACTTCTTCTGATATTAACAACGAGAGTGACACTGCAAAATTAAAATTAGGAACAACAAAATATATAATAAAAATAAATTGGGGAAAATGATGTGCCAACATTGGCCGGTCCCAAATGAATTTCCTTAACGCATTTGAACAACAAATAGTGCCTAAAATACATTATATATTTTTAATGCTCTAAGGACATTTATATGTGGCCGACGAATGCTGCCCCACGAGTTTCCCAATTTTTTTTATTTTGTATTTTGTTATTGTTGTTTCTTATTTTCATTTTGAAGGTATCACTCTCTTTTTGATGTTTTGTCTTATTGGCTGTTCACTGGTGATTATTTCCAGCTGATGACCGGTAATGAGCGAGAAACAGCTGTCGTGGGATATCCCTGACAGCAGCAAATGCAGGCGACTGCAAACCTTTTATTTCTTTTAGATATTTCTTTTACCAATGCACTTAAAATTCTGAAAATTTAAACATGAACTTGTGAAGCATCTGGGATTTCTATTTTCTTATTTTTAATTTTCAAAATATTCTATAATTAACTAAATTTAAATTCAAAAACAGGCAATTTTTTTTTATTTTTTTTTTTTGCAGATATTACTCTCTATATTTCCAACTTGACGAAAACCTGAAATGATAAAAAATTCATAAAATAATGTTTTGTATTTAAAATATTTATTACTAGTGCAATAGTTAATTTTTAAATAAAAATTGTGTATTTTAAAATTATTTGAGATTAAATTATTTTTTTTAACATCAATAAAAAACGTTTTCATTAAAAGCTTTCTAATTATCATGCAAATTCATTTGATGCTCTGTTTGTTTCCAAAAATAAATTTTGTTTTGGAAGCATTTTTTTATAGGAATAGATTGTAATAGAATTAGAAAAAAATCAATTTATATAAAAAAAAAATGCTTCAAAAAAATTTATGTTTGGAAACTAACAGCATCAAATGAATGCTTTAATATCAAACGATTTTAAAAAAGATACAGTAGTTGATATTTTTTAAAAAAATAACTGTTGCACTAATAATAAATATTTTAAATACAAATCATTATTTTACGAATATTTTATCATTTCTGGTTTTCGTTAAGTTGAAAATAAGTTGAAAATACCGAGTAATACCAAAAAAAAGAAACCCAAAACATTGACTGTTTATGAATTTTAATTTAATTAATCATAGAATATTTTGAAAATTAAAAAACAAGAAAATAGAAATCCCAGATGCTTTATAAGTTTATATTTAAATTTTCAGAATTTTAGGTGCATTGGAAAAGAAATATATAAAAGAAACAAAAGGTTTGCAGTCGACTGCATTTGCTTGAGTCAGGACCTTGTTTTCTCAATCCTTGCTTTCTTCTTATATTTTTCACGAGGTCGTTTATCAAGCTGTTGTTAATAAGAGTCTTAAAAACATTTTCATACTTTCTCCTTAATCCAGTCCTCTTCATTTTAATGAGTAAAAAAATATAATTCCTCTTCTTAAACAAATTATTATTTATTTAAACTTTAAAAACATAATATAAATCTTCATTCTTTTTCAAACTCAAAGACTAACAATAAAAAATAAACAAACAAATGTAGATAATTATTGATATTATCCCATGTTTGTTGTTCATTATTTATTGTTAGTCTTTGAGATTGAAAAAGAAACAAAGATTTATATTATTTATTTAAGTAAATAATTTTTTAAGAAGAGGAATTGTTAGACAATAGATTTAACGTGCGTTAGTACATTTTTACAGTAAAATAAAACAAAGAACGCACATAACTAAACGAAACACAAATTCACTGAGCTATTTTTTTGATATTTGTGCTGGAAATCGGAGACAGTACTGTTTCGAGGCTAATTGGCCTCTCATCAGTCCAATCCGTCCAGCATACCTAGCTCAGTGAATTGGGGACAAAACGGACAAACATACATATTGTCCTCATTTCACTGAGCTAGATATGCTAGACGGATTGGACTGATGAGAGGTCAATTACATCGAAACAGTACTGTCTCCGATTTCCAGCACAAATATAAAAAAATAGCTCAGTGAATTTGTGTTTTGCTTAGTTATGTGCGTTCTTTGTTTTATTTTACTGTAAAACAGAAATTATGTTTTTACTCAATATTAGGCTTAAAAGTTTACTCAAACCCTTCTGCGTTGCATTCACTCCAATAGACTGTCGGATACTTACCAATCTGATCCAAATATAATAATGAAATTAATGCGAGTGAATCAAATTTAAAATAACACTGCCATCAAAAAATCTGCTTCAGATCATTCGAATGCCTGAAATTTTCTTTGATTTCAATACAAAAGTAAGGAAAACAATCTTCTGCTGCCTCGACTTCAGATAACACTCAAAGAGAGAAGATTGTGAAAATTAATAAGTGCAAATGGCAGATGAAATTGAAAGAAAAAAATGGAAGAGCATGAGAATAGAAAGAGAATTTTACTTTGAGCACAAGAGGAAAGTGAAAGTTTGCATGTCATATTCATTGTCTTTAGAATTATTGTACTTGTAATTACTGTACTAAATAAGAATTACTTTGAAAAATGATTTCCTTTGAAAACGTATGTACGTTGAAAGTGTAATGGGCTGGTCTTCCAGTAAGATTGGAGAGTCTTTCCTGTACTACGAGGAATATAATCGAAATACTGTCTTGACTAATCTTAAGGCCGCTTTTTACATATATCATTTCACAGGCAACCTGCGCGCCATCATCGCGCCATGGCGGGATGGAAAGCACATTGCCCCCCTTAGAGCTTGTTCTAAATTCAAAGAGATGGCACGCCATCGCTAATAAGCCATCTGCCACTAGCGCTCCTGGTAGAACTTGAAATCCAATCGATTTGTATCTATTTATTCGAAATTACAGATTACAAAAATGATATGCAGGAACGGAGTCATCTTTTCCTTATGTTTTCGTGGATGCTTTCAGAAAACGCTACATTATTAACCAAATCATTACAGAATTTTGTGCTTCCCTATAATTTGAATCGACGAGCGATTGGAATCTCGAAAACATATCGTGGTTAGTCGAGATTTAACGAGAAATATCGAAACTGAAAACAAAGAAATACAAATAGATGGGAAAAAAATGAATACTTCCTATTTTAATTAATTAAAAACATTCTTTGGCCTATTCGATGCGTTGAATGAATGATTTTTATGTAAATCAATGCTATTTTTTTCGTAAATTAGAGGTAGGTATGATGACAATTGAGAAGCGTAAATTTTCCGTGTGATGGAAGGCGATATGGAACGTGTAAGACAAGAGTTTTAAAGTTTTCTTTTCACTGGCAATCTACCCTGACATTGCCTTCATTATGGCCTGCTGTAATGGCACATCTAAAGCGGCCTTTAGATAAAGGTGAAATTTTATGTTTGGTATTTATTAAATGTCTGTTATTTTCTGCTTTCTTATATCGTGATAGTAGTATATCATAGAGGGTCCACAGGAACACTCGGGGTCAGTCTTCAACCATCTCTTTGATCTGGACTGAGATGTCGTCTGATGATCAGTTCACAGCTCGCCCTCCTATGAAAGAGACTAGGTATCCTTCTACAGAAGGCTGGGTGGATCTCAGGGTCCATCTGCCTTAAAGATACTATGGAAAAATCCCAGACCTCCGCCGGGAATCGAACCCGGATATTCTTAAACTGTTTTGATAACTAAATAAAAAAATAATGATGGAAATATGGCAGCAAATATGATCGAAACATGTTACTTGTGGTCATACGTTCGACATGTGGTCAAAATAAAGAAAAAAAAATTCTTTTTTTTTTTTTAAATTTAAAATTTTTTAAGTTTATTGTTTTTATTTGCATTTTAAACCTAAATAAAAAAATAGTTTTAAATGTATTCTCGAGCATTTAGACATCCAGAAGGATTGAATCATTTAACGTAACGTTTATTTTTTAGCAGCTTTTCTAATAGAAAATGTATTACAAAATAAGTTAGATCTCTAATCCAGAAAATACTAGTGCAGAAAAACATAAATTTTTCTTTTTATATTTTTTTCTTCTTTTTTGTTTTGAAAATGGTTCAATTCGGCATCTTTCCAAAAAACTAAACTTTCTTTTTTTTCCCTTTCTTTTTTCTTGCATTCAAATAACAATCTGTTGTTTCAATCTGTTTTTGAAGCATTATTTAGGTCATTGGTAGGAACTCTTTCCAGGCGACTAAGAAAAAACTTTGGACAGCACGAGGCGGAATAGTAAAACCCCATGAATGATTAACGAGCCTAACATTGTTCAAAATAATGTGTTATTTTAAGAAAAAAAAAATTGTATAAAAGAGCCTATTTAAGCTCAAGTTTTATTGAAATTTGCTACATTGTTTCAATCTAACCTAACATTAGTTGAGTAGTGGATGTCGACGCTCCAACGATTCTTAACATTAAACTTAGTACGTAGGGTAACGGGAAAATGAAAAGTTAACTTATTACCAAGCATGTGAAGTGTAACTGCTCAATTTGAAAAATTTTGTTCTCTTTGTTTGTTCATTTGTTTGTTTGCGCATTACGTTAAAACGGCTGGGCGGATATTCTTGAAATTTGATACGTAGCCTATTGATGGTCTTGAGTTGCAGGCCCTTTTATTTTGATCTCATCCTGATCTCATACTTATTCTTGAAAACTGACCTCCAAAATCCTTCGCTTGTATGCGCATACGGTAAGGCTTATTTCTTTTGATACAATGCTTATTTATTTATTCAACTTCAAAATTTATATTGAGCATATATTTACTATAAAAAAGGCCGCGCGGTTGTCGTTGTCGCTATGACATCGGCCTCTCACCTCTGAGTACCGGGTTCGGTTCTCATGTGGGTTTCGTGATGGTGGACGATCCGCGCTGGGCAGGTTTTCTCGGGTTCTCCCGTTTCCCCTGCACTTCTCCCACCATACTTTCTCAGTCTTTCTCTCCATCTCTCCATATTTCCGTGGGATAGTATAATAGACCTCCGGTCGTAGTGCTTGGCTTCTCTGCCACCCACATTCATTACATAACATCAATACTGTAAAAAATTGATATTTCGGAATTACTTCCCAAATTTTTCTTCGAATCATAACAGAACAAGAATTCCTGTCTCAACTATGTTTAAAAGACTATAAAGATACTTGCTCTTCAACTATTTCTTGCTCTTCAACTACTCGTATTTTTGAACCTGCAAGATTGCCATACCAAAATGTTTATTCATATTTAATTTGAACCTTATGTATTAATAACTGTCGTATCAAATTTTAAAATATCCATCTGGCCGTCTCAGTGAGCAACTTCGGATCACTTCTCTGAAATTGCAGGGGTGCGGATACAAAAAAAGAAGGAACTATCTTTCAAGTTGAAGTAAAAAAACAGTTACATACCAAATTTTATGAAAATCTGTCCGGTCGTTTTAGCGTGATCACCGTACAGACAGACGGCAAACAGAAAGACCAACAAATAAATGTTCAATCAAAATAGCAAGACTTTCCATATTGAGTCATATCATATTACATTACAGTATCTGGAAGACCGAACTTTGCTCGATAAAATAAAACGAAAATAAAATAAGAACACTGTAGACAATAACTTGTTGTCTAACCCACTTTCGGGAAAATGGATAGCTCCGCAGTGAATGTACGTGGTGTTGAAAGGAAAAGTTCTAAAAATTATTGTTAAGTAAAATTTTTATTTAATTACAGGTAAAAATAAAATTATTATTTTATTAAACGTAAAAACGCATAGAACACGAATTTATTAAGAAAAAAATAAAACGAAAATAAAATAAGAAACTGTAGACAATAACCTGTTTATTTAATCTTCTTTCGGGAAAGTGGACAACTCCGCAGTGAATACATATGACGTTAAAAAAAAAAGTTTTAAAAATTACTGTTTAGTAAAATTTTATTTAATTACAGGTAAAAATAAAATTATATTTTACTACATGTAAAAACGCACAGAAAAGGAATTTAATAAGGATAAAATATAATGAAAATAAAGTAAGAACACTGTAGATAATAACCTGGTACCCAGGTCAATCATTTACTCCCTAAATGAGTTTTCCCGAAGTCGAGACCTAGCTAAATCGTTTTCTCACACCTGAAAACGGTAGATTCACTCCATATCATCAAAATCCTTTGGCCCGTTTTCAAGTTAAAATTTACAAGAATTGCTCGCTTTATATTATATTATATTATGTTGTATTATATTATGTTATATTATCTATAATATACATAAAGAAGGATGTTTGTGGGTTTGTTTGTTCGCTGTACACTTTGATCTATCTGGACCAAACTTTGCAGAACTACTCTTCAGGACCCTTTGGTAAAAACGGGCTACATTGGAATCTGGACCCTCCCCCCCAGGGATTGAAAAGTGGTGAAATCCGTGAAATAGCGCCACGTATGCACCTGGTGACCTCATTGTCTTTATCATCCACACTACGACATTTGTTGTTTTGTAATTTTTTTGCTAGTATTATACTAGTATTTTTGCTAGTATTATACTAGTATTTTTGCTAGTATTATGCAAACAACAATCACCGAAACATCCTTTTTAGAAAGGCAATCCGCTCAGCCATTTTAATTTGATGTCCATTTGTTTGTTTGTCCTGTATAAATAGATAAAAGAGACAAATAGTGAGACAAACAGCGGACGAATATATTCAGTTGGAATAATGTTCGCACGTTCTGTAAATATGCCTTAGTATTGTATCCTCTATTTGAATGAATAGAATATCCTATCAATAACTTTTCTATATTTGAAAATCCGTATTATTTTAACAGCATTCACATTCGTTTACACCATGACATTTAGCCGCTAAATTGGTAAACATATCGATTTCTTAGAGAATATGTGAAATTAATCCCTTCAAACTCTGGTAACTAACTCGGATCTGATCCATTTGTCTTTCATTCGATCTGGACACGATATTAGTGAAGTAATGATTAACGAACCGAGGCCATACAATCACAGGATAAAGCGCGCAGATAATTTAACCATCTCTTCTATTATGTACCTTTGACAAATACGGATAGAATCGATCAGTGCACCTCTGATGAAGGGAACGGGTCCACTCTGTAGGTGGAAATACACCCACGCTGAACTATGCAGAAATAAGTGCGTGTCCCGCATCAGGTCAGGAGAAACATTGTGTAATTGTTAATATACTTCAAAAATAACATTTGAATAATATAATTGACACTCTGTTATAAGTTTTGCCCTTTTTTAAGGAAACAGGCCGTTCCGGCATAGCTTTGTGATCAAGGTGGAGGCCTTTCACGAGGCAGATGTAAAGAACCTGGATTCGAATTCCGGCTTCGGCGTGGAGGTTATTTTCTTTCCTGTTTGTCTGCTTCTTCCTCTTTCCCTTCAGGTCTGAAGAGGAAAGCAAATGGGAAACCACCTCGTATCTTTCCCAGGATATTAAAAAGGAGTTCACCAAGACGGGAACTTCAAGAGTCCTTTGAACATGTTGCATGCAGCAGAACACTGAAGAAAAAGATAAGAAAAAAGCGATTGTTAGGTTGTTCAATAACAGCATTTCCTTCGTAGTTAGGAACTGTTACGGTCAAATGATACTAAATACGTATATATGAGATGTGTGAGACAGACATCGGAGATATTCCACAACGTGTTTAACAGGCTTCTCTTTTTTTAAATATAGACAATACTAAAAACCTTAGCACACATAATAAAAATTCAAAAGTAGTAATTCTCTAAAAACGAAGAAAAGATAAAAAATACTTAAACAAGAACAATTTCAACCCAATACAACTGCAGGGTATCTTCAGCTTCTTTACCTTCTAAAAGTTGAAGATAACCTGCAGTTGTAGCGGGTTGAAACCGTCCTTGTTTAAGTATTTTTTTTTTTTTAGCTTTTCTTAGTTTTTAGATGAATTACTATTTTTGAATTTTTTTATTTGTATGCTAAAGTTTTTAGTATTGCCCACATTTAAAAAAATTCTTTCAACCCGCACACGTTAAGAAATAATATATTTATTAAGATAAAAAAAAAAATTCCAGGCTTAAATGGGTACTTTGCAATAAACTTCTTGAAGAATCTAGAACACTGGAGTGTAATTTAACTTTTTCCGATATTTCCGTGTTCCTTACATTGGCAAAAATGTTCAGACTCTTGCTTGTTTTAATAGTATAGTTCACATGTTCATACGCAATGTTTTACAAATATGAAATTCCGAAACGCATCCTTTATATCCTATTAAATATCTCTACTGTGCTCCCAATGAGAGATGGCCGCCCTGTTTTTGTGAGATCTGCGCATGTATCATTGATTAGTCTGGTCAGGCACTTCCGTCTGATGTTATGACAGGACGCCGCTTGTTACTTTGCAAAAGAGCATTGTATTTATAAATAATATATATTTATTTATTTATATAAATACTTATTGTTAGCAACTGGTATTGAAATAACGCTAAATAGTCGAGAGAAGTTTTAATTTGGCGTTATCAACATGTCTTTCTCAGTGAAAACAGACTCTGTCGTCCATTGTGACAGGAAGACATAATTGATCAGCTACCGGAAGGGCTGCGCAGTTCAAACTTCCGCCGGCCAACTTTCATTTTGAGGACAGTAGTATATGTCGTGTCGTTTCGTGTCGTGTCGTGTCGTAGGTGACTGATCAGCATTATGCATCTACATTGGGAACAGATAGGGTTTAGATACCGATGATGGTAAGTATCATTTTAAAATCAACTCACATCTTGGATTCCTGTGAAACCCAAATCGTAGTTTTCCTACCTTCAGTAGAATAGTTACACTGGATTTATAAACATTGAGAACGAAATCTAGTTAAATTGCAATACAATGTTGGTCTTGGTTATTATTATTGTTTAAACTAACTAGTCTTATTTTCTGCGATTCTTACTATTACACCTATTATTATTATTACTCCAATTGAACGTTTTCCTTCTGTCCTGTTGTCTGTTTGTACGCGTATCACGGTAATTGGACGCATTGCCACAAATTGTTTTACATAACTTATTGACCATAAATGTCAACTTAAAACGTAGATCACTGATCTATTAGATCAGTTTATTCTCGTCTCCATCCCTCGCATTCCTCAAAAATACCACCCCCTCCCTCACATACCAATACATACCCACAGACACCATCCACAAAGTTGATACCCACTGCTGCATGCTCTGTAGGTATTGCACGATTTAGCTGAATATACAACTTTTATATACTTCTTCTGTTATAAAACTTCAAATGTAATTTTAGGGTATCATTTATGAGGATTTGTATGAAATAATTATATAACAGTTGTGTACTGTACGTTGACCTCATAGCAGTTTCAACTTACGTTCGCTTTATTATTCTATTAGTGTCTTCTATATATATCACAGTATACAGAGGTGCCCCCCCCCCCCCCCCCTTTTGGTCCCCCCCCCCCCCAAGACCTGGCGCAGGGGGGGGGGGGGGGGGGGGGGGGCTTGGCCCAGTTTGCATTAGGGCAAAAAAAAAGGATCTCCAAATCAAAAATACAATCAAAAATTAAAAAAAAACGACCTTTGCACTCTTTTTAATTTTTTTCAATCCCCCCCCGCAAAAAAAAAAATTCAAAAACAACCAAAAAAAAAAAAAAGGATTCTCCAAATCGACAACCAAAAAAAAAACAATTTTTACACTCTTTTTAATTTATTTCAACCCCCCCTCCCCAAAAAAATTTCAATGACAACCAAAAAAAAAACCGACTTTTCCACTTTTTTGCTTTTTTTTGTCCCCCCCCCCAAAAAAAAAAATTTCAATTGCGCAGTCTGCGTCCTGACTCCCCCGCGTGGGCATCCGTGCAGTATAGATTCATCACGCTCTGCAAATTTATAAGTCACACAATTTAATATGTTCCCAAAGGTAATTATTTTTCATCTTTTCCATTATCGGCTGATATTCTTTCTGTTAATTTTGCAATTACTCTCTTAAATAATACATCATTTTTAAAATGTGCCGTTTTTATAGCATTTCACTTACCGTTCTGCTCGTAAACACTTTGCAAAATTCAATAATTCAGTACAGAATTTTTGTTTTTCGATGTTTCGCCACTCTCTCAAATTGACTGCGCAACGAAGTACCAGTAATTTGCGCGGGAATAATCCAGTGCACCAAAAAGAAAACCTATAAACGTTAATATTGTCAACAATTGCCCAACACATCAATCACCGCATTCATTATAAATGATTGTAGAGTGATAAACAAAGCCTTTCACATTCACACGTAGTCATTCAAAACCTTTTAAGAATTGATCTCGATATGGAATCTCTTACACAAAGACTGTTATTCGTTTGATATGTTGGGATGGAGGAAAGGGAGAGAGGATGTGGGTGTATATTGTGAGTTATTATATATGTTTGGATAACAAAGAAGAAGAGGTTGTTACAGTTAACCAATAAAAAGTTTGGATGTTCCATTATGGTCAGGAGGGAGCAATTCAATCATTAACAAGGGGGTTAGAGAAGAAAAAAAAAAGCAAAATTGTTTTATTATGATATGATTATTCTACTTAAAGATGTTTTTACGATGTTTCCAGTTGTGATTGTATTTAACAATTTAATTTTAAATGTTTTTCATCCCTTTGGCTACTCAATAACTTTTAGTGCAATTTTTAATCTCATTTCATATAATTTGCCCACGGTTGTACGTTGAAATTCTTTTAATAGTAAGACTTTGTTTGATGATTTTTTTCCCCCCGCTGATCTGTTTTGTACCGGCATCACGCTAAAATGGCTGAACGATTTTCACCAAATTTGGTAGGCGGCTTATTTCTGATCCAACTTAACATTTTCCTGTTCTCCACAGTCTATGAAATTGATAACCAAGAGCTCGAAAGGTAATTTCCACTGCTGATAGGCATTGAACAAATATATAGTTTATTTAATACTAGATACAGTATTTAAGACTCGCGACGAGTGAATAGTAAAGCTCTTCCTTTTATAGATTTAAATTTTGATTTAAGAAGAAATTTCTTCTTGTCCGCCATAGAAACAACATTAAAAATAGTCAAAGATTTTCAGACCCTCTCATGTCTTTGGGATATCACAAGTGTGGATTATAAAAAAAAGAAATAAAAGGAGGGATGCTATGGAGCATCTGGCCCAAAAATACCAGATGGCAATTCAAGACATGTGGAGAAGAAAATCCACAATTTGAAATCTCAATTCAGGCGAGAACATAAAAAACTGACCGAGTCAAAAAAAAAAGTGGATCTTCCCCTAAAAAGTGCAGTTGCAAAAACCACGCATCACTGTTTTTGCTGAAAGGAATGGAATCCTCTGATTTCTATGGTGCAACTGGCTCCAAGGTGTGGACGCGCGACATTGTTTAGCGACAGTCGAGGGACACTGTATCGCAACTGTCCCTATACAATGTCGCGCAACTTTATCCCAAGGTGTGCACTAGCCTTTACAGTCCATTCCATTGTTCTTCAAAGGACTACTTGAGGTTTACGCCCCTATCGACGTCACGTATTACGTGTAATGTGGGATCATGTGGGATAAACAAACATATAACTAGGGTGAATTATTCAAAAAATCGTCGATTTTTGATATTTTAAGACGGAATGGTTCGGTACTGTGCAGTTCCTTATTGTAATACTGTAAAGCGCTTGGAATATCCTTTAATATAGTATTTCCTGTTTAGCGATACGAGTTAAAACAAAGCACATGGCTTTGTTTATCCCACAAGCCAAGCAGTAGCTGGTGGGATATTTTGTAACTACGAAGCCCCGCCTATCCTCAAGTGGTCCATTGTTCTTCATGTCACACGTGATCTTCCTGCTCTTCTTTTCCCCTCCGGAATTCAGTCTCTTATAACTGCTTTTGAATCGCACATTCCTTAGGAAAGTTGGCTAACGGGACGTAGCCATAATTTACGAAAATGGTTAATGAATTACGTTAAAAGTCCCATACAAATTTCAGAGAATTGATCAACCTCACAGTAATAGAATAGATAGATGATAACTGAGCATGCGCAATTTTACTATTCCACTTAATACTTTTATTCTTTCTTTTTTTTCCTCCCTGTTTCTATATTTGTCATCAGGCTAAAACGGCTAGACAGATGTCCATTAAAGTTCGCTAAAACGGTTAGATGAATTTCTTTAAATTTATAGTAGTTTTCAAAAAAGAAGGATTTGCCATGATTGGTCATTACGTAGCGATCGATTTTATGTGGATTTCTGTTATAGTCATGACGTCATCATCTGGAACTCCGAGCAGTCAGTCCAAGATGGCGTCGTTTTTGATCGCGTAAGCGTGACCAAGAAAGGACAAACTTTGCATAGCCAAGCAAGAGGAATAGTGTGGAACGTTTGTAATTCTTTTAATTTTAATTATTACGTATTCGTAACTGTAGAAAATACAGAAACCATAAAGTTTTCGTAATGTTTATAAGATTCAGTTACGGATTTTAGCAATAGATGGCGCTGCTAAGTCCTGGAAACATCAATCCATAAGGAAATTACGTCATCAAAAGCTCTTCTTTCAAAACTTCAAAAGCGAAGTTGAACTGAACTGTAGTTCGATTCTGATTTGTAGTTCAATTTAAAATAAGAAAATGATCATTTTAGTCTTCACCCTCACACCCGGTCCACAAAATTGTCGCCCCATCGCTGCATATTCAATCACATTATGCGATGACAGCTAAAGGTATACCTAGTGAAATATTGATATTTATACATTTTATCTTTTCTTAAATATTTGTTATTTACTTTTTTTAGTAGGAATAAATATGGCATCTCAAAAATCTAAACTAAAAGCAAAAATACACATTAAAAATAAAAGAAAGGAAATTCTTGTGCTGTCCTTCGACAGCCTCAATGAATTTTCTATGCGCATTAAAGAAAGAAAAAGGGCCTAAAAGACTTTCCGATTTTTTTATTTTAATGTGTATTTTAGTTTTAGTGTAGATTTGTAGAGGTGCTTTTTTTTTCCTACTACCATTTCTATTCACCTCTGTATAGAGACCTTACGTGTTTCCAGTGACTACTCTCAACTGATGATCGCCAAATATGCTGTTTCACGCTTAACATCTTTTTTGAGATGTTCCTTGTAAACACTGGTCTCACCCTTTTAATGTCTTTTTGTTTATTGATAGTATTTATACAAGCCTTTTACTCTTTATGAAAACAATTTAGTTTGGAACTGTTTAAACTTCGTGTTTTAATGAGTGAAGGCGTTTTCACCTGTTGATATTTCGATGTTGACTTGAATTTTCGTTAGAAATTCAGTTCTTGCTTAGGGCTACAGAGCCTTCTTAAATAAATAAATAAGTAAATATAATATTCAGTATTTACAATTTCTGGATGGTGTTGTCCGAATCCTCTATTTGAAATCGATCAAATTAATCCCCGAGGGTTTATAGGAATCACGGCGCATGTGCAGAATAGATATAAACAGAATGATACCAAAATAGAAACGATTTGAAAAAAAAATCATTATTTAAATATTATTTATTTTCAAACCGGGAAGTTTACCAAAGATTTTGAAACCCATTTCGACTTCACACTACAACTGAGACGCCCGTGGGGAGTTTGGGAATTAATTATTTATATGTTACAGCTTAAATTTTCTTTTTGGATATTTAAATGAATATAATAAAAACTAACACACTATAAAATTTTTATAAATATATATCGAACGGGCAAAACTCAAACTCAATCCTTCGAATTTTGCAAAGCAAAGATTTCAATCAATCATTTGTAATTTAGAAAATTTAGAAAAGTATCGTCTATATATAAAAAGAAAAGTCCTGACTCATTGACTCATCAATGCCCAGATCAAACCCTTGGACCTAGAAAGTTGAAATGTTGCACAGAGGTTCCCTTTATGATGTAGACAAGGAATAAGGCCGGATTTTTCGAAATTCCCGCGGGTTAGGGAATAAAGAGGATTTATATTTTCGTTTTAAAATGACCATGAAATGTGTGACGGCCAACCCGCAATACATCTGAGTTATCCGGAGAAGGCCACATCGGGCTGCGAACTCGTATATTTTCCGATCTCGATATTAATTTGCTAAATAAATAAGGTTTTCTTTTTTTTTATGCTATGTAGGCAAGGGTTCCGGAGCGAAGCGACGGTACCCGGCTAGTAGAATGTAAGAATAAAATTAACTTATATTACTAAACATGTAAAGCCGGACTTTAGGACATATGGAGGGTTCAGAAGCCAATCAGTGTAAATCAATAAACCAAAAAATGAAATAGGTTTTTTAAAATTATGTACCAAAAAATAACAATGTTTGTAAATTTGAAGAATACATTTTTTTTATTGAAAGGTAACATAACTATACACTTGGAAGAGTGATTTGGGCACTTTGTCAACCGAAAGTATAAACATTAGAGTATGACTTACAGAAAAAATTCCAATTTAAAAAAAAAAAAAAATGACTTACACTGATTGGCTTTTGAACCCTCCATATAAAGATGTGGCCATATCTTCACAGAAACAGTGATATGATTTTTGTATTGGCATTTTTCAAATTTCACATTACTGTCCGGCTATATATATGAGCTTATCTATCTATATATATATAGAGGAGGACCTTTGTTGGTCTGTTTAAATGTTTGTTTGCTATATACTCCTAAGCCCTTTGACCGATCTCGACCAAACTTTTCAGAATTATTCTTTAGGACCCTGCTGAAACATGCTAAAAAAAAAAACCTGAACACAACTCCCCCTCCTCCTCATTTAATCCCCTTGATACATTTATAATTTTTAATTGGCTCATTAATTCATTTCTGTCTCTACGATCGAAATGTTGGTATGGCGCAGCGGTTAAAACGCTGGCCTTTACACGAAATTTCACATTTTACGAAATTCACATGAGTGTTCTTAATTCTAAGGTTCAGTTTTTCACGCAATTTGGTTTTTTGAATAAACAAAGCGCATTTTATGTTACATATGCAAGGCTTCCGAAGCGAAGCGACGGTTGCAGGCTAGATGTAATAAAATTAAAAGCAGTTTTTAGACTAATTAATTAGTTGTAGGCAATGAGTGAAGTTATTCACGATACGCAATTTAAAACAAATATAATTATGTCTCTTTGCAGTACATTGACGTCACGTCGCACAATGGCATTTAAGTGATAACATGAATTTTTGCTTTTGTTGAAAATTGAAATTAATTTCATTAATTAAAGTAAAACTTAACTTTAATTAGTAGTTAAGTTTTAAAATGTAATTAAAAATAAAAGTGTATTTTTAGTTTAACTTAACTAACAAGGAGAGGTCACAGTGTGTACATCATAGATATTCATGCCCTTTTGGGAGATGAAAGTACTCAAGAAATACTTCAAAAATATACCAGGTTTTAGGGTCCAACACTCAAGCGTTTTGGAGATATTTGATGATTTTTGGAGTGTTTTGCCTGTTTTGGCTTAAAAGATTCTTGTCTCATAGTTGAAACAGGAAGTTCAGTATTAGCTCTGTCGATAAGCTACTGGACTCCAGATCTCGAGGTCGTTAGTTCGAGTCAGCTACCTGACGATTTTTTTTTTTTTTTTAAACCTTTTCAAAAAAAAAAAATTCTATAAGGAAATTAAGTAAAAAAACAATGGGAGTGACCAAAAATTGTTCACCAAGTGATATCTTGGAACAGCTGTTTCACGGTCTTTGGCAATCATCAGCCAAGAGCAGAACCAGTAAAACAACAAGGTCTTTGTACATCAGTGGGTTTTTATTGTTCATTTTTTCTTTTGGGGCACCACTGCGCTTCTGATGATAAATTAAGTAAATTTAATATCATATTCTATAAAAATTTCATTTAATTTATAAGTTAAAAAAAAATAAAAACAGTGAAAAAATAAAAACCTAATCCTTTTGCCACCATTTTATTCATGTTTTTCATATGAAAGAATTTAAGATTAATACTTTTTTAAAAAGCATTTGTTGGATTGTTTCAATGATTTGTTCAGTGTATTGATTTAGCAAGAAGATACGGGATTACGAAGGGTAACGAAGCATCTCAGTTTTCAATAGAGAATTAAGCCCCGAAATCCTCTATTGAGGAGAGTAAAAAGGAACTCGAATTTCTTTCTTTGGGGAAAGGAAATTAAAACCGAAAAAAAAAGTATTGGCTGGAGACTTCTTCCACTTGATTAGAAGAACGTGGTGTTCTTGTCAGGAGTTGAGGCACTGAAAGATGTTCATTTCTTTCCCCCCTCTCCATCATTTCAAGGTCGTGACATTCTAAACCCTCTCTCAATGCATTGCGAACGCACGGTTCTCTTTTGTACGTCAAGCCCATCTGGGTCCCTTGTGCGGGACGGCAGGCGCATTAGCTAATCCCCGTCTCTCGGCTAATAGGGTGCGCGTGACGAGCACCGTCAGTGCTTTAGAGGCCGGAGAAAGCGCCATATCAGTTTATTATTCCCCGAAGGTCACAACCGAAACAAACGGAATCTCGGAGCAGGTTAATGGGGGAGATCAACTACTGCGCAGCAGCAGACGACATTACTCCCGACTGAGGTTTTTTTTGTCTTTTCTGTTTTTAATCTTTCAGCTCCGTCCTCTGAGCACAATGCGGAAGATTAGAGTTCTATGTTTCAATTGTTTGGTTTCCCCATTTTTATTGTTTACACCAGTGCAGCTTAACAGAGCTTGATAATGACGATCTCTTTGTGTATCGAAGGCTCTTTTGTTTCTTGGATTTTTGAAGGGTATAGATTTAGAGGATCTAGATTAGGAATTTAATCTGTTTTTCATTAGCAAAACAATCACGTTAAATTGAATTTTTTTTTCTTTCGAAATTAGTCAGGCATTGCAAAAAAATTAGCTTAAAACCTTAATATTCAGCATGATGAAGACTGGGGCAATGATCCAGAGCCACTGAGGTTGAAGATACGACCTACTGGTTAGCAACGCTATCACTATCTCTACATCCCAAACTACAAGTCTGACAGACATGAGTCCTATCTTTTATGACTTGTAGAAATGGGGAAAAATACGAGTTGCGATGACTAATTACTTTCTCTCTCGAAGGAAGTGACCGAAAATAAAACGTGTACACTAGGAAACAAGTGTTTTTTGTTCGTGAGTCGCCATTTTGATCATTCGCCTCAGGCACACAAAAAAAACTTATCTTTACCAAATGCTTTTGTGATTCGTATTTATAATAATAAAATGATTAATTTAACGTGTGTAGAATCTCATTGAACTATTTAAAAATGAAGAGGCCATATTAATAATTGTTAAATTTTAAGACATACATCAAAAAATATACATCAACAACAGTTTCAGCTCGCCTACGAGCCAAGAGATTTCTTACAAGATTGCGAACAGTTTACATATACAAGTTGTCCAATAGAAAACTGAAAAGTGGGGTGATGCAAACCGGCCTGACATCTGACGGACGGGAACGGAACTTCATGAACAGTATCACCCCATTTTTCAGTTTTACTATTGGTCAAATTGTATATATAAACTGTGGGCAATCTTGTAAGAAATCCCCATTTCTTGCCAACGGCCCGCAGGCGAGCTGTTTATGTATATTTTTTTAATTCCAAAAAAATGAACAATTATTAAAGTGTGTGTTGGCCTCATCATTTTTAAATAGTTCAATTATTTATAATATTATTTACAAATATATTTAGTTAAATAAAAATCAAATAGCTTTAATTCGAATTTTAAACAATTGAAGAAGTATTTCAATATATCTTGTAATTCCATTGGCGTATTTCTAGTAGAATAAGATTTAGTCTGCGTAGTCAATCACATTATTACCTTTGTAACGGTAAACCTATATCGAGTCCTGCCCTTTTCCTGCACTAGAAATCTTGAATTGTATACCCTGCTTCTTTCGTTTTTTTTTTGGTTGGATGGCCAGTTGTAGGACTTCGCCACTTCCCCACGAATACATCTTTCTGTTTTTCCTGTTAGAGATCGACTCGTTAACTTCACCCTCACCGAAATTAAATCCTCTACACCCCTTGGTTTGTAATATTTCATCAGTACTTCCACAACTAAGCTAAATAATCACGCATCTCTTTCGCCTTAGAAGAGAATTACGATACAGATTTGAAACATTGACAGTTTCTGTTATCTAACATAAGTCTAAGGAATTGAAATGAAAGAGAGTTGTTTACATTTGTATCTACGAAAAGTTTTAATATTCTTTGTTCTGTATTTCCCATCCGTAAGTTGTAACAGAAGACGGAAAATCCGTCATAATCATTATAATGAAGATAGTTTGCATGAAAGCAATATCTTTTAACCTTCAGTCGTTTAAGTGCTTTTGCTAACCTTGTTCCCGGAAAGATCAACGCCTTCGCTCCAGAAGGACACGGTAATGAAGCGCAATCATACATTAAATAAATGCGTCTGGAACACGGCGCCGTTCTGAAATGATGTATGAGAAGATGTGGTTTCAGAAGCTCGATTCCCGTCTGAGAATTACTGAGTAAGATTAATCTATTGTTGTTTTTATATATACATATATATTTTTTAATCTCCAACGTTTACATATTGAAATGATATATGATGTCATGTTATCATGATTTCAATTTAAAAGTTCGTAAGGCAACAAAGCAGGCAACTCTGCTCATCAATTTTTATTACGAAAAGGAAAAGTTGAAATAGTATCAACTTTGTATGTTAACCGTGTAATTTTAACAAAAAAATTCTAGTTGGCATACCAGTTTTCGGATATTTGTTTAATAGTTGAGGTAAGATTTAAGTTAAGATTTGTCCCAAGGCTTGCAGGCCAGAGGGCGCTGGAGGTCTTACCATAGAACTGAGATGAGGTCGGGTGGCCAGCCCTGCGCTCGCCCTCCAGGAAAGAAACCAGGAACCCATTCTACAAAGGGCTGGGTAGACTCTAGGGATCCTTAGGAGGAGGTCCCGCAGCCAAGCAGCCTACTATTTCGGCTATGGGCCCACATTTCTCTAGTAAACTTAATTATTCAACGTGACGGTAATTAGTGTAAACATTTACACTATGATTACCATAAAACCTTAACAGTTTTATGATAAATATACGGTGAGATAATTAGTCATGTATTTCCTATATCGCCTGACTTGCTCAATATCCACTCAAAGTGATAATTCTTCAACTATTCTACTAATGTCTGCGGTATTTACATATAGACCGATTCAAGTTCAAATTGGAAATCATTGTTGAAGGGTTAATAACGAAACTCGGGTATGCTTTTTGGTGACCCAATACAGAAAGTGTGAAAGTGTTCATAACCATCTCTACAGTCCAAACTGTAAGTCGGACAGACATGAGCAATATCTTTTTGAGAAGCTTATGATTTGTAGAGACGAGGAACAATAAGAGTTTCGATCTGAGATCACTTCCTATGTTCCGATCTCGTGGTAATACTTAAGAAATACTTAATACTCGTCTACCAAAACACAACTGTGGCACCTCACTGTGCTGAGAATAGTACACTCATCGTAATCGTAAAGTCCATTTTTTTCTGACAAACGCTTAGATCAGCGATCAACATGTGTTACTGTTGGCTATATAGCCCCATTAGATGTTTTCAATCGCTTGTATTTCTATTGTGTGCTTCTCGAACATTAAAAAAAAATTCAATCACAATATGTTGTTTCTGACATATGTCAACAGCAGCCGCCATTTTGAAAAGATGTTATTGTTGCGCCACTTGTGCGAAGTAAGCGAACTAACTGGGAAAAGTAAAGAGTGCAGAAAATACGTGTTTTTCTACGGGGAGAAAAAAAAAATCAGTAGGTGAAGAACTTAAAAAAAAAAAAAAAAGGGGGCATTTTGGAGTGACTTCCGAATTGTGAATATTGCTTCTTATCTCTTCAATTCTGTAGTTAGTTTAGTTTTTGACTTATATTTATCATAGCGTTTGTGGATGTAAGAATTAAGGATGAGGAGATCACTTACGACAACAATACACTACATCGTAAAGCGTAAGTGCTACTAATGTAGAATTACAAAGTAGAACCCCAACAAATTCTAGGGTTGGAAATATAATTCTCCTAATTGTAATTAAGTGACAATCTATATTACTAAAATCTTTTATCTCTATGTCTGTCCGGCGCAATTGTTAATTAATAGTTTCCCTTGCTGAGAAAGTCAGATTATACAATTTTCTTCTTTTTTTTACATATATTTTTTTCCGCTTTGCTTCGAATTCGAACGGAGGACCTTCGTCCTCGCAGTCAGGAACGCTAACCATTGGACTACTGCTGGTCACCCAATATCCAATCCTACTTTTATTCTATTTGTTCGCGCGCTATCAATAATGAGTTCATTCAAAAAGGGATAAAATATCACTTTTTGCCCTAACCGCTTGGAATCGATTCTTCTTAGATTATCTCATACTTACCGGGGAGAGACAGGGGGATGGCCTAGTTTAGATTAAATAAGATCTTTTAATCATATTTAAGTGAAAACAATTACTTAATTACAGCTATTACTTCGATATGAACGGATTCAAACACTTACTAGTTATAGGAGAACGCAATAACAGGGATCCAGGAGGAGTTAATTTTTATGAAATTTTTTTATTAAAATTACTTTTAACAAAAATCGACAAGCTCATCAAAAATGCAAATACGCTATCAGGGCCTTAAATTTGATAGTATATTTATCCCTATATCTCATGCGGTTCCATCTTCCTTTTATATATTATGACGATTTTATAGATATATCATAGTTTATTTATTGTATTCTAGTTTATTCTATTTTTCTACTGTTCTGATCAATCATTATTTAATTTACTGTACATTTCAAATTTGTCCGTTAAACTATCAAATCTGTGAAATAATGAATAAAAAGGCCAACACACTTGACTAGTTTAAAAAAACATTTAACACATTAAAAAATATACAGAGGACACGACTGGTTTCGCCTCCGTTACGAGGCTTTGACGAGTGACAAAGAAATTTAAAAAACATGGATATTTAAGCTCTTCTGAAGTCCCTTGGAATCATGGGAGGAGGATGGGTGGTGCCATCTATCGGGAGGAATGAACTCTGCTGGCGCCCTCGATGAAACTATCAAATCTGTTTGTTTATTTTTGAATTCCTAACGTTTGTGGCTATACCATAATTCTGTTTAATTTAAATACCACGGTTAAAACCCGTTACAATCACATGTCTTTTAAATCCTCCAATAAATTGTTTAACGCCACCAACCAATCACAACTCATTGTATAAATTCTATGAAAACTCTTGCTCTCCGTGAAATAAACAGATCAGTAGAGATCGAGTTAGTTCTGAGTTTTGATCCAGCCCAGTTGTCAGTATACTACTACTTTTACGAACCAGGCTAGGTAACACACCACAATATATACATACAGTGGAACCTCGCTATTCGTACACAATCCGTTCCAGGAGGCAGTTCGAATGGCGATTTGTACGAATGGCGAATCATTTTTTCACATAAGATATAATGTAAATTGGATTAATCTGTTCCAGACCCAAAGATGATTGCTTATACAAACCTTTGTAATAATATGTTAAGCCTAAAATACATAAAAACTATGAAAACAATAAATATATAGGCCTCTCTTTATTATGTCTTTCTTTTTCAGTATAGACGATGTGGTTGATTTCGCCATGCCATACTGAGTTGCCAGGTCAGAGACACGAGTTCCACTTTCAAACTTCGCAACGAGTTCTTTTTTCAATTCAATTGTCGTTCTCACTGCTTTCCTTTTAGGCTTAGTTGAATCAGTAATCTTTTTTAGACCCATGGCTGCACTATTTTTAATAAAAATAACAATAAAATATCACAAAGTTTCACGAAGCTTGCGTGGATGATTCATAGCGTACGGAAGCTAGCACGAGACTGAACTGAAGTGACCGCGTGGCGCGGCCAGTACCGATGGTCACGCTGTCCGAATCGCGAGCAAGCGTACGAATGGCGAGTTCAATTTTACTTAAAAAAGTTGTACGAATAACGAATTGTACGAATAGAGAGGCGGACGAATAGCGGGGTTCCACTGTATATGTAGAGATCATTTAGAATTAGATTTATTCAGGACTGGATGTATCATTTCCGATTCGTCTTACGAAAGTATATAGATTATCTGAAGTCTCTTTATAAACTATGAAGTATAAAATGGCGTTGCCTATTAATAGAGAAAAATGAAATGAAAAATGCTTTTTTTTTCCGGATAACATCGGAATTCTGCTTCAAATCCTCATGGATCGATCTGAAATATTCGGGTTGTCAAGCATTGTTCCACCTTAGGGCAGATTTATACGCATCGATAACCAGTTATTCACTCCTAAAGGCTATTGATTTTGACGATTGATTGAAATCTCCCTCAGAGGATTCTCAAAATTAAAACAAGAAAAACAATGAATAACTAAACAAGAAGAAAAACTAAAAACCTACTTTATTTAAAATATTATTTCTTATTGTTTTAAATTTTTTAAAGTTGTGGAAATGACAAAAACGAAAAGTTTACATTTGTATTCCAATTCTAATACCATCTGAATACAATAGTAGAAATATTCTATGTAGAATTTTAACGTTTGTTGAAATAGCTACAAAATTATTAAAATCACTAAGTATAGACAAATAATTTAATATATATATATATATTCGTCAATCATATATTTAATAATTCAAATAACATGACCAGGTTTCGATTGGACAAGCCAATCATTACAAATGATATAAATGATTGACTTGTACAATGGAAACCTGGTCATGTTATTTTAATTGTTAAATATATTTTTAATTGTTTTAAAATTGTGTGTCTGGCCTTGATGATTTTTAATGAGTTATAAATGTTATAAATATTTCATTTTCTGATAATAAAAATCAAACCATGCTGAATGGATTAGCTAAAAAGAGATTAAAATCCATTCTTTAAAATCACGAATTGTTAATAAAAATAGCTTATAAATCGTTGTTTACATTTCATTATTTTTCTTTGGAAAAGTTTTCAAATATAAAAGTTAGACCGTCCCTATTCCTCAGATGTGCATACTAAGTTTCAAGAAGATGCATCAAGCGGTTCAAATTTATTATGGGAACATATCTGTACTCATGCACGCACGCATGCATACATAAGCTGACTGCTCTGATGAGTCTCGTTTTCCTATTAAAACGGAAGGAAGAAATTATCATCATGAAATAGCGATAACTCTTGTTTTGGTTGAATAAGAAGAGCCGCTGATTCTTTTTTATTTTGTTTTCCTTTTTTTCTTCGGTTGGTTTCTCCATCCATTCAAAATTCGAGGATACGTCACTGTAAGGGAGTATCTCTCAGAACAAACTATCAGCTTCCAGCTCTTTACTTATCTCCCTGTGTCGCAAGAGTGAGCTACAAATAGCCAGACTTGATTCCGTTGTTTGCTTTGTGCACCGATCAATGTGTGCGACATTCTGCATTTTAACGCACTCTAAGACTAATAATTAATTGACCTCAGCTGATTTGTACTTTGCGTCGTAAATAACAGGGATTGACAAGGTTAAACGTTAATACATCTGATACTTATTTACAATAAAAGGAGTTTATGTGTAGGGTGAATCAAACATAGTTTTAGATATTTTAGGTTTTGGACGTTTATAAACTTCCAATTTATGATTTAAATAAAATATATTTTGGAAAATCTTTTGAAAGGTTCCCGATTTACAGTTTATCAAGATTGTTCAAGGCCAGGGGATTAAGAGGATTAGCTGAGGTTCCTTTGATTTTCCTTCCTGGAAATTAAGATCTCCAGTGATGTTGAGACCTCCTATAATTGGCTAATTAAGACCTTAATGTTTACGAGTCCTATTAGGTGTACTTATCGAATTACTCCTGTTTTATAGGTGCTGAAAAGTTTAATGTGTATCTTTTCAAAAACAAAATATAATTAATATTTAAGCGTAGATTAGAAGCTTTTTAGATTAGAAGTTATTTGTATTTAATTGGTAATAATCTTATTGGTTCTCTCCTGCAGACGGACCTGGATGAAATTGGTGGGCAAGCTGGGAGTCATTCGTAACTATAAAGAATCAATCTAAATTAGGGGAGAAACTGCGAGGGTGGGTTCCTCATACCAAATGAAGTAAAAAAGGACAAACGCAATAGCTATCGATTTTGGTCTGTATCACAATGGCTCCCAAATGAGTCCTAAGTTAGCGAAAAAACGGTAAGAGTTACAACATTCTGAGATTTTATTTGAAATGCGAAAATACTGACCTCCGCAGTTTTAGTACAGTTTCAAATTTGAAAGAATTGCTGAGAAAACTATATACCTGAACAAACTTAAAACCTACTTTCGACAGAATGTTTTTTTTTTTTTTTTGTTATTGCGGAAACAGTACAAACAAAAAGTCTCCTTTATTGTTAACTGAAACTGAAATACATACATACATAGCCTGTATGCCCTGTTCCACCAAGTGTGGGTCTAGGGAGCCAGTTGCCAGCCGCCAGGCCGGATCTGGGCGGAACAGAATCTCTGTTCCGAGAATTTCAAGGGGAGAAGATACTGAGGTGCTTTCCCAGAGCTAACCCTCAGGACGCCATTACGAAATGACGTCAGACCGAAAAGAAAGCGAAGAAGAGGCTGACACACAGGAAAGGAAATTGAAACAGCCATGCCCTTGCCGGGATTCGAACCCAGGAACTGGCGCACTGGACGCCACGGCTGGCCGCCGCCGAGACCGCACGACCACGCCAGCACGGCGAAACTGAAATAACCTACTTTTAAATTCTCCTTTGCTGAAAGTTGGTTTAATACGTAGCTACTTAAATTCCCAGTCAAGATGATCAAATCAAAGTGCAAATTCAGAACTGATAACGATACACTGCAATATTCCATGTGTAATTTATTGTTTGCCTTCAGTGAGAGATAATCTAGGGATAATCTACCCTCCTTTGTGACCTCTTTCTGTTTTTCGAGTGCTCCTTTAAATGCTGTTTGTGGTTAAAAATCTAAAACTCTGCGAATTATTTTAGTTTTAATTTATAAGATGAATTTTGATTTGTAATATGTAATTTTAATACAGATATAACAATTCCAAAGTTGGGCAAAATTATTAATTTTTTTCTTTAAGGTTATGGAATAACTATAAGAATTTTGACAATTCAGGAAGAGATTCAGGAAGACAATTTTCTTGATTTTCTTGATTTTTTTTTTTTACAGTTTGTATTATAATTTACAGGAGTGACAAAAAAAAAAAGAACGAAATCATAGGTTATGGATTACTAATTCGATGCATTGCTCAGCGACCTCTATTGTTAAGCACCGTAACTATTTTCTACATTTTTGCAAAGCAACCAGAAGAGAACAAGATTTTCGAATTTTTTTTTTTAATTCTTTGTATCTTTAACATATCTATGTACGTTGTGGAGTGGAACAACGTAAACCTGATGTGGCGTAGACCGGAAGTCGAATTTTCTCCAAGCCTCCAGGCCGTGTGGATCCAATGAGATAATACTGGTGGAGCTCCGAGATTCCATTAGGGCTGTTGAAGGCGTTACACACACACACACAGACTGACACGGGAATTCTAGTAGCTTCTCCCTATGGCGTAGCTACAAAAACACATAGGGTGGGGGTGTAGCTCCATCCGAAAATTATTTCATTTCTAATGTGTTTCAATGGAAATTGATGTCATATTCAAGCGAAAATTCCAGCACAGAGATCCTCAAAGCGAAAATGTAAATACGAAAGATAGATCGTCTCTTTTCCATAAAATTACAAGTCAATTTTCAAGTAGACCCATTCAATGGTTCATGCATAATGACATATATACAGAGAAAATGATTTTAGAAGCTTAAATTTCCTAAGGAAAATGGAAGAGCTGAATCTGCTCTTCTGGAAAGCGGATAGAAGGTCTTAATAATGCAGTCGTTGCCATGACAACGGGCTTCCTTTTTTTTTAAAACGTTTCTTTCGATGGAATCTAATTTTCAATCACGAAAGCATTTGACTAACAACAAAGAGGCAGAAAGAGGGAGTCAGGTTCCAAGAACGACAGTAATAGGTTTAGTAAGAGAACTTAAAAAATTAGCAGTCAAGAATATTGTGTATAAAATCATGAAGAAAAATTGTAATTAACTGGAATTGTAATTAACTAGAATTTCGGAGTTGCTATAAGATAAATGGGAAAGAAATTACAATTTATTTACTTAAAATAGTTACAATTTGTAATTTTATTGACTGCGACTGTTCACTACTAGTGGAGCGGTAGATAAGATAAGTAAATTTTTCGATTGCTTTTGCTCTCTAAAATACCTAACTACTAACCTCAGAAATGGAAACCAAATACTTGGATATAAATAAACAAATCCGCCTTTGAGTTTGTCAACAGAGGGAATCGGGAACGACCGTTTCTTCCTTATTAGGGATTCATCAGCCGATCAACCTTCCTTGATAACAAACTCAGAAAGGCGAGAAATGTTACTTTTTTTTAATTTTATTTGTCATTTTCGGGAGCGAAGGTGATTTCCATATATTTTCACGCATTTCTGAGTTTGTCAAAGCCGGGTGGATCGGGCTGAGTTCCTAATAAGAACGAAACGGCCGTTCCCGATTCCCTCTGTTGACAAACTCAATGGCGTGACTTGCTTATTTATGTGCAGTCGTTGGTTTTAATTTCATAATAATTTTCCTGCACCTAAATTTAATTCTTACCAACTTCAGATTTCAATGTAATTTTAAAAAATAAAGAAAAGCTGAAGGAATTCCAAATTACTTAACTGCAATTATTTATATATAAGAAGACAGAGTTAGGCCCAGTGCTATATTTAGGCCTAAGGCGGCACTCTCATAAAGGGCGATGGTTTGTACTGTATTTTCCTCTGTAAAGTGTTTATTCTTTTTCCATTTTATTTGTAAGTCATACTGCGAATAAAAAAATAGCAGTTTAGAGTTCTTAAAGCTTACGGAAGTCAAGAAAAACTAATAAAATTATAGTATTGAAAAGATCAATATGCTTTTAATAATATTAGCAAAATTTGCGGTTTGATGCCAACTTTTCATGTAATTATATTTAAAAGTAACCTAAAGAAAACTAAAACAATAAACAAAACAAAACAAAAATTCAAGAAACTCCCGAAACAGTTTTCTTTAAAACATTGAACAACAGCTCAATCTATTTTTTAACGTAACTTTAAGATCGCTCAAATACAACGACAAGTCTCCGTATTTGTGAATTATAATTTATGTTGGCTATCCAATCAGCATTTGCTGGGAATATTTTCCTTTGCTGAAAAATAACCCGCAAATACCTGCTTAAGGTGTCTAAATTCAATCAATTTTAATAAAATCAAAACGCGCGCAAATATGAAATTAAATTAACCCTTTTTACTGCCAGCCCTTTGTGGGCGGGATGTGCGACGACTGCCAAGGCTCTTTTCAGCAAGTTTGCAAGATTTCAGATTTTGAATTATTTCTAGTAATTAATTTTATTTGTGGGATCGGTAGCCGAGTGATCAGAGCGCTTGGCTGCGGGTTGGAGGTAGTGGGTTCGATTCCCGGCCTCGGCGGAGGGCGGGGATTTTTCCACGCTCCTTTCAACTCCAAACGGGTCCTAGGTCTACCCAGCCCTCTCTGGAATGGGGACCGGGTTTCTTTCCCGGGAGTTAAAGGCGGGCGGGCGTCGGGTTGACCACCCAACCTCAACTTCATCAACTTCGTCCCGTTGGTCACGAAACGCTGGGAGCCTCACCTCCCGCGCCCCAAAGGCCTGTCCTGGCCTATAGAGGGATAGTTTAACTTAACTTAATTTTATTTAATATATTTAGAATTTTTCGCAATGCTAAAGATACAGTTGCGGCTTAGGACCATGGAAGAATTATGGGGGTTGACTTTAATTTTTAGAAAAAATAACAAATTAATTACTGTATACACAAAAACCTCAAATTTCTATGTTTATTTCATATTATGATTAGAAAAATTTTATTTACAAACAATGAAATAGTATTTCTTATTGATAAAATTTAGTTTTCTATAATATAAATATTCATAAAGTTATTATATTTATATTATATTTATATAGACTGTATTATAATCATTATATTAATAATAATAAACGTGAAAAAATAATATTATATTATAATTTCCGTTATTTATATTATTATATTTATATTAATATAAATATAAATGTAAATATATCAATAGTTTTCTAAAATATAAAATAACAAATGTATATAAAAATACGGAAAACTCATATTTTATTATAATGTAAAATTGTAAGATATATTTTTCGTCAACAAATACTTACTCAATATTAGAAGAATATTTGTTAATCTTGCTGGAAACTGACACTGTAAAATAAAAGAGCCACAGAGAAAACACAGACCAGCGCGAGCTCTAAGTCTAAGACCGCACTAGTGCTTTTTGCAGCGCAAGAGTCTCCCCTGCGCAGCGAAAGGTTCATTAGAGAACCCTCATTTTGCCGGAGGTCTGTTAGCAACGCTTCCACATAGAGCGAAATCTATATTTCTCCACTGCAACAAGGGGGTCATCACAATAGAAGCAATTATTACATTGCTTGAGGCAGCAATAAAAAAGGGAGAAAAGAGGAGATTCTTGTGGTTTTTAACGACATCGCTACAAAACTGCAGTAAGTGCGTTGCTAGCCTAACCAGCACGAAAGATGATACTGGCCGAGGGTAATGGAAAAACACGAGAGAACTTATGGGGCAAGCATAATGTGAACAATCACCTTAGTATATATAGGGTGAAACCATCTTAGTAAGCAGCAGAAGTAAAGTACATGCCGATAGATGAGACGGGAGTCCTTGAATTGGCCGCATATGACGAAGTAAAAGATGTCAAAGAAATCGGGCCGATTTATCGGCCCGCGGCAGTTTTCGCACAACCAACGAGGGCTGATATATCGGCCCGCTGGCATAAGGCTCTAGGACCCTTCTTTTAATTGCAAATGGTCGTGTACTAAAGATTTTGAGCTTAATTATCATTACGAAACTAGACTTAAAATGGTCTGTTTGAACAGAGAACTCTTTAGAACAGTAAATTACCACAATCGATAATGACTTTCTAATTAGGAAAGGAAATATAATTCTTAATTACACTTAATTTTCTGCTTTGTTTATTCGTATTTAATAACTTTTACATAATAATCTTAATTCCTATGGAAACGTAAATTAATTCTAAAGTGTTTACCGATATTTTGTAAGACAAACTTATTCTATAACATTCTGATGTTTTGGAACCAAACACTTATGATTAATTTATTTATTTGTTTTACCAATAAATAAAAAAATAGTGTACATTTAGCAGATGAAAATAATAAAAGATTAAAAATTATAAAATCTACTGAATACACATTTTTCATTTTTCATAAAATACAATTATTTATTTAAGTTGTCTAAATCGTATTAAATGTGCAATGGATTAAGGATTTAATATTCATTGTTTAAGATGTGTTAACAGAAATAGGATGAAAAATCAATTGTTTAAATTTCAATGTGTTTCTATGGAATTCTAAGGAATTCTATTTCAATTTTTGTCCCCTTCTCGTGATAATTTCTCGAAATGAACATATCTGGAAATATTTCAAATACAAAATTAATTTAAAATTCCTCGTCCTCAGATATGCACACAACGTTTCAAGAAGATCCTTCCAGTGGCTTAAAAGGTATTAGACCACAGATTGGTTATCGAAAAGTATACTAAAGTTTAAACAAATGTTTGATGCTAATAAGAGAATGTTCTTAAAAGCGGTAGGGACCCTTTAAGTTATTCTCCTCCCAGCGAAAGAACGACCGTGGACACCAGATGGCTTAATAGTAGAATTTGAATCGATTGTATATGTCAGTGTTTATGGCGGGAAAGTTATGGCTTCTGATAGATTTGCCTCGCTTGAGAGTCGCCATTGTGAATAGTGTTCTCTCGACAAACTTCAGTCCTGGAATGATTAGGAGATCATGGCTGTAGTTCAAGGTCAGAGTCATTCTTTCGCTGGGCGGGGAATAACTGTTTTAAACTTATACTTAAGGTGCGGACAGACCGAAGCTCCAACGCATACCAAGGCACATGTGGACATATATTGGGATGCGTTGGAATCGATGTGTACGGCGGTGGCGTACGCACCCCAATGCATTCCAACGGTTTCCAAGGCGATTATTGGCGTTGGCCTGCGTTCGGTCGCTTGCCGGTACTTAGAAGAGATGTGTGATTTGGTGTGAACGAGTTAAAACGTTTTCAGTCGTTGGCAAGTATTCCTTTGTAGGGGACGTATTGTTTATTTCGTGTTTCAATATGGAATGGGACGATGATTTGTGTCTCAAACTAATTCAACTATACCGGGATAATCCTATATTATGGGATTCTAGTAATAGAAATTATAAACTCTCAAAAAAGAAGGTAGATATTTGACAGAGTATTGTAGTTGAACTCCGAAGCTCATCCAGCAAATTACTTGTATTGTAGGCACTATTGTATTTGTATATGGTGTTGTCATCCACTGCGTCTCGGTTTACGTTTCTTTTCTTTTTTCTGAACTAAAGAATTCACAACCAAAAATCCGGCACTTGCACATAAATCATTCTCACTTGACAACATTACGAGACGATCAATTCAATACCTTGCCGCGTAAAATGACCGAACCACAACCAACGGTTTCCAATTCAAAACTAAATCCGATGTGGACAACAGTATTTTATCAAAATCAAAATCATTTCCAATCGTTTGCAATCCTTTGCAATGTAAACGAACACATTCGGTGTAGTTGGCGTTCGTTTACATTGGAACTTGGTCTGTCCGCACCTTTAGACATGAAAACAATTTTTTCAACAACGAATACAAACGGAATGCGACAATGACTTAGAACAACAATCACAGACGCACGAGACTCGAGTTACTCTTAAGTAAATAAAAGGAAAATGGCGGCTTTCTTAAAGACAACAAAACGAAGTCAATATCACAATTTTAATGAAATCTGTTGCATAAAATAAAAATAACTAATGGAACGGAAGTAAGATATCACAAGGTATTGCAGTTTTCATGTAAAAATAACAAAGATAATTGGAACACCACTTAGTAAGGAACATTCAATTTGCATTTTCTCTTTAGTTGGGCAATGTTTGTGATATGAAAATTTTACTGAAGCTTAAAGAGTAAGCCTGCGACTCGTTGTAACCAAAACACCATAGAATATACTTTCTGAACTCTAAATTCTGCGGAATCCGTATTACAGTGTATCCTAAATAACTGTGAGATCTTTAATTACCAGTTAAATTAGCGTTTCTTACAATTCATACATTACAAGTATAGGGCCAAAACCTGACTTACAAACTTGCAAGTATAGAGTTATTCGCTATATATTGCTGAATGGGGACTAAGCAAGCAACGGTGGGGTGAGGGTGCGGAATGGAGCCAAAATAATCGTACTCGTATTTTATGTCGGATCTCAAAGAAGCATTGTACGAAATTCTAAAGAAATGAGCTGTTTTAGCAGGCGTTTGAGGGTGATTTCTGAAGGATCGAGATCAAAGTAAATAGGTAGATGTTTTAAGTTGGCCAATCGTAGTAAGCGAAATTTCATGAAAATCCGTTGTTATTAGTATCATGCGCGTACAGACAAACATTCAAGCAATTAAGAAAACTTACTAAGAATTCTTAACGTGTGTGGGAATAGATGTATTCGATAAAATTACGCCAACGCACATAATTAAGAAAATAATACTTAATTAAAATCACGACGGGTTTCACTAACGAAGGACGTCATCTGAAGATCTAGACGACTTCCTTCGCTAGTGAAACAGGTCGTGATTTTTAATTGTATACATGTTTTGTTCTTAATTCTGTTTGTTGGCGTCATTATCGAATACAAATAAGAATATATTCAAATGGAATTGTAAGGCTTCTCAGGGGTCAGTCAGGCAAAAGTTGATTATAGATAAGCAAGAGGTGAATCGGAATATTTTGCAGAAAAATATGCGTATGAAGATCACAAAATTCAATAAGGAAAAATGCACGGGAAACGAAATAATTAATTCTTACTGATGGAAACAATTAATATGTAATTATGTTATACAGTAGAGTCGCGATAATCCGACGTAATTGGGGCTGATGGTATCTCGGATTACAAAAAACTCGGATTACACGGAAAAAAGAAAAAAAACTGGAATTTTCAACTAAAACGAGACAAATTTAATTTATAATAGATATTAAAGTTACAGATACATTAACAATGTTACCTGGCTACATGAAAAGACTCTTTATAAGCATTTACAACTTTAAAAAACTGTCCAAGGTCTTCTGCCTCACAGTAGAGCCATCATCTAAGTAGTAAAATGGAAAACTATCACACTGACCCCTCAAATGACTTCTTGGAATCGTCGCCCTGCGTGACCTTGGACTAGCCTCACCTCGGATTACACGGAAGCTCGGATTACCGGGACTCGGATTACCGTGACTCTACTGTATAATGTTATGTAGTGAGTGTGGGCAGGGAAGCCGAGCACTGTGACCAATAAGTAATTATACTCAACAGTGCATCGTTGTGGCACATGCCATTGATAATTGTTAGTGCGTATTTCATTCATATTGTTGCAATTTAAATTGAAATTAGTTGGATTTAAGGTTCTGACTCAAGTAACTGCAGGCGAATGCAAACCTTTCATTTCTTTTGCCAATGCACCTAAAATCTTGAAAATTTAAATTTGAACTTGTGAAGCATCTGGGATTTCTATTTTCTTGTTTTTTATTTTCAAAATATTCTACACTTAATTAGCTTAAAAACAGTCAATTTTTGGGTAGTTTTGAGATATTTCTCGGTATTTGCAACTCAAAAAAATTTGACGAAAACAGGAATGATAAAAATACTTAAAATATTTATTATTAGTGCAATAGTTAATTTTTAAAATAATAATTTAATCTCACACTATTTTTAACGCAATTTTTATTTTTTTTAAAAAATTAACTGTTGCACTAATAATAAATATTTTAAATACAAAACATTATTTTACAAATTTTTTATCATTTCAGGTTTTCGTCAAATTTTTTTGAGTTGAAAATCCGAGTAATACATGGTAAACACCCAAAAATTTTTGACTGTTTTTGAGTTTTAATTAAATTAATTGTAGAATATTTTGAAAATAAAAAACAAGAAAATAGAATCCCAGATGCTTCAGAAGTTCGTATTTAAATTTTCAAAATTTTAGGTGCATTGGCAAAAGAAATAAAAGGTTTGCAGTCGCCAGCAGGTGCTTGCGTCAGAACCTTAAATTCAACTAATTTCAATTTAAATAAACACAAAAGAATTTAAGAAAGGATTGAGAACCCAAAATATATACTATTAATGTAAATCAAAAGCTTAACGTGCATCAAAAGTTTTAAGAAAAAGAATTTTTTTTTTTGAAATGCACATAAACAAAATGGTAAATCGTATTCGACGCATAGCGTCAGTGTATTTGGAAAGGTTTGTTTTCGTTCACGTGGCATTTATTCTGCATTTTAAGTCGCATTGGCAATTGGATTGCTTCTCTCGTGACCACCAGCTTCCAAAGCGTCTCTAAGTAGTTCAGAAATACCTAATACTATTAGTCAGCATTGGAGGCAACTCGTTAACTAGCTTACGCACACCCTCACGGATTGCCTTGGATTCCCAACAACAAAGCCACACGACCAGGGGAATATTGCTGGTTGGGGTATTAGATTTAATCTCATTTCAGTAATTCCACGCTTATTCTAGTCGAAAAATGAAGTATTTCGTGCGTTTTTCTGAAAAGAAACCTTTTGTAATTTCCACCGTATTATAATGTCATATACCACCTACACCAAGCTCTCAAATAAACATTTTCACTGAAGTTTGTAGGGTTTCACATATCTCTGTTGAATGTGTAACAATATCCAAGTAAACTCAAAGACACGTAATGTAATGGAGACAAAACATGTTAAAGGTGGCTCCTCATATCTTTTCAGTAGATAATGCCTGCTTTTAATTGATTAATTAGTCATTTTAGTAAATATATCAGAATTCAAAATGGCTGCCAAATATGTAAGATTGATGTTCAGATAAGTAACAAAGATATCACTATTAAAGTTTTTAAAAGATTTAAAAATAGCCAACACACTGAGTTAAAATTAAAACTATTTACAATTAAGAAAAGTTGTAAACAGTTTCGTTCCGTTAACGGGTCTTCTTCAGTGAATCACTGAAGATGACCCTTACTGGAAGGAAACTAGTTTGGACTTGTTTAATTTTAAATAGTTTTAATTTAAACTCAGTGTATTGGGTATTTTAAGACTTTTAAAAACTTAAATCACTGTTTTTTACGGAGAAGGTGGACACAGTGAAATTTGTGGAAAATAACAGAATTACATTTCTGTTAACGAAACCCTCAGAAGAACTGGCTTCTGAGCTAGATTCTAAGTTCCATTTTCATACTATCAAATCAAACTAGTTTTTCGAGAAACAAACTCGATTCCCTTAAACTTCGAAGTAAATTACTACCGTTGAATCATTAACGAATTCGAAGGGTCTTAAATGCCGTTTTTCTGTCGGTAATTTCTAAGAGTTTCACGTTCTAAGCAGTGCTGGAAAACGTTAAGCGTAACGTAACGTAATGACGGAATGATTTTTTTTTTTTTTTTGATTAATGAAAAACAAAATTTTTAAATAATAGAAATAAAAAATACGAAAACGAAAAAAATAAAACACTTTTTCGTTAAAAGATAATAGATTGTTTCTATTTTAATGAGGATTAACTTAAAAGTTATTTAACTTAGCTTCCTCTTCTGCGTAATTATTACCTTCAGCAAATTTAATATTGTCAGTTTTTTCCTCATTTTGAAAATTGGGGGAAAGGAAGGGATGCGATGGAAAGATACGAAAAAAGAAATAGAAAAACTAAAGAGAATTGGTTATGAATCTGTAACATTAATTAATGTAAATTAAAGTATTATTATTAAAACGATAATACTGGAATTATTTAATAATAATAGTCTAATAATTCTAAATAATAAATAAATCAGTTTTAATTTTAATTTTAATAGAATGTACATTTGTGTATTTAATAAATAAATAAATAAATAAATAAATAAATAAATAAATAAATAAATAATATCATGTTTTATTTCATACCGAATTATTTCGTTACAACGTTAAACCAACCGGAAAACGAAATTTCATGGTAGCGAAAAAACGTATCGGAAAAAAAAAACGTAACCGAAAACGTAACGGAAAATAAATCACTTTTTTTCCTGAAACGAAAAACGTAACGAACTTTTCTTTTTTTTGTTTTTTTTGTTTGCCAGGTCTGCTTTTAAGTAAAATGTTTATTTTCATTTTTAACCTATCTTCTTAAGAATGCAAGTCTTTTAAAGTCAGTATGTGTGTTTGTCCCATCTAAAAGCTTGTCCCATTTTAAAGCTTGAATGTCTAAAAAGTTAGCATGCACATTTAGGATAAGGTTATGTTTTGAAAATTTTACCGTGTAGTTCCCTGATGAGAAATTTGCGCATGAGAGTGACGATAAATATTAGAAGCGAAATTTTAGCGACGCGTAATAAATATATAGGAATTTATATCAGAGCAAGGGTTACTAAATTATTTAGAAATAACATCAACCCGGAAAAGTGGATTCTCCCAACCCACGACTGCTTTCATAACTAGCGAGCGCGTCTAGTGACACCGACCTTTTCGGGTCCTTCCGGGACATCAGATTCACCCACGTCGACTTTAAAATGAAAATGTGAGCATCCTCAATACTACACCTACCATTTCTGTGTCTTATGGTTTCGGAGGAGACAGGGCCAGACCCTCTCCCGAATCGTTTGCTTTCATAACTGTGGAAATTTTTATGTTGGAGAAAGCAAACGTACGATTCGGGAGAGGGTTCTAGAACATGTTTACTACGTTAAGAAGAAACAAGGGGAGAAGTGAGAATTGGCTGAGCACTGCTTTGAGTTAGGAAATTGCATTAATAATGAGGTTAAATTATTGTACATGGAAAAAGATGCAAAAACGAGGAAAGTATACAATAATAGAAAGTATAGTTATAAGAAGCACTAAAGAGAGTAATCTTAATCGTAATGAAGGAATGGATGTTGAGAAAGTACTGGTAAATTTGGCAAGGGAGCAAGTAGATGATAAAAGGTTGGTAAAATTTGAAGAATTGCAATTACGAATTTAAAGATAAACAATTGCAGGAATGCTTCTAAATAAATTACTGCAACATCTTCGCTGGTAATTTATTTAGAAGTCTTTAATGTTTGAATTTATGGCATTCTAAGTATGTATAGTTTAACTACAGGAAGGGTTAGAAGTAATAACAGTTGTTATTCATGGACAAGTGATTGTCAGAAATAATAATGTTAATATTGAGAAAGGAATAGTTGTTTTTAACTACGTCCAGGAGAGTGTGTATGTTATGTGACATTTCTGTAACTATTTCATTGCTTAGAAAAACTTCAAAAAGGAAAGAAGTAAAGACTTTCCAAAAATTTGTTTAATAAATATATTTTATAATATATTTTTGTGAAGATGGTTAGTAGATTTTAATGGCGTAAAAGCACCTACAGCTAAGCTGCGCCAAATTTTTTGTGAAGATGATGCTTATTAAAATAAATAGATAATAAAAAAAAGGTCATTTCTATACTTTTTTGCATTGTCTACACTATGGAACTTAACCACATGCCAAATTTCAAGTTTGTAGCGTATGGGGAAGAATGCTAAACATTTCGAACCGACACAAATACAAATTTCCTTTTTAGATTATAGAATGGATTTAGACGACTTGATTAATTAGAATTGCTTCATAAAATGGGAATTTCTATATTGTAAGTATTGATTTATCAAGTTTAAAAAAAAATTAGTAATGAAAATTAATAGAGAAAACAAGAAGCCTTGAAAGGTCTATTATCCTCTTTAAAGGCTTATTGTTTACTCTCTTAATTTTCATTACTAACATCCTTAAGGATTACATGTTTATACCTGAACAGCAAAATAATGAGGAAGTTTACATACTGAAAATATGTCGACTAACAAGTTTGTGTTTATTTTTGCAGAAAGTTCGCTTACTAAGTTTGTGATCATTTTATTTTGAGATGTTCTAAAACAAAAAACTACTGATCTGATTTCATTACAACGTAAATGAAAATAGGTTCTCCTAATCCCATCACGTCCAGAATATTTTCAGTTTTCACATATTTTAAAAAAGAAATACTATAGTCCTCGATTTACGGCGAAGTTAAGTTTCGATAAATGCGTCGTAAGTAGATTTGATCAAAAGTCGACAATCATGTAGAGTATAGTACATAGTAAGTCAGAAGCCGTACATAAATTAACAGTCTCTCACACACGGGAATTCAAAACACTTTTAAAGTTAAGTACATCTTAAAAAGTAGGGTCACTACCCAAAATACGTACATACTTAAATAACCGTAATACAGTAAAAATACTGTATTGTGTAGTACAGTATATTGAGTGTGAAGCGAACGCACACAAGAGATAGCCGAAACAAAGAAAACTGCAGCCGAGTATTGCAAATTTGATATTCAATACTATTATTCACATCTCTGGCAGTCGGTTTGTTGTGCTAATGAGAGATGCACGTGACATCTGCCTGACTTAAGCTTAGGACCACGACTACCGTCTGATGCAACTGAATGCAACTTTGTTACACCTCTCACAAGTCAGGAGGTAGCGTTTAGGGAGTGTATCGGGCTTCGTCGTACGTCGGATGGTCGTTAGTTGGAACCCGTCTGTATTAGAAGTAAAGAGCGAATTTCACAAAAATAACATAACTGCCATAACAATGTAATATTTCCGTATTTCATAAGCACTTAAGTGTGTGTATGCGTGTGCGCGCGCGTGCTTTTTTTTTCTTTTATAAGTTTTACTTATAAAAATGAAAATCAAGAATTTTCCAAATGAAATAACAACCATTTGAATTATTTAGAAAGAAGTTAATTATATTTTATTGGCTGCTCAGTAGAAATTTTGAAATTTTAATAAGAAGTCTTATTTTAAAATATTCTGTCTCCAATCGAATATTAAGTTAGGAAAAATTGCCAGTCACTATAAACAAGCAATTAGTTTTGAAATGAATTGAATTTTATTCTTCCATAATCTACGAATTAAAATTTGAATTAAAAACAAGTAATTTCAATTTGCTCACATTTCTTTATAAAGCAGATAAGGAATGTCTTGTTTCTACTAGGAACTACAGAAATTGAGAGGAATACTTTTATTATTAAGATTCTCAAAAAATTAAATTTTTAAATAATTAAAATACAGCTTACGAAATGGATGAAAATTAGTGGTTTTAGCGACCCCTTTGGGAGCTATTTGTTAGCGACCAAAATCAGTAGGTATTGCGTTTGTCCTGGCCGTCCGTGTCTGTCCACCCCTAACAACTCCCGAACGGAAGGTCGGATCGACAAACGTGTTCAGAACCCAAACAACACTGGAATAGGGTATTTTCAGGGGACCCCTCCCCCCAATGGTCGAGATATTTGGCATTGTTTTCATTGAATTTCTGCTGTTGCTTAAATGTTAGAAATGCAACCATTTCTTGGCTGCGTAGTGGGATCGGTAAGTTCTCGGACTCATAAGCTGAATGTTGTCGGTTCGAATCCGTGTATCTACTGTTTTTGTTTTTTCTTATCTTAATCTTTTTTTCTCAATGTCCCCTGGATTTTTTTCTTGTTTCCTTCTCTTTTCGTTTTCTTTTGTTCCTAACATTTTTTATTTTTCTTTCGTTAATGTACTTCATTTTTTTATTATTATTTTTAAATACTTTATTATTATTGTGCTTTAACACAAAATTATATTCAAGTTTGAAAAAAACTTCAACACTTATACAGTGCAACTTCGATAATTCGAACGTCTTTAATTCGAAATCGTGGTTAATTCGAAGATTTCTCTTAGTCCCTTGAATTTCTTATTAAATCAATGTTAAAAAATCGTGGATAATTCGAAGTTCAACTTCCTTAATTCGAAGTTTTTATAAAAAAATTCGAACCATAACGACTTTTCGGCGTTTCATCGTTAAGAAATTCGACACGTGACAACTGAAATCCCCTTCCCGCCACCGTTCGACACGTGACGCTTCAGACGCCATTCGAGCTTCCTGCTGTCAGTGTCACCATTTCTGTCTGTAAACCACGCGTGTACAAGAATTTAACGTTCGCTGAAAAGGTCGCCGTCATTCGCGAGGTGGAAAAGGGTGTGAAGAAGAAATGCCAAATCGCCAACGAGTACTGGATAGCGTCGAATTTCGTCGGTACATTGAAGGACAAACCAACGTAAGGGAAGCTGTTTTCCGTTCACTAAACATGCTTGTTGATTTTGCTAACCTTAAGCGACTGAATTCTACAAAACAATCACAAATTGCACAATTTTTTGAAAAACTACAATTTTCTGTATTGAATGTAATATGTACTGTAGCTTAAGTAATATAAATCTTATTTTGTATATAGTGTTTAAAGTCTTTCATACCATGATCTTTCTGAATAATTCTTTACTTATTGACAGAATAATCTTTTCAAGCATTCAGTGGACCTGAAATTAAAGTTAAAAGATGTAACTTGTTTAAGTCGAAGTCTTGGATAATTCGAAGTTTTGTAGTGGTCCCTTCAGCTTCGAATTATCCAAGTTGCACTGTATTATTATTTTTGTATTTTTCTGAATTAGAGAAAAATTAGTGAACAAATCAACCATCGTAGTATTTATGCTTGGGCAAGTACTTTACTAACCATATGTTTGGACGTATGTTTGATGTTTACTTCGTAGGAAAAAGCAAACTATTATCAGTACGGCCAAAGATGAACCTCCCAGAATGCAACGCAGATGATAGATTTTCCTTTCCTGGCCTGTCGGTCACATTCAAATGTAAGAGAAAATGGCGGTCGTTGATTCACATTCAATATTTCGACGAGGAAAAGGTCTTAAAAATCAAATAGGGAAATTATTCTTAATGTTGCTCGTCGATTTCAAGAAGATGTATGTGAGATTTTTGATATTTCCTATTTCTGATAATTGAGATTGATATTTTCTGCGGAGCTTACGGCATTGATACTGGAGAAATTAGTCAATGATAATGTTCTTGCGAGTCCAACTTTTCAATATGAAGATGCTTGGTTTAAAAGTTGAATAAGTAGATATATATTATCTTCTTTATTTGCATTAACTTAGGAATTCTTCTAAACATAAAATTACTTCTGGTACATGTAACTATTTAGTCTTCAGTCTTCACATGATCTTCACATGTGGATTCGATGACTCTTGCTGAACTTTCCCGCTATTGGAAACTTCGTTTACCTTTACCTTGTAAAATGTTCGTTGTTTCATTAAATTGAAAGAAGGTCAATGAAATCGTCACTGTTTCTTATTATGGAACCCTCGGTCTCAGTCTTGAAGATTAGCGATTATCTAAAGAAATCCGTGTTGGCGTCTCCAAGTATTTATGCTTAGTTTGCATATGCAACTTTACAATATTCAACTGGTGGCGCATTAGTCCTGAAAGTAACCAATTAAATATAAAACTAAGGTCGGTGCGGCCTCTCACGAGACAGACGTGTCGGAACCTGGGTTCAAATCCTGGCGTAGGCATGGGTGTTTCCTTTCATTCCTGTATTTATGCTTCTCCTCCTTTTCTTCTTCCGCTGTCTACAGCACTGACGAATGTTGCAAAAATTTTGGTATATATGATAGATCTTCCAAGGATGAAAGTACTCGTGGGGTGTACTCGGAATGAAGGGAAATAAGAACTTGCAAGTTGATGAATGTACTTAAACTAAAATAAAAACAACAAAAATATCAACTTATACAATTTGCTAATTTCGTCTGTCTGTCTGTATAATTAAGCTATTAAGATAGATCCAAGGTTCTCAATGGTACCATTGAATCAAGGGTACTCAAATTTGATAAAATTATTTGGTTTTGAACGTATGTTTTGTTAGAATTTCAGTTAAAATTTCATGGAAACAACATGGAATGATAAAATGAACTAATATTTTATTACCACTGCACCGATTTTAATGAAATTTGGCATACTTACTCAGTTTTTTACGCTGATTTTGAAACTCAAAACCATTTTTGCCGTAGAAGCTTCGTTCACAAGTTAGCGCAGTATTTAGATTATACAAAGGTGAGTTTTAAATGCCTTTCGGCGTTAGAGTCAAAAATAATAATTATTCTTTAGATAAATTAAACTTTAGAATATGGTTGGTATTTCGTTTTTCTTTTTGGGTGGAAAATGATCCTTTAGATTAAACTCTCAGAACCTATATTACAGGCGTGCAGGTACCTAAATATAAACATTAAAAAAAAAAAAATTCAAATCAAATCATCAATCGAATCAAATATATATATATA
>JAFIDM010000006.1:41030313-41043960 GCA_023159025.1 Thereuonema tuberculata
CTTTGCATTCTGGGAGGTTCATCTTTCGGCGTGTTGATAGTAGGTTTTTTATACATTCAGCAATTTCACAATATAGGCAAAAAAAATGTTATTCCTTGGTTTCTTGACATTCTGTGAAAAAAGAAATAAGCATAAATAATAAAAATGTCTTGAAGACGTATTTGCTTTCCTTGCGCTTTTGGTTGTTTTAAGTTTTACCGAAGACTGACCATAAACAGAAAAATAAGAGGACCACGAGAACTGGTTAAAGTGGAAGAGAGGCAGCCATTGGCACGTGTGGTATGAGAAGAATCCGTTCGGGTTCTCTCAGGGCGATTCAGATGCCAGAGCGGCAAATTAGCAGAGCAGCAGCGCAGTTATACGGTATTTTGGAGTGAGCGTCTGATCATTTCGTCCGCCTCTTTCTCGAGATATTCGATTTCAATAAAGTCGTATTAATGCACGTTCTAACAATCCATTTAAAAATTAATCAATTTTTAATTAAAAAAGAACAATAACACGATTCATACAATGAAACCGAATCAATAATAAAGGAATTTTTATATTATTCTTAAAATTTAATTACAACAATATTTAATTTTAATATTCAAGACTGAAACAATTAAATATTAAAAAACTGCCAAATTAACTGGGCGTCAAATTGTGATGCGTCAAGCACTCAAAAAAAAAAAAATCGAGTTCTGGAGGTTTTCGGGTTTTTGGAATTTCGGATATAGGATTCTCAATCTGTAGTATGAAACTTTATTTAATTCCACGCGCTTCCAAAAACATAAATAATTTAATGCTTTTGTTAGAAACAGTGCATGATAATTATCAATTAGTTATGTAGTTACGCTCACTCAATTGTGGCAAGGCAAAATCTCAAAAATAAATTTTCCGTTTCAAATTTTTTTTTATTCCATAAATACTGAATTATTATTGAAACAGGATTATTCGTATTTTTTTTAATTACATATTTCTGATTAGAATTTATAATAAATTAGCATATTCTTCTAGAAAACAGATAACTTTAATTTTTATTTGGTAAAAAATAAATTATCTTAAATCTTTATAAAACTACTAATCATAAACCAGTAATTTTCTTACAGAGATTGAGAAATCCTAACCGAAAGTATTTCGGATTTCGGATTTTGGAATATAATTAAACGTTAATTATCTATGGTACTTGAGTAACACGAATAATTGAATCCAAATTACGTTTAATTACGTTCAATACCTAAAAAACATAAGGTACTTATAGTATATAAATACGAAACTGTAGTTTGAAGAGGAAATATTTAAGCGTTAAATTTCCATGCCTAATTCAAACAGGAACAATTTAAAACTCGCGAACCAATTATTTGCAAGTGCAAAACAACCAAGGAACAATGTGAACAATTGACAACAAGTAGTGAACAGCAGATGTTGAACGGCGCGAAGTACGACGCTGTTCAACAATGCACGCAAGGTGTAAAAGCCAAAAACACAAAACAAGAAGATGAATCTCTGATGGAGAAGAACCAAAAAAAGATGGCTGAATCGAAGAAGGATATAGTGTGATGTTGGAGCAAGATGCCTGATACTCAAAGAAGATAAGAAGAACACAGGAATTCAACATTATTACGCAAGTAACTCGTTTGAAGAATATCGGGAGATATTTTCAAGAATTGTACGATTCCCAGGAAGAGGAAAACAGGTACAAATTCGAATCAAGAGACGTTCAATATCTGCCAGATTAGATTCTATGATTGATCTCATCATGGTGATACGAATAAATGGTTAGAGTCAACCAATCGTATCATGAATAAGAAGACATCTTATTAAAATCATAAGCATTAATGCAAGTAAGTGACCAAGTTACATTTACCTAAAGGGGACATGTAAAAATCAGCATTAATTGATGAACTTTCGAATCACGGTAGAATCACCAGTTTGTGTTTACAAAGTAACGCCGAAAGATTAAAAGTTAAAAGAACTTTAGTAACGTTAATTTGTGGACTTTAATTAACGAGGGAAAATCTATGCAAGATACAAAGTGGCTCTCAATTTAAATGTTAACTTATATTGGTTGAAGTACAACTATGTTTCAAGAATAAACTGTTAAGAAATGTAACCTTTGAAAAGATAATATAGCGATTTTGTTAAACGCATTTGATTTGTTTAATTTTTGGATCTCATAGTTCATAACTTTAAAGTTCAAGTACATAAATTAAAATCTTGGGGCAAGCAAGTTAATGAATTATTTTATTTATTTATATCAGCGATCAACGGACGATATCCTCACATTCTCACGGAAGGGTTAGAAACCTTATATATGATATATCACACAAGGCAACATTTTAAAATAAATAATTTCATCCCCTACAGAAACTGAATACGAAGTAATATTGTTTAATTATGATGCAATGTTATTTATAATGACATCTGATATTTTAAAAATCCACTTTATTAGGAAACTGAAAAAGAAATGGAATTTGTGTGAACTACAGAGTATGACGGTTGTTCGACTTCTCGAATAATTTAGCGCTGGATAATTAGTGTTTCACTGTAATCCGAAAAAAAAACCCGATTACTATGTGATTAAACGGTTTATTCAGCATTTATTTTTAATCTAGTAATGAAAGTACCGAGTTTATTCAAATATAATTGCTACACTAAGCTAGGTTTTTTTTTTTTATCTTATGTATTTATTTTTTTATTTAAGCTTCCAAAAATCTAGCTAAAAAACTCGTTTGAGAAATTTCGGTACCTAGGGGATCCTTTTTTTTTTTTATGTAATAGATTTCTGCTGTTTTCTTTTCATTTATTTTCTGGGTTTTTTTAAAAAAAAAAAAAAAACAACAACATAACTTGTAGTTATATTTATGATACCGCTGGTTTCCAAATGAAACATCCTGAAAGGATGATACCTCAATTAACCTAACCTAGTGTTAATTAAAAGGAAACTGGTTTTTTTTCTTTCTTCTTTGCACTATCTAATATCAAGCCATATACTGAACTGAATACTTCTTCAAGCTGTGGTATCCACTTGCTGTGAAGTTTTTCATAAATTTTTTCATTTATATTATTGCAACATTAAAAAAAAAAATGTAAGGTTCCTTTCAGGATATTCTTGTTTTTTTTTTTTTGTCTTTTTAATTTCTATTTGTTTTACTGACTATACGGAAACTTTAAGCTATTTACGATGTAATAACTTACAACGTTTTCGTTACTTGAACTTTGTAATTCCAGTAGCGCCAACAATGATGGGATAACAATGTGACGACTTTTAGTTGAGATAGAGTATTGTCCTTCATTTGTAATTTATTCGTTCATATCAAGAAATGTCTCTAACGACTCTTCAGTTCGTCTCAGAGGGCGAGCTTCTGCATCTAATGCTGCGAGCTTCTGCATCTAATGCTCGTCTGGCCTGCTCTTGTAGTAGGCTGTAAAAATGAACATTGAAATTTAAATTGTAATCTAGGCTAAAATTAATGAGTTTTTTTTTTCTCTGGCTCTTCTCTCATTGCGTCACATACACAGAGGGCGTGATGAGAGATATTTAACAACAATAATCTGAATGTAGTCCGCGTGACCTAATTGTTCGCGTGAACCATATGGTGATAGCAGATTTTTAACAGGTTTCAAGTCCAATAGTCATGAATTTCATCCGAAGTATTAAAAACCGTTTTGCTCATGATGTATACGGATGGATTAAGTGTATATTAACACATTATGGGGCAACAATAATTAACATATTATATTGTAATTATTATGTAACATTCCTAGCGTTGTATGTTCACGTTATTTATTGTTATTATTATGTGAAATTTTTATGATTGTTTGTTCAATTTTTAGTAGCTCGGTATTAAGGAGGGAAGCATTTTGTTTCCCTCTTATATTATTTATATTTCCTGAAAAAAGTTTTCAATTAGAAAACTGAAATATTGAAGATATTTAGAAGAAGTAGTGTGTTTTTGTGTTCTTCATTTAAGATAATGGCTTCTACATTCCAGAACCTTCTAGTATTTATTTTCAAAGAACCTAACAAGATTCATATAAGGTTCAAACTCAACACAAACGCAGTATCATCGCAGGGACTTATTTCTGTACAACTTCCGCAATGATTTTTATAGTCGAGCAAACAAAAAAAAATGTTTTTTTTATTCTCGAATTCAATTTCAACTGTCAATTCACTGAGAAAGATATAGATATTAAATCTTGCTTGTCTTTGGGAGCAAGCCAGGAAAGACAGAAAAAGAAAGTATGAAAGTAAAAAGAAGCCCAAGATCTTTTCGATCTTATTCTAAAGCGGTTTATTGCTTTTTGAGGTCAGAATTGGAAGGGGGATGTATGTTGCCTGTTTCATTCCTTGGAAAACACTTGACTGTGGACTCCTGGGGGTTTCTAAGGAATCAATCCAACGATTTTTCAACGCAGGATCTTTTACGACTGTGTTGTTTTCCACTATTGCCTTATTCCTTATTCTCAAGGGACCAACGGCCATTTTATAGCAAGAGTGCTGTGGAATTCGGTTTTTGACCGATGCTTTATGAGGTTACTTCTACAACATAGAACAGAAGAAGATGCGTTCTTATTCAAAAAAAGAAGCCTGAAATGGTTTCTTCAACCTCCTTATGCTTGTTTTCAGTAGAGTTTTCAGGGGACGTTTAAAAACATTCGGGATTGTCCAACACTGCAATGATAAGCAGAGTGCTGATAGGTAAGGTCGCTTTCTAAAAGCTACAAATACAAATCCGAGAAACATGATGGTAAACAAGATGACCGTTACAAACCTAGGAAAACTTAGCTTTTAAGTAAAACCAAATGCTAAACAAAGAAAATAGTTTATCTGAATATCCCAATTAAAATATCCCAATAAACTAACAGTAAGTCAGAAAGATTAGCTGAAAACGTTAACAAATAACTGAACTTCACAAAAAGTAATTAAATCTGCCTGATTAGGAAAACTGTCTAAAACTGACTAATTTTAATAATATAAACCTCGCGCAAATTAATGTATTAACTAAAAAACATTACTCGTAGTTGATATCAATAAAAACTCACGGTTTAGTTTGTAAGATCTTTCTAAAAGACCTTTGTCACCTTCTCGTACTAATTTATCATCAAGGAACCATTTAGAAAAGATTGTAGATAGTTCAAGACCGTCAACATGCTTTTCAAATTTCAAGAAGAATCATCCAGCGATTCAAAAGTTATTTGGAGGGGGGGGGGGGCTTACATACGTACAGACTGAGTGATTTCATGTGCTAAAGTAAAGTTAATAAATAGTTTCCTGTAAAAACATTCTGAAAGGTAAATGTAATTTATTTTTTTTGTAAAAGATAAAAGCATTACGTTTTCCTAGATCTGTGTATCACTTTACTTTAAAATCACTTCAACTTCTATGGAACTGCAGATGTACTTTTAAGTTAGACACGTTAAAAAAATATAATTCAGGGTGTGGAGCAAAATTTAAAATTTAAAAATGTGCTTCGTAAGGTCTTGTGTTTCATTTGCTTATTCTTCTTGAATTTACTTAAATATCTGAAAACCGAGCTTTATTCGGTCTGATTATTTAACTCCCTTTAAACGGACAATGAATACATGCGACATTGAAAGGAAAAACCTTTAAAAGTTATTATTAAGTAAAATTACTATTTTATTACAGGTAAAAATAAAGTTCTTATTTTATTACACGTTAAAACGCACAGAATACGAATTTATTAATAATAAAATAAAACAAAAATAAAGTAAGAACACTGTAGACAATAACAATTTACCCAGGTCAATCATTTATTCCCTAAATGAGTTTTCCCGAAGTCGAGACCTAGCTAAATCGCTTTCTCATATCCGATAAAGGTAGATTCACCCCATTTCATCAAAATTCTTGGCCCGTTTCCAAGATAAAATTTACAAGAATTGATTTGTTTAGTCTTTCTGGATGCAATACAGGAAAATTTGCGCTATGCTCTACAAAGAAACAGAATTTTGACTTTCTCTACCATCAGACCAGATCTCAGATTTCAAATCTTTCTCGAACATACTCTCTTAGCAACATAACAGTAAGTAACAGTTCCATGATCTTCACTGTCTGTTAGTTTTCAAGTAATTTCCTTTTATTATGATCTTTTCCAAAGAATCGTGGAGTGACAAACTGTCTAAGAGAAGATGTCTCGTATGTTTACTTAAATATTCCATAAGTTATATGAAATATTTACTCTGCTTTAAACACATCCAAATAAACAAGTTTCGTCACGTAATCGTTAAACTACGTGTAGTAAACTTAGTTATCTCTGATCTTCTGTTCTACTTATTGCTGAGTTAATTTAGAACTGCCCACGCAACAGACTTCAGTTACACAACAAAGGCTCTCAGTTTATCTTAATATTTTTAACAAAAACAAAATATTATAATTTTTTTAAAAACATTTCAAATATTCTGATTGTTTTGTCTAAGATTAATACCTTTTAGAATCAAAATGGAAAAATGATTGTTGAAATCATGGCACCTTCTACCATAAACTTGATTATCATGTTTATAATCAAGATTAAAGACTCGATTTTATACATCAAAATGGCTTTATGTTCAAGATATTTTTTCCAAGCCTCAACTTTGATAAAATACGTAGAAAGGAAACTTACACATCTACTTTATTTTTATCTTCTATATAGATATCTGAAATTTAACTAACACTGGGGAATATTCGTATGTCTTTCCAACACCATTCTTCCATTTCAGAATTGGTAAATTCTTTTTGTCTTCTATTTTTGAAATGTCAATATTTGAGCACCGTGGTCTTCTGGGCATTGTCTTTTTGAAACAACAGAGGCTGCTAAGATTGTTTTCTCTTGAGTGGTTTTTACATATTAATATCTTACTGTGTTCCTTTGCAGTTCAGAAACTCATTTCCTAATTTGTTAGCTGTTACTTGTTGACATCAAATATCTGACATCCGTTTTTTGCCATTCAAGAAAAACATGACGTGAAGTTTAAGCTTATTAGAAAACTGTAACACGATAATTAATGGTTTATTTAGTAACCAAATTGTATATCGGGGAAGAAAAAAAGGAATTATTTGAATAGAGAATGTTAAACATATTAATTTGAAGTTAAGCAATTGTGTTTTGCTAATAGGGATTTTTAAAAATTAAGTTATTAAGAAACCTTCACCGGTGATAAGGTCATGACAGAAACAATACTTTCACTCAAAGATAGTCATTAATTATTTGTAACAAATTTGCTTCTTTTTTATTTTAATATTACTAGTTTATTGTTTAGCATGTAAATGAAAGTTATAATTAGCGTTTTATTATAATGTTAAAGGATTTAGAGAAAAAAAAAACCAACAAAAACCAATTTTATTACGTGCCGTCGAAACAATTTCATAAAACGTCAACTATAAAAGCACTTGTATACGAATAAAAGCAAATAAATATAAAAATAAAACTTACACAACGTTTCGAACTCCCATTGATGCGGGATTCATTTTCAAGTATACAGAAATTTCTACGATTCATCTTCGTGGCATGCCCGGAAATAAGGTAATCTATGCCATCTAGTGACGAAAAATGTCCGCTATCTGAAATCTGTCGTTGAATGTCTTAAAGTATATAATTTTCTTTTATTGAAATATGGTATTTAGTATTTCAATAAAAGAAAAATTATGTTACTTTAGGACATTAACAGACTTCAGATAGCGGACATATTTCGTCACCAGATGGCGTAAATTACCTTATTTGGGAATTTCTATATACGGTACTTGAAAATGAATCCGCATCAATGGGAATTCGAAACTTTGTTTAATTTTTATATTTATTTCTTTTAATTCGTATACAAGTGCTTTTGTAGTCGGCGTTTTATGAAAAACCAATTTTGTGCGTCATTTTAGAGAGGTATTCTTGCCGCAAATTTTCTTGCTGTTAAGACTCATATTTAGAAAACAATGAAAAAATTTTATTGTAGAATTACTCAAGTACTAGAAGAAACGTTCGTTTTGGTACTAAAACAGATTAGTGTATGTCAAAAATCTTGTCTAGCTGTAATAAAAAGTGACCGTTATCAAATAAATGACAAATCAATAAGGCACAAAGCCTCGCCTCTGAGCTATCATCGATGGGAGTCGGATCCGGCCGTTTCGTCCTCTTCATAGACTTCTTATTCTCTAAGCCTATTGACTAACATGAAGAAGTTGTCGCAAGAATTGTTCGCGAAATGCCGGTAATCTTTCAAAATGTACGGGCAATCAATGCTTGTCATGCATGGATTACTGTTGACGACCGCAACTTTGAGACCTTCTTTGAATAAACAGGTTGATCACACTTGTTTCCATTCATTTAAGTTTTTCTATGTGGTATTTCTCCTCTCTAGCCGACCAAAGGTTGGCACCAATGGTTGCCGTCAGCGGACATACATTCATGGACGAAAAAGATTTGTGGTGGTACTCCCATTAAAATTTATATAGAGTTTTGATACACCCTGTATAGCAGGCAGTGACTAAGCATTCAGTGAAATAACTATTAGAAATCTTACATTGAACTCCACCAAAATTAGAGGTTCGTTTTCGTTTCACAAAGCAGGGTTAGTTCTCATTGCATTCGCTAAACTAAACGCTTTATTTATTTACTTACTTCTTTTTTATGTTACAGTAAAACCTCGTTTAGTCGTCACCCGGATAAGTCGTCACTCCGTTTAAGTCGTCGTTTTGCTTTGGTTTCGACAAAGTCTCATAGACAATAATGTAAAATAACCCTCTTTTACTCGTCACTAAATTTAATCTACTCCGGATAACTCGTCACCCGCAAAATGGCCAAAAGCATCTTTCTTCTCTATTTCGCAAGCCATCGTGTTGTCTTTTCAGCCCTTACCTCGTTATCTTTTAAAGAAGAAAAAAAGACTTAATTGCACTTTTCGAAAACAGCTTTTGCCAAAGAACACCATATTCCTAGGGCTACATTAAACGATATTCTTTCATCGAAACAAGTAATTGAAGAAGCTGACTGCAAAGACAAAAGAAAGAGAATGAGGAAATCGAAGTTTGACGAGATCGAGGAGGTTTTAGTTCGATGGCTAAAACATGCCAGATCGCAAAATGTGCCGATTTCTGCCGTGATTCTCAAAGAAAAATCCATGGAAATTGCTAAGGATTTGAATATTGAAGATTTTGGCGGCAGCAATGGTTGGCTGGAACGTTTCAAAGACAGACATTGCCTTTCTTTTAAAACGATTATAATGTGGTAACTATAAAAAGTATTTTTTTTTTTGTTTTTTACTTTTCACTCATTTGCATGTATTGATTTCTGAAAATCTTGTTTTTCTCACCGAATCCTACAGCAATTCATGAAAATACTGTATTTCAGTGTTTTTTTGTTTGTTTGTTTTTTTTTTTTCAAAAATTCCCACTACGCCTAAGTCGTCAAAAATGTTTGGTCCCTTGAGTGACGACTTAACGAGGTTTTACTGTATTTAATTTTTGATTGTGGTTGGGGAGGGAGACCGATCTGGATGAATGTCATCGTATCTCCAGTTTCGTTGTCCCAGAAATAAGAAAGAGAAAATTTATGAAAGTCGGTCCAGTCGTTTTAGCGTGCTGCTCAAACAAATCGACATTGGCTGATAACGAACTCAGACAAACACTTTACGGTCCGTTATCCTCAGTTACTTTTAGTCGTGTCTAATACAATTCCACCGAGGGTAAATCTGGCTGATGATTCCTAGTAAGGCCGAAACAGCTGTCCCCGATGCCCATCGATGATGGCTCAAGGCGTGAAAGCAAACGATTGTGCATTTTCATCGTCTTTCATATTACATTTAATGCACGTTAAACCTTCTTACATATTAATGTAATTCCACAATAAAAATAATATTTTTTTACCTGATTTTATTATTAGTCAGATTTTTCTTCCCACTCTGCACTAGTGGTGGGAAACCCGGAAATTAAGTTCTTCGTTTGTGTGGAAGTTCTTAATCAATTGCCGTAAGAAGATCACTTTCACAGAACGTCTGATTGCGGTGGAGTTGAAATTTCCATCGTTTTAAGACCCGAAATGGAAAAATCAGAATTTCCTGTTGATTTAATAATGAGGACACATTGCGGAAATGCTGATATACCATGACCTTGAGGCGTCCTAAATCAATACCAGCAGAGTCAATGATGTGGCGAGACATAGATTACTCCTGACACTGGCAAAGCTTGCATTCAACGACGAAGACCTCAGGGGAATTTCGGTAAAAAAAAGATGAAAAGACATCTCTGCATTGTTTTCAGTTTTCTTTGTTTGTTTATTTTAAAAAAGTTTCTCAATTTTAAACGACATCCACCGCACTGCAAACTTCTACGTTTTCCTAGATTGAGCCCTAGAGATGGTAACATTACCTGCAGGGTTTCCAGTCTTTGAAAGTAAAGTTCTGTTTTAGTTTAACTAAAGGCTTTCTTGATTTACTTTTAGTCTCGGAAAGGAAGAATGTTAAATTATGTACTGAATTTTGTCCAAGAAATTTACTGAGTTATTTTTACGCATTTAATTAACGAATTCATCAAATAAGAATTATTATTAACTAAAGAAATAAGAAAAAAAAAAAACGCTTTTATAATATCAGATAACTGCTTTCATGTTAATACGTATATTACATAAACTTCCATGTCTTCACTAGCGTAGATAGGGGAGGCGGAGGGGACGGCACTTTTGGCCTATTGCAGTGTTCGAAGAACGTCCAATCGTCGTTCTGACTTTCTGTCTAAGTATGTTTATGTGTACTGAGAGAGGCGGAAACCTCAGGGACCGCCCCGGGCTGAACAAACTAGCTACGCCACTGCACGTCTTTATTGAACAAACTTAGACGCAAAGACAATTCTGTCTTAACTTCATGAAACCTCAAAATTTTACATTTCCAAAATCTTACTCGAATTTTTACGTAAGGGGCTGGCCATAAACTACGTCACGCTAAAATCTGTTAATTTCGACCTACTCCCTTACTCCTTGCCGTAATCTTGTTAAACCCCTCCCTAATATTACGTCACAAGATTATGCACCCTTCCATTAACTTAGATTAAAACTGAACTATTTTTAATTATACGTATTGATAAGATTCACTTCAGAACAACTATTAATCACAATTCAACGACTACATCATTTAATCAGTCGTAGAATTGAAAGAAAATCTTATCCTAATTTAACGTTGCATTGTGATCCACAATCCTCCTATTCAAGCACGTTTTCGTTTAAACATTAAAATTTAGGTAATTGTGGATGTTTTAATGAATTTCTTAGTAGTTATTTTTTATTTAAAAAAAAAAAACGCTTAAGTGAAATATAATGTGACGTCACATAGTTTTGAACCTTTCCTTGTCACACTTTGTCACGTTAAAAGTGACCTTCCCTGACAGGCGTATATAGTTTATGGACAGCCCCTTATGTTCTTTTATCATATCCATAATAGTTTTGAAAGCCGGTGCACAAAGATAAAAAGACAAATAAGAAATACTAATCCTCTTCTTGATGTTGCTACTAACAGTAGCTCCTTCAACAGCTGACCAATGGGAAACCGGTTGTTGATCTCCCGTGATCCTTTGAAGAATGACGTCAGTAGAATACGTTCCTGGATGTGACTTAAAATCCCCATAGATCTAACCATCGTCAGATCCTGCTCAGAAATTTCTTTTAAGTATTTTTATATTTTAAAAATTTGATACAATATGGCTACATTATCTTAAGAAGAATACATTGAATTCATCTTAAAGATCTCCAAAAATCGTTTTACGACTTGTAAGTTAATTCTGTATCATTGATATAAAATATAGATGTATTTCTATTTATCTTTCCTGAGTACTTTTGTAAAAAGTATTTCGTGACAATGATTAAGTAGTAACGCAGTGATTTTTATAGAACACAAATTTTCAATCAAAAATTAAAGGTTGAATTAATTACTTTTCCTTCATCTGAGACCTTAACATTATGAAATCTTATTAAGTTTACAACTAAAGACAGTCGTCTCTAAGATTATGCTTTAACAATGTGAAATCTTAATTAGATTAGTTTTGTTACTGTTGCCGACAATGCTCAATAGTAATTAATTTATTTACATTTAAAGTTCTTACAGTAGGGTCAAAGAAAGAAGAACTTCCAAATATGGAAAAACCCTGATCAATTAGTTGATTCTGGAACTCACCTGCAGCAATACCTTCCAGAATCAACTAAGTGATCAGGAATATGGCGGCTTAGAAATGAGGGAATTTTTTTCTTTGAAAGGCCGTTGTTACTTAATCACATAGATACTTTAAGAGAAAATAGACAAAGGAAGATATTCGATTATCTCTATGAGATTTCGATTAATGCTAGCAAAGGCAAAGAAAACAATGGCACAGTAACGAATTTAGCTGCCATGCAGGAAGAAAGAACTGACGCCATGCTTTTGTGCCGTTCTCGTTTGGAATAACATAAAAAGGCAAGGAAAAACAATAGCACTGAAGAATAACATAATGAGTATTAAAATAACTGTGAATAGCATAAAAATATAATAACATGATGAGAATATAAACTTCAAATTTAAGAAGTGAATATTTGTGGATCAGTGATGTTTTCGTAAATTTTTTTTATCTTAAGATTGCTCGGCAGAAATGAGATAAAAATGTGTTAGAAAGGTTGTAAAATTTATATAAAATTTGTAAATATTCATTCTTTTACGACTCTGAGAAACAAAGAAAAGTTAAAAATGCAGGAACTTCGTCATTGAATTAAAGGAAGAAATCCATCTGCGTATTCAAACTTAACTAAAAAACAATAACAACATTATAATTTCTTACTAGTTCTTTAATAAAGGCAGTTCCTTAAAAACCCTGAATATCTTGTTTAAGATTTAAATAGAGTCATTAAAAATTAGCTCAACCTTGGATTGTTTCAACGTGCTAATATTTTCATTCCCTTTTCTTTTTAATTAAAAGTTAGGTCACCTTTTAATTAAAGAAGGTCATTAAGAGCGAATTTAAGTCTTTGCAAACCCACAGCTCTGACCACTGGTACGAAAAGGATAGCATTACAAAAAGCAATTAAAAAGCGATGGGGAGGGGGTGGATAGTTAAAACTAATCCTTCCGCTAATTACTAATGACTGAACCATTAATAAAAGATCAGCTTCCATCCGAAGGCGGAATTAACAAACTTAGTCAAAAAAAAAAAAAAAAATTTAAACAAGTCGCCAGAATGTAAACCTTCCAATACAAAAAAAGAAAAACTGTTCAGAAATGGTGGAGTTCCTAAGATAAATGTAGTTGGTATGCCAAATTGTCGATTATCACTCTAATAAAACGAAACGTAGAGATTTAGAAAAACAGTGTTTACTAAATATAATCTTTCAACTTTTACTTATATCGCCTTAACTTAGCTATAATGATTTTAGCACTGTTTACTAGTACTTTAAGATATTCATCTAAGAGCCCAGTTTAAGAAAACCAATATCAGATTATAATCAGATATCAATAATCAATATTTATTGATATCTGATAAAACCAATATCAGATCGTAATCGGATACATTCCATTGCGCTCAAAGTTTCAGATACCTAAGATAATGAATTCTTAGTTATCGGGATAATGAGTGCTTAAAAGACTTTTTTTACAAATGAAAAGTTACAATAATTTAAAAAAAATAAGGTTCTTTTTTGTACATTTTGTATTTTTATATTTATATATATA
>JAFIDM010000006.1:41058322-41075254 GCA_023159025.1 Thereuonema tuberculata
TTTTTTTTTTTGGTTTGTGTGTTGTAAAGACTTAAAAATACAAAATAAAAATAAAAGAAATTTTAAGGAAAGAAAGTTGGCTTTAAGTTCTCTAATGACTGCTTTCCATGCTCTCGAAAACTTTCCTCAAACGCGCTCGAAAACTTGCCGTTTGCCAGTTGCAGCTTGATTGAATACCGAAGCTTTACACGTGTCAGCGGCAAATCGCGTTTTGCTCTCGTTTAGATTGCGATTAAAACTGCCGGTTACCAAAGTGACATAGAAGTTGATTTTTGCAGCTTAGTTTTGCTAATAATTCTCAACTCATTTCACAGCAGAGATAAAGAAAAAGGAAAAAAAAAATCCCAGAGGAAGAGAATGTGGTGAATGAAGCCGTGGATTGAAACCACGAGCAAAGAATATCCAAATTTCAGTGTGAAGTTAACACTATCGTAGTTTGTAAATACATTTTCTCGCCACCAAGAGCGCTGGTGTCGACTTGCTTCTAATATTTGCCTCAATTTAGAGCTCGTCGTATTCAGAGCAAGTGGCAGGTTTTTCGGGCAAGTGGGAAGTTTTCGAGCCATTTGCCTCAAATCGTCCTCCCACTTGCTGTAAATATAGCAGTCTCGAAATTCAGGCAAGTACTAGACGCAAGTCGACACAAGCGCCCTTAGCGGCGAGAAATATAAATTTGAAAAATGACAGCAATTAAATGGACTCCTGAGGAGTTAACTTTGCTGATTAATCTGTTAAAAACTAAACCATGATTGTTTTTTTCTTCGTCACTGTTGTTGGAAGAGTCAGGCGTTGACAACAGAACTACAGCTGAAAAGCCAGCATCTTCATCGCTTCCCTGCCACGCCATTTTTAATTGGGGTATCAACGAGAATAAAACGAGACTTGCCACATAAAAAAAAGTTCACTTCCCGTGTAAAGCGATATCAAATTCGGGTAGCTGTAACTCGCAAGTGACAGGTTTTCGAGCGCGTTTCAGGCTAGTTTCCGAGAGCAAGTAAAGCTGCCATTAGGAATTTCTTGTTTGTTTGTATATCTGTATTCTGAAAATTGTAGACACGATTATAACTAATATTTTAACATACTCTACGAAAATATTTTTATAACGCTGTGAATATTTCGAATTCTGGTTTAAATATTGCAACCAAGCGAGGAAAAGAAAACAAATGCTAAATAAAATAAATATTTAATATTCATATTCCATATCAAGTTATATCGTATTGCTATTGAAAATAAATATACATAAAAAAAACTTTTAAAATTAGGCAAATTTTTGAAACCACCTGATGCACACGGAAAGCAGATGAAACCAGAGGCGTATACAGGCGTTTTATTTGGAGTGGGGGTGGGATAAAGTTAGAAAACTGACCAGCAACATGAACAAAGAAAGAAAATCGTCCTAATCTACACATTTTGAGATTTCGTTGGCCCTTCCTCTATGTATGTAACCGCATATGTAATAATTCTACTAAAATTAAGAATAAAAACAAAAACAAAACATTAAAATCACTCCAGAGAAAAGTGGAATTCGGAAATGATTTCTACGAAATTGGGAAAATATAAATAAAACGTTTCAAAATCACATAAATACATATATGTCAAAAGCAATATGGTACCTACAGAATATAAAACAAAATACACATTAAAATAAAATTAAGAAAATTCATTGACTGACCTTCGCCAGCCTCAATGAGTTTTCTATGAGCAATTAAATAAAAGCGCCTAAAAAAATATAAACACATTTGAGACCAATTGTTTATTAGGTGATTATTCCCAGCTGATGAGCGCTAATGAGCGAGAAACAGCTTTCCTGGGATATAATCTAGCAAACACTCGGTATCAACCTGTTATGGGTTCACATAAATACAGTGCACGATGGCATAAGAATTACATGGAAAAACTAAAAAAAACAAAACAAACAAAGTAGAATCAAATAAATTAAATCGTAAATTTAACGTGCTGTAAACAATATTAAAGAATCAAAACAAGTCAGCACTTAATTAGAAATTGCCTTTCTGTTTCAATTATGGGGAGGATTTGGGAACGGCCGTTTCGTCCTGCTACGGACTCATCAGCCCAACCCCGCCTCCCCGATAACGGAACCAGAAAGGCAAGATCCTATGTGGGGATCACCGACCGACCTGGCAGTGACCCCACAAAGAAGAAAAGCAACAAGAATTAATTGATGTGTCGTTAGACATCATTAAATACCTTTTTCTACGACTCGTAGGTTGAAAAGGTATTAAAAGAACGAACTGAAGCTTCGAAAAAAGTGGATTTAAATAAATTAAATCGTAAATTCAACGTGCTGTGAACAATATTAAAGAATCAGAACAAGTCAGCACCTGATTACAATCATCTAAAACAAAAAAAGGAGAAGGACCTCCTCAAAGACAAATTCACAAAATATCCATGCCAAAGTAGGAAAATAAAAAGAAAGTAATAAAAACATATTTAAAGTATATCGCATATACTGTCTATAAAACTCAAGTAGAAACATATTTGGAACTTTGGTAATTTCTAATCATTAAATCATTTCAAATTTGTAAATAATAATGATTAAAAGATCGATAACGGAGTGAAGTTTATCTAATGAGATTATAGGAATCGCTAATATTTGAAGTAAATTAAGCATAAACACATAACGCAGGAGATTGTTGTAAATTATAATCATCAATTATTAAAATATCTTCAATACAGCTGAGTTTAACAAATCGAGTCAGTTTCTTTAATTTTATTATGTTTACGCTTTTAGTTACGAATTTAAATAGTTATTGGAAGATATTATGAGCCGTTAAGAATATTTGAACTGTACGAAGTAATCAATAGTAAATGTTAGTACATTTTGAAGTAGAATTGTTGAAAAAAGTGATTTTTTATATTGAAAAGGCCAAACACACAATTTCTAAAAACTAACTTTATGAAAGTGATTTTGTTTGTTTGTTTGTTTTGTCGAAAATGCATACAGTATAACAAGTTTGTTTCCTGTGAACTATGAAAATTTATAGAAAATTATGTAATTTATAAAACTATAATTATAATCAGTTACTTTTCAAATCTACTGGTACATGTACACACACACACACACATACATATACAGGGTGTCCCAGGAGGAAAGGTCAATATTTTGGGAGGTGATAGTATACATCATTTTAAGCCTATGAACGAGTATCCTATTCCGAATGGTTTCCGAGATAATTGAAATTTGGCAAACAATTGTCACTGCGCCTGATGGTCGTTGTTTTCCTTCTCTTCTACAGCACTGCACTTGGATTTCCAGACCTAATCCCCTTGATTTGTGTTTCTGAGGTTGGATGAAGTCTACAGACGTTGAGTTCTTCACGAGACAAATTGCTCGTTCACATAATGAATGCTTTTGTGCGCATGAAGGAACGTCATGATGAACTTAAGCAACACGTCATGTTCTCACAAGAATCTTATTTTGCCTGAGTACTCTCTACTACCCTGCAGAATCTATAGAATACCTTGGAACCCGGACACACCACCCCCTCCCCCTGATTTCATTCCCTTGTCACCAAAATACTCACTTCTGCCACCAAAACGGAAGTGGTGGTGTGGCGCAGGAGTTAAACGCTGCCCTTTGGTGGTATGGTTACTGGGTTCAAGTGAGCTTGCAGGAAATTCCTTTTTGTAATCCGTATTATTTTGTAAGGGTATTGCAGCTAGTTACTTATAAGTGCACTGTAAATTCGAAAGCCTGCATTACCGAAAAGCAGGAATATATATCTATAAAAAATAAGAAATATCCCAGAAAATCACTTAAATTCGTTTATCCGGGTTACAAACCGCCGTGTTTCATCTAGACCAAATATTTAAAATCTTCAAAATAATACGTAGATACCATTCTTCCTTTTTCTTGCAAAATTATAGACTTTATTTTCCAGTTTCTTGTCATTACGATTACATTTATTAATACATAAACACTAATTCACGAAATAATTTTATACAAAGCAGTAAATATCGTAGCTTCTTCTACGATTTATTTTTTAAAAAATCTTACAAATATAAGTTTATTTCAGATCCGAAAACACGCTTTTTTGCCAAAAAAAAGTAATCAATAAAACAGAGTGAAAAAATAAAAAACAGAAAAATATTTTGTTTTTTCCAATTCTCTTCGTTTTTCTTCAGAACCGTCCACGAAATGGAATTTCTATTTTTAGATTCTATTATTATCTCGTCATTTTTTTCATTTATTTAATTTTTTTTTTAACAAGAAACCGCTTAATAACGTTACTGACGTTTAATTTGAATTTTCTTCTTTTCATCCGTTGTCTAATGTACTGTGCCAATCTTAAAGTGAGTTACCAAGAAAATATCAAGAAAATGTGATTTAATTCGTGGCGAATTCTTTTTAATGTTATTTATATTTATAATTTAATTTAATGTATCATTTAATTTATAGTAAACATTTTAGTCTTCTGATAAGGATCTGACGACTTATATTCCCGTTTTGTCTGTGGACAAGTATCATTAAAATATCATTAGCAACAATTGTTATTAGCAACAATCACAACAACCACAATTATCGCAACAATTGCGTCTTTCGCAACAATCACATTTATAATAATAAAGAAATTACGGCAATATCAATTATATTTCCATAGACGTATCAGAAGACGTTGCAAAGCATTGTGATTGGTTTACTAATCGCTATCCCTACCTTGTTTTATCAATGATTCAATTACTCTGTATTAACTATGCATTTAGTTATACTATGTAAAAAGTACTAAAGATACGAATTGTTTCTCTTTTTGTTTGGTGATGAATTAAATGACGTCACATATTCTTCCGCCTAGTAACTAACTGCTTTGAAAATTTTTCTCGGATCTGATTGGTAGAAACTTCAAAAATGTGAATACTGAATTGTAGAAAAATTAAAATATGTTCGCATTCACGTAATTATTGAAACTTGGAATTAGGAATATTAATTCAAATTAGAACTATGTTTGTGGCATCACAAAACACTGCAACTTCCCGAAACATCACCGTGAAGCAGACTCTACTTACTACGAAATTTCTCACTCAACTTAACCAGATTCAAGTTAATATAAACAGCATAAGATTAATCCACAACATACTCACATAAATAAATGCGATAAAACTTACATTTATTCAAAGAAATTTTCGAAGAGATATAACACGTCTCTTCTTCTTCAGCTTAAAATGAAATTGTAACGAAATAAAAAAGAATTTAAATAACAATTAAGGAAGACTACGTGAATATAATGTTACATCGATTGTTAAAAAACAATTGCTATTAAAACAATTACAATAATTTAAGAGTAGTACAAGTCATTAACCATTAAATACATCTAATTTTACTTTGTTTTTACAACTTTCACAATTTTTACTGACTATTTCCTTAGCCATTCTTGTTATCCTTTCATTCACTTGAATCCCATCACTTCTATTTAAATTACTACTTTTTGTGTTCCTAATATACATGCTTTCTATGATTTTTCTTGTCTTATGTTCTTTTTCCACGCATAAGATTTTAATCTCATTATTCATACAATGAGTTTGCTGAATACAATGTTCTGCCACCTCAGATTTGGTTATTGATTTATTATTTATGTAGCCATCGTGTTCCATTACCCGTTCCTTTAATGTCCTTTTACTTTCTCCAAGATAGAATTTCCTGCAGTTCAGACATTCTATCTTGTATACAATTCCCATTTCATGTTTTTTGTCATACATATTTAATTTATTACATACAATATTTTTAATTTTATTTTGATAAACAAATCCAATTTCAATATTAAAATTCTTACAAATTTTCTTAATTTGTAAACTATTTTTATTCATATATGGTATAAAAAATCTTCTTTCGTTTTGTACATTTAATTCCTTAATTTTAAATTTATTGTAATTTTGTATAGCTTTATCTATGAAATTATTATTATAGCCATTATTTCTTAAAACAACTTTCATGTTTTCAATTTCCCTCAAAAAGTAGGAAGTAGTAGTTTATTAGGAACACAAAAAGTAGTAATTTAAATAGAAATGATGGGATTCAAGTGAATGAAAGGATAACAAGAATGGCTAAGGAAATAGTCAGTAAAAATTGTGAAAGTTGTAAAAACAAAGTAAAATTAGATGTATTTAATGGTTAATGATTTGTACTACTCTTAAATTATTGTAATTGTTTTAATACCAATTGTTTTTTAACAATCGATGTAATATTATATTCACGTAGTCTTCCTTAATTGTTATTTAAATTCTTTTTTATTTCGTTACAATTTCATTTTAAGCTGAAGAAGAAGAGACGTGTTATATCTCTTCGAAAATTTCTTTGAATAAATGTAAGTTTTATCGCATTTATTTATGTGAGTATGTTGTGGATTTATAATAATAGTTCCAGAAGAGAAGAAATTAGGAAGAAATATAGCATAAGATTAAGTTAGTGCTAGTGTAAATTAATATTTAGAATGTAATGAATTTAATAAAATTAATATTTAGAATTTGATAAAGTTAATGTAATTAATATTTAGAATTAAATATTTTTTATTTATTTTAATATATTAATAAAATTAATATTTAGAATTTGATTAAGTTAATGTAATTAATATTTAGAATTAAATATTTTTTTATTTATTTTAATATATTATTACAAAATGTAGTCCTGTTAGGATTACAAACAAATCACATCAATAGATACTAGGAATTAAAATACAAAAACAATATTTAAATAAATCAAATAAATATCACAAATTCATTGTCATTATCCTAAGTGAAAAAAGTTATCTAGAATTATAATTATAGTTAACCAGAGGATTTATATTTATTAGTAACCTATTTCTAATAAATTTTTTTTAATTTTGAGATTTTAGAAAATTTTAGCATATTTTTTTAGATTTATTATATTTTATATATTTTATATATTTTTAGATTTATATTTTATTTATCACATCGTGTAGTAATTTAAGTGAATGGCGTTCATCATAACTATTAAAAATTTTTGGATATCCTAATTTAAAGTTATTTATATCTCTCAGATTATAATTGTTAATCGAAATTGTATTATTCCATGTAAATTACTTGATAATAATTCTTTATTATTAAATTGTAAAAGAGTTTTTGTTCCGAAGTAGTCTTAAGTATTTTTATTATGCATTAAGAATCCCTTGTTATTTTATTATTTGAGGTATTTTTAGAATATATTACTAATTTTAAGTTTTTTTAACTAATATTTAGAATTTAATGTAATTAAAGTAATTAATATTTAGAATGGTGAAACAGGAAACCTATCTCCTTGAAAATGAGGCAGATGACCATAAAATCTGTTTCATATTATATTACAATTTATATTATAATCTATATTATAATTATATTTTAATTGTTTTATCTGAGTTTTGTTTGAATAAAATTAATTGCCTACTAACATTTTATTATTTTTAAATAAAATGCTAAATTTTATGTCTCTCTCATTAGGTTAGAAATCTAGAGAAATTCTAATAAATGACCGTGTTGTGACTCAGTTAATAAACAAATCAAACTCTTCAATATGTAAATGCGACAAAGCGTCACCGTTTAAGAGCCTATTATGAAATCACGTGTTTCCCATTCTTTCAAAGAAGAAAGAAACATGGAGGAAGAATTGCCTCTTTCTTGTGTTTACAAGGTTCACTGTACTGTGATTTTAATCGATCCAAAATTGAGAAGCTGCAAGCGGTGGTTCTCTCTTATGTATAACGCATGGCTACAACTTAGAATTGGAGAACAAAGATTGGACAATACATGTAAAATATACAGGAAGAAAATATCCTCTGGGATATAAAAACCAAAGTATACAAGAAGTCTATCAAAACTTCTATTAAAGCTTGCATTAAAATTTATTCATAATATAAATCTTGAATATAAATTCCTTCCTTTCGATTTTTTTATGTTTTCATTTAAAAATTTATTTACTGAATTAAAGGATAAGACCACACTATAAATATTTAAATATTTAATACACGACATTTATTTCCTCAGTCTTTTAAACTATCATTATCAACTAGATGTTTATCAAAATCGTAAACACATATTCTTTCCACTTCCTTTATTAACAATATTTCGTTTTCTTTTGCATAAAACTTCATCAGGTTTTTCTTTTGCTCTACAGAATTCGTTAACTGATTTGCAATAATCTTTTCGAATTAATAATATATAAATCTTTTATATTGTTAATTTGAAAAGATTATTGCAAATCAGTTAACAAATTCTGTAGAGAAAAAGGAATTTTCTTGTCCTGATGAAGTTATCTGCAAAAGAAAACGAAATATTATTAATAAAGAAAGATATGGAAAAGAATATGTGTTTACGATTTTGATGTAGTATGCAGGATTTTTTGGAAATGAAACTAGACCTATAATTTATTTCAGGAAGAAATAGCAATCGAGAAGCTTATGTGTTGCCGCAAACAGAATAATTAAAAGCTAATATTCTCCTCGAATTTAGACCATTGTTAGACGGCCAACAATGGCAGTGATGCATGCTTTATTTTTATTACATCTCCATAACAATGAGTTTTAATCATCAGTCTTGATTCAGGGATTTAATTAAACGAAGCACGCGTCTTCCCATTGTTGACATCTGCAAATGGTCTCAGAACTCAGAGATGAACGATAAGCCTACATTTATTTTCAAATTAGAACATTTTCTGACAAAAAAGAAAACTGAATTAAATTCGTTTATTAATTTAATTCATTCAAATCTGATTAATTTTAATTGCTTCAAAACCACTTGCAATGCATTAGTTAAACAGGTTTAATATTCCTTGTTTAAGACATTGAAATATCAACAGAAATACGATAGAAATAGATTATTTAGATTTCGTACAGACTGAATGAAACTCCCTTCCTAGTAAAGTACGCTAAAGAAATCAATTCTTAATAATTTTAAAGTTTGTCGAAAATAAAACAGTTATACTACATAAGATATTTTCAAATGATCGGAGTTTGTTGACAAATCAACGCTACGAGTGCGGATGTGGTTTGTCGCTTCCACAATATGGGATATGGATCGAAAATATGATGGCCGATGTTGTCCCACTGCAACCGCAACAGATAAACAGGGAATCAGGAAGTACCGAGGATCTTTGGAAGGCACGGCTATTGTAACTCGCCGACATCCTTACATGGAACCATCGTATTTCAAATCCACAAAAAATAAAACTCACGCACATAGGAAATAAATAAAAACATTTAGAACTGTACGCGTTTATGAGTGGAATGTCATTGCTCTCTTTTTTGAATTAAAAAAAAAAAGACCCTCAATGAACTTGCAACCTATTCTTATTTACTTTGTTTTGTTTTTAATTATAATACCTTCTGAATACTAATATTACACAGTTTTTTCATTTTCTAAAAAAAAAAAAAGTCTTAAATTCTATGACTGACTTACGTTTATTGAATCCAGTTATGTTTAATATAATATAGCTCGCGCATTCATTAAGAGGATTAATAAGCGGATTCGTATTCTTTGTTAAGATATCGATAGAAATTCATTGCTCCGGTTCTTTTTTTTTTTTTTCCTATAGAAATTTCTGTCACCTTCAATATTCGCGAATACCGAATTCGCGTAAAACGGGAATCATTTTATAGGAACAAAATAGGGTTAGGTTCTCACTTATTCACAAATTCAGTTTTAAAAAATCGGTTTATATAGAAGTTAGATTACCAACAACCAATATTATCTTTCTGAATTTTAATGCCGAAAATCAAAATAATACACTGAAAACATATTGTATTGCTTAAATCATTGTTTAAATTCATCTGCTCCGACTTCATCCGTCGCACCGTCCTTCCCGGTCAGTTTTTTAGTGTGGAAGCCCAAACGATGCTTGAAACGCCCAAATCTGCCTGAACTGGCTGAGAAGGTGCTGAATCGTCCTCTTCTTTCATCAGATCCGCATTAACAAACTCTTAACTTTAGTTTGAATAGCAGCTCCAGCAAGAGGCATGTGGTTATCCAATGATTAGCATCTTCTCCATTCTTTCCATCGTCTCCGAGTGAGATTTGGTCACTCTAGTTACACTCAAGTTGGTTGAAGTCTTTGAGCAGCTTTTCGAATTGATTTCGCATTGTCACAGTGGACTCACTGAGTCCCAAAGCACTCTAAATACGTCCACCTTTCTCATAGCGAAACAAAACTTCTTTGTTTCTAACGAATACGATCTTTGTAACTCTTCTTCCCCTCGATAGACAAACTTTCTTTCCTTTTGCCTGGCATTTTCAGTATAGATTCTCTCCCACGCAGCTTTACAGCTCTACTGATCTGTCTCAATACTCACGTCTCAACAAAAACATCGAAAGATGCGCGTCAAGGTGCGCAAACGCATTATTGTTTCTACAAGGTGGCACCAATTTAAACAGGAATCGCGAATATCCGAAAATGCGGATAACGAAACCGCGTATAACGGAATCTACCAAACAAGAAATCACGACTTTGAGTTTGTCAACAGAGGGAACGGCCGTTTCATCCTTATTGGGGACTCATCAGCCCGATCCACTCTCCGTTCATGATAAACCCAGAAAGGCGTGAAACAGAAATGGAAGTCCCTCGCTCCCGACAGTGACTCCCGAACAAAAAAACATCAATTAAAAAAGTGTGAAAGTGCACTAGAAAAACCTTTAGGATTCAAACTACATTTTCTTAATACAGAAAAACCAAACCAAATAGCCATAAAATAATCGCAAGAACACAATTTAACATGCAGGAAATTTATTAATAAATGAAAACCAACGACTGCACACTGATAAACAAAAACACGCCTTTGAGTTGTCAACAGAGTTTGTTAAAACAAACTTTTTGAACAATCTTATATTATAATTTTAATTCTCCAAATGCAATGATATCTTGCCATTAATATAAGATTTTACTAATTCACTTGCTAAACTTGAGTTTGTTTTTCTTTAATTGTTGTTTTTCTTGTTCGGAAGTCACTGTTGGCAGCGAGGATGAGTTCCATTTTTGTTTTCAAGCCTTTCTGGGTTTGTCATCGGGGAAGACCGGGCTGATGAGTCTCAAATAAGGACGAAACGGCCGTTGCCGATTCCCTCTGTTGACAAACTCAAAGACGTGCTTTTTGTTTATCATGTACATTCGTTGGTTTTTATTTATTAATAAATTTTTGCACGTTTATTGTTCGTTTTCGAAAGCGAGAACCACCACTCGCGGACGATTCTACTCCGCAAAGGGGTGAAACGCTGAGATGGGCACTTTCCTAAGACCTGTTTTTCTTTTAGTACCTGTTATTTTTGCAATAGTATTTATTCTTCCCATAATTCTTTCCGGAAAAGCGCAAATAGAACGCAGCTACTAGTAAACTAACACTGATAAAAAGTAAACATCCCCTCTTTATTTCTCCTCATCCCTATTTTGATGAAATCGAAGGAGATCTGACGCATGCGCAAAAGCGTTGAAGGTTCTCGTAAACAAAAACGAACAGTAATTATGTTCTTGTAATCTAGATATTGTTGTTGTTGTTGTTTCTCCATCACAAATTTGTAATCTCGTGCTATTCTAAAAATAGTTTCCTCTTTTTTCATAACCAAATTAATTTAAAATCATTCGCGCGCTTCGCTTTTAAAATTTAATTAAGTTACAAATAAAATCTTCATTATCTCGCATTAAGTTTACTACAATGACGTCATAACATCATCCGTGATCAGTTAACGTAATAACCGATCTATGATTGAAAGTAGTTTAGGTGAAGAAAGAAAAAGTGTTTTAATTTTGGAATATGAAAATTAAAAGCACTCTTTCTTCGAATATTATTACGGAGAATCTAAAAATAACAGAAGCTTATAAAATCCAATACATATATGAGACCTTGTGGAGGATGGTGGTTATTAAAGGCAAAAGTAAGACATCATGTTAAATCAGTTCCCACATAGGAAGTACATCGAATATTTGGTCCATTCATTTTAATTGTGATACGAGTACAAGCAGACAGGAATGTGAACTTTGAGGACTGTCATGTTCAGTCATTAATATGATATTCTTGTTTTGTTATGTTCTTACATTGGAAAAACATTAAATACGGAACCAAGCGTAGGAGAAGAACGAAGGAAATGCGAAGATCCTTGAACTTTTAACAGTTTGTAATACTACATCGCTTGAACTGTGGCATTTTGTTTTGGACAACACTTGAGATTATTGGAAACGAGAGTTGTTGCAATTCTTTATTAAAACTCGGGCCACGACCGAGAGCTGTCCATGTAAACACGACTCGTCTTCTGATCTTGTATTAATTTTTCAGGCTTTTATGACTTTTTGGGGCGTGGAGCAGGATTGGCTCCGTGTTGCGAGTAATAGCAGCCAGATACAAACAAGCAAGGCAAACACATCGACAGCATCGCCTTCCAACCTTTCGTACGAGAAGTAGTGGGAGGTGGGGGAGAGGAGAAAGACGCTTATTTACTGACTGAAAAGGTCTTTTGGGACTAGGGTCGTCGTTCCTGCCAGGCGTCTCATCTTATTAACTTCCCACCGGTGCAGCAAAATGGTCCTAGCTTTAACGATGCTGTTCGCTATGGAAAATGTTGCAGCGCTGGTCGTCCATCTTAATACCGGCACTTCCCCAATAAATGCCACTGTGGCAATTCGTCTTGGCAGCTCGACGACGTACTCTTAACACCGGCAGCCGTTGGTTGGCAGTCGTTGGAGGGAACGATGAAAGAACTCCAAAGCGCAGTTCCAGGTTTTTAATGGGTCTTAGATCGTTCTGGGTCATGATCTCTTAAATGTCAAGGTCTCTGTTCTTCTCTGACTGACTTTGTACTGATTGAAAGAACTAAAGCACAATGACGATCCAAACGTACTGCTGAAGAACCCAGACTCGCGATTTTATCCACAATATTTTATTTTCATTACTGAATACTTACGTAAATTCAAAAGGTAATTTTCCTTAAACCGTAAACATAAACCTTAAAATGAAAGGTTAATGATCATGGAAATTTCTGGAACCTGTTTTAAAGTCCGGCTGGAGTAAGAATACGAGATTTTCATAAAAATGTGAAGTTTTTATGTACAATTCTCAAACACGCAGGAGTTACATTTTCATGTTATTATTTATTCATTATTATTTAAATTCACTTTATTTCATTCAAACATCCCCAATATTTCGTATATTGTAACAACTTTTGTGTTGTTGTTGTTTAAACTCTAAAATCTGGACCCAATACTCAAATGATACATAAACCTAATTAGGGAAATTAAATCGAAACGCTTTTGTCAATAATTCCTTTGTTTGATTTAAAAAAAAATAAAAACTATATTTTTTCTTGAAAAATGCAGTCTGACAAGTGATTTTTCTTGAGACAGTTGAAAGAATTTTTTTAACGTTTTTCTTTTCTTTCAATTTTTATTATTTATTGAGATTTTTTTAAGCAATTTCGTTTCCTCATAGAAAACTTATTTCCAAATTTGATCAGGTTATAGTAAAGTTAAAGCGAGTTATTTAACATTATAATTATAATGTCTAACAGATGGATGTTGACGATCACGTTTGCGCGAGAATTACGAAAAACACGAGATCTCGCCATTAGCCTCTTCAGCAGGTCTCAAGGAATTTAGTATTTTTAATGTCTGTCACTAGGAAAATACTACATAATGAATTTATTGTTTGTTTATTGACTGTTTTCAATTTACTAAAACTATATTAAAATGTAGTAAAAGTCTCATGCATTTCCCCGTGTTATAATTCATTTAAATATTTCAATATTTTGTGAGAAGACATGGATAGAGACTATTCTCGCGTAAATTACGTGAAATCACGAAAATACGGGATTGTCAACATCCATCTGTTAGACATTATATCAGTGGCTATTAGTGGATTTCTGAAAAAAAAATACTTCTTTTGTATCTGTATGCTTTGTTACTATTAGAAATATTTTGATTTGTAAAACAGGCGAAGTAATATTTTTTCTTTACTTATTAGTCATTTTGCTTGTGATTTTATTTTTCAACAACTATTAATGAAAATTACGATATTCACGTGAAGTGTGATAGTGATATAGATTCTGCGCGTGTAAGAATAAGCGCGTGCATTTAATTAAATCGATGGGTTGTTGTTGTTGTGTAAATCGTCGTCTAATGCGGACGAAAATGATGTGGCTCAAGATAAAAATAAGCCAAACCAAAAATATAGTGAAATAAATGTCCAGGATTGGGCTGAGCATTAGAAGGATAAATATTGTCAACCTGTGGATTGAACTATGATTATATCAAGATTGATAAGCGATATCATTGAGGTTCATAAGTGCCAGTGTTTCAGTAGCTTATCTCAACCGTAATTGAAATATAAATTGATAAAATTGAAGTAGAAATTGATACGAGACATTAAGTACTAAAACTGAATTTGAATCAGCATTTTTTAAATCAAATTAATTACTGTTCTGTTAATTGGTAAATAAATTCTTGAATCAATATATTCAATTTCTATAGTTCATTCGTTTTCACCTTTCCCTGGGCCCCGAGATGTAAGAATCAAAATAAATAATATTTAACTGTTATATAGATTGAACTTGCAATACAACAAAGCTTTACGGAGAAGTTATTATGAAAAGCATCAGAATGTTCCAGTCATCCATTATCACAAACATGTAATAAATCTGATTAATGACAAAACTTAAAAAAAAAGGATATTGCTGTTAAATTTAGCGACCCATTTGGGAGCTACTGCATTTGTTCTGTCCGTTCGTGTGTGTCCTCCCCTTAACAACTCCCGAAAGGAAAGTCGGATCAACAAACGGACTTCAGAAACCCCTAAACCGAAGGAATAGGGTATTTTCAGGGGCCAACGCCCCCTCCCCCCGCCAACCAACTCTTCATATTGGAGATATTTGGCATTGTTTTCACTGGATTTCCGCTATTAGCTTAAATGTTAGAAATGCAACCACCCCTTTTCAGTTGTTAGCTATAGCTGGATGGGTAAGGTCTCATTGTGGAGGTTGTTGGTTCGAATCCGTATTCAGCTGTTTGTTGTTGTTTTTAGGCTTCTGAAAGACGCCTTATATCCACGGTTTGTCTGTCTGTCTGTGGACACATATCCCACAATGGCTTCTGTTAGCTCAGTTGGTTAGAGCGTCGTGCTAATAACGCGAAGGTCGTGGGTTCGATCCCCTCATGGGCCATTCTTTTTTTTTCATTTTTTTTCTCCCCATTTTAAATCTTTTCACAGTTTCTCAACTTAAGTTTTTTTAAATCATTATTAGGAATTCAATGTATTAATAAGGTTTGAGTTAAGAATGACGATTATTCCATATAAATAGGGGTGGGTAAGAAAGCATGTGGTCGCGGGAGCATTTTATAGATCACCCCGGCGCAGTCTATTCTAAAGTAAAGGTGACTCAGAAGCCGTTGCGAAGCACTGTGATTAGTTGACTAATCGCTATCCTACCTTGTTTTCTCCTTATCTTCTTTTTCTCAATGACCGCGTTTTTTGTTGTTGTTTTTTTTTCTTTTTTTCCTAACTTTTTTTATATTTCCTTACGTTAATGTACTTACTTTTTCTTATTATTATTTATATTTTTTTTATTATTACGGGTCGCCCTTAAATTTATGCTTTGGCACAAAATTATATTCACTTGTTATCTAATTTAATTGAAATTTATTCTGAGGTTTTTAACCAAAACTAGAAATAGTGATTATCTTATTTTGTGCGATGAATGAAATGCTATTAAGTAATAAGTTAATACTTTATCCTAATTTTGTTTCTGCAGTATAACGTACGAGAAACCAACCTATACTTAACAATACAGTATGAAGAAGAATAAGATACTGGAGAAACAAATGTTTGAAAACAAAGATGGCTTTTGGGGATATCAAAAAAAAAAAAAAGAAAATAAAAACTAGGAAGAAACAGAAAAATGAGCTATAAAAAAGTAATAAAAATAAATAAAACTTTAAAAAAATTGAAAAGTTAATGAGATATGAAAAAAGACAGAAAGGGAATGAACAAAAGAATTAATTAGGATTGCTCCTTTTCTGATTCTTCTATCGAGGGAGGCGGGTTTGGGCTGACGATCCCGTTGAAGGGTGAAACAGCTGTTCCCAAATCCTCCCCAATAATTGAATCAGAAAAGGCACTTCTATTGAGGTGCTGAAGCTTTACGTTCATTTTATAATTAATACGGTATCAAAATAAAAAAAAAGCAGTTTAAGGAAAAAAATTATGAAAAAACAGTAATTGGGAATAATTAATTACAATGAACAAGAAAAATAATCAAGTGTAGAAGAGAGAGAAAGAGGAAAGAGAAAAAACAAAACAAAAGAATTATACCGTAATTATACTGTTCACTGTATCTGTGAAGACACGTGATCATAGTTATTGCATTTCCTTTCTTCACTAGAGTTATTGCTTGGTCGTGTCTGGAATGTCTTAAGTTACCGCAGGTGTTTATATCCTATTTATCCTCGCCCTTCAATGCTTTTTATATTTATTGTTGGTTTTTCAATATTAAGAGAATTTTTTATTTTTTTATTTTCGTGTTTTCGATTTCATAAAAAGTTTATTCTTAGTCGTCCGTTTCTCTTTTCTTGCCCGGCGTTTCAAACAATGGGCTAGGCTTAGTGGTAAGCGAGTCTTCGGTTTCCTTAACAATATTGAACACTGAATGAGATGAAATACCTGCTGCTTCAGCCGTTTTACGATAGAGATAGACGACTTGAAATAAAAAAATAACATTCCAATATGATTCCTCTCGATTGACTCTCCAAAGTTTTGTTGGCACGGTGTGTGTGTGCTAAACAAACAACGGTGTGTGTGTGTTCAGCAGCCGCCATGTTCAAAACGGAAGTACAGGGAATAACTAATGCGAAATCGCTCACCATATATGGAGTTGTCACATGTCTTCACAGATACAACAAATGAATTATAACAATATATAAGAAAATTAAGGAAAGGATATACAAATGTAGAAAAAAAA
>JAFIDM010000006.1:41083466-41103158 GCA_023159025.1 Thereuonema tuberculata
GTCGTGTTTTCCATTGTACATACTCTTTATTTTTAACTATGTGGATTGGCGTGAATTTAACTTATATACTGAAAAACTTATTCGTGAAATCGAGTCAGGTAAATTTAATCCAATGACTTAATTATAAATTACAAGATTTATTAAAAGCAATTGATCATAATTTTTGTATACCAACTATAAATCCTTGAAGATTTTTATTTTGTAATTTATTTTGCCGTGCTGGCGTGGCCGTGCGGTCTAGACGGCAGGTCTGCCGTTGCGGCCAGTGTGCCAGTTCCCGGGTTCGAATCCCGGTCGTGGCATGATGTTTCTTTCTTCTTCTGTTTCTCCTTCTGTCCGTTTCTTTACCCTGGCAGTTAGGGTTAAAATGCATCTCCCAACCCGCAGTTGAAATTCAGCGTGGGAGATTAGACTTTCATCCCCCGAGACAGTGCGCTGTCTGAGGGAGGCCTTTGTCCAGCAGTGGGCTGTTAAAGGCTGTTAGATAGATAGATAGAATTTATTTTAGCGAACTCATGGAAAAGAGGATTATGTGGTCACATATAGTGACCACATATCTGTAAACTATCACATCGACTGAATAATACCTAATTTCAATTTTCTATTTGATATTTCAATTAGCAAAATTCTTAATGGCTTAAATTAATTTAGTTTTAATCATACCAAAGCCATTATGTGTTGGCAATAATTAATGCTGTTAAAATTTCATAGTTTCAGATCAATCGAATAATAGTTTCCGTTTCGTTGCTTTCATATAGAAATTATGTCATCTCCAACTTTAAATATCTTACATAAACCTTAAGCGTGAGAAGTTTTCAAATACGAAGTTTTCGTTCATAAATATTCAAGCTAAGTTTCAGAATGATTGTTATTTTCTTAAAAAAAAGCTATTATGTAGGTGTGGGGACGCAGATCGTACAGACATAGCGACTTTATGAACCTAGAATTTCTTTTAAGAAAATAAGTAAAAATAAATACATAAATAAAAATTTAGAAAAAGTTATCATTAATGTTTAATTAAGATTAATTTAAGCAATTTAATTTTAAACTCTTTGATGTCTAACTTAATATGACGATAACTTCAACATACAGTTTAAAATTCATATGGATTTGGCCAACAACGAATCCAAGGAGGAATCCGATGGAAAATCTAACACCTAAAAGCATGGAGGACTTGAGATTGCTGTGAGTTTTAAATGTGCTTTTTATATTTTTTTAAACTGTAAATAGTGTTAATTATAGTTGACCACATTCGTATATTTCTAGTAGAGAAATTTAAGACTATCTGTATTTCAGAATAAGATCATACAACATCCAGGAAACAAGCTAAAAAGAGAAAATAAAGTTCTTGAAAAAACACATAAATCTTACTTTCCATAAAACATTTTTCTTAAAAATTTAAAATTTTCTTTTTTTGTTTTCTTTCAAAGTTGTGATAACAACACAGACGAGGAGCCTGTGTTTATTTTACACTAGCAAACCTGGGATCACGTCATCTGGGATTCTGAGATAATTTTCTCACAACCGCGAGCCCGTTTCGGAGACCTCGTATTTGATTGTAAAGTCACATAATCTCCGGTTGACTCACATAGATAAAAATAAAAATGTGAGCATCTCGGAGACCCGGGATTTCTCGGAACGTCCGACTGACCCACGTAGATAAAAATGAAAATGTGAGCATCCTCAATAGTACACCTAACATTTGACACCTTATTTGTATTTCTGTATCTTATGGTTTCGGAGGAGTAGTGGCCAAAAAAAATCAACTTTTCTTTTATATCGATAGATTATAATATCTGTATTATGACGAAATCAGTTAAATCTACATTACTTACTTAAGTTGTTTAAATCTGATTAATTTTAATCATCCCAAACCATGCGCAAATTAGTGGATATCTGAATGGATTAATATCCACTGTTATATAGCATTGTGTCTTTTCTAATTTTTTTCTATGGAAATTTATGTCACGTTATGCTAATATCTCGATAAGAGAAGGCACACAGAAAAAAAACGAATCCAATTAAAATTTGGGAACGTTCCTTGCCCTAAAATATACATTCCACGTTTCAAGAAGATCCATCAGTGGTTCAAATTATTAGAGTGACACACACACACACACAGACTGACTTAGTGATCAGATCAGGCTCAGTTTCCAAATAAAGTAGGCTAATAAAACAAAGATCAGAGGCTTCCAGGCATTTGCAACATTCAGTCTTTTAGATCCGTCTAGAACATGTACCAAAATTAATTAAAAAAAAAGGGGGACAATGAATTAATTAGAGCTGAAATCTCCTTCATCCAGAAATGTTCCATTATTTCATTCATCGCATTGAATTTAGGTCAGATTCGAATCAAAGAAATTCGCCTCGAAACGGATGTCTGAGGCGTGAAAGAAGACATCTAACAGAAGAATACATACCAGCAATTGTTAAGGATTCATTTTGGGAATTTAAAAGTTTAATTGATATTTCACTGCGGAAAACAGGTTGTCAAATTAGGAGTTTAGCTTTCTTAATAACCATCAGGTGTACAAGCAGAATAAAAGTCAATCTAGGAATGTAGAATTTCAAAATGTAGAATTTTAAGAAAAAGAAAAAAAATCATTTAATAATGCTTAGGGATCAATCCCGGGTTCGGTTCTCATGTGGGTTTCGTGATGGTGGGCGATCCGCGCTGGGCAGGTTTTCTAGGGGTGTCCCATTTCCCCTGCGAGCCCCCCCCCCTCCCAACCAAAGTTTCTCAGTCTTTCTCTCATCTGTCCTCCTTTCCGTGGGGTTGGCACAATAGATCTACTGGTCGCGGTTGGCTTCCTGACGCTCACTTCATCCATATACACTTCTGTTGTCACTGTCTTAATACGTAAGTTGCTGATTTTTGTAGATGTACACCGCTCTCTGTTTACATCACATGGATTTTCGGACAAAAATAGTGGCGCTGTATTGGAGTAGCGAACAACCGAGTTGCAGAAGTTGTCAATGTAAATAGCAATTTTCATTGCGATGACGTAACGTTCTTGTCTCCTACATAATAAGAACTGAAGCAAGTGTGGCTACAAATGGGTTCTAACAGTTAACCCAAAAAGAAAACACTGAGTCCGGATCCAGGTAGAGTGTTAACAAAAACCATGGCTTTCCTACCAGAAAAAAAACCAAACAAACAAACAAACGACAACAGTCCATAATGCCGGGTATCTTCTACTTTCGGATGCACTGGAGGTACTTACAACCCCTACTATTCACCTTACACCTCCTTCTCGGTATGGTATGGTAAAATCTTGCATTATTTTTAAAAAACAAAAAAGAAATTTCTGTTCAGAAGCTAAAAACCAGTCTTATTTTGAGCTTAAAATATTTCATGTTCAAGAAACGAATAAGTTAAATCTGAAGTGTTAATGACAACAGCGACACTGATGAGAATAACATTAATTTTCAGTAGATAATGGAACCCACATTATTTAGTATAAAAATAAAAGAGAACGACAATCCTTCTTGTATTTCTGTGGACCATTGTTAAGACACCTAAGAGTAATGCTTCCTCTCTGTTAGATAGTAGGACCAATGGGCAGTGACAATTACAAGTCCTTTTTGAGCTATTGGTAATCCCCTAATAAGAAAAAAAAAAAGAAACCAAAAGGTTTTGTTCACCGTTTCTAAATTCACAATTTATCTCTACTACATTTTAATATAAGTAGTTAAAAATCGTTAATTAACAGATTCCAGACTGTGTCTCATGAACAAGATGGCATCTATTTTCATAAGATTAGCAAAGCATATGTTGCTAAAAACTGAATGAAAAAGGTTTTTTTTTTTTAGGAACCAATCTTAATAAAACGAAATAAAAATAACTAAATAAGTAAAATGACAAAAATAGGCCTAACTTTGATTGCATATCGTAAAAAGTAAAAGGAACTTAAAAGTAATTGAGTGACTTCATTGATCGAAAACAAACCCAAAGCTGATTGCCGATATTTTACGTAATTATTATTAGGTAAAAATAGTAGTGTAGCGTTCGCCGCACGACAGATGGCGTAGAACGCATTTTTCATGATTTTTGTGATCATGGCCAGCATCATTTAAATACCTTGACAATTACTAAAAACTTCACAACTATAATTAAGGCACGTAAATTAAGCTTATTTTGTGATGATTGTTAAATGGCTAACATTGACATTGATGTAAGCTTTCTGTTTCATCACCGCCACAATGACTTAACACTATTAACTGTTCAGGGGACCAAAAAACAAGAAAGCATGCAATCTGTCGATATCAATTTGCTGATGATATATCGACAGATTGTTTGATCCGCCACCACATTTCAGATAGGATAAACTCTTCTTTGTATAATCTTATGCATTAGGAAAATGCCTTTGAACTTGAAAAAGTCATTGCTAATTTAATTTGAAGTCAAAATACTGTTACTAATTATTGAAGTCTAATTAATACATACGAGAAACCACTCTCGTGACTAAAGCTACAAACATATGTCAGAATTTTTTTTTTATAGCTACGGTGCAACATAAACATTGATATATCAGTTTATTAGGTTCACTATTCATCTCCATGTGATAGATAAACCAGCCTACATAAAATCAATACAGATGTCCTTCATTTTGTTTTATAGCCACCGGAAAAGTGTTCACTTCGTCAGACAGAATAACATTAAAATTCATTTCAAGTTAAGAACGTCGGGTTTATCGATTAGAAAAAGAAGAAACGTATTAGCTTTGAATCTGATTGCATAAATATGCTTCTCTTTAACTTTTAAAAATCAATTTTCAATTTCTCTTTAGTACCGTAAATCCACCTGGTTCCATTTTTCTAAATTCTACTCGATGTAAATGTAAACAACCTTGTTTAAAAGTCGCCTCCTTTTAAAGAAGAATGAAACTGCACACATTTTTGTTATTTTCAACAGTAATAACCAAATAACCATTAAAAAATTGTTAATGTTTCTCTGGTGTGCTTTTTCTTTTTCCATAGAGCTTCAACCTAAAGGGAAAAAAGTATATGGACATTTTTTTTCTGACTTGTATGTTTGTAGCTTTAGTCACGAGAGTGGTTTCTCGTATATATTAATTAGACTTTATTAATTAGTAACATTAGTTTCATTTCAAATTAAATTAGCAATGACTTTTTGAAGTTCAAAGGCATTTTCGTAAGGCATAGGATAATACGAAGAAGCATTATTAAGTGGCTACGAATGATTTCAGCAAAATGGTTTGTTTCTATTGTCTCACCGCAACTAAGGTCTCTCCATATATAGCACACTTGTAATTTCATAAATTGAAGAAGATCTAACAGAAAACAAAAATAATCTTCTTTAATATTTCTAATAATTCCAAAGTAAATTAGAAAACTTGGTGATTTAGTACAGTTTTTCGTTATTCGCGGTCTTCAAGTGGTTTACAGCCAGACCACTTGGACTGCTGATCGACGGTTGAAATTCCCATTGTGTACATTCTGACATTCTTCACATACCATTTCCATCAACCAACTGCCTCTTTGATATTCACTGTCACTTAAATAAAGGTGCAAATATATTTTTTAAAGTGCTTCCTACGTCAACCATAGATTGGAATGTTGCATGATGTGAACCGTGAATTTCCAACTATTTGATAGTGATATGTTTTGTGTAGATGTCGTAAACAAAATCACAACTCCTTTAACACAGTGTTACAAGAACGTTTAATCCATTAAACCTTTAATTCGCGTGGTGTGTTTGGGTTTAATTCCAGTAACAAGTTCGTATCCACAGGAGCCTTAACTTCGCAAGAAAAAAACGACAATTCCCAGAAACAAAAGCTTTGTGTTTGACAGAGAAATTCACTGTAATATACTCCAATTAGATCCTTTCCAATTGTGGACTTCGTTGTATGTCGCTTTTCCAAATGACATAAATCAATACATCCTTGCTTCGACAATTCCTCCTAATCTGTTATACATTCATCAAACGCAATACGTTGGCTTCTACTCTCATTAACTGCAGTCTTATTTTCCTGTGAGCTATTATTTGCTTTGTGGATTTTACATGGATATTTATTTGAAGTACTAATACAGTGTGCAGTTTTAGTAATAAATACTGTAAATTACAGAAAGTAAATTACAGACACAAATTTGCATAAGTTGTGGTTTAGTTGCTGTACCACGCCCTGATCTTTCCCATAATGTAGACTTTCGAAATACCGTTCTATTTCGAAAGCACAATATTTTATTGACGTAGAGTTTATTCCATATACCTTCAAGATGAACACTGTTAAGAAAAAAGCTTCGTGTAGTTTGCGTCTGACTGGTCATCCAGAAAAACAAAACAAATTATTTCAACTTCAAGGATTTTGCATGTATTAAGTAAAGAAATCCAGACTATTATCTCATCTTTTTATATATTAAATGCTATATATCATCCGGAGAATTTCTGGACTTCCTCAGGTTTCTTTTTAAAATTAATACTACATAGATTCAAATTTTTAATAATTACAAATAATTCCATGAGACTTTATCTTAAAACAATTTACAGACATTTTCATGCCATCTTTGTTTTAAACAATTTATAACAATTTCGATTTATTTTTAATACTTTTTTTAAACTTTCTATTGAATATTTATTCCACTTGCAAACCCTTGACACTTATTATAAACAGTTTTAATTGCATAAATAAAGCAAAAGGTTTGCAAGTGAATAAATATTCATTAGAAAGTTTTTTAAAAAAAGTATTAAGAAAAAGCGAAATTCACATGAAATTGTTGGAAATTATTATAAATTGTTAAAAACAAGACGGCGTGAAAATGTCTGTAAATTGTTTTAAGACTAAGTCGCATGGAATTATTTGTAATTATTAAAATATGAATCTATTGTATTATTAATTTTCAAAAAGAAGCCTGAGGAAGTCCAGAAAGTCTTTGGATGAAATATAACATATAATGAATAAAAAAGATGAAATAAAATAGATGAAAGATGAAAATAAAGTAAACGATTGGAGATAGTTTGAAGTAAAAACGGGATTATTCTTTGTGAAGGCGATGTAATAAAACGTATCCTTGTAACATAGAAATATACGCTTTGATACATTATCCCAATTTTAAAATGAAAGGGAATATTTCCCTGATAACCTAAATTTCGGGGGATCTACTTAATAATTACACATGAAGGGATTGTACTGTACATATTTTAAGAAACTTTTCAACGTGTATACATTTGGAAGGTTAAATTTAGTCCACAGACAATTTAAAATTATTGTACATTTCAGTACCACATTTCGACACTGGAAGTGCCTTCTTTAATATAACAGAGGTCAAGAGAATCAACCATTTAAATGAAGACGATCCCCCTGGGAAACCAAGGTACCCGAGGGACTGTCCATTTGTCTGTTGAGGGGTGGGAGTCTTACATTCTCCGAACTCAATGTTAATTTTATATCTAGGGCTTATCGAGTTACAAAACAGGAATATAACATTAATTTTAATTACCATGAAACAAAGTTTCTAAGTCATCTCACAATTACAATTTCTTCGTCATCCACATTACAACAACTATTTTGTAAACCGAGGGAAACACATTGTACTTTCCAAGAACGAAATTAAGAAATAAATAAATACAGGAAGAAAAATGGATATCAACCTTAATCATCGAAGCATTGGCCATAATAAGGATTTGAGCTCAAAATAAGCAAGAAAAACAAAATAAATAAGCAAAACCAGACATAACGGGGATTCGAAATGAATAATTCTAGCAACAACAAGCACTGTGTTTCGAGATAACGAATTATCCGTACCTTTCGTCAGTCAAACTTTAATAGGTGGATAACCTACGATATGTACGCGATTAATGTATATCTCTACAGAGGATTGTCTGCAAGAGTTAAGGAGAACTTTTTATTACTAAACTAATCCACAAATGAAACACATCTACCTTTTAGTATGAAAGTATTCACACCCACCAATCTCATGTAACAAACAGGCAACGCTTCGTTTGCGAACGAGTTCCCTTTCAAGATGTTGTTCGTACATCTTGCAATCCTGAGTTGTTAGAGCACGTAGTAATGCTTACGTTAGCAGCTATTTTAAAGAATTCAAACCATCGAATTGTCTAGGCTTCACCTGATTTTCGCAACCGGTTTTTCGGACACCACTGGTGTTACTCTTGAAACAAGACTTACAAAGGAGAGGACAAAGGCTATATATCAGGGATTTTAATGTCCTTTTGTGAGATGAAAAAACTGAACTTCTTTCAGTAGCACAAGAAGCTATTAAGCTAACATGAGAAAAAAAAAAACCAAAAAACATCAAATATCTCGGAAACGATAGGTTGTTGGACCACAAACCCTGGTATACTTCATGAGTACTTCCATCTCACAAAAGGGAATTAAAATCCCCGACATACAGCCTTTGTCCTCTGCTTGTTAGTAGTATGGGAATAAGAGGTGGATGACCTTTTTTGTTTATGAAATGATAAAAAATAAAAATTTTCTCATCTAAAGGTAAATTATTACCTCTTTTAATATGTTTATATGTTAATAGGTAAGCTAGTATCAAAATTAAGAATTTTGATTGCTGTGGTACTCGTCTTTAAAAATGCTCGAGAACTCGTGATCTAGACAATGCAAGCATGCGTTGTAATTTAATGTAACGTTACGTAGCGTACAAAATAAAAAGAAAAGAATAATAATAATAATAATAAAAAAACACTTTCTTTCGTTTTTTTTTTAAATGTTTATTTAAGTCGTACACTTACGTTTACTGTATTTTTGGTATTTCATTTTATCAGTCACCCTCTATCTATTGGCGTTTTTATGAAATTGTGAATGAAAATTTTGAAGTTAAAACGAACTTCCGTAAACCAAGAATTGCTGTATTACATAATTTGTTTGTCCGGAATAATCATTTCTTAACTGGTGCTTCCTTCCCACGCCTTCAATGATCACTTTTACTGATCGAACACCCACATATTCTGCAAGGTTGGTAACAACGTAGCGACATCAAAACGAAACAGTAAGTAGCGTGTGGCGGATGAGTGAGTTTCATTGATGACAGTTTGAAAATATTGCAGAAATTGGTTTTTACATCTTAACGCTGTTAAAATTAAAAATAAAAATAATTTGAATTAAATTTTTCAAAATGTAAAAGCTTGTTTTAAAATATGAACGCAGGTCATTTACAAAAGTAATGTTTTCAACATTAAATATATATATATATATATATATACGAATTTTCGTAAAGTTTTTCTTCTTTCCTTTGTCAAGTTTTAAATAATATAAACAATTTACAGATGTTAATTACCATGCCATGTTACACATTCTGGACATTATTACGAAATAACAATCAGAATAATACTACATTCATACGAAAACGAACCTTAACTTTTCATTATAATATCCATGTCATATCTATTTTCACTTCTGTTCAACCTTTGGCACAAAATATTCTTCAACTTATTCGTATATTCAAATATCACTTCCATATTATATTTTTACAAATTTTTAGTGTTTAAAATAGAATGTCTGAGTTGTGGGGGTTCTGATTTGGAGAGAGCAATAGAACAGTGAAAGAGAGAGTTTATGAACACGCAAATTATAGAAGCAGAAAGATAAATCGGAATTAGCAGAACATTGCTGTAATTTAAATCATAGTATGAGTACGGAAGTGAAAATATTGTATGGTAAAATGATATGAAAACTAGAAAAAATATTAAAAGTTTATTTATAAGAAATACAAAGAATGAAAATATCAATAGAAATGAAGGAATAGAAATATATAAAGAGTCTGTAAAATTAGCTAGAGGTATGATATTATCTAGTATGAATAAGAAACACAAAATTGTAAAAATTGAAGAATTGGTTTTTTAATGAATGAATAAAATTATTGAAATTATGATGTAATGGAAAGTTTAGGTTCGTTGTCATATGAAAGGGTTATTATTTTAAATTCTTAGTTTGTAACAATGTCCAGCATATGTGATATGGCATGGTAATTAACATCTGTAAATTGTTTATATTATTTGAAGCTTGACACAAAAGAAAGAAGAACTCTTTCCGAAAATTCGCAAATAAATATACAGGGTGTTTCGGAAATGCTAGACAAAGCGAAGAGATACGGCATACGGGTTTCCAAACGTCATTTTGAGTCGAAAATGTTCTAATGACATTTTGTTGTAGTAGTTTTAGAATTAGGAAATGAATGCTTTGGGAATGGTCCCTAATCGAAGAAAGCTCAGTTCACATAAGGAAGTGTAAGTAAATAAGGCATTTTCTTAAATTATCATACCTGAAATCAGTGATGACATTTGTTATCCGGATTGCTTTTTGTAATAAATATTTACCTTATTTACTTACACTTCCTAATGTGAACTGAGCTTTCTTTGATTAAGGACCATTCCCAAAGCATTCATTTCCTAAATCTAAAACTACTAAACAAAATGTCGTAGAACATTTTCGACTCAAAATGACCTTTGGAAACCCGTTTTTCTCTTTGCTTTGTCTACCATTTCCGAAACACACTGTATATGTTTTTTATATATTTGGTGTTGAAGATGTTTTGGATCTTACAATACGATAAGAAGAAACGATATAAGGAAGAGATTAAGTTACAAAAGTAATATTTACTGCTTGTTGCAAATAAGTTTCACTGTAATTTTATGAAGTTGATTATCAAAATTTGACAGAAATTGCTATTTTTGTCAATGAAGAAAACTACGAAAATGAAATTGGATAAAAATAGTGAAATACCCTTAACCCCTCAAGCAAATCAATATAAGGATAGAAAATAGGATAGTTATTTTCTGATTTAAAAGATTTCATTCCGTTTACATACCAAAATTACGATTTCATTTCTGTTACTTTATTTGGAAGGATTGTTTGCTAATTCGTAAGGTATTCATCTGTATAATCTTCTGATTATCACCTTACAAAGAGTCTAAATGTATAGGGTGTCTCAAAAAAATGCACTAACACTTTGATGTACTAACTATCGAAGTGTTAGTACATTATTTTGAGACACCCTGTATTTAATATTTGTTCGCTTTTGATGATTTTCAATCTTTACTTTGACATCGCTTACGATTTGACATTATATTATTCCTAATCGTATTTCAAACAAATGAAATATCAAACATATCCAAATGAATTCTACTGCAAACGAAGGAGTTAAATGGACTCGTCTCCTTGGAGACGGATTCTGTGAGAAATATTAATAAGTAATGAAGACACGGAGATTTGTAAATTCGTTTATTTAGACTACTTTTTTCTTTTTCGGAAGATTACTCCATCTTAACGAAAACCGCAATCTTTGACAGAATAATTGTCCGCGAGACTTCGCTTTAAAAGGATGCAGTTCAATCATTATTTATTTAGGGTTGTATAGATTTTGGGATGCCTGTTCGAGAAGCAGGAGGACTTAAAGTTCGGAGGCCCAGAGCTATGGAGATTTCGAATCAACTAGCCTTGCTTTCAAATGCTCCGTAAACAATGTGATCGCTTGAAAAACGTGTCACCTGTATCGATCAGGATATTAGATTTAGCCTAAGGTTTTTATACCTCTTGGAGGAAAACAATTTCACTTTAATTAATCGACGTTTCATAGTTAAATAATATAGAATCCAATTAACGAAATTCAAAAATAAGCATTAATTACTTCAATTTAGAAATGAAAAATACTCCTATTTGATTTATTGAAAACTTTAAGTAAATATCATCAAAATTAATTAGCCTTCTGAAGCATACAAATACAATTATATTTAAATTAAATAAATACACGAAATACTAAATTCAATCAATGCAATAATCCAGAAGTATAACTAAGTTGTATGTAATGATATTTTGATTACTTTGTTAATTACTGTACTTTATTAATTACAAGTAATAAAGTAAGTAGCACGTGTTTTTCACAGTCAAAATTATTTAATAAACTTAAAAATTCCATTAGTTACAAAATCTAATTTACAGATACAGCTTAATTATTATTCTCTATTAATAAAATAAAAACTTAAATTTTTTTAGTAACTTCGTTCGTATTAATAAGGAAATAAAAAATATTTGTTTAGATAAAAACTTAATACAGTAGTATTACTTTTAAGAATTTGTCGTTTTTTTTTTAAATAAAACATAATACATTTCAGTAAATTTTCTTAAAATTAACTGATTTTTTTTATTGGTAATTTGGAAAAAAAAATACGATTTTTTTTCTTCTTTTTTTTTAAATCGAATTTTAAAGTATAATAAAAGACAAAAATTGTAATTTTATTGCAGTAAATAACTTGATTTATAAAATAGAGCTTAGAATTGTATCACAAACACTAACATCCCATAAATAACAATGGAAGAGTTATGAATTGTATCCGGTAATCCTCCTTCCGCAATTATCTTCAAAAAACAAAACAAAAATTGTTGATCCTCTCCCAAAAAAAACAATTGACAACGGAGAAATCATCTTGAATACGGAGAAACATCTTGGTATTGATTTCTTAGAAAGTGAAAATGTTGTAAATATTAATGATTTCTTTAAAACAACAACAATTTACCAGAAATGCTTATAATTTTTTAAGAGCGTCAAAGAAATAAAGGTACCATTTCTGAATTATGTCAGGATAATGACGTAACAGAAATTTATTTCAGAAATTCGAGTAAAAATAAAAATAAAGTGATTCAAAAAAATCACAAAATTGAAAAAAAAAAATCAAGTAAACTGATATGAATTTAATTTTAATAATAAGTTATCTCAGGGACGTTTAAGAAAAACATGGGAGCTTCGTTTGCTAATAGATATTATTTTTTTATCTCACTTTGTTTAATTTTGGTTAAAAAAAAAATATTGAAAAATTATATCCAGTGGAACTTCAGTACGATAAAGCCTGTCACAAATAAAAATATTTACATCTCAAAATAACGGTTGTTCTGGTTTCTGTTTAACTAGAAGTCCTTTATTTTTTTCCTACAACAAAATTCGAGGCAAAAATGTTTTTATTTATGAAAGTTAAATGGAAAACAAAGAAATAATGAACAAGAATAAAAATGGCTTTAATGTTACTCTGAGATTTAAAATCTGATGATTTAAAACTGATGTAATAAGGGTGATGTGCAACGAAATTTCTAATCCAATCACACAGTTTTGTAGCATTATCCTTTTTTTTTTATTTGAACCTAAAACGTGAGAAATGGTGTAATGGAGCTTTAACGGTATAATGGTGACAGTTATGAAATAAACTGGGTGGTGTTTTCGTTTTTTGAATAACCCATTATATGGGTCAGAGGTGAAAAACGTGTGAAAATGTTATCCGTAGATATATAGTACGAAAACGGGATAAGAAAGCGAGGGATATTGTCCTTACCTGGCTCGGTGGCTGTGGCGCGGAGCGAAGTACGGTTCTGTTCCGGACCGGATAACACTTGCTTTTGGGCGAAGCACACGCGCGCGATTCCCGAGGAGTTGTAGTTCAGTCTCTCGTCGGTGCACGAGTTGGTCTGAGTGGAGATTCCATCACGGAGCTGCCTTCTGCGCAGTGTCGTCGCTAGAGGGAGCAGGCGTCGGCGACCTCCAAACACCTACAGCGACCAGAAAACGTCATTTTTACGAATGCAGCTGAGGTTGGTCTCTCAAATATTAATATTTAGCTTCTAAACTATTCATAGTGCAGCGGAGCAATAACAGAACAACCTTTTTGAATTTTACCGACTCAAACGTTTCATTTAGTTTTCAAAGATGAACTTATATAAATAAGAAATCGATTTTAAATCTGAATATTTAAACGAAATGAATAACAAATATATAATCAACAAACGTAAGCAAATCAAAATTTCATATTTTTTAATATTTTTAAAAATATATATCACTTTAAATGTGAATATATTAATTCAATATATTAAGAAAATTATATACATATATCACACAAACATACCGTTCATAAAATAAGATTCGTATAGTAACTTACATATATAGCTATTTATAATAGTTTAAAATCCCGTTCTATGGATGGTTTTATAATTAGTTAAATAGGCTATAAACAGTTTTCTAGTAATTGAGATGACGATGAAAATCCATGTTCCATAAAAGCTCTGAGAAGGATGATGAAAACCTGTTTTCCATAAAAACTCTGGAATGGAAGATGAAAGCCTATTTTCCATAAAAACAAGTAAAGGTCACGATAGCGTTACCGGAGTTACTGGTTCAGACCATGTGCATTCGAAAGATCTTCCATATCTAAGTCAACCAGCAAACTTTTAGTGGCAGACAGCCAGGGATACAGGAGCTAAGAGGGATACAGGATGTCAAAGTTAACATAGTGGCCAATGGGAAATCACTTGTAAGTCACTGCAAGAGGTTTGTCAGTAGCCTGCAACCTTAGATAAGGATGAGACAGACATAATAAGCACGTATTGATTGGAAAATAAGCAGGAAATTGTTATTGATCAGCTTCAAATCAGATATAATCGATGTGAAGTTCAGAGAACAGGGCGTGCAAAAGGCAGATACTCTAATCACTGACAAGTTAAAGGGTACGACTGCGTCACCGGAGTTGCCGGGCATCTGGCACCTTTCCTGAAAGTCCCAGGGGGAGTTCACTGGCAGAGTTTGCCGGGCAGACAGCCAGCAGGAGAGGAGAAGGAGACGGTCAAGTCCGGGAACAGGCCAGCCTGTCGGACACACGCAGAGCACTTCTTTCTGCTGCCGCTCACTTCTCTTTTTTCTCTTTGCTTTTCCACATCTCTCTCCTTCTCTCTCACTCGCCTTCTTACACTCTCCTCACACCGAAAGGTATTTTTTCTGTTGTGAAAGGTATTTTTTCTGTTGTTTTTAATGTTTTTCCTTAAATGTGCTCACTGTGAACAGAGTATCTGCCTTTTGCACGCCCTATTCACTGAACTTCACATCGATTGTATCTGATTTGAGGCTGATCAATAGCAATTTCCTGCTTATTTTTCAATCAATATCTGCTTATTGTGTCTACCTCATCCTCCGGTGATGCTATCGTGACCATTACTTGTGAGAAGGACGATGAAAGATTGTTTTCCATAAAAACTCTGGAATGGATGATGAAAATCTGCTTTCCATAAAAACTCTGGAATGGATGATAAAAACCTGTTTTCCATAAAACCTCTGAGGAGGACGATGAAAGCCTATTTTCCATAAAAGCTCTGGAATGGATGATGAAAGCCTATTTTCCATAAAACCTCTGAGAAGAACGATGAAAGCCTATTTTTCATAAAAACTCTGGAATGGATGAAGAAAGCCTATTTTCCTTAAAAACTCTAGAATTGATGATGAAACCCGTTTTCCATTAAACTCTGACAAGAACGATGAAACCTGTTTTCCATAAAACTCTGGAATGGATGATGAAAACCTGTTTTCCATAAAACTTCTGAGAAGAACGATGAAAACCTGCTTTCCATAAAATCTCTGGAATGGATGATGAAAGCTTATTTTCCAAAAAATCTCTGAAATGGATGATGAAAGGCTATTTTCCAAAAAAACTCTGAAATGGATGATGAAAACCGTTTTCCGTAAAAACTCTGAGAAGGACGATGAAAGGCTATTTTCCAAAAAAACTCTGGAATGGATGATGAAAGCCTATTTTCCTTAAAAACTCTAGAATGGATGATGAAAGCCTATTTTCCGTAAAAAGTCTTAGATGGACCATGAAAGTCTATTTTCTGTAAGAAAGACCTGGTTGTTTACAATGACTACTCTCAACTGATGATCGGTAATTCACTGTGAAATAGCTATTTTGGGATGACATTTGTAAACACTGGGTCGGAACTTTTAAATTTTTTTCGTCTTTCTTCATTTTGTTTTTTATTTGATATTATCTAGTATTTGATATTAGCAGCTTCAGGTGCCCTAGCAGATATAGTCGTTTAATACATACAACATAGTCTTTAAACAAATTAAAAAAATGAAAGAATATTCCTATATAAGCGATATGTCGACGATTTGTTCATTATAACTGAACAAAAAGATGTGGAAATCATTTTTGAAACTTTCAATAATATTAACTCAAAAATAAAGCTTACTATTGAAAAGAAAGATGAAAACAAAAGCCTGGCATTTTTAGATGTTCTAGTATCCACCCACGAATAATAGATACACTACTTCATGTTACAAAAAAACCAACGTCATTAAAAAAAACTATACATTTTAGTTCAACACAAAAAAAAACAAAATTTAATAATGATGAAAGTAAATAATGAACAAATTCCACAATGAACTTAAAACAATCAAACAGTTTTTTCTAAATAATAAATATTCGATAAGATTCATAAATGATAGTATCAGGAAAGCAACACAAAACATTTATAAAAATGACAAGATTAAAAAAAGTAGATAGTTGTTATATTAAACAGACTGATATTCTAACAGCTAATAACAGTTTTAACAGAATCCAATTAAATAATCGAAAAATAGACAATAAAACATAATGGAAACGAAAGGAACAGACACTGTTTCTACATAGGAGAAACCAGACAGAAACTAAAAAAAGAGTGTACTGTGCATATAAAAATTTTAATATTAATAGTTCTTTAATTTCTGCACATGCCACAAACAAGATCACTTCCCCTCTTTAGCGAAACAAAAGTTCTAACAAAATGCAATAATGATTTCAAAAGAAAATGTATAGAAAACTACTGGATTCACTTCTCAGACTCTTATAATAAACAACTTTCTAATCAAGATATGATGCACTATTTTAATTTCCTGAAAGATAAAAACAAAAAGATTGTAAAAAATACTAAGTTTATCTCAGAATTATGATTTTATTTTTTTTTTATTTTTTTATTTTTATTTTCACTCCCGTCTTTAACACACGATAGTGTTTCCCCCTCTCCCTCTTTTTTTTTTATCATTGTTTATCTTTAGTTAGACAATCCTTAGTTCCAATTTTTTCATTGGTTAATTTAACCACGAGGTCAACCCAGGTATATAAAAAAAACATCCTTTTCCCCATTAAGCTGAAGATAACCTGACGTTCAGTGGGTTGAAACTGTCCTGTTAAGCATCTTTATTATCCTTGCATTTAACATGTATATACACTGACCGGCCACTTTATTAGATACACCTACCTAGTAGCGTGTTGGGCCTCCTTTAGCCCTCAAAACAGCCTGAATTCGTCGAGGCATAAATTCAACAAGATGCTGAAAACGTTGTTGAGGTATTGCCTACCATGCAGACAAGAGTGTGTTACGCAGTTCCAGAAGATTTGATGGCGGTATAGGTTTGGAGCAAACGGCCCGTTTCAGTATATCCCACAAATTTTCAATCGGTCTGAGATCCGGGGACTGAGTGGGCCACTGCAGCATGGAAAAGTCATCGTCATGTTCCTCAAACCATCCCATAGTGATGCGGGCTTTGTGCACCGGCGCATTCTCCTGCTGGAAGTAGCCATCTGCATGAGGATAAACTGTTAACATGTACGGTTGCACTTGGTCAGCTATGATATTTAGATACACTAGCATCCTGACGTGCCTCCAGAGGTATCAATGGACTCAACGGGTGCCCGGAAAACATCCCCCACACCATGACACTGCCCCCACCGGCTTGAAGAGTTGTTGTGAGAGACATCATTTGTGCTCACAGCAGGGGTGTACCTAATAAAGTGGCCGGACAGTGTATTTTAATCGTTTTTTAATATGTGTGCTCAGCATTTTTTAAGCAAAGTTTATGACTATAAAGATTTCGACCCGCACACATTAAAAGATATTTTATTTGGTATTATCTAGTTTACTCTCCTAAGAAAGTGAAATTTATCAGATCACTCAGTCTATGCTCTCTCTGTTATTTTATGTTAAAACTTTTGAATCACTGGACGGACCTTCTTGAAACTTCGAATGTATCTCTAAGGACCAGAGACATTTATATTTTAAACCTTTTCCAAATCGCATGAAGAAGTCTCCTCTCGGAGAAGAAACTAGTTCGATTTATAGTTTTTTTATGTTTTATATTAAATAACTTTTAAAAGTATTCAGGTGCTTAGTCATTGATTTTAATGAATAAACAATATTAGATAATAAGTTTTAATCTCCTTTTAGCTAATTCATTGTTTAGAACGTTATTTGATATGATGAAAATTAATCCGATTTCGATAAATTAAGTACGGAATATGGATTTTATTTTCCCAGGAAATGGAAAATTCGTCTTATTACTATTCGGAAGATATTAGAATTTAAAAACACATGGGTTTTTCACTTTGCACTACTTAAAAAAAAAAAAAAGAAGAAAAACAATGAAGAGGTGTTAAGAAATCACGTTAAGGTAAGTAGGACTTTTTGAATGAGAAGTAAAGTTTAACGTGACATAAAGACGAATGGAACAATGCTTTTAACTAAATACATCAGTCTGCGGTAGACATCGACGGGAATCCGGAACAACTGTTTCATCGTAATTAGCTATCATCAGCCGTACTCTCGATGACAAGCTCAGGCCGCACGGAAAGTTCTGGATTTCACTCCCACTTCCGGAAGTGGCCTCCAAACAACAAAAAGAACCATCAAAAAAATAACAAATGATAAACACAGGCTTCTGCCAAATTCTTCTTGGCTTCTGCCAAATTCAAAGGCATTTTAGAAAAGGATCCAAAAAAGGGGGCCAAAAATCCAAACAATAAACGATTGAACGAGAAATAAAGTTTTGTCTGTGTTTATCATCACTGTTATTTATTTGATCGTTGTTTTTGGTTGTTTGGAGGTCACTTCCCGGAGCCGGAGTGAAAACCAGGACATTCCGCGCAGTCTGAACTTGTCATCCAGGGTAAATCCGGCTGATGACTCTTGGTAAGGATGAAACTGCTGTTTCCCGACGATGACATGCTGGGCGGAAGTGGTTATGTTTCGTCTTTATTTGAGTTCTTGGAACGTCTTGTTGAAAGTCAAGAAAACAACGGATGATTCTCCTTATTTTTTATAAAAGCTATCAAAACCAGACGCTATTTTGAATTTGTTTCTCAAAATTAATTAATCCTCGGATTTACTTACGTTTCATGAATCCAATTAATTTTAATCAGAACAACAGCAATTCATTGGATGACCCATTAGATACTCAATGGTTCAATGCTAATGTGCTTTTCAATGGTAATTCATTTTCATATTAAATTCATTATTTTTTTATATAGACACTGAAATAAAAAAAAAATCATTTATAAAAAAAAAAAAATCAACTACATAAAAATTTATATCGCCTCTTTTTACCACGTTTTTATTCACTGTCTGGTTTAAACTTTGTAATCAATTTTTAAGTCATTTCCCATCGGTCAATCATGTAGATGCACACTTGCTTATGTCTGCTGACAATACCATAATATACTGATATATTAATATATTTTATACTCCGCCAAGGCAATACTTCCTTCCGTGTGCCATTACTACCGAGACCAATATCTCTAATATTATATAAAGGAGGTTTGTTTGTTGGTTTGTTTGTTCGCTATACACTCCTAGGCCCTATCTGGAGCAAACTTCGAAGAATTACTCTTTAGGATCCTGCGGAAATAACGGACTACCTTGGAACCTGGACACACCACCCCCAGGGGATGAAGGGGTGAAATCCATAAAACAGCGCCACAAATGCACCAGATGGTGACAATGACAACTGCACAAATATTGTTGTGCAACAATTGGAACTAAAATATTGGTGTGCTTAATAGCGCTGCACATGCACCTGGTGGCAACAATGGGAACTACACAAATATTGTTGTCCAACAATCGGAATTAAAATATT
>JAFIDM010000006.1:41112133-41151700 GCA_023159025.1 Thereuonema tuberculata
TTTCTTGTTTTCATCTACTTTCTGTCCTCATCTGTTTCTTGTTTTCATCTACTTTCTATCCTCATCTGTTTCTTGTTTTCATCTACTTTCTGTCCTCATCTGTTTCTTGTTTTCATCTGCTTCTTTTCTTATCTACTTCATATAATAACTTACTCACTACTTTCATCTATTACTGGTCTTCGCCTACTTCTTATCTTCACCTCTTCACGATGTTCTTTCCTTATCTGTTTCTTTTCCTTTCTTCTCCTATTACCTCTTCCCTTGAAGAAAAAGGGAAAACAACCCACCCTTAGCATTCGTCTCCAGCACAAGATCTCAAAGATTTCCTGCTTTAAAAAGGTCCCATACTTTCGATGCCTAAAATGCTACTCAACATCATTGTCCTTGTTAGTACCAAACGAATAAAGTTAATAACAATATCAACAACTTTTTTTTGGCTTGCAATCGTTATAATGTACCGCACACCTTCATACTTACACTGTCTTACTTGCACCGCACATCTTCTACGGCTACTTAAAGCATTGTAGACTAACAATTTTATTTTAATATCATACCAGTTAGTCACAAGTGAAAACTATCTATGTAAAAGAAAATTGATTTTTTTCTGGCCCTATCTCCTCTGAAACCATAAGATACAGAAGTACAAATAAGATGACAAATGTTAGATATAGTATTGAGAATACTCATATTTTCATTTTTATCTACGTGGGTCCACAGGACGTCCCAAGGACGTGCCGAGACATCCCTGATGTCCGAGGCGGTCTCGCGGATTCTCACAGTTGCATTTTTATCTACGTCGGTCAACCGGAAGTCTCGTGTCTTACGATCAAACGTAAGGTTTTCGAGACGGTCTCTGAGACGCGCTCGCGGACTGTGAGAAAGCGGTCGCGGTCACGGGTGGTGAGAAAATTATCTCAGAATCCAAGATCACATGATTACAGGCTTGCTTTTTTAAGGGGGAAACAACTTGATAAAGGATCTAGCAGTAAGATGATCCGAATACGTACGTTTTATTATTATGTTTTAATTTTTAATCTTTTTAATTCTGTGCGTTGATCATTGGATGTTTAAATTAAAAATATATTTCTTCCATTTCATCAATCTGTTCAAAATTCTTCAACGATATTTCGCGAAAACTATCGTTCCGCTTTGTCAAGTTTTTCGCAAATAAAATAACAATAATAAATACTAATTGTAATGTCAACAATGTATATGCAATGCCTGTTCACTGTATCATTAGCAACAATCAAATCATTAGCAACAATCAAAACAATCACAATAATCGCAATAATTGCGCCTTTTGCATTCGCAGCAATTACTTTTATAATAATAAGGAAATTAAAGCAATACATAAATTAAACAAATGACAAAATGAACAAGTTTTGGAATAACTAGGGAATATTATCGCAGTTTAAGGGTAGATAAGGAGGAATGAAATTCTGAGGAGCAATGAAATTTTCAGATATTAACTTTGAGATAGCATTAAAATTTTTCTTATAATGTATGAGAAGCCATTGCGAAGTATTGTGATTGGTTTACTAATTGCTATCTCTGTATTGCCACATTATATTCTGGAAATGAGATAATGTATTGCTATTCACTATGTAACCTCTTTTGCTGATACATGGGTAACTTTTAACAGTACAGGCTTCTATCGTATACCTTGTGTGTTTGTCTTTGATTTTGAATAAAATCTCTACAATTGGATCCGGATTATGGTTTTCATTAATGCAGTGTTCCGCCCACTCCGACGCTTTTGGTTTGTTGTTCAGGAAAGCTGCAATATGCTCCTGTATTCCCTCTTTTAAGGTTTTTCCTGAATTACCAAAATAAATTTTTTGATAAGTTCTACATTTTAATTTAAAACAGTACCAACGGTATTCCAAATTTCATTGAAATTTATTGTTGACATTATGATTGTGTATATTATTGTTATTTTATTTTCGAAAAATTTGACAAAGCTGAACGATAGTTTCCGCGAAATATCGTAGAAGAATTTTGAACAGATTGATGAAATGGAAGAAATACATTTTTGTTTTAAAAGATATTAATTAAAAAAAAATACATCGTAATAAAAAACGGACAAGGAGTACAACACAACAACTTACCAATCTGCACGTGAAGTGAATAACGAATGGATAGTGACCAACCACACATTAAAGTAAGGGACGTGATTGGTCACGATCATGATGGGCATTCTTTATTTAGTGATTTCAAACTTTATGCAAATAACTTGAGTCGTGTTGTTGGGGATTGACGATGCAACTAAACCGTCTTCTCAATTCCTTCTTATCATACTCGAAATTATAAAATAAGAAAAACTCCTTTGAAATGATAAACATCTTCTTCAATCCACACGATATTTCAATTCTCTTAGCGAGAATCTTCTTGAGGTTTATGTTTGAGGAGAAGAAAAACTTTCTTCTTCTTCTACAGCTTTTCTAATCGTTAAGAATACAAAGTTTAAAAATTTATAAATATTAAATAATCAATTCTCGGTTAATCATAACAAAACTTTGTTTGAAATAACTGATTAGTCTTATTACTAAAGATAATACAAACAATACAAAGCTTTGAAATATCGCGTGGATTGTAGAAGATGTGGAGTAGAGGAGTTTGTAAATTTAATTTGATTTATTCGTGATGATTTATTTATAATACAAAGCTTTGTTCAATACACTCATTTCACAACAGTACAAAATTTTGTTCAAATTTCAACCACTCCACAATTGTTCTTTTCAAAATTCAATATTTACTGTGAAGCAGCTGTTTGGAGATGTCCCTTTTGCACTTATTTAGGTCCATCTTTTAATGTACAGTCGGACCTCTATTTAACAAACCTCTATTTTGCGAATTTCTCTATTTTGCGAACTTTTCTTTGGAACCAAGAACATTTTGCTAATTTCTTCGTAAAATAACCTCCAAATAGCGAAGTGCATTTTCTATTTAACGAACTTTTTTGTGGTATCTACTTTTTTTTTCTCCTTGATATGTTTTTATTATCAACATTCCCTTAGAAGAATTGAAAGAAATGTGGATACAGCTGAGGGAAAAAAAAGAAGTTAACGATGATGTGCTGATTAATGATTATCTTTCTCTTGATTTTGAAGTTGAGACCTCGGAAACACTAACTGAATTGGGTATTTTGGACAGTGTGAAAAATAAAAGCAATAGATTAATGAATTGCGATGAAGATGAAGATGATCAAAATGGAAATGATCACGATGCAGAAGTCATAAAAACCTTCCTATGATGAAATGGTAAAATCATGAAGGTGTTTTTAGTGCATTGCAAAGATGCGAGACTTAACTATGAGCGAAAACATTTTTTGCAATTCATTAATCTATTGCTTTTACCTCAAACAAAATTAACAGACTTTATTAGTAAAATTTAAGTACGCCTGTGGTAATGTATTCTTCATGTCACTAAAATTATTACGTTTTTTAATAATATTTATTGTTTATGTATTTTAAATCTGTTTTATGTATTTTAAAGTAATTTTAAAAGGTGAATCTCTATTTAACGAATTTTCCATATAACGAACTTTTTTTCGGGATTTAGCGACTTCGTTAAATAGAGGTCCGACTGTATTTTTCTTTATTTTTCATATCTTATTTAATATTGTCAAACGCCACATTGTTTACTTTCAAAAATTTATCTTCATTAATGCATGGTTTCCAATTTATTATGCAGGGCCCCTTCCATCACGGGCCCTTCTTTTGGGCCTGTGGATTAAATAAGAATGTTTATCAGTTCATAGGAGTTTTTCTTTTATATCTTACAACTTAACTGTGTTCATTGGAATTTACAGGAAACGTGAAAGGCGAGGAATGTCTGTAAGTTGTCATTTGAAATTTAGCTCAAGATATTTTGGCACGTTTGGGACTTACTTTCACCGTCATTTGTTTGATTAACAGAATAGTTAAAAAATTGTGTTAATCCCTTGAGGAGGATAACTGAATCTCTCAATACTTCTACACAACTTTCTACGTTCAGTCTAATTATCCATTTTCATTTCTATCTTACTTTCTTTTTTTTTACAACTTCCTCCTTCCTGATGAAAAACATTATTTTTTTCTTTACTCACCTTGTGTCGTTCTTAATTTTGAAGACTTTCCGTCTTGGGTTTTAATTGGTTTCTGTCTCTTGAAATTGAAATGAATTGCAAACGCTGTTAAATAAGTGACATCCTTCTCTTTGTGCAAATTATTATACAATCTTAGCTTCATTAAGATTCATTTGGGTGACAGGAAACAATTTCACTGCGGAAAATGACATTTCGATCGAGCAGCAGAAATTGAGTGGTAAAAGAAGTCAGAAATCGTCAAATGTTAAGGATTTTGTGTCTTTGCACTGTGGTTTTTCTGAATGACTTATGGTATTGAAGAATCTGGGTTTTCATATTACATTTCTAATAATCTGCAAACTGATAGTTTTCGGTAATATATAAAATGAAGTATACTACAACCTCGTTTATCCGACCCTCGTTGATCCGGATCTCCGGATAATCCGGATCAGATTTGTAGACATTTTTTTAATTTTTTTATTTAATATACACATAGATAATAATTTTAACTTTGATAACAAGAACATAACTATAAGTACGCCAAACATTCGCTTGATTAAATATACAGTTTCTGCATAGATTATACAATAAATTATGGTAATAAAATATTTTTGTCAAGTTTAAGAAAGCTTTACTAGAGTAATTTTGTTACAAAACTTAGTTTTTTATCATAATAAACGGTAAATCTGATTATTTAAGGATTTGTTTTGCTCATTATCCATATTACCCGGATTTTCGATTTGCCGGATTGCCTTTGGTCCCAGTTAGTCCGGATAAATGAACTTGTAGTGTACTTAAAACCTTTAGTATTTGTAGCATTATTCTACGACTGATAATGAACTGTGTTTGATCTTAAATTGGCATAAGTTCTCAAACTGACTTGACTCTTGCTGACGATCTAACCGTTTAGCTGCTCCGGGACTTCTTACGTCATGAACTACCATTGTTGTTGGCTCAGTTTTTTCTTTTCCATTTCAGGCTAGTTCGATACATTTCACTAGATCGTTGTGCTTCAGCCTTGTTTGTGTCAAGACTGATCCGCTGATTCTGAAATGCTTCTGGCAGTTGTTATACATTCCGCGATAGTTTTTTTTTGTGCTAGTCCGAATATAAGATAGTTACAAATAAAAGACTGACTGAATTATTAAATTGTAGATTCCACAAAAGATATAGGCAGCGTGATATAAGGATATTCAAAAAGTTGTCACGCCGCCGAAATCTTTTCTGAGATCTAAACCCCTTTAATTCAATGTCTTTTATTTAAGTAACTCTTCAGTAGAATATTTCTTTAGTGTACCGTTCAAGCAAGCATATTTTTAGTAATTTTAGACCCGCTCCTTATAAGCTAAAATAAGTGCCCCCAACCCCCCTTGTGCTTACGTAAGATTTGCCAAATCGTTAACAGTAAATACCACTGAGCAATAAATTAAAACAGTCAAAAATAACATCATATTCACTCCTGAATTAGAATATAACAAATTAAATATAAAAGTATACCTGAAATATTGAGGAAAAAGGGTAGGAGCATCAATCCCAGTAGCGATCGCATAATGCCCCACGGCTTCTACACAGAGCGAATGTATGAATCACATAAAGGAAAATAGTAATGCGTTACTTATTTATTTCTATTCGTATGTTAGTTTTCCACCTAATATTTCTAACGTAATCAGGAAAATTTACCCTTAAGAATCGCAGCGATACTGTGATTGTGCTTTGAGGAGTAGTAAACAGGTCCGAGAATAGTTCCGAGAACTTTCCTTGCCATGGCCACCACGCACCCCAGATCTCAGACAATTCTCTGTGGGGAATCATTAAACAAGAAGTCCGTAAACAGTGGTACGTTTCCAACATTGAATTGCAGATTGCTGTGCCTCACGACTGAGACGTCACAAATGCTAGAAAATGAGCCAACGGACCAGGAGACGCATCCGTCTGTGCAGAGACCATGAAGATGTTTTGGATCCATAATAGGCACATCAAGTCATTTGAAACCCAGTTTACTGATAGGGATGAAAGGACTTTTCACTGTAGATATTTTACACAGCAGAATTGAAGAACGACGCTTTAGTTGAGATCATTTTGAAAGTCAAGCTTTTTTTTTCTTTGCCTGAGCCTCGATTTGACACATTTCTGGAATCAACACTTTTATGGCTGCACAAAAGCTGGTCCATAATAGCTTTTCCTCGAACGAAGTATCAATGGACACAATTAAGCCTCGGGGGCGTATGAAGCCAACACACGACTTCCTGGTCCACAGCCTCCAATGAATAAGGAATAGAATAGCACTGTAATTAAAAAATGCATGAAAAAAAATTTTATGTGTGTTAAAATTTTTAAAGTTCTTGAATGGAGCCAACACACAAGTCTAAACAAAAATTAAGTTAAAAGTTCAAAAAAACATAAATATTTACAATTAAAACATTTAAAACATTACAATTAAAACATTACAATTGTAAATATTTTATGGTTTTTTTAAACTTTTAACTTAATTTTTATTTAGACTTGTGTGTTGGCTCCATTCAAGAACTTTAAAAAAATTAATTAAAATATGCATTTGACAAATAACTATAAAAAAGAAAAATAGTTGTAAAAAAGAAAAGATTTCTGAAAAATGAGACATCTGAGAAGCAACGTGATATTAATGCCAACAATTCAACTCAGATAGTTTAAGGATATACAGGGCTTTTATAAAAACGAACTACTTGATTTCTATCATCAGCACCTATGAGCGTAAGTTATGCTAAACCGGAAACGTGCCTGATATATGTTGTGATTTCAATTCTCGAAACAGCGTGGACCAAATCTCGAAATAGTTCGTTTTTGAAATCTCTAATCATCTAGTTAAAATAATATATTTAGTGGTATTTAGTTTGGGGTTTTTGTTTTTTCATACGACAGTGAGTGGTGAATGTAGTTTTCAAATTGTATCAGTCCCGCTACAAATTCTGCCACGTTTTGTAGAAACCTTAATGTGCCGACCATGTGGCGACTGAGCACCATGAGGAGAATTTCGGACTATTTTCCTACATCTAAACTCAAGTGTTTCATCAAACTCAAGTGATTCTACAATCGATTTAAGTGCGGGATTTCCAAATGTACGTGATGTATGCGAAGTGCGATACCTCGCTCCCCACTTTCGTCAACTTCATAACAATAGCGTACATAGACATTTTATTTCGTAAATAATGAGCTAACTTTGAAAATTTCTTAAACTCAGAATCAGAAATTGTATTTATTACTTTATTTTTTTGGAATTTTGTTCCTTCAAATAGGTTCCGGAACGCCGTTCCGGCGCGTTCCGTCAGAAAAAAAAAACCACCCGAGTACGTAGGTTTACAAGTTTCAGATTACTTTAATCTCCTTTTCGTATAAGATGACCGTGTTTCCATTAGGACTTAATTCATGCGTTCTAACAATTTTCACATTAATCTCATTTATTTTCATACATCTTACATCTAAGTAAATCCAATTGCTCAAACTTGTCTCTCTCTCTTTCCGCTGGTTAGCGACCCATTCGGGAGCTATTGCGTTTGTCCTTCCATATCTGTTTCCCCCCTAACAACTCCCGAACGGAAGGTCGGATCGGCAAACGAACTTCACCATCGTGTTCAGAAGAAGAAACACTGTAGGAATAGGGGAATTTATTTCTGCCTATCCGGAAAAATGAGGACACTGTCGAATGTTTGTTTTTGCAATTTTGGGAATATTTTGCTCGACAACTACTGATCCGATCAACTTGAAATTTGGATATGCTTCAGTTTAGTGTTTCTACTATATGTACAATCTATATTTTTAGTCGACCGTATCTATAGCAGTTTGCGGAAACAGTCGACTGTGTACGCATTTTTCTGGATAGACAGAATTAAAAAAAAATTAAATTAAGGCTTATCCAAATGTCAAGTAGATCGAGTCAGTAGTTGTCCAGGAAAAAAAATCCCAAGTTTTTTTGTTTTTTTTTTCTTGTATTTCTCTGGCTCTTCTCTCATTGCATCACACACGCAGAGGGAGTGATAAAAGATTGAATTTGAATTTATTCTGTTTGAATAAAAATACACACACATTTAAAAAATATTTAAAAAAAACATATATGTAAAACATTAAAACACAATTAATTTCGACAGTATGACCATCTGTCTTTGTCAAGTGCAATAGTTACATTAGTCCTCTCATTTATATACAAATACTAAAAATTACATCCACATATTGAAATTTGTAATTTATATGTAATTTTTAGTAATTGTATAAATGGGAGCACTAATGTAACTATTGCATTATCCAACACTGTTTTGGAAACCTATAATCTTCCATCTCAAAAATCTTCCTAATAAAATTTACCGCTTTTTTCAATTGAAGGATAAACACTTCTTCAAAACCAATTCCGTTCTCAGAATATAATTTGGGGTATTCCAAGTTAATCCTAAAAGAATTTTGATGTGATAAAAGATATTTAACAATAATTTGAATGTAGTCCCCGTGGCTTCATGGATAAGACGTCTGACTTCGGATCAGAAGGTTGCAGGTTCAATTCCTGTCAGCGGACGTTTCAATGTAGAAATTATCTTTCATTCTGTTGATTTCAGAATGATTTGTACATGCTTATACCAAAAGTAACATGGCCCTATACCAAAACAAATAAAAACACACACACACACGCAAACACAAGAATTTTGTACATACTTTCGTACAAATTGATTAATTAATCAATTCGTAAAATCAGTTAATTAATTAATATAACACTTTTGATTATTAGCTGCTAATATTTGGTGATTTGTTTTTCCACGACATTTCATGGAATCAGGCACAACCAAGTTCATTGTCCTCTGTTTTATTTTCATCAAAAACCTCATTTTCTGTTTTGTTGTTGTTGTTTCTGATTATCTGTTTTTGAAAAGACTTAGCGACATCTAGAAAGAAATATGTCACTGAAGACAGACTTAGTGATTTGCTTCCTGTTTACGATTGGAGTGAATGACTTAAGAGCGTTTTTTGTTTTTAGTTGATTAAGGAAAAGGTCGACAGTTGGCGCTGCTGTCGCTTGTAAATGTTAACTTTTTGGCATTAACTCCCAAAGAAAAGCTTGTTCTTATCAATTATTAAAAAATTTTCGGTTTATGGATGATATCGAATTTTTTAGTTTGTGACGGTTAGAGAGTTTAGATTATTTAATACTAACATTAAGTTTACGATGGAAGAGGAAAACAACGGATAATGAAATCCAGTCCTAGATATTTTATTTAACAGAGATATTTATAGAGTAATTCAATCTAAACATTATAGAAAGCAATTTCAAAATTTTTTAGATTGCGCATGATAGATCTATTTCCATAATAAAAAGTGATAATTACAAAGTATATAAGGAGATTAGATATAGATAATAGCATAATGTAATTTTGATGAGCAAATAAAATATATGAAAAGTTTTTCGGCTCCTTTATCTGTTGGTGGGTGTAGAGTTCTTCCTTTTACTACAGCTTTTTGGGATGTAAAGTTTTTCATTATTTTGACTAAAGTTACACAGTTAGAAGGATTTTCGTATTTCGACGTAAAATTAGTTCTGATACACATATTTTTTCTTTCTGTTAAATGGATTATAAATGTTAGATTAAGTGTTTAATATCTTCTGATATCCTTTTTAAAAAAGTCAAATTTAAAAAAAAAAATATAACAATAAGCCTGTATTCTTTCTTCAAATGGTAAGAATGACATTGGTGCAAGATTTCATTGCTAGATCATCGTAACAATGAATTTGTCTGTACTCGCCCCCTCCCCCCCTCATCCGGGAAAGAATACGACTTTTTTTCTTTTTTGGTTGAATGATATCAACCATCTTAACCCCAAAATCCTGGTTATACCTTTGGACACCATTATAAATCTTATCTAGTAGTCAGTTACTGATGAGGATATGGAAAACATCTCATTTCTTATTTTTTTATTTTTTTTTTATTTGGATAATTTGGTAGGTAAATTATTGACTATGATTGTAGCGAGAATTTAGATTAACTAAGATTCGAGTTTTTGATCTGTTCGTATTTTTCTTAATATAATAAGGAAATCCTTATCTTTCGTGAAAAACATGTTGAAACATGATCTCAGTCAACCCTACTTAAAATAACAGATCTTTTTTAACGGACAGGTAGATCAACACAATCAAATATAAGAATTTTGAGAGGGAAGATAAATTCTAATAAACACTAAAGGATCGAGATATTTTTTTCGTAAAAACTTATAACGAATAATTGAATGTCTCGTCTCGTCACTTAATGTAAGGGCCTCTTATTATTCCAATTCCCCTTTGAAGAATGTAACCGTCCACTCGCTTGATTTGAGAGATCTTCGGACACAGCCACTTAGCAGTAGTGGTTGCAAATGAAATTTTGTTTTAAATGTTGAGGTGGTAATAGTAATTAAAAACTGAAGTGATTTCGTGAAGAGATTTTCCACTTTCTATCTTTCACCATTTGATGAACTCAGATTGCCAAAATCTGTCTTCAACATTGCAGAATAAATGTTGCGACACGAAAATATTGCACAACAAATCTTCTGTATAATGATTATAGCAATGTTAAGTTTCTGTATCATCCTTGTCTAAAACGAAAAAAAAAAAGAAACTAAAACCTACTTCTGTTAAGTTATTTTTTTTTTTAATTTTAAATTGAGATAAGAACAAAAACGAAAACCTCACACTTATATTCTAAATATCAAATCTACTGAAAGGAAACAATAAATTTAAATTTCTATTTTCTGAAAAAAAAATTAGTTATATCGCGTTATTTACTTGAATGCGCAATTAACATCCACGCGCAATTAAGAAATAGGAATAAATTATTAGGAATTAATTCTTCCTATTATTAAAGCAGTGAGATATTGTCACAGTTTATTTGTAAATATTTTTAGATATTACTTATTTATATTTTTGTAGAAAAATATCTGTATTTTATTAATTTTAATCGTTAACCGTTATTTGTTTTAAGGCATTTGTTTTTGAATGCGTGATATTATACTCGAAAACGGCCGGCGAGTCCGGTTCGAAACCTGGCTGTATGATTTTTAATGTATTGAATATTTTTAAATAGTTTGTGTGTCCTGCTTTTTTTGAAACTGTTCTGTTAATTTTACACACATAAAAATCTGCAATCAAACTCTTCTACGTAAAATCTATAAAAACCCATGTTTTAGGCTTCTGAAAGACGCCTTATATCCCCGGTTTGTCTGTCTGTGGACACATATCCCACAATGCTTCGCAACGGCTTCTGTTAGCTCAGTTGTAGGTGGCCCGACTGTTGAATGTTGTAGGTGGCCTGTTAGCTCAGTTGGTTAGAGCGTCGTGCTAATAACGCGAAGGTCGTGGGTTCGATCCCCTCATCAATTTGTTTTTTTTTAATCATTAATAGAAATTCAGTGTATTAACAAGGTTTGAGTTAAGAATGACGATTATTCCATATAAATAGGGGTGGGTAAGATAGCGTGAGTCGCAAAGAGACTCGTGCGAGCATTTTCTAGACCACCCCGGCGAAGTCTATTCTAAAGTAAAGGTGACTCAGAAGCCGTTGCGAAGCACTGTGATTAGTTTACAAATCACTATCCCTATCTTGTTTCATTTAACAAATTAATTCAGTTCAGTTCCAGAACTTAGCTCGTTGTTTTTCCATCTCAACGACTCTCCCGCAAACGCCGTTACAAAATTAACAGAAATAACAGAAATTCATTGTTTACATTCTAATGCTTTTACAGTAGACACTCGCTAATCCGGCACGTTCGGGACTTCGGCAGTGACGGATTACCGAAAATGCCGGATTACTGAGCGCCGCCTAAAAATAGCCGTTATTGCGAGAATAGCCGAAATAGAGAGTCAAAAGGGCTATTAATAGGTATCTGGCCATTTCTCCGTGTTCTATTGTGATTTCTCTGATTTCGATAGTGATGGAAAATGTTAAAACAAAACAACCAAATATATATGCTGCGCCCGGAAGGTTTATTCAGTGTAAAAAAAAAAAACCCTTAGACCGATGCCGGATTATTGAATGTGCCGGATTATCGGATGCCGGATTAGCGGGGTTTTACTGTAATTGGGAATTTTTGAGCCATGGTGATTACCCGAAATGGAGCCATTTAGAAAGATTTCAAAAAAAGGTAGATCGTTCCTTGTTCTCGAATATGCATACCAAGTGTCAAGAAGACCCATCCAGCAATTCAAAAGGAGGACATGTATAGACTTGTATAAACATGTATAAACTTGCCCACATAGACTTCTGATTGGATGAGCTTCATTTTCCTATAGACTACAGAATAAATAATAAACACGAACACTTAAGGAAGCGGGGGTTTCGTATATAGGATCTTGCACTGTGCATCTGATGGTTGTGCGTGTCGTAATGCAATTAGAGATACTTCATGGCTAAGTGGTGAGCTCCAGGGAGACGGTTTCGCTTGACAACCTATGCAGAAGGAACTCCCGTGACTCTCAATTAGTTCGGCAATCAAGCGAGCTATAGGGAACCTTGGTGATTATTCAACCAGATGTCGCCAATTGCAAGCGGATTTCCGGTCGGGAAATTGTCCAGGATATATCAATGAACGCAAAAAGAGCTGAAGAAATGAAAGTAACAGGCTGAAGGAAACGCAATGTATGCAGTTCTCAAAATGTCTGACAGATTCGTGAGAGATAGTTACAAGTCAACAGTCAATGTTTGGAAATCTGTATTGTAAGGTCCTTGAAGAATATAAAACCTACATTCCTTTAACATGTTATTCTTAATTTATTTTTTTTTAAAGTAGTGCAAATGATTAAGAAGTATATATTCATTTTGAAATTTCAGCATCTACTGAATACAAAGTAGAATTTTTTACTAACAAATCCCGCATTAAAATAGATATGACAGCACGTTAAACCCATATATTTAGCTTTGTTGCGGCCTTTGTGTTTTGTCTTTTTGTTATTTATTGTAGTTCGCCTACTAGTTGTAGGGAACATTATCGATATTGCCTCTCGGCTTTTCGGGATTTATTTTCATTGCCTTTTGCCTTTGGGGAAGTCACAGCCAGTTTGGCTGATGACGTTACCTTAGGTCTGCCTTTCTGATTCATTTTTATCGAGGAGGCAGGCTAGGGCTGACGATCCAGCAGAATGGTGAAACAGATGTACCCTGGTCCTCCTCATAAAAATGAATCTGAAAAGGCAATTGTTTGTTTGTTTATTCTTCTGTTGGGCCTAACAGTCATTTCAAAAAAAAAATCCCGCATTATTTACTGTAAGTCTAAATTCGATTCTAATTTCAGTGTTATTAAACCACTTGCAAGTTAATGGATTACTAAGAAAGTTAAAGTGCGTATAACAAGAAAAAAAGGAAATAGAGAGAATTCACATTGTTTCCCTTCACTTATTGAGCTGTCATCGACGGGATTCTGTGACAGACCTGCAAAACAAATACGTATTCTCTGTATCTTTTTTTTTTACCTGTTATATTGTGTGCACGTTAAATTTTCATACTTAAGACTATTCAGTTCCTGTCTTGTTTTGTTCTTTACATTTAAATGACTTTTGTGCTTAGCAGTTAGCAGTTTTCAGGCTGCACTAGCTACAGTGCTTTTTCTTATTTGTTTTTGTGAGATTCCACTCCTAGAAGCGGGAGAAGGATGCGTAGCCTTTCGCTGTTTTTGAGCTTATCATTGAGGGTAAATCTGATAAGAACGAAACAGCTGTCCCAGATTCCCGTCGACGGTAGCTCAAGGCGTGAAAGTAAAACAATTTGTATGCTCTATATCTTCTTTTTGTAATGTATTAGCTAAAAAGACTAAAGCTCATTGTTTAAGATATCTGTAAAATCCTTTGTTTTGCGTGCTGACTTTGTAAAGGATGTTTTTTTGTCTCTTATTCGCAACAGCTTTCTTGACAAGGACTCACTTCAGTAAGATCGCCTGTAGTCCTTAAATAGGCATATCAAATTTCAAGATACAATCAGTGATTCAAAAATTATGAGGCACATATTGTGTTGATTTTGTTGGTATCACTGGCTAGTGAAAAGAAGTAGCTCATAATGAAGTTGGATCTAACTGGGTTGGGTCTACTGTGTTCTGTTTATTCAGGGAGAGCAAGGGCTTTTTTTATAGAGTATTTACAATGATCGGTCATTGGCTGAGGGCTTTTTTTATAGAATATTTACAATGATCGGTCATTGGCTGAGGGCTTTAACAGTTCATTGGGTGATTTAAAATAACATGTGATTCGTAACTGAAATTAACTGAAGATTTTAAATTATAGGGAATTATGGGAACCCTTAGCCGTTAAAATTCAAAAGTAAACAAAACATAAAAGATCGTTAACGATCATAATTTGAAATTTACAAGTGATTAGATTATAATTGATTGGAGAGTAAAATACATATAAAAGTAAATAGGATAAAATAGAATAAGCAAAATAATTATAAATATGGTTATAAAAACTCATCACATTATTTAAATAAAGTTGACAGATATTAAAACCCTTGGTTTATCAGATGTTAAAAAAATTATAAACCGTTGATGTATTTTCAGTCGCGTTGTAGGTTTACTGTATAAATCATTTTACTCTAACTTGTTAATTTTTGCGATTTACAGAAGAAATAATACTAAGACACATTTTTCATTTTTGTCAGCCCACCTTTATGAAATTTGGGTGGATTAACTATCATTAGTTGTTGATCTATCATTTATAATAATCCTAGTACGGATTAATTTAAATCCGTATGAGTCTACATCTGCCCATCTAACACCATCGTAATTAACTGCATCTGCAAAAATATTCACTTGAACATTTTTCTTCTGTGTTTGTCCCTTTGTCTGTTGTTTGAGCATTATTCTAAAACGGCTGGTCGTATAAAATTTAGTAAAAATTGCCATAAAATTTGGTAGTCTAAATAGCTTTTTTTTTAGCTCAATTTAAAATACAGGCACATTCCTTTTGGTCGTCATCCTTCCCATCTCTCAAAATCACCCCCACGAAATCCCTCTTCAAAATGGGTGAACTTATTTCTTTACACTTGGCACATGGTTTATTTGTGGTTCAACTTAAAATAACACTTCCACTGCTGCAAGTTCAGTTCTAACGAATGACTCAGTATACACCTGTTTAAAAACTAATTAACTCAGGAAACTAAGATTAAGTGGTTTATTTACGTTATTTCGTATTGATTTCCGTATTTGCAGGATCTTACTTAAGATAATTCACTAAGGTTCAAATAATTACTCGTTAAATTTTATGATTTAACTAGGCTAAAGTACCCAGGGTTGCATGGAGAGGGGATGGGGGGGGCTTGTGGTGCCCTTCTCCCTAACCCTACCAAACCTTCCCCAATTGCAGAACAATATTTGTGTAGTTCCCATTATGGTCACCAGGTGCTTATGTGGCGCAAAATTTGGTTCCAATCAGTCAAACGGCGTAAAATTGTATAGAGAATATACGCTCCATCGCGTAACGGGGACTGGGCATGCAGCAGTTGGGATCAGCAGTAGGGGAGATCGGTGTTAAAAGTTGGACCAAAAATAAGTGTTGTCTCCAATGTTAAGGAAATCGGTCCAGTCGTTTTAGCGAAGATTTCGGCGGTCAGCTTTGGGAGATTGGGAGGGCTGGAGACATGAACAAATTTGCCTATGTTTTAAGTAGGACTGAAACTAAGTTACGTATCAAAATTCTCGAAATCCGTCCAGCTGTTTTAGCGTGTTGCCCATGTTATGTTATGCTATGTTATGTTATGTTATGTAGTGAATGTGGGTGGCAGACAAGCCAGTCACTGCGACCGGAAGTCTATTGTACTAGCCACGAAATAAGGACAGATGGAGAGAAAGACTGAGAAAGTATGGTGGGAGAAGTGCAGGGGAAACGGGAGAACCCCGAGAAAACCTGCCCAGCGCGGATCATCCAGGCATGTTGCCATACAGACAGACGAATAAATAAAAAGCAGCATTGGACAAAGGAGAATAGTAAAGACAATGAAGGGAAATAGATTTCTTAAAAACGATAAGTTTAAAAGAACTTTAAACATGTTTTTCTTATACATTGTCTTCAAAACATCTTTTTTTTTATCTTTTTTGCCATGAAATCACAGAACAGAAAATCTCCATTTTTTTTTAACTTACAATTTCTTGAATCAAATAGTAAAAAACTTCCAGTTTCCGAAATAAAAAAATATATGATCCGCATTAACTTAAGTTGCTTAAATCCTATTGAATTTATCAAAGCATGAGGAAATTAGGGAATTAATAAAGGCTTGAGATTAATCTTTATTGACAAACTCTTAACGCTATTCTGTAAATTTTTTTGTCATCCTCACGTGTTTATTTCTCGAGACGGACCTCCTCAAAAAAATTTCAAATATTATAAAAATCAAACGGTCTCTAGTCCTTAAATATACCAGCCAAGTTTCAAGATCACCCTTCTATCTGCTTAAAAGTTACCAAATAGAGAATGTACACATACACACGTATAGACTGATTATTTATAAGCCTCATTTCCAACTGAAAGTAGGTTAAAAAAAATTAGAATTTAAACGAAAAATATTCAAAATGAGTTTTTCAATAAATTCAGAAAGTGCTGAGTAAGTATAAAATATTAAGGGGCAACGACGTGTAATTTACTTATTTTTAATTTTCTTTTGTCGTTAGGCTCAAGAACTGTGATTGAATCTGATTTTCTTTTTCCCTGTTAATAAAATAGGATTGGGAATTGAATATTAGGGTGTTTTTTTTATTCTTTTCTATCTTATTTCTTTCTTTTTTTTTTCTTTATAATTAATGAAGGTGACGAGGCTTATAAGAAAAAAAAAGCAGGCTCCTTTCTTTATTCTCCATTGAATTCCGTTAAACTGGGACTCACTGGAGCACAATACATCTTCTCGAGCACCGCCAGGAAAGAGAAGGAGGAAAAAAATTGGCTTTTGGCTCTCATTTCGTCGCCAAATCCTTGATTACTGCCATCAGAACGCACGTTATTCTCGATGCAATCCACCCACACACACTAACTTACTCCGTTAGAAAGTTCATCAGTCGTGGTAAATACTACGATTTATTGTAGTTGAAAGATCAGTCTTCAAATCACGTAATTTAACTTAATGTTAGAAATCAAATGCGAAATGTAGTTCATATATATTGATACAAGATTTCCAATTTGAAATCGTTATTACTGTCTCTTTACACGTTTAGATCTTAATTTAACGTGAGGAAAAATGCCATTTACATATTTACTTTATAAAGAACTAGCTGAAACAATGTCCGTGTTTCGTTCGGATTACAAAAAAAAACAAAAAAACAGATTTCCTAATATGGATGAGAAAGAACTTGAAATTGTGAGATCACTTCGAAACTTTCCCAGTTGCTATAAACATCATGTCGTAGGTACAAAGTATTCCTATTTTGAAATTTGAGATCCTTAGATATGAAATTAATATCGAGATCGGAGGATGTGAGACTTCTCACCCCTTATACCCTGGTTTCACGGGAGAAGAAGTCGATATATAAAACTAGTGCAGTCCTGTGACGTATGTTTCTGACGTATTCCTAAACCAATTTTCGTACCGTGAGTGATTTCACGGAGGAAGAAGAAAAACCAGTTTTTTGCAATGCATTCTGGGATCGAGTTGTTGTGCAATGCATCCTGGGACTGTGCTAAACCAAAATGGCGCCAACCAGCAAAGTTATTGTTTCGCAGCAAGGGCAAAAACAAACGTTTATTTTTATGTTTATATTTATGATATTGCAGCTCCAGAGGCTCGAAAATATCAATTTTTAATTCCGTATTAAATTATCAATTTTGTTCTTGATTTCCTCGCAGGTTTTCTCTATCTTGTACGATTCATTTAATTATTTCTTCATTTTTTCATAAATTCGACGATTTCGCTTCATTCGCCTCAGATTATCAATATTTTCTCGCCACTTTTCCAATAAAATTACAGTTTCACCTTCACTCCATTCTGTATGTTGTTTTCGTTGAGGCGTGGTGGGAAAGACAGCTGCCATATTGGAAACGACTTTATTCGTTATACCTACTTGTCACAACTCGGACAGCGCTACGGACTTCCGCCCTGGCTGGTCATGTGGTGCTCAAAAACGAGAAAATGTGAAGAATCCAGTTTTTAGTCGTTCCGTGAAACCAGGGTATTACAGCTCTTCTCCACATCCCTATCACTTCAAACCTTCCCCAGTTGGTAGAAAAATCACGTGAACATTACAAATAAATGTTATATTCTTATTTTGGACCCCAAAAACCCCTTAGTCTTCAACAAAGTTTAGCCATCCCCTCGTCCCCGCCTCCTTAGGGCTCCAATAGCGAAAATTCGATCAAATAGCCTCTTTTCGAATTCGACGAAGAACACTCATGTGAAATTTCATGTTTCCACCTCAAGCAGTTTCAGAGATACTCATATCCTTCAATAGAGTTTGGCCCTTTTGTTTACACCCGTTAGGACCCGAATATCAAAAATTCGATCAAATAGCATCTTTTCGTCTTTGACAAAGAACACTCATGTAAAATTTTTCGTTTTTCTAACTAAAGCGATTCAGCAGTTATTATCATCGCAATATGTGAAGAGGATGAAATCAGGGGCATGGGGTAGTGTGTCCAGGTTCCAAGGTAGCCTATATTTTCCGCATCATAATAAAGAGTATTTTTACTCAAAATTTGTTTCAGATCCGTCTAACGTTGTAAATTTTGTGTAGAGAACATGCATACAAACTTTATTGGTATATGTACAGATCTGTATATATGTACAGATACACTTTTAAAAAAAACTCTTTTTAACAATTTTCAAAATTAAAGAATTAAAAAGATTAAGAAGTGCAGAGATGGGTGAGGCAGCCCAGTGATATTGCGCTTGAATGAGGATTGGAGGAGGACTGGAGTTCAAATCCCGGCGCTGGTCGAGGATTTTTTGACGGCTTATTTCTCCTCCTAAGGTTCTGTCAAATGGATATCGAGATACGTAATAGGGGCTTTAGGCGGGGGCGGGCCTTAAATAATAAACTAGGCCTGTTAGTCGAGGATCACTGGTAGCCTAAACCTCCAGCGAACCTAAAGCCCTACACGGTCCTCAGGGGTACAACTTTTTAAGAAGTAAAGAGTTTCGACCAGCTTCAAGCACACGGTCGTCCTCAATCTCCGTATATTTATACATGGCTTCAAATTGCTCTGTTTTTAAGCCAAAGTTCGAATTTGAAATATGCAATTAAATAAGAAGTTCTAAGCAACTTAAGACTCTTTTCAGGGTTATTTCTTAAAATTTCGTATTTTTTTTTATTTTATTAAACATCATGAAAACGACAAAAATCACAGGATTACATTTATAATCAAACTTTACTAAAATACAAACACTTGCTCATTTTTAATTTTTTGAAGAAAATAATGAATTAAAATCAGCGTTATTTACTGAAATTGTCTAAATAGATTCATTTTAATAATCAAACCACGCACAATGGATTAACTTAAAGGATTAATTTCCTACATTTAAACACAATGAGGTATAAATAGAAATAGGATATAGATTTATTGTTTGGATTCAAGTGCTTTCATTCTCATTCTGGCACTAAATTCTCGACAATCACCCATTGAGAAAAGATTTCAAATATAAACGTTAGATGGTTCCTAATTCCCGAACATGCATACCAAGTTCCAAGAAGATTCATCCAGTGGTTCAAAAGATCCGTCCAATGACTGAGACTGGATGAGCCTGGCTTTCGTAGAAAAGTAGCCTAGGAGGAAAAAACGACCTCCTAATGCTGAAGCCATTCAGTCGTTTCCATCTGTTGTTATCTTTGACCTGTCTTCAAATATCATGAGATGAACCTCTGCAATTCTGTCAACCATGTTTTGATGATATTTTTTTGTGTGTCTTGAGACACCGAAAATCCTTTATCTCCGATATAATCCTTAATATCTTTGCTTGAGTTGACTTACTCTTTTCCTTTCTTGTCACTCTGTTTCCCTCGGGGATTTTTCTTTTTTTCGTTCAGGTGATCTCCTTATCAGATGTCTCTTATGTGGGAGTCATTTTCAGGGCAGTTCTTGCACGATTTTCTTCTTTCTTTGTATCTATCAATGTTGTAGATATGGTTTCCAATTTTAGCCATCACACGCTTGTTCCAGTTCAACAAGTAATATGAAAATTTAATCTGTAATATTTTAGGAACATGTATTGAAGCTGGTCAAGATTTCTTAATTATTAAAACGCGAAATGTAACTAACTTGGAGATTATAAAACAACATTAAGCCTTCTTTAATATTATTTATACTAGAAATAATATATGAGAAGTTGACAAATTTTTAAGTTTTTTATTGTGATAAATCGTTTATTTTTTATTAAAATATAAATCTTTGTTTGTTTTTTATCTGTTCTTATTAAATAAATGATGAAATACAGTATCATTTTAAAGTGCATTTTTATTCAAAAAAGGATATATTTGAAGTTTACGACGCTACAGCATTATTTGAAATGCTGTTTCGCTTTCGAAAGATATGTCGCTTCTGTTAAAGCATGTCTACATTTTTAGAAAAAGGTTTTTTTAAATAAAATTTTAACGAAAACATTAATTTTAAACAATTTGTTTATTTTTCGTCATCAGCGGGGAACGTAATCTTCAAAATGATATCTCAATCATTATTTTGTTGAAGTATTAAGGGAGTTATGGCGTCCCGACACAAAAACACTTTTGAGAAATGATATATAAGGATTATTTCTTCAAATAAAACCATACATCTTCTTCTACTATCTTCGTTTATTGCCAACAATATTTCGTTCCCTTTTACATGAAACTTCATCAGGTTGAAATTGAGGATAAAAAAAAAAAAAACAAAAAAACAATTAGGAACAATTAACTTGTTCAAATGTATTAAAGATAAAAATAACCGAACACACAAAGTAAAACTAAAAATTACAGACATTTAATGCGCAGACATGTTTCAAAATGTCAATAAATCAGTTCTCTTTCAATGCTATGAATCAATTGCAACACACTCCATTTAAACATCATTCCAGCAGAAAAAATCGAGGGCTGCAAGAACTGTTGACCCTGTAGAAAAGATTAGCTTCAAATTGATCAACAGGGTCAACAGTCCTTGCAGCTCTCGATTTTTATTGGTGGAACTGTGTTTAAGTGCAGTGGGTTGCAATTGTTTCTTAGCATTGAAAAAGAACTGTATTATTGACATGTTGAAACACGTCTGCGCATTAAAATTTCTGTAATTTTTATTTCTACTTTGTGTGTTCGGCTATTTTTATTTTCAAGAAAAAAAAAAAAACACTTTCTTCTTCCTCTAATACAGAATCCGTTAATAATCTGTTTAAAACAAAAAAAAATTACAATAAAATACTCACAATCCAAAATATCCATGCCAATATAACAATTCAGAAAATACCAAATTAGTGTTAAAATAACAATTTCAAAAATATTTGTGAATTCAATACAATTCAAATATACGACTTCCCAGCCCGTTGTGGGCTTCTCCGCTTAACTCAGGCGTATTGCGGGTTGGCGCCAATACGAAATTTTTCACATTTAAGGTAGATTCCATCTCAAAATAAATAAATAAATAAATGAATAAAGTAAATAAACAATAAAGAAATTTTAAGGAACAATATTTTAAAAGAAGTAGCTTCTACATTCTTTCTGATCTTCTTGATTGTAATATATTTAAATTCATCTGAATGATCAGGAACAATTTCAAGGAATATTTGATAAACTTGCAATAAAAATTGAGACGCTAAAGCTTGATTTTTTCCCCCTTTAAGCTTGAAGTCTGTATTTATTTCTCAAGGCTACTCCTCCAATTAAGCCGTGGGGTGCTTTATCTTTGATTTTTACTTATCTTCTTCTTCCTGTTAAGTCGAAAAGGAGTGAAGTCAGCAGTCTTCTTCTTCAACCTCTCTCTCCCCGTAGTCCTCGTCTCGTGGCCCGAAAACAGAAGTCAGATATTGCATCTCAGCAGCTCTTAAGAGCTGGGGGGGAAAGTAAAGGCCACGGCGGTTCATTTAATTTAAAATTTTCAGGCGTTTCAGCAAGATTAAAATCCATAAATATCATGGGACGAGTCAAAGCTCCGTCTACCGACGTCCACAAATTTAGGTTATTGGCCGGAGATCACTATTGGTTTAGTAATTAGATAATCCGCATAAATTTAATGAAAAAAAAAAAAGGGAATATAAGCTCATCAAGACCTTGTCTTTCTGAGTGGGCCCTATTTCCGAACAATATAAATTTTTGAACAAGTGAATCGATTTCTTGAAAATTGATGTAAATATTTATAAACTATGGATTATATCTCTACGTGTATCAAAATTACTTCCCTTTTATAACTTTAGTAGGACTGAAACATTTGATTACAAATATTCGGTTATAATCTTATATTCTGTCCACTACTGATATTTGGTATTCAAAAATGCATGATTTATTTATTATAACTATTATTATTATTATTATTATTTAAAGTTTCAAACCTTGGGTTTTCCCAGCAAACACAACATGGCGGGTCAAGGACCAAAGCACATATTGCCAAGTGTAAAAAAATCGCAGCCTTCTAGAGTTGTACATAGATATTTTTGTGAAGCCCTAGTGTGCTGAGGCTGTGCTGCAATGTGTGAGGCACCAGACCAGTGGCAGACAGGACGATGGGTACAACACGTACTCGGTCCTGCCTCCACTGCTTCTGGAGCTCGTGTGATAGGTCTGTATATTTACTGATCTTGTCTGTGTGAGTTTTCTGCGTGTTCTTGCTGATAGGTACTGCAATATCAATGAGATAGGTCTGTTTGTTGACCTATCAACAAGTGTGATGTCTGGTCTGTTGTGATGTATGGTTTTGTCTGTGTGAATGGGGCGGTCCCAGTATAGTTTATATGAGGGTGACTCTAATACGCTTTGTGTTATGTACTTGTAGTACGGGACCGTGTTCTTAATAAGTGAGTGTTTGTGTGCTAGCTGTTGATAAACGATCGACGCAACCTGATTGCCAAGTGTAAAGAAAATTGTCGAAGAATGGTTAGGGATGTGTGGTTGTGTCCATAAATTTCCTAACTATGCATGTTGTGTTGAGTACCACAGCCTTTTGCAGTTGTGCATAAGTGTTTTTGTGAAGAATTGAGTGCTGAGGCTATGGTGCAATTTGTGACGCACCAGACCAGTGGCGGACAGGACGATGGGTACAACACGTACTCGGTCCTGCCTCCACTGCTTCTGGAGCTCATGTGCTAGGTCTGTGTATTTACTGATCTTTTATTATTATTATTATTATTATTATTATTATTATTATTATTATTATTAGATGCGTGAAGAGAGTCTCTTCATTCCCAACTAGATCACATTTTGTGAACCGTTTTATTCAAAATCTACAGTAACTAGAAATATGAAATTTTGCATGACCAAACAGAAATCCTTGTAGAAGTGCACAATCATATTTCAACACTTAAAACTGTTAAGTTTTATCTCAGTGATTTGTTTTTAAAACCTGGAAAAAGTCATAACAAAGGTCATAACAAAAGCGCCAATAATTCTTTCGGTTTCATAAAAATTTTTAATTTCTAATAATCCTACCACGTCGTAGCATTAGTCACTTTACAATGCCTTCAATCTTAACATTGTTTTAATGATGTGTAATGCACATCTGTGTTTTTCCTTATTAAAGAAAAGCTGAATTAAAATTCTTTTTATGTAGGCATGTATATTACTAGTTGCAGGAAAAAAATTAAATTAGAAAATATTTAGCCCTTCTTTAAGCCTAACCACTACGATACTGGCTTTTTCATTTTTTTTAATGTGCCTATAAATGTCATTTTGACCTTTTCATGTTCTATTTGCCCTTTCCTGCTAAGCTTTTTAGTAGGAATAAATCACAGGTCTCGTAACAGTAGCTCACTGTTAATTCATCGTAAATATACGACTTCGGTAGAATCTTATTTACGTGTGATTAATTGCTTCACCGAACGAAATTGTTAAAGAGAACCGTCATTGCAAGTTATCTCATTTCAAATTGTAAATACCTGTGATAACGAATTTTTTTCAAGCTTTCAGAATTTCGTGATATATTGGCTCCATTTTTAGCAGCGAGTTTTCTAATTCATTATCATTCTACGCTGACATTCCCTTTAATGACCCCTTAAGAATTTAGAAGCCTAATCTACATTTATATTATATGGAATACAAAGCAGATATAAAGATATACTAGTCTTAGTAGTAGGAGAAGCCGTAGTTATTGCTTTATATTTTCCCATTTCATTCTATTTTTAGTGACCCGTTTGGGAGCTATGGTGATAGCGACCAAAATCGGTAGCCTTTGCGTTTGTCCTGCCCGTTCGTCCGTGTTTGTCCACCGCTAACAACTCCCGAACGGAAGGTCGGATCGACAAACGGATTCCACCATCGTGTTCAGAGGCCCAAACACCGTAGGAACGGGGTATTTTCAGGGGCCAACGTACCCCCCCCCCCCCATGTCGAGATATTTGGCATTTCATTGAATTTCCGCAGTTGGCTTAAATGTTAGAAATGCAACCACAACTTTCAGTTGTCAGCTATAGCTTGATAGTTACGATTTCGCACTCATGTACTGAAGGTTGTCTGTTCAAACCCGTATATCCTACTTTTTCTTTTCTTAATCTTTTTTCTCAATGTCCGCGTGTTTTTTTTTTCTTATTTTCCTAAAGTTTTTTATTTTTCCTTACTTAGTTGTACTTCCTTTTTTTATTATTTTTAAATTTATTATATTATTATGGGTCACCTAAAATTTATGCTTTAGCACAAAATTCTATTAACTTGTTTGATCAGTATTTAGTGTTTCAATAAATCCCGCAGTACTTCATGCCAGCGGTTCCCAAACTATCAGACTTTACGATCTACTAAAAGTTCAGTCAAAATGGATGATGTAAGGTTGCCAACCTCGATCTGTAAAGTGAATATAATAATGCAAGATTAGGATACAGCAAAAATAATAAAAAAATAAATAAGATCCTTTAAGAAAAAGTAATTTTACTTTTGTATCATTTGGAACCCGCTGAAACGTTTCACAGATTGAGAACCACTGCATTAAGCTGCATTTGTCTGTTGGTCTCGTTTTTAATTTTATTCAACAATACTCGGTATTACAGTGCTCGCGCTTAAAGTTGAAACTCCCAGAATGCAAAGCAGATTATAGAGTGTCTTTTCCTAGCCGTTCACTAGCATTGAAATGAAGAAAAGCTACATCTTCTATTTCAAAGTTAGCGAACGGCCAGGACAGGACAATCTATAATCTGCTTTGCATTCTGGGAGTTTCAACTTTAAGCGCGAGCACTGTAAGTCCATATTTCCTCCTCTCTTCTAGTCGTCATATTATTATTAAAATAACCATATATTCACACCTATTCAATAAAATACATTTATTCAATATATTAAAAACAGCAAATTTTCGGAAAGAATATCTTCTTTCCTTTTTCAAGCTTATTCAAAAACTAAACAATTTCGGGAGGTAATAAATCATTAGACATGAGCATAAATATATTTTAAAACATGTAATATTGTTAAAATTTAACAATTTAAAATGTCAAGTCATTATTGACACACAAACAACCCAATAATAGCAAAAACTTATTAGTTCAATTCTTGAAATTTTTTTGAAGAACATTTTTTTTGGGGAATCAAAATTTAAATGCCCCAAATCTCCTGCCAGTTTCACCAAACTGCTATTAACATCCACTCCTTCATTTCTATTCAAATTCATAATGTAAATATATTCATGTTGATATAATGATTTGTTACCATCCGAAATTCTTTAGTTTTTGATAGGCTTGAAAAAGGAAGGATATTCTTTCCGAAAATTTGCTGTTATGTAATACATTGAATAAATGTATTTTATTGAATATATTTTATTAGTATGAAGATGTGCTTATTTTAATACTTGATATATCCGGCTATTGCTCAGATAATTTATCAAAAAGATTTAAATTGTTTTGGGTTTTTTTCCGTTGATTTTACTGATGCTTTTGCTGCTATTCAGAAAATAAAAAGGTTTACAGGAAAGAAAAGTAAATAAAAAAGAATATATAACATAACATCAGATCATAATTTAGGTCTCAATAGCAAATTGAGCTTCAACATAGATAAATTACGCTTGAAAATGTTCTCATCTCTTATGTTCTATTGTATTATTTATATGCCTTAAACAACATCTAATTCCTTCGCCATTCTGATAGTTCAATAAAATTCTATATTTTTTACTTCCCTATGCTTGTAAGTCTAGATATACTTTAGATCTCTGTAAGGGTTCTTCGAAAATTGAACCAGTTTTCTCCATTCAAAATAATAAATAAGCAAATAAGCAATCTATTTTTTATTTAGTATAAAATATTTATTTGGTTTATATTTTACATCCTTTTCCTTTTCGCCTTTGATGGGGTAGTGAAGTGTATTAGATTATTCATTCTGTGTGTGTTTGTATGCTTCTCTAATAACGTTTGAATCGCTGCACGGGTCTTCTTGAAACTTAGAATGCATATTTATGGAGTAAAGACGATATAACTCTTATATTCGAAATCTTTTCCAAATGGGTTCTTGTCGAGAAAGTAGCGCCAGAAGAAGACAAAAATTCCCATAGAACATCATTGGAATCTAAACAATGGATTTCTGTCCTACATCTGTTAATATTTCATTGTCTTTTTTTAACTGTTACAGTAATTATCTCTAGATTTAATAAGATTAAAATTAATCCGATTTTAACTATAACTTATACTGTAAATATCTTACTCGTCAAAGAAACGTTAAGCGTTTCGAAAGTGCTCGTATTTGTATTGTAAATACATCTTATTTTATATTTTATGTGTGATGGTGTAATTACGTTTTGTATTATAAGATACACATGTTAAAGTTTCTTTAGAAAATATTGTGGTTTATTAATAAATCGATGCGCAGATTACATTTTTTATGCATTAAAAAATTTCTTTGAGGCCGGCGGACTACTGGCATACGAATTCTCTCACTGATATTTTATTAGTGAATTTTTCATTGTTGTTTTTTGCTTTTGAGGCGCCACTGCGATTCCGATGAAACTTTGTACTCCTTGAAACGTAGGCTTTTTTTTGTCATTTTACAACTGAAAATAAAAATAAATAAAAAATGAAGAAATCATTGAATAACATTATAAGGAAAGTAGGTACTAAGTTCTTACAAACGCCTTTTTCTCGATCTCTCTCTAGCCAAACTGTATAGCCTAGAACCAAGAGAGTTATTCTTTCAATGGTAGAATGAGGTATGGAGAATTCGTTGGGAATTAGTTCGCTGAGAAACCCTCCCGTAATAGCTTTCAGATGCTCCTGGATATTTTCAATCGATTGTGAAAATTGAAATTCGATTCTCACGAACTGCGGGGAAATGGGATTTCCGCATTATCTTAGAAATGAGTTAGAGAGAATTCCATTGACGATGTAATCAATGAAGTTGTAGTGCAGTGTTTTAATATCGTAGCCTTCTTGAAAAAACAAAGAAAAAGACACTTAGATGTGTAGCATTGTTAAAATAAGCATCGTATATCCATTACAGTAATTTCCGTACAAAGTTATAATCACTTTTAGCGACCCCCCCCCTTAATTAAGGACTATTAGGATTCCCGTGTCTGTGTGCACGCGACTTTCATAGCGCAAACCTTGTGTCGGAGCCCCATGAGTCATTCGTCATTGGACTCCCCATGACCACGAGGTTTGTCGGAAAATCTTAGTTTGGGTCCAGGAAACACTCGGGGTTTTAGTTAGGCATTGACGGGATTTCAAAACAGTAATAATTGAACAAAATTGGAGTCCATCAATATTGAATCGACTTTGGTGAGGATGAACATGATATTCCTCATTTGCAATGCAAAATGGGGGTTTCTAGAAATATCAAATGAACTCAATGCGGGCATCGCTTAAAATTATACTTCACCTAGATTTACAATCGCTTAAATAAATGAGTTTTGTGCGCCAATCAGCAGATTTTAATTATTTTTGATACAATCTTGTAGATTATTCCATCTTGTTGATTACTAAGTTTTGAAGTGGTTTGCAAAATTTCACTAAAAAAATATGCAAAGGGCCCGAAATATCAGCTGCCAAAATTTCACAATTTAACATTGCGAAAGGCAATAATAAAACAATAAGCCAGCAAGGCACAAAAGAAAATCAAAAGAATCACTTTTAACTATGCAATATTTAATAGATTAGAAATTGTACAGGGTGACTTGTTTTACACTAAGCTCCTGTCGGAATACGCCGATTAACACTTGTAATAAAATACAAAGTTAATATAAACAAGACCGAAAAAATCCAATAAACATTAAAATAACAAAGGTATAATGTAAACTACTGATTATAAAGCACAAAAGAAAATCAAAAGATTTCGCCATTGAGCTATCATCGATGGGAGTCTGAGACGGCCGTTTTGTAAAAGTAAGAAAGGTTAGGGTTCCACGTTTCCACTCAATCTATCGATGCTATTTCTCGTAAAGATATTTTATTTGTGATGGCGTGATTACATTTATATTATAAGATATACACGTTAAAGTTTCCTTAGAAAATGTTGTAGTTTAGTAATAATTCAATGCGCAGATTGAATTTTTCTATGCATTAAAAAAACTCATTGCTTACTCGTGCGATTTGTTCTCAGACCTGAGTATTGAGTTGGAGCGTCTTGGACTTCCAATGGCCTGGAAGTTTGAGAAGGATCCGAGTTTCGGGCCCATGGTTGAAGGGGGGTTCAGGATTTTGTAGTAATTGGATCTATCTACACTCAATCGATTATGCTCAGAACGAAATTGATACCCTCGACTCAAAGTGGCCACTGCTTGTTCCGGTTCCGGTTCACTGCGAATGGCTTGGGCAGCAACAACTCTCCTTTAGTTGCCGTCCAATTGTATGTCTCGGTGTACCTCCGTAATACAAGCTGTATCTGTCCCTTGAATTGCAATAGGTTGAATAAATTAGTTTTGCGCGCTAATCAAAACGCTATTCACTGTGCAAGCGTTTGATTAATTGCAAATTGTAAGGGTTCTTTGCTTTATACAAATGTTTTAGTATTAATTTTAAAAATAAAAATAAAATCACCATTGCCTGTGCACCTTATATCCGGATAACATCAAACATGACAATAACTACACTAATATATTGAATGTTTTTGAATTTGACGTACACATTTAAGTTCAGATGACGATCTACATTCTTTGTTTTCTCCTCCTAATCTCTGAGGAGAAATTTGTTGTATTTGAGGCAAGAATTCCACAGAAAGTAATTGGAAACTTTCCGAGGTCAAATATTATTAAACATTTTCGAATCGATTTGAAATTTACAGTGAAGGCTTTCCGTAAACTAGCAGCGCCCTCTAATCAGCGTGAATTATGGGAAAATTACGTTGGCAATTTCGTACAATGGATCGTTTAAGTGTGTCATCACAACCAGGTTCAAAGACCCTTTTGCTGGGGTTTTAGCATTGAAATTACTCAAATTAGTTACGACCAAGCAGGTGTTTGTCTTGATTTTTCTTTGAGTAAACAAAAAAATAACAAATAATTATCAGAAGGCATTTTTTAGATTTCAAGCAAGTCCGTCTTATGGATTTTTGTGGCCCCTAGGTTACAGCTTGCCTGTAAAACATAGGGGACCGCTCTTGCTTTTATGGTTGCTGGATGTCACACTCTGTAGTGGCCAAACGGCTAGAGATATTAGAATGAAACCTTCACCATTGTGTTCAGCATCAAAAAGTAGGGGATCACGTCCAGAAAATCAGACATCTAGAGTCATTCCTCTTGAATCTCCGAATTGGATCTTGTTGAAAATTTATATGCATGTTTGAGGACTAGGGACGATCTAACTCTTATATTTGAAATCTTTGCCTAATGGGTCCTTGAATAGAAATGAGCACGAGACGGCGATAAAAAATTCCCATAGAATATCATGGGAATCTAAACAATGAATTTCTATTCCATTTCCATTAATATTTCATTGTTCTAAACAACGAATGTTAAATCCTTAATTTGGTGTCGATCCGCGCTGGGCAGGTTTTCCCGGGGTTCTCCCGTTTCCCCTGCATTTCTCACACCATCCTTTCTCAGTCTTTCTCTCCGTCTGTCCTTTTCGTGGGTTAGTAAAAAAAGATCTTTCAGGTCGACGGGCTCGGAGACATGCCACCCACTTTCAATTAATCTAATCTAATCTAAATCCTTAATCCATTTCACGTGGTTAATATGATTAAAAATAATCTCCCTTACAAAACTTAAGTAAATAAAGGAGATTTATTTATTTATTTATTGTCAGATAATATAAAGATAAATTTTCCGTTATTTCAATTCTAATATCTAGTAAATATAAACATAACAAATTTTTCATTTCATAGCTATTAGAATTGAAATTTCAAAAAAAAAATTTCACGACTTTAAAAAAAAAACTTTGACTTTTTGTTTTCAAACTCAAGATTTTAATACAAAAAAATGTATATGGCATAAATACAGTCGCTGTTTATCTTACTAAATAATTGTATCAGTTGAAAACAAAAATGATATTTTGAGAACTTTATTTCTGCTACTTTAAGTTCGATAGAATAGAAAAAAAATGCCTTAAGAACCTTAGAGAAATGTTTAGATATAAATTTGAAATGACAGCTCTGCTTAGAGATATTAGCATACGAAAATTCGAGAACCGTTTATCAAAAACTTGGCATTTCGTAGGGTAAAGATCGGCTGTACGAACGCTGCCTGGAGGAAAGCTGTTCATTTTGACACCCGCTGCGAAATTAGCCTCAGTCGGCCTGGTGACGTCATTCACCTCGGCTCCAAGCAAAAGAAAGCACTTCTTGTTAAGGGAAAGCTACCCATTCTTCCCCCGTATGCTTTTCCGTTATTTGTTTTAAACTTTTAATACATTAGGTAAAAAAAATCTGAAACTGAAAAATAAATCTGCAACAAACTAGAATTAAATCATTATAGCTTTAATTTTTAAAGTTCACTATATGGCTGTCGGGCTCTGCTCCGGTAGCCGCGCATATGGAACTAAATTAAAGAATTTTATTTATTCGCAAAAAACGAATAAAACTAAAAACAAAAATTAAAAATAAATTTTACTTATATTATTTCCATTTTTGACAATTTCTCCTATTTTTAAAAATCTTATAGTTACTTGTTTTTAGAGTTTTTGCCACAAACTTTTCACAGCTTTTAGGGCATCAGTTGAACTACAAATTAGCATCAGAAAATTCGAAATCTGTTCACGGGTCTTAGAAGTGCGGCGTGACCTCAAAGTTGTGACATGGATAACTGTCCTAAATTTTGAGCTTTTTAGTTATAACTTTTGTGGGTGCTAGATACCTTAAAGACTCGGCTGGTATTGTATTTCAGCCAAATCGGATCAACCTATCCAAAACGGCGGCCGATAGAAATTTCAACTATTTGAGGTTTTTCCTATCTTCAAACCCTTATCCTGGCGTTATTTTTATAGCTTTTGCCACAAACTTTGTGCAGCTTTTAAGGCATTGGTGTAACTATAAGCAAGTAATAATAAAGTCGACCAAGTTCACGGGTTTTTAGAAGTGGGGCATGATTTCAAAGTTATGATTTGAATAGCTTCGTATATTTTGGGTTTTTCAGCTAAAACTAACCTTGACTTCGGATGACTGAATATCAAACTTTTATTATTAAATACTATTCACAAATTTCAAGGTTATCTTTCGGAAATACACTTACCGCGGTAGATGCGCAACCGAGATATTTTGTAAAACTGGATGATATTTTTTTTCCTTATCACAAATTTGGAATTATTATTATTAAACTATCAATTAACCTTTAAAATCCATTTTAAAAATTCAAACTGCAATGCTTTCGCATTTATTATGTAAATGTTTCAGTTTTTTTTTACTATATTAATAAAGATATAATAAGATGAGAAGGACTCGAATAATGGAAAGAAGAAACGCATTTGATGGTTAACTTCTTAGTTCACTGGGATATTCTTGTGGGATATTCAAACGTGCACTTGTCATTGGGTTATTTTAGATTTACTTGCCATTGTCCTCTCAAATTTCTGCAGGTTAACGATTTTGTTGGACAAATGTTTCGTTCTAATAGGCTGCTTCAAGGGATAATGATATTTAGCATTCATCGTTAGAGCGATGTAAGACAAGAAAGGAAGCTCCTTGTTAGTCTCTAGCGATGGTCTAAAGATATCTAAGACAGACTGCGAGTATGTGGTTTCGCTGATTTTCTAAGTTCATACTAAAAGTCTACAGCTATTGTGAATTCAAATTACCTCTACACTATTCGCTTTTATATAAATTATAAAATGTAAAGCTGAAATAGACAATCCCTTCCCTGTGGATTCTTCATTGATAAATATCATGGATACATGAAATATATAAAAGGAATTTATTTCTAAACTGAACTCTTCAATGAATTGTGGAAATAAAGGCGATGAATAACTTCTTTGAAACTTTTAAGAATAGAATTATTTTACAATTAATGTTTTATTAATACTTCTATTTACTTTTAGAAAAATATACTCTGTTGTAAACATTCAAGAGAACAATGTACAGGGTAATTCAAAATTCCTTGTATAACTTTAAAGGTAGGTCAGCAGTACAAAAACATGTATTCGTAGTGGTATGTCCGCAAACGATTAGAGGAAGCTTTTTGGCAGCACATTAGCTGGACAGTGTGAGCCATCGTCATTTGAGACGTTGACTTTGTATCGCTTCACTAATGCTGAGAGGGTTTAACTAATGCGTAATATGCACCTAGCCTATGGGGCAGCAAACGGAAGCGGACGAGCCGCTGAACAATTGTATCGTGAATTCTTTACCCAACAGACGTGTGCCCAATCATCAAACGTTTGCGCTTTTGCACCAGAGATTGTGTGGAACTGGATCATTCGACGGAAACAGGCATGATAGCGGTCGGCAACGATCGACGCGCACACCTTCCCATGGAGAAAGAGGTCGTACATAGAATTAAATGCAATTCATGTGCAAGTACAGGAGGTTTTGCGCAACCCCTTGTACTGTCTGTCAAAAGCCTTGTATTACTGCTGGTGGAAGAAACTTTAAGCACCCACTGTGAACCTATAAGTGTACACCTTACATATTGTAAACATACCTTATTTATTCTCTTTTATTTCTGAGCCTTAGTGTACCTTCTAGCATATTCGGGTGGCGTTTGCGGACATACGTTCCACCGTGAATATGATTTTGTATTTGTATTCTTGACCTACCTTTAAAGTTTGTACAGGGAATTTTGAATCACTCTGTATATTTTATTTAGTCAAGATTTTCTTTTTCTTTGGTGTTCTTCTATATTAGTGACCAGGATATTCTTAACATAAATACATACAAGTTTCAAAATTAGGCTTTGTCTTCCTTAAGAAATTTATGTATTCTAATGGAATCAAATCACTACATCTTTTAATTTCGTGCACGTTCCGTGATACCATGCTTTCGTTTAACTTTCATTACGTGTATTTTCTTTTAACCTACTAACTTTTAATTGATTCCTTTTTTTTTCCATCTTCTTTTTCGGGAGAACAAAAAAAGTTTGAAGGAGAGCAGGAGTGAAAACGCTTAGCCCCGAGGAGTCGGCGTCTTGTGATCATCAACCACTTTGTCGTCATCTAAAGAAATCGACCTTTCCTTCTTGGAGCCTCAGAAAATAACAGAGCATCGCCTTTAGTTTTTTTCTCTCTCAATTTTCGTTTACTTAAAGAGATTTCGAAGAGCAATTGGATAGGTTTTCTGAATTATATCGAATTGAAGGGTTTGATCAATCCACGCAGTCTTCTTCAAGTTTCATTTTCAGTAGGGTAGAAAATGCGTAGGAGTAAAATAAAAGTCAGTGATCATCAAAGACAACAGGAGCGTATACAGGTTTTATGTTGTGGAGGGCCAGTTTCAGGAACGGTCCCCTCAACCGCGCATCCAATCCCTCACCCAAAAAAAAAAAATGAAAGAAAATAGCTTTATTCTGTAAATTTGAGATTTAGGGAGCAGCCAGCCCTCACCCCTCCCACCCTGCTCACGTTCGTAATTTTTTTTTTATCAGCCTGGTGGCTTGGGAGATACTTTTACAGCATCTGCCACGTTCTGGAATAGACATTGATGTTAATTACATTAATCTAAGCGATTGATGTAGTTAAAATTAATCCTATTATAAAGAACTAATAAGAATTCAATTAATTTTTTCCAGAAAGTTTTGCAAAATTTGTACTTTCAATAAGTATTACAATTTGAAAATAATATAGAATTTGTTTCGTTTTCATAGTTTAAAAGAAAAAAAAAAGGAATAATATTCAAAGTAAGCTTTAAATTCTGTCAAACTTCTTGTTGCAAATTTTTGAATCATGTTTAGAAAACAGTAGTTTACGACATTATAAGAAAAATAAGTTTGCGAATAATAGTAAATAAAATATTCCTGATTATCTTTCCTTACAAAGTATTTCCTGTCACAAGATGAATTCCAGTACTATATTAGTGAATTGAAATTCGTTGACAAGAAGGACGCCATTTTCGATAGCCAATAGTGTTACACTATTATTCGCAAAGAGAAGATGGTTTAAACCGTCTCCATTGATGTTGATGCCTTCATCTCTCAATGGAATTTTCTGAACAATTACCAAAGTTGTGCGATAGTTTAGATAAGAGGCAATAGTTCTTCTATTAAGATTTATCAAAATTCATTTCCAGAAAGCGAGTTTAAAGTAGTTAAGGAAAATATTACATGATTTAATACTTATTGAAATTTAATTACCAATAATCTGTGCGCGGATGGTTTAAGTCAAGTATTAAGAACTTTTCGAACTTTTTGCTATAGTTTAATGAGAAATTATTTACTAGATAATAGTGGTAAATAACGAAATATAATCCAAATTAATAAAAGTCCAGTAACTTGAAAGACAATACGACCTAGAAATGGACAATGTAATTCTTAAGTGATTTCGCGAATGTATATTAACGTCTAAAAAATTAAACTTTTGATTACTATGAAATTTCCTACAGCTCACTTATATTTTAAATTCTCGGTATTATGGACCAATGTTTAAAATAAAATGAATATTCAGTATTAAAGTCTTTAGCTTTTAATTCACAATAAATACTACAGAAATACCGAGATTTTCGTAGGTAAGGTCTGTGTATGAAACAAGGTGATGTACATTGCATATTTAAATTCTTAACAAACAGTCCTTGTATCAGAAACATAATTGTTAGATTTCCAAATAATCTAAAACCACATACTTTGTCCTTTTAGCTGCCAGATGTACTCTTAAAGAAAATGGCGTCCTTCTTGTCAAGCAATTTCAATTCACTAATATGGATCCTGGAATTCATCTTGTGATACGAAATACTTTGTAAGGAAAGATAATCAGGAATATTTTAATTACAAAATCAAGAAATATCTTTTGGGAGTCAATAGTGAGTCTGATTTAATTTATGGTTGAGGGACCCTGAGTTTCAATTCCTGAACGATTGTCATCTGAACAGTTTACAAATCGATCTGATAAACATAAATCAGTTATTTTGTTAAAAAAGAAAAGGCATTTAACGTGCTGTAAATATCACTGAATAAAGTAAATAAAGAAAAGGAAATTCAGCACTTTGCATAAAAAGGAAATTGCCTTTCTGATTCGATTATGGGAAGGAATTGGGAACGGTCGTTTCGTTCTTCTACGGACTCATCAGCCCAATCCCCGCCTTCCCTTAACAGAATCAGAAAGGCACCATGGCAGTGACCCCACAAATAACAAAAGGCAAGAAAAACAAATTGCTGCGTCTCTCGAATATTGGCGAATATAAAATTATTTATTCTTCTCTAACCATACTTCTGAAATGAGTTCATTATGTCAGATCTGTCCTTTGCTATTGGAGAGTGACTTTTGAGTGAGCCAATCAGAAGCTCTCGACATTGGATTCAATGAAATCTACGGCAGTCTGAACCTCAAAATAATGACTACAGCATTTTTTGTCTGAATATTTCTCCTAAAATTCAGAGAAGTAAGGGTAAAAAATTTCTAAGATAGGATTTCTTGAAGTCTTAAAAATGCATTCTGATAATTTCCTATTTTGTTTTTTGTTTTTTTTCTTAATGAAAAACCAAGATAAATATCTGCTTGGTCGTAACTAATTTCAATGCTAAAACCCTAACAACCGAGACTAGCAACAGGCTGTTTGAACTGTGACGTAGGTTGTGACGACACACTTAAACCGTCCTTTATCTCATTTTTTTGTCTCCTTGTGACCACGGGGTTCAGGAAATCCCTACCCAAGGTTATTCACAACTCAGTGTTAAGATCCTTGTTCTGACAACTCGTTTGGCCACAAAACATGGCGTCCATCCCGTGAAATCCCTCAAGGTACGACAACTCTTTCACAAAAATATATCACGGCACAGAATAAGCTATATACGTCGTCTTCTTCTCCCATGAAACCACGGCATAACAATAATGCAGATTTTAGATCTGCATTATTTTTTTTTGCTCGTTTTAAATTATTTAGAGGAGGTTAACGAATCCCTTTGAAAAAAAAGTTTCAAAGATGTCAGGAACTTTTTTGCTCTTTTTTTGGTTCGAAATCATGAGTTCATTTTCTATGCAAATTGTATATTCCATATGAAAGAAAGAAACAGTCATATTTCTTGTTATTTGAAATTCTAATACTGAATTTCAGCAAGACATGGAAATTGTCCGCTTATCTTGGAAGACGTTTGTTTCTGATATCAATCTGTTTTGTTTCGAGGGACGAATTGCTAGCGGAAGTAAATAACATAGGAGCGAACAACAAGCGATAAATCTTAATCAACACTGCAGAGCCGCAATAAGCGCCGTAGTCAGGCAAATCGGGAGTCACGTGTCACTTCGTTGGCCCAAAGGCCAACAGCGGTCGCAGACCTTTGATCCCACCTACACAAAAGCTCCGATTGCCAGGCCTTGTTTCCTCGCCAGGTTCAATCCTTTCGCATTCATTTCCTGTTCTCTAAAAGGATGTGTGTTCTCGAGAAGTAAGAGATTGGAGCACGTGAATGTCATTCGCCCACGCACGAAACTAGAAACGGAAGAAAATAGAAAATGGGTTTTTACTTCAATTTTGGCTCAAGAAAATAAGGTCAAAATACCACCTGCACTGTAGAGGAGCAAACAGTGACTGATTTTAGAACGTACTAATATTGAAAACTCAAGACTGTTACTAAGAGTTACAAGAAATAACAAGTTGCTGAACGAACGCAATTTCTACTACTGTTCGTTTTCGAAAGGCAGACCCACAACAGGCGGACGATTTTACTCCGCAGAGGGGTAATACACTGAGATGGGCACTTTCCTAAGAAATTTTTTTGGACATTTTCGCTTTAAGAAAAAAATAACGTTGAGCATTTTTGCAATAGTATTTATTCTTTCCATAATTCTTTCCCGAAAAGCGCAAATAGAACGCAACTACTAGTAAACTAACACTATAAAAAGTAGATATCTCCTCTTTATTTCTCCTCACCCCTACTTTGATGAAATCGAAGGAGACTTGACGCATGCGGAAAAGCGTTGAAGGCTCTCGTAAACAAAACCGAACAGTACAACTAACTCTTGTGATTATTTTGTTTTGTTTTTGTCTTTTATATTAAGAAAATAATAATGGCTTGCTGACGTCCATTTACCCAAAAAAATCATTTTTAATTAAGAATTTGTGTGCAAATCGATCGTTTGGGCCAGTTAGCTAAACGATTTTTTTCACCCTTAATTCACCTCTACTGGATCCTAGGGTCTACCCAACCCTCTGTTGAATGGATACCTGGTTTCTTTCCCAAGGGTTAAAGGCGGGCGGGGCTTCGGAATGACCATCTGACTTCAGCTTTGTCCCGTCGATTAAAAAACTCCGGGTCTTACTACCGCAACCCCAAGTCCTCTATACGCCTACAGTGGAACACTTGAACTCTTTTGTATGTCTATGTATGTGGATCAATGCGCTTGTATCCATTACTGCCTTTTGAGCCAGTAGAATGGAACTTCTTGAAGTTAGGCACGCATATTTACGGATGAGAGACGGATCTATCCTTTTATATCTGAAAATTACCTATTTGAATAACTCGTACTATGGAGAAATATGCACTAGAAGCTGACACAAATGCTCTTTACAGAAGAAACGAATTGATGGCAAATAGTGAATTTCTATTGAAGACTAACAAATGCGTTAACAATGCATTTGTATTCTATTTTAAATTTGTGCAAACTTACATTAAAATTAATTGGATTTACGTTGCCTTTATGTTTAAGGGATTTAATCAATTGTCGACAAATGAAAAATATGGAAATAGAAAATTGGTGCAGACCGTCCCCGCTTAACGAGTATTCATTATATCAATGTCTTCGTAGTTACATGGTCAATTACACCACACCACTTAAAAATTCCTTCTACTTTGAGTCTGGCAAAATTTTGTCATAACAAAATTGTGAAAATAGACTATTGGTAGTAGCTGTCCCCGCTTAACGAGCATTCATTATCCGTGTCTCCGCAGTTACGTGCTCAATTAAAGCACACCCCTTAAAAATTCCTTGTACTTTGCGTGTGACAACACAACATGTGTTGAAAAAACTTCATCTACACTTCATTTTATTATCGAATTTTCGGAAGAATTTTCTATCACATTGTAATCTTGAAGAAGGAAGATAGAAAATTCTTCCGAAAATTCGATAATAAAATGAAGTGTAGATGAAGTTTTTTCAATATGTTACGATGTGATTTAAAGAAGAAGTATGGATTTAGAACACAACATGTGACCCACTCTTTACACGCAACTTGTTGCTGCGCATGCGTCTCTCTGTGATTTGCATTTGGAAATTAAAATTATTTTGCTTTTAGACAAGGCCTTCATTCTTTGACTTTGTTAATTTGTGTCAATGTGAAAATTGTGTTTTTGAGTGATTGATTGAGTGATCACACTTGTTTGATTATGTAACCAAGCCATAGCATGTTTTTCGAGCCTTATTTGCGTTACTGAAACCGAGGAAGCCGATAAAGTGTGAGAAGTTTAGTACTTTTATTAATAACGATTCAATTTAGGAATGTGCAGCAAAATTTGAGCATTTTTAAAAGACTTGTTTTCTCGCTGCAAAACAATTGATAATGAAAAACTGCATCTACGAAACGATCTACACTGAAGTCATTTTTTTCGTACATTAAAAATCAACCATCAAAATAAATAATGATGAAACATAGCCAGTGTCTTCTGAAATTCAGGTATAAATTAAATACAGTCGGACCTCTATTTAACGAAGTCGCTAAATCCCGATAAAAAGTTCGTTATATGGAAAATTCGTTAAATAGAGATTCATCTTTTAAAATTACTTTAAACTACATAAAACAATTTTAAAATACATAAACAATAAATATTATTAAAAAAAGTAATAATGTTAATGATATAAATCATATATATTACATTATCACATGCATACTGAAATTTTACTAAGAAAGTCTGTTAATTTTGTCTGAGGTTTTTTTTTTTTTTTTTTGAAAAAGTGTTTTCGCTCATAGTACGTCTC
>JAFIDM010000006.1:41161843-41270085 GCA_023159025.1 Thereuonema tuberculata
AAAGGCGTGAAAATGAAATGGAAATCACCTTCACTCTCGAAAGTGACTCCAAATAAAATAAACACCAATTAAAAAACGATTACTGTACATAGTTGTTGAGGGTTATAGATGAATTGATAGCAAAGAGAGAAAACTGTGTCAGTCCCTATTTAATAATACAACGCACGTCAGAATATGATGTGAAATGCGTTGTCTTCGTCTGCTCTCCAAAACAATACCCTCCAGAAAAGAAATGAAGTGAGGTATATGTTTATTTTCTTTAGACTTTTAGAAATTCCTTAAACTTACGTTAACGATGGCAAAATGAAAGAAACATGAACTTTAAGTCAAATTTAAGTGTTTTGGATTTTAACAAAACTAAGCTTTCAGGGCTTTGTTAATAAATCTATGAAACGTTTTACTTCAAACAGTTAATAATGTTTCTGCCGCGTCAGTATCCAATGAATTGAAATTTCATCTTTTTTTAACTTTTTATTACTTTTTGTTAAGAGTTAGGCCTACAAGTTGTGTATCCCTAATTTTAATAGATGTATTTTTTTTATACAGAAGGAAAATTATCATAGTTTGATAATTAATTTAAATTATTTAATTACATTTTTTTAATTGAAAGACTATTTGAAGTAAAAACAAGAACTTCTTAAAGAATATAAATCCTAAGTTCAATGAAAAGCAAATTTATTGAACTTATGATGTTTCTTGTTTGTAATTAAGTTCCTTAGTGCCTTTCAGTGAAAGGACAAGGATTTAATACTGTGGATTTCACAGAATTATTTTTTATTTGATTATTTTTTATCTCGGCGGCCCATTCCCAAGATCGAGAATGCTTTTAGCTTAGCTTTCGTGCAACGGAGCCAAACATCAAGGGTATATTCTGCTGATGATTCCTAATAAGGATGAAACAGCAGTTGAGAATTCCCGTTGATGTTGGTTCAGTGTGCGAAGGCATATTTACTGTCCAGTTGTGATTTTCTCTCTCTAAATATAAATCCTACTTCAAAAAAAAAAAAATGGGTGGGGGAAGTGACGCCCCAGAGATAAAAAGTTTACTTTTGAGTTTAAATCATAATATATAAACATAATATACAGCTAAGTGTAAAGTTTTCTTTTAATTCAAGTTGTTTAAATGCGATGAATATTAATCAAGTCATGCAGAATTGGATGATTCTGAAAAATTCAACATTCACTGTCAGAACATGATGCTTTATTCCTAAAGTATTCCTTTTGGATTTTTTTATCACCTTCACGCGCTGATTTTTCATTAAAGACCCATAAAGAAAAAAAAATTCAAATATAGCCGTTAAGTAATCTGATGAAGATTCTTCCAGAAGCTCAAAAAGTTATTCTGGGAAGACACACACATATATTTGAGGATCCTTATTTTTACTTGAAAGTAAGCTAAATATCTTTTTTATATTAAAAAATAATTAAATCACACAAATTAATTATATCTTTAAAAACAGACCCTCAAAACGAGGGTCAAAATAAAGCCAAATCGTTAAACTCTTTTAATTTTTTTTTATATGTGTTATAAACATTTATGATTCAAAAATATATACAATAATTAATTCCTAGTTAAAATTACATATTTACAATTTGTGGATCCTTTCAAACCTTCCGGAGGTTCATCTTCAAGCACACTAAGCTTGTGCTTGAAGATGAACCTCCGGAAGGTTTGAAAGGATCCACAAATTGTAAATATGTAATTTTAACTATGAATCAATTGTTGTGTGTAATTGTATATATATTTGAATCATAAACTTGTTTACTAACTGGTGATAGCGTCGTATGCTAACATTGAAATAGTCCATTTTGTGTTTGGGGAGAAGTGGAAGACTTCCATTCTTTGACGTGTATAACTATCAGACAAATTCCAAGGAAGTATACTTTTGTTTAGAAGTAACCAATTACTTTTTTGACGGAAAACCTTGTATTGTACGTTGCTGTTTTTTATTAGAACATGTCTAAAATCTTATCATTTTAGACATGTTCTGATAAAAGTATTTGTCTAATATATTCACAGTAGTAAAGTTCTATTGATGATTGTGTTTCCATGCATGAATTCGCTGTGTAATGATGATCATCTGCTTCAGTGTTCTTCGATGTTCATCAATTCGGTTTTTTAAAAAATGCGAAGTTTGGCCTACATACAGACATTCAATTTCTATGCAGTTCAATCTGTTCACGACATCTTTTTGCTCAGGTGCTGTTGTGTTTTTGTTATTTTTGAATAGGAAAATTAAGCTGCTTTACTAGTCTGAAAGTAACATTAATGTCTGTTGTTTTAAATTTTTTCTCAATTATGTTCAATCATTGGATGATAAGGAAAATTCATATATTCGTTATAAAATTAATTTGTTTTCTCAACTGAATTTTATATATATTCGTTGCAAAAATAATTTGTTATTCTTTCTTCAATCAAGTCTGAAGGATATCCATTATCTCTCAACACAGATATCCATTATCTACTAATATTTTTTTTACATTTACATATTTCTAAAAAAATTTTCAGAAAATTTACACTGAAATTTTTTCAGTTTACGATTGTAAGTCATGTTTATGTAAGTCAAAGTAAAGTAAAGTAATGGATATAACTGATATGTTTTAGATGAATTCGACAGCCAACACACATAAATAATTTAAAACATTTTATAACACATTTAAAATTTATATAGAATCACTATCGGTTTCGTCTTGCACGGTCTTTGACAAGTGGTTACACAGTAGGACGAAACCGGTATTGGTTCCATGTAAATTTTTAATGTGTTCTAAAATGTTTTACACTACTTATGTGGTTGGCCGTCGAATCTTATTAAAAAATTATGTGCACACGTTAAGTTAATTTTAAATTACATGTTTTAGTTTCACAAAAATCTTTGGCTCTTTGGATAAGTTGTAGATTAACCATTAGAGATACATTCATTGCGAAGAGACCGTCGCCAAATATTGGCAACAGAGATGAAGAATACGTAAACTCTAAGAGTAGACTGTAGCACACAGACACATTAACATACCTATAAACAGAATTAGATAAATAAGCTTACAGAATTTGAAGAGCTCACAAATCTATAGGAATGAAAAAGTGTTTTATAAACTAACGAGAAACGAAACCATTTCTAGGGTCCACAACGAAGGAGTTCAGTAAATAATTACGTAAATGAATTCAGCTCAAGAAATTAGCATAGATTGGAAGAACAAAGGAATAATAGAGTAATTATTAAAGAGGGATTCTTAAAGCCAAAAGCTTTAAAAATTAAAGCTTGCTTTTAAGGAAATGATAATTTAGTTTAAGTTAGTTTACGAAAAATAATATTTGAATATGATTATATAACATCAAACAAGATACATATAAGAACAAACAAGATATAAGAAGTTCTCGTGGGCTTCAAGATAATTTAAGTATGAACAGATATTTAAGTTTTACAAAGGTTTTAATTAATGTGATTCCATTCATTGGAATTAATTCTATACTTAAATCAAAAGGTTTATTTTCGTGTGTAGAAGAAAATTTAACAAAGTTATTGAAACTATATTTAGGTCAAAAAATAGTTCAAAAAATAAAGAAAATAAAATAAAAATAAATTAGGGACTCCATATGTCTTCTGTCAATGCTGTTTGATGTTTGCAATTTGTTTTTGTCAGTTCGTGGTTATTCATCGTAATAACATACGTCAAATAATTTTAAATCTTCCTAAAATAAAATTTTGGGCTGCTTTTTCCCTGCCCTACTGTTAAATATTAGTCCAATTTGCCAAATAATAACCATCACCTTCCGGTTTCACGAGCACAGGTGATTGTGACGTTTTCACTGTTATTTTGTTCTTGAAGAACATAACACACTTTCAACCGTCCTGAGTTCACATGTTAAAATTTAATCAATTGACCCAACTGTATCAGATAATTATAAGAAAAGCATTTGTGGTTAGGGGAAGAGATTAGCTTTATTTATTTACTTTTTATTTATTTGGTGATAATACGTAAAAAAAATTAATGGTTTAATCCTTCATAAGCTAGCAGTTGTCTACCGGGGATTGCCCTTTTTTATTTTTAATTTATTTTTTGATATTTTTTATATGAAGGGCCATTTTTATGTTTACCTGTCTTTTGTTTATATTTCCTTTGATCTCACTGAGCTGCAGACATTGGGTGAAGCCACTGAGGACGAGTAACAACCCAGAAACAGGCTTGTCTTGGATTCCCGGTGTCAAAATCACCAAAAGCAGCTCAGTGATTGTATTTATTGTGCGTTTGCCCTTCTAAAAATTTTGTTAGAAGATATTTTTGATATGGCAGTTATATCGCCATTTTGTGATTTATGTGTCAGATTTCATGCATCATCAAAATCGGTTGCGTCGCTCTCCAGAAATACTGAACACTGTATTTCAGTTGAATTGGGAGAAAGAATGACTGGCGCTATTTACTCCCAAGGTTGAATTCTGGAATCCTAATCGTAATTGGTATAATCTACCCAAGATTACAATAGAAGTACAGTAGACACTCGCTAATCCGGCATGTTCGGGACTTCGGCAGTGCCGGATTACCGAAAATGCCGGATTACTGAGCGCCGTCTAAAACTAGCCGATATTGCGAGGATAGCGAAAATACCGTTAAAATAGAGAGTCAAAAGGGCTATTAGTAGGTATCAGGCCATTTTTCCGTGTTCTATTGTGATTTCTCTGATTTCGGTAGTGATGGAAAATGTTAAAAACAAAACAATAAAATATATTTTTATATAGTATTATATTTTAATACAGTACATACAGTATAGTATAGTTATTTTATTAGATTTGTCATCACTAGCGAGACCTCAGCCGATTGCCCGTGAACTCTGCCGAAATGCACGCGGAAGACTTATTCAGTGTAAAAAAAACCTTAGACCGATGCCGGATTATTGAATGTGCCGGATTATCCGCTGCCGGATTAGCGGAGTTTTACTGTACAAGGATCACAGAAAACAGCTTCGTCTGAAACAGATATGGTATCTTTAAAACAAATTATTTCCTCTATAAAGAGCTACTCTGACACTGGGTGGACTTTGTAGAACATACTGGACCATCGACGATTTCTTCCCTGATATACAATAAACACTTCAAGATGCTCGAAATAGTAGAATTCTTATATAACAAAGGGTGAGACTAAATTGTTTATCAATTGACATCCTGGGACAGCTGTTTCACGCTCTTTGGCGATCATCAGCCAGCAGCAGTCACCAGTAAACAACGAGGTCTCAGTACTGATGCTAATAAGAATAATCGTCGGAAACGCAGTGGTGCCTCAAATGCAAATAAACAAAAAACAAACTCACTGAAATATTAGTGAGAAAATTCGCGTGCCAGCAGTGCGCCGGTCGCGATGAATTTTTTTTAAAGCATAAAAAAAAATTAATCATTGTTGTTTTGTTAATAATTCAATGCGCAGATTGAATTTTTTACGCTTTAAAAAAAAATCATCGCGGCCGCCCCACTGTTGGCACGTGAATTTTCTCACTAATGTTTCATTAGTGAGTTTTTTATTGTTTATTTTTTGTTTTGAGGCACCACTGTGCTCCCGAAAACTAGAATTCTTATTGGGAAATTATTCGCAAATAAGTTGGCAGCTATTTCAATATAATAGAACTGAACACAGACACCCTGATAACAGGTCCCATCGTTTAGGGAAGACAAATATCTGGTTCTCTGCCTGTCGATTAATGACCTAAACTATATATTTGGAATATTGTAGTACAGATACTCCTCACTTTACAATCGAGTTCCGTTCCGACGACTATGTCGTTAAGCGAATTGGTCGATAAGCGAGAAGCTTGCGCCGGGAATATAGGATCGTTGTAAAATTATAAAATTATGAAAATTATGCAACAAACTTCAAATTTATTCATAAAAACACATACACATGTACCTATTATCATTTGTTTATTTGGAGCTGTAGAGGGTCCAGGTAAGGGAGATGACGATGATGAAATAGAAGTTGTACTTTCAAGGGTCCGCCCTTGAAGGACGTAAGTGCGAGTGGTCGGTAAGCAGATAGGTCGTAAAATGATTAGTACCTGTATATAAAATACTTTGTTTTGCTTGAATTCAACAAACTTTATTGAGAAATAATATCTGTAAATTTCTTTAGCAAATGTCCAGTGTTATTTATTCGCCCTTTGACATTTTGGTGGACTGCTATTATTTTGATGTTAATAAATCTGCCGTTTCAATTTCAGTTTTCTCAGTATTCGTAACAGCAGTGTGAAAAGCAATTGCCCAGCAGGAGTCTTGCTGTTGCTGGTGCTTGCTGTGTTTCACAATTTTCATGGATTACGTATTAAATCCAGCACGTGCTAAGTCACGAGTATGTGTATCTTTTTTTCCCCTTTTCCTTCATTATCCATTTATCGACCTTTGAAAAATGATCTGTATTTGCTTTGTTTCGCGGTTGTTTGTTCTCTGCAATGGAGACGTGGGTGTAGGAAAATCCCATTTTGTTTGCGTGTTCGTAGGAAGACGCTGCTCCTCTCTGACCCAGTCTCCCTCCACGACTCATCATCGCTGCGTGTGTTATTGATTTTTCCCTCCCACATTTCGCAGGCGCTGATGCGTGGGCGCCGAACAGAAAAGGGGAATGTCTCCTGAATTATCCTTGTGAGTTCTCTCTCGTTCTTGCCTTTTCTTCCGCTACTTAAACAGCTCAAGACTGTTAATTTCATTCAGCTTGTTACGCCCACGTATGATTACAGTAATAAAGCTTCTCGAAAATGATTTTATTCTTTTGTTTCTGCTAAGGAAAGCCCCTGAAGATGATAGATCCTTACGTTATTCTTTAGCTTTCATATAGCATCTGCTAGCCATTAAAGAACAGATTCTTTCCCAATTTAAGTTGTAACGAATCTCACCTCTGAGTCCCGGGTTCGGTTCTCATGTGGGTTTCGTGATGGTGGACGAGGTACGTTTTCTCGGGGTTCTCCCGTTTCCCCAGTACTTCTGCCACCGTACTTTCTCAGTCTTTCTCTCCATCTGTCGTTACTTCTGTGGGTTAGTGACGCCCACATTCACCACTTAAACACAATCATAAAGTTGTAACGAAACGAACTCCAATTCATTTTTCTTTTTGGTTACCAGCACCAACTCCAACTCCTGTTTCAGCGTTGATTCATTCTTCAGCATTGGACACAGCGACGATCTTCCGACAATTATTCCTATTAGCCTCAGTACTGAGACCTCCTTATTTGGTTTTGGTTTTCATTTCTTTTTTTTTCTACAATATTTATTTCTGCTGGTTTAGCAGCAAATTTTGAGTATGTTTTAAGATGAGTAATTCTTTTATCAACAATAATATAATTGGGATTAATAATGTTTGTTTTATCACTATTAATACTAACTTCTTTCATTTATTAACTCGTGCGTTAACTAAAGCTCTACTGTTTTTATATGCAAGAGAAATAATTCATAGAATAGGGGATTATAACGATTGAGATTAAAACGATTGACGTTTGAGAAAGGACACCGTAAGGGTGTCCGAAACTAGTCACATTTTTAATCATGTGTGTGTTGGTCATCAACTTTTAATCTTTAAGTTATACTTATGGCTCAGGTTAAAATTTTTTTATCGATTACAACGATATTCATGTATTGATAATAAGTGGATGTAGACTCATCAACTTTATGTACGTTCTTGATTTAATGTTACTAATTTGCATTCATTATTCTTCGACGAATCTAGAACATTATACAAACATAATACATATTTATGTAGCGCCAATGTTCGTTTCTCTTCACTTGTTTCAAAAGTGTTCGGGCAACGTCTACTAGAAAGCAGATGGCGTTGGTGGAGGCCAATTACAGCCCCTTTCTCTGTTCTATTGGCAACAGCCGTATCTGGTGTTTATTAGTAACACAGTAAATGTGTTCATTCATTTTTGAAAATATTTACTCAATTTCATTTGATAACATTTTTACAATATTTATTGTACCCATTTACTCAAATTTATGTAAAAGTAAATTTATGTTACTTTTTAGTGGATAAAAATAATATTGTGGAGTTTACAGTTTTATTTTTATTTCTTTTATATTGTTTGATGTCACTGCCGGAAGCGGAAGTGGTCTCCCATTATCTTTCGCATGGTCTGATTAGGGTTAGTTGGTCCATGAACGGTAAAAAAAAAAAAAATACTATATTTGAATTAGCCTATCACTTCTACTTTTTCTAATAATTGAGTCTACATTTTATTTTAATATAAATTTCTGCTTTAACGTCTCCACAGAGCTATTCTGCATTGCTATGATTGCAGAGAGTGAATTTTTTTCCAAACTTTTTTCTGAACTTCATTTCTAAACCTTTGGATTTAGAACTAAAAAATGTAGATTTTGGTGTTAAATTAATTTACTCCAAAAACAATGCTAATTACTGTGTGTGGCATATTTAAAGGGGAGAAGCACGAAATCATATCGTGTTTTCGCGATTTTTTTTGGCTAAGAATTTGCGATTCTGACTATAAATTGAAAAAGGCGCCCGTTACTGATTTGGTATCTGGGCCCTGAATTTGATGTCAGAGAGCTGGGTGGCATCAAGGGAAAATCCTGCGGATGTTTTCTAAAAAGGATGAAACATCTGTCCAGGATTCGCATTGATGATGACTCAGACTGTGCGAAGGAATAATATCTGTCTATTAAAGGAATTTTTTACTTTAATATTTACTGTTCATTTCGTGAATTACATGAATTTTATATATATATATATATATATATATATATAGAATGGCCACACTCGAAACATCAGATGCCGCTGATGAAGTGAATGTATTTAGAAGCCGTACATTCACAGAAACAGTTTTCTGAAATTTGTATTGGGATTTTAAGTTTCAGATAGCTGTCCGGCTTGGCTATATATATATATACTTTTTATTTTTGTGCATTTTGTAACTTAAGACCAAACTGTCGGAACAGAACTGTCGGTAATCAAACTGTATGATTATTGGTTTTCAGCCCCTTCTTACTTTAATTCTTACCACTATTTTGTTTTTTAATATTGATCTAATTTTATAATATATAAAAGGGAAATGTGTACAAACTTGAAATTTGGCTTGTGGTTGGGTTCCGTACTGTAGACATTGAAAAAAGTGTAAAAATAAACTTTTTTATTCTTTTTTTTTTGGGGGGGGGGGGGAATGGGCAACCCTCAATTCACTTGAGTCAAGCGGTCTGCAATGCTTTCCCCTGCCATTTCGAAGTGATCTTACAATTTCAATATTTTCTCATCCACATCATCGTAACCCGTACGTACCATTGTAAAATATAAAATTTCATAAATGATTTGAATTAATGTTATTCTTAAACTTTTTAATTAGTCATGATACTGTAATTCAGTTCATTTTATGTTTAAAGCATTTATTAGATTCTTAATTCTAATATATCTTTGATCGAGTAATGAAATCAAAAGATAGAAACCAAAGATGCTATAAAAAAAATAATGTTTACCCGTGGGATTTCTACTAAAACCAAATTAATACTTTCATAAAATATTCATAATATATTGAATATATTCATTCAAGGATTGTCTTAAAAACATTTGGTTTGTTTTGCATTTTTTTAAGAGATCCCCAGAGAGGAGTTTCTAGTATTCCCGTGGTCTACGCATGTGTGTATATGTATAACGCCCTCTATAGGCCTAACAGGAAGTCAGACCCTTCATGAATCATAGCTAATGGGGCTCCCTATGGTTTGGAGCTTTGGAGAAAAATCCTATATCCGGTTCAGCTATTCCTGGTTTTAGATGTCTAAGAAAATAGTGGTCATTTGGACAAAACTGTGGTCTATCTGTACTGAATCGACTGTGTTCAGAACGAATACGGTACCGTTGACAAACAATGCGTTCACTTACTCTGAGTCAAAATGGAAGTTTATTTATACTACATGAACTCAATGTGGGCATCCCATGAAATTATACTTGAACTTGTAAAAATGGCCTGAATAAAGGATTTGTGCGCGCCAGTCCTTCTTCAGTTGAGTTAATTGAATAAAAATTTGAATTTCATTTCTTTTCATTTTACTCAACAATTTTTTTTTTGTTTTGCACAAAATTCCCAAATCTAATTTTTAAATCAAAATTTAATGTTTGTTTTTCATCTAATCAAAATCTGAATTTATTTTTAATATGAGAAATTTCATTTTTTTGCCATCAGTGAGAGGTAATTCATATCAGTAGCTTTATCAAAGCCTCGTATTGGAGGCGAAACCGGTCGTGAACTGTATTTTTAACTGTTTTTTAAGTAGTCTTCTGTGTTGGCTCTCCGCAATTTTTTAATTAAGTGAGAGGTAATCGTATGATGCATTACTATAAGAATTTTTTTCAACTTTACACTTAAATAAGTTCGTTGTTTGTTTTGATCGCGGACACCTTTCAATGTACGATGTTTAAATGGCGCAAGAGCAACAGATGCTAAGCTGCGCCAGGAACAAGGTAGGATATCCCGAAACGTTGCTGAAAGGAATAGTAACACAAACAGAAAAAAGAATTAGACATGTAAGCCCACGCCGGGATTCGAACCTACACTCGAATGTATTAGCCTCCTAGTGGTTCTACCCGAACGGCCGTAAGAATCTTCAGGAATACATTTTTAATATAGAAAATGACGAGTCTCCTGTCCATAAATTTACCTAACATGTTTCAGGAAGATCGATTCATTGGTTCAAAAGATTTGAAGATGCACAAAATACACAAAAAAAAATACTAATTTTACGAGTCTAATATTTCTCAAGAAAACTAAAGCAATGACGTTAAATTAACCGAGAAAGCAGATTATTCTCAAAAAATACAAATTTTTGTTTGCCCCCATTGTTGTTGTGAAGTTTTATTAACAGTTCAACTCTCTCAAATTATCATTCTCTGTTCTAAGCAAATCCCAATGCAGTTATTAGTGGATTTCGAAATGTCTTGAGAATGTAAAGGTAACCCAAATGAATAAATTCCTTGTAGCTGTTGACTGAATGTCCTTCTGTTCGTCTCCTTTTGTTTCATCAGAGTTTGTTCAAAACCGTCAAAGCAAATTCCCGAAAGCCCCGCATCGATTTCTCGTCTTTGAGGTCGTCTTTGGTGGATAGAATGCGATGCTTGTGGCAATATTGAGGGATTCTTTAATACCAACCCTGCAAATAAACTCCCCCTCTACCGTCATCCCTCTCACCTTCCATTGAAACTTGCTTGGAATTGTTACTGCCTCGAGGAATCAATTCAATCCCACATTTTATGAATTTTAAATCACTCTTTCGACAGCTTTCTTATATTGAAATTAAATCCTATCATTGGATGACGTAAGATATTAAATTCTGAAGCTGAAATTTATTAAAAATAACTCATTAATTTTAGCTTACTAGATTAAAATTTAAATAAAATATTTGTTCTTCAGTTTTAACACTGAAACCCTCTCGTTGGTTTAGAGCAGGGGTCTCCAAACTTTTGAGCCCAAGGGCCGCATTAACTATCAAACAGCAGTTCGGGGGCCGACTACACACTCGAGGTCCAAATAAAAGAGAATCAAAATATGGATGTTGTTTTTAAATATTTATTTAATATTATTTTATTCAGTTATTATTTAATAACACATTGATACACTACACATGTATTAGTTGTAATCACTAGGATATGCAGTTTACACGGATATTTCCGTAATTTTTTCCGTAGACAAAAAAGTCTCCAAGGGCCGGATGAGAGGGTCTCGCGGGCCGTAGTTTGGAGACCCCTGGTTTAGAGTGTTTCATAATTTTAATACCTATCCTGGAATTTGATATAATATCAATAATTTGAGCGTTGTATTGTAACTTTAAAATTACGCGCCAGAAGGCATTATGTAAATAAAAAAAAAAATAGAAAAAAAAAACTTTTTAATGAAGTGTATTTCTTTGTTAAGTTTCTTGTAGCACAGTAGCTTTAGTATTGTTAGTACCGCGTAAAGTTTTGTTGCACGCTTTTATCGTGCGAGGTTTTTTTCCTCGAATTGATTTTTTTTTTAACAGTAAGACGTCCTATCCGATTGAGCTCTTCCTTAATTTTTGAAAGAAAAAGAGAGTTTTAATATATTATTCCCTAGTTTAGTTAACCTTAATTTCAGTTCCATCCAAAGATGGACAAAAGTTCCTTTCAATATGAAGTTCATATTAAAGTCTCTATTCCGTAAGCTACCATACAAACATCAAGTCTTCATCTGAACAACATCGTCTGACGGAAACAGTCAGGCCTAGACGAGGGGTGTCGTGGACATCTTCGTTAAGCCTACTCATCCACATCTTTTCAATGGGAACGTTCCATTGGCTCAACGAGTTTCCTGTAAGTTAGGGTAGGTTTGCCTGAACTTAATAAATATTTAAGACCTGATAGGTTGGCGTAAAGCGGACTATGCAAAGGAATTTCTTGGATTATTGATCATCAAAATGTTTTATATTTAGACTGTTAAAGACTTTGTAATCTGATTATAACTAAGGAAAATTTAAGAAGAGGGACTTCGTTATTAATTGAAAATTTAACTTAAATCACTAAAGATTATGAAGTCAGTGTTTGATTTCTCTATTTCATGATTTACACTACCCTACAGTAATGAACCGGACACCTGCATATTTACATAAAATCAGACGAGATCGTCAAAGTGCATGTGCGCACGTGATCATTGAGTTTCAACAGGCATCAGGGGTTACAGGCATGCGGAATGCATCACAATCACAATACATTGCGGAAGGAATTGAACGCCCTTAAAATCCACAAACCACACATCTCACCATTCAACAGAACCGCCAGACTCAAGTGGTATTTGCAAAGTAGCAACTGAACTGTAGAGCAGTGGAAAACAATTTTATGGAGTGTAACGTGTCTCATCACCTTACACTCTCTTCCAGTCGGATGGACGTGTTTGAGTGTGGCAAATGCCAGGCAAACGTCTTTTACCCGAGTGCATCGTTCCAACTGAAGTTCGGCGGTGGGGGAAATCATGCTGTGGGGGTGATTCTCATAGTGTGGCCTGGGACCATTGCATGTTGTTGCGGGAATCTTGAACTCCGAAGGCTACAAAGACATTTTGGATAATCGGGTTGTTCTTGCTCTCTGGCAAATGCTTGGAAATGACGATAGTTACTTTCAGGATGACAATGCTCCATGCCATGTTTCAGCCTCTGTCCAGCAGTGGTATACAGAGATGGCTGTAAAGCGGCTTCCATGGCCTGCTCAGAGTCCCGACCTAAACCCTATCGAACATTTATGGCACGAGTTAGAGCATCGATTGAGGGCCAGGGGACCACGTCCAACATCTTTAGCTGCACTGGCCGTGTTCTTGAAGCAGGAATGGACATAAAAACCCTTAGCTCTGTATCAAAACTTTGTGGAAAGCATGCCCCACAGGGTGGCTAATGTAATTTCAGCACATGGGTGTCCATCCCACTCTTAAATCAGTTCACATGTTTCCAATAAAGCGCACTGTCCGGTCCATTAGTGTAGGGTAGTGTATTTGTGAAAGGGTACTAAACTATGAGTTTTTTTTTTTTTTTAATCGCTTTTATTTTAAGAAGTTAGTTGTTAAATTAAATTTCTTTTTGTAGTTTAAGTCAGGATCCTAGGATATCTATTGCTTTTTTTTTCCCCCCTTTTAAGTGTAATATTTGTACTATCTTAAAAGAAATAGTCTCATCGGATAGGAGTGGGGTTTTGTGTATTTTTTTAATTCACTTGAGATATCCAGAGATCACTGAGGTTTTTAGACTAGTTATTTGGATAATTCGCAAGAAACCTAAAAACTGTAATCTTTTGACTAAAGATTGTGTTTTTTCTTGTCTTTAAATTTAAAAAAGTTGTTTATTAATTAGATCTTTGCGTATTTCGTCATTGACTTGAGGTTTATTTTGAATTTTGACGAAGTTAATATATTGGACCCAGCACCTATCTTTTATTTCACTTCCGCCACAACTATTAGTAATGTCACCTTTCACATATAAAGATACGTTACACAACCCGTAGCCTTTTCTTATCTTTTATTATTGAGGATTAAAATTTAACGTGTGTGAATGTGGTTATCGTTGAATTTAAAAAAGCTTACACACTTACTTAAACGTTGGTGTGGAACGTTTTTAATTATTTCAACTTTAATTATTATTATGTATTCGTAACTGTAGAAAATACAAAAACCAGAATGTTTTCGTAATGTTTATAAGATTCAGTTACAAATTTTAACAATAGATGGCGCTGTTACGTCCTGGAAACATCAATCTATAAGGAAATTACGTCATCAAAAGCTCTTCTTTCATGAACTGAACTGTAAATAATAAAAGTATTAACTTCTTCAATATGTCATTTTAATACAGATTTTGATGCATTGTTAATCCTTTTAGCAGGATGTCAAAATATTTGTCATCCCCAACCAATAGAAAGCAGAATTTTACTCAGCACATCCAGCAGCGGTTTTTTGACCCCAGATCCTTAACTTATCCAAATTTTATGGAAATCAATAACGGAGCTCACAGTAGATTCCCTACGTCAACATTAAAATTTTTGCTTCCACCGCGACTAGGATCCTATTGAATTGCAGCAATTGGTTAATCCAGCTTTGATGTCATAAATCATCAAGATAAAGGAGCAAGGTTCCACAAATGAATATTTCCACGTGCTCCAAACCGCGAGGAAAACGAACGACATTTTTCAAGAGAAACATCGATTATCGATAAATACTATCACAATATCGATTTTTAAACTCAATACAAACGTGTAATTAAAAAATATAAATTCAAATACCTTTTTTTTTTCATATTCAAGTAAAAATTTAAAAAAATATTATTATTATTTTTTTTGTAATTATTCATTCATATAAAACATTTAGACGTCTCGCATCAATAAGAATTTCTTTTTATGTTATATTACAATACCGTGTCAATATGTGAAAGAAATCCTCCGCATCAAACATGACGTCGAAAGGCTCATTATTGCTTTCAATCTTAATAAATAAAAAGGAATATTTCTTTGTTTGTTTGTCACATATGCGTTCCTATACCATCCATCAGATTGCGATGAAACTTTGGTGAGTTGTTGTGCGCACGTCCGCGAAGGTTTCTGAATTAGTAGAACCATTTTACAATATCTGATGCGTGAGTCGTTTCAACAAATGAGTGTATTTCCGGTTTGGAGTTTCCGGTGCGACTCGCATTTGCAATGGCCATCAACAAAGCACAGGGACAATCGCTGCAAGTGTGTGGGTTAAATTTGGAAAACCCATGCTTCACACGTGGACAGCTGTATGTGGCCTGCTCACGCGTCGGAAAACCTTCTGATTTATTCGTATACGCACCAGATGGAAAAACAAAAAATTTTGTATATCCAAACGCACTTCAATAAACAGAATTAAAACACAAACACTTTCTTTCTTTTAATGGCATTGCAACGCTTGCCGGGTACAGCTAGTATTATACATTGAAAAATCCTTGAGAGTCAAAATTAATATGGCCTAGGGCGTTAAAAAGCATAAATCTGCCCTGATATTATGTAAAGTCTTTACTTTTGTTAAAACTAATGTAATTTGTTATCTTTGTTAGTTTACTTAAAATTAATTAATTAATTTTAAGTAGCTAACTAGGAGATAATTATTATTATAGGTAATAATTTTGTGTACATAACCCTAATTGTTTTGAATTTACGGTGGAAAAGTAAAAATTAAAATATATTAGAAAGTGATTTTTTTTTTAAATATTTACTAGTGATAATATATATGCCCAGTCAACAATGACGGGATAACAATGGACGGCTTTTCGTTGAGATAGAGTATTTACACTCGTCATTTGTAATTTCTTCATTCATGTCGAGATATGTCTCTAACGACTCTTCAAGTGGTCGCTGGAAAAAAAAAAACCATTGAAATTTAAATTTTAATCTAGTAGGCTAAATTAATGAGTTATTTTCTTTTTTCTCTGGCTCTTCTCTCATTGCGTCGCACACACACACACACAAAGAGAGTGATAAGAAACAATAATTTGAATGTATTCCCCGTGGCCTAATGGATAAAAGACGTCTGACTTCAGATCAAAAGGTTGCAGGTTCGATTCCAGTCGCGACCGTTTCATTGTAGTCGCAGGAAATTAACAATTGCGCCAGACAGACAGACAGAGAAATAAAAGATTTTAGTAATATAGATTAAATGTATTGGAAAACTATTGTCTGTCTTTGAAATTAGCTCGAGCGAAGGTGACCAAAAATTCCCATAGACATAGCATTGGAATCTAAACAATGGATTTTCACCCTATTTCATGAACAATGAATATTAATTGCACGCGATTTGAAATTAAGATTTAAAGCTATTAGTAACTAATGCGAATTTAATTGATTTTTTTCCGAAGATTTATACTGTTTGCGTAGATGTTTGTTTAATTTCAAAATAAAAAAATTCTTATCATTCGCTGTAGTTTTCACGAATTAAAATAATTAAAATAGAAATTGTAAGAAATCCCATTTTCATTAAAAAAGGCTTTCACTTCTTCGAACGTCGAATTTATGCATAAAATGAAAACTCTTACGTTCTCAGGCAATGCTGAATCGTTGATAGAATATTTTTCAGAAATGGTTCTTACTTATTTCATGTAAATTTCAGAATTGTCAACTGACTTTCCTAGTCTGAGAAAATTTGAATCAATTTGAGCTTCCTGCTGAGTAGCTGTGTCTCAAGGAAATTGAGACGGAAAAGTAATTTACCACTAAAACTCCACGTGTTCCACCGCAAATGTTGAAATTTGATTTAAGGCGTAGCCCTTATTCAATAAAAGACAATCAAAATGAGATAAGCTCTGAAAGCAATGATATTTAACCAATTTGGTCCGCGTACCCTGAGATGTAATTTATCTTTAACTATGTACCCGCCAAGGTTTATTTGTTCGTAATTTAAAGAATTCAAAAATCAAGAAAAAAAAAACGCAAATGTAAATATATTCCTTCGCACACTGAGCCAACAGCAGCGAGAATTCTGAACATCTGTTTCATCCTTATTAGGAATCATCAGCAAAAATGACCAGTTGTGGTTTTTTTTCTTGATTTATGAATTATTAACGCGTTAATGTTTGCTTTTCATTGCATTTACGATGTTTTTCTTGTTAAAATTAAATTTCAAAATGCCTTTCAGTGAAAGGACAAGGAATTAATACTGTGGAATTCACAGGATTATTTTTTTATTTGATTGTGTTTGATCTTGGTGGCCATTCCCGGAGCGAGAACGGTTTCCCTTTAGTTTTCGCGCAGTCAGTCTGAGCCAAACATCAATGGTAAATACTGCTGATGATTCCTAATAAGGATGAAACAGTTGTTGAGGATTCACGTTGATGTTAGCTCAATGTGCGAAAGCGTATTTTACTGTTTATTTGTGGGGCTTTCTTCATGATTTATGAATTTTTATGGACGTTAAATTTTGCTTTACAAAGAATTCAACTTAGATAAATAAAATTCTATTGAGTATGGCAAGCATCTAAAATAAATTATATGATTTGCAACCAATGTAATGAATTAAAATTTAATACATTTAAAGTTTAATTTTTTTTAATAATTAAACAATAAGTGTTAACAGGTTGACATAAAACTTCCATAATAATAGTGTGTTTACGTATATTAAAGAAAAGGACCATACATACAAATAATAACATATATTGAAATAATTTCATAATATCATCAGATGATAATAAAACGAATAAAATAGAAACAAAATAAGCTTTTTCGAAATGCAGCGAATAAACCTTTTTTTGTTTCTATTTATTCGTTTTATTATCATCTGATGAAGGGTTCTGTAATTAAACCCCGCAACATGTCGTGAAATTGTTTGAATATATGGTATTATTTATGTGTAAGGTCCTTTTCCTTAATTTTCTTTAATTAAGGTGTAAATTTTAACGTGTGTGGTAATGACAATTTAATGAGAATTAAACTTCATTAAAAAACACACTAGATAAGATCTTATATAGTGACATCCATAGCCTTCTTCTTTGTCTGATGAAGGTCTTTGTAAGAGAGGTCGAAACACGAAATGTTTCAATTATTAACGTTTTAATCATTTTACGTTGGTTTTTAAGTAGAAGTGTGTTTTTAAGTAATTTTAATTGTGAGAATTCGTATTAATTTACAAATACATATTACTTATTTCCTATCTTATAAAAATTATTAAATGAACAATGATACATCTGAATTGTAATGTTCGATTGATTAATCTATCATTTTTTTATCAATAAAATTAAAAAAAAAAAGATTTTTTTATACTCAAAGAAATTCACTTAAAATAATAAAAAAAAAGAAAAGCTTCCGATAATGAATTGGCAATTTATATACATAAATATTCTCGTACCCAGATTGAATATCACTGTCTTAAAGTCTGCAACTTTATCAAATTCTCCTCAGATTATGTTTTTAGCCATTTTATCACACCATATAAAAATTCAAAACTTTTAATTAATAATTAATTTTATTTGATTCTAAATTAAATTAATGTTTCATCAGTTATATGCTGGATTACATTGAATTAGCGTAAATCCTGTAGGTAGATTAGTTATTTTTAATTTGCAGATTAACGTAACGCCATTTACAATATTAGCAGATTAAAAGTTAGTTATCGTATCATCAAAACTTCCTGTCAGACGTAATGAATATTTGAATTTCTAAACCCGGTTTGAGATTAAATCTTGCATTTAATCTGCCGACTTTAACTTCATTCTGTCTTTAACTTCAAAATCGTATTATCAGCTTGATTTTATATTTGAGAACTTAAAATCTTCAAAAAAACAGCAATTCAATTCACAGTTTTACAGTCAACAGAAAACCAAGTGAGCTCATGCAATTTCCAAACGCTTGCGTTGTTAAAACTGACACTACTGTTGAATGTCGCGCAAAATTAATTTATTCAAGCCCGTTGATTTATTTAATCCCGTTGATTCACTTCTATTTCGCAAAGATGGGTATGCTTCTTGAGATGTTCGCGACTTACTCTACAGAAAAAGAAAATAATAATAATAATAATAATAATAATAAAAATTGTTACACTAAACAGTGGCGGATCCAGGATTTTTCAAAGGGGGGGGGCTAACTTTTATGAAGGGCTGACTATACCTATGAGTCTGAAGCGCGCGCTATACGCCAGCTTTTTATTTGCAATTGAAATTATCAACATCATGACAATATTAATGTCTATCAGGCAGCAGCTTTTGTAAACCCCATTTATCCTATCTATATTCGCAGCTGAAGGGAGGGGCTGTAGCCCCCATAAGTCCCCCCCCCCTTTTGGATCCGCCTATGACACTAAATGTAAGACCATAGCATATTCTTAAATAAAAATCGAGGGCCAAATTTTTTTGAAGATATTTTTCCTTGATTTCAAATGTCTTCTGTTAGTAGCACTTGGCTTATATGTTGTTCTTTTTCATTTATTATATATTTCAAGGGAGGGACCCTTCCCCCCCCCGAAATAATGAAGATATGTCCTCCCAACGTTTTTTTTGGTTGAACAGATAGGTTTTCATTGTTTTTTTTTTTTTTTTTTTGGTTGAACAGATCTTGGCCCCCCCCCCGAAAATATATTCTATATACGCCACTGATATATTTACAATGAGAGAGGGCATCGTACTTTATCTTAATAAGCAGAAAAAAAAATTGTCAATTTCCGTAATGTAATAAACCACAAATGCGGTCGATGGGTCTGAGTTAATAAACTTCTGATTTCACTCCCTGGGGCTTTAGAATGAAAATACTGCAAATATTAGCTTTAGAAAAAAGTACTTCATGTGGCAAAATTAAATTTCAACCAACGGAAGTAATTAAAATGTTAAACTTTAATAAGTGCGCCTCTGCGCCATTTTTTCAATCATAATTTCGGCTACGAATCATTGAAAGAAAGATCGGATACGAACAACTACAGGAACTATTTTTATTTCTGGTTTGAAAATTTTTGCTCAAGAATAAAGTTCATCACTTGCTATTCCTTTAATAAATCTTAAGACAAAGAATTTTATTCTTAGCTTTTTAAAAATTACTTCATCTTCAAAATATTTCATGTATTTTTTTGAACTATTCGAATCCAGCCATTAAGGTCTGAAATGGAGCGTTATTATGAAAAAGGGAATTGAAAGAATACTCATTGAATACACATTCGTCCTCGTTAGGACTCATCAGCCAGATTTATCCTTGATGATAAGCCTAGAAAAGCGCGAGGGTAAATCTGGCTGATAAGTCCTAACAAGAGCGAAACAGCTTTCCCAGATTCCTGTCGGTGAAAGCAAACTCAATGTGTATTCTTTCCAATTCCCATTTTCATGTTACATTCCTGCTGTTAAACTGTCCTCTTAAGCGTTATTAGTTCGAACTCTCAGAATGGCTTCTCATACAGATTTTTCCTGTACGCTATCATTCTACACAGAATGTCCCAGAAGAAAAGGTCACTATTCTGGGAACACATTCAAAGAAAAAAAGTTTACATGAACATGTGTGTCCTTTTTCCAAGAGTTTGCGAGATAGAACTATTTGAATGAATAGTACTTTGAATTAGCGAGCACTATTGTGCTTCCCGCCGGCCGTAATGCGCCACTCTCTGAAGAACGAGTTGCAAAGTGCATTGATGTTAACGGTGGAAATTTATTATAAACTGTACAAAATTTTTCATTTGAACAAAACATATTAAAAACTTTATGTAACATTTCGTTCTTATTAAAAGCATGTTTTTGCCTGTCACAGGTGACATCTATGTAATAGATATACAAAAACATGCGCGGATTCGATGAATGCAATTTTATGTCAAAATTTCAAAGCAATCGGTGAAGAACTTTCGGAGATTTAAGGTTTTGAACAAACGAACATTTACATTTTTATTTTTATAGATTATGATATTTTAACTTTATATACTTTCTTAAATTTATTTTCTTAACCTACCATTTAGTATACAAATTATGAAATTGTTTATTAATTGTTTAATAATTTTTGTTTACGTAGTAATTTTAACCTGTAATATCATCGTGCATTATTGTAATTTAATTTAAAAAAAAAGATTATGGTTGAGCCCTGCCGAAATATAATAATTTTTTAAATGTGTTAAAATAACATTTTAAGCCTTTAAATTTGTGTGTTGGCCTTAATCTATTTTAGTCTTCTGATAAGTATCAGAATATAATATAAGTATTATAATCCCGTTTTGTCTGTGGACAAGTATCATTAAAATCTCATTAGCAACAATCACAACAATCGCAACAATTGCGCCTTTTGCATTCGCAACAATCACATTTATAATAATAAGAAAATTAAAACAATACCAACTGTATTTCTTATACGTATCAGAAGACGTCGCGAAGCACTGTGATTGGTTTCCTAATCCTATCCTACCTTCTTTAAATATTATTGAATATCAATTTCACATACGTTAAATCTCAGTTATTGTGATTTAACCTGTAATATTATTGTACATTAACATAATATGAATTATTATTCAGCACCTACAAAACAGGCTGTTGTAGAACTGAGTTGTAATTAAATTATATTAAGTGGAAAAAAAACTTACTTAGGATTAAAATTACTTATTAAATAATTACTATGTAAGTAATATATTTTCTTTTTCTCTAGATTCCTGTTCAGAAGACGACATTTTCATCGCTTTTTATCACCTGAACGAACATCGCAATGTAAGTTAACTTCAAATTATCAGGTTTATAATTATTTAATTAATAAAAATGTTTTTAGATATCATCATGGATGCATAAAAATCTTTCCTAGCATGTCATCGTTTTTCTATGTATCCACGTAGGAATTCACTTTGTAGGTAGAAAATCAAAAACTACATACTCTAGGAAGCTGAAATTTTTATGGTGTGTTGACTCCGAACTATTGATTTTGACTTTCAGCAGAATTTCAGCATTTTGAATGGGGGAGGGGTCAAAAGTATATATTTATCAACGTATATTTAGTTTTTTTTCTCCTCAAAATATTGGGGGACAAAAATACTGCGCCCCCTCCTCCCCAAAATTCCAACTGTGATTTTTTTTCATACTTTCGGGCACGATAAAAGCAAAACAAAGAAGACATCATTAAAAGTGACGTTACCTACAGTTGTTCGAAAGTTGGAACGCCAACTTTAATTTCCTTATTTGTTGTTTGATTGTTATTTTATGAAACTTAGAAAAACTTAATTAGAAAAAATAAAGAACGAACTAAAAATACCTTAAAAAGGGTTTAATGTTTAATCACAGCGAGGGGTCGTTCATCCGGCAATCGTAGGACCTGAGGAATTGCCAGGTAATTTGTTTTTTTTTTTTTGGTCCGCGGAATTCAATTAGCGAGACAGAATTACATGTTATCGTTAAGTTTTACCAATATTCGCTTCTTCTCAGCAAAATTGCCATCCAGATGTATTCTGATGAGACCTTAATGGCTGCTTGTCACGCTCTCGAAAAATTGCTTCAAACGCGCTCGAAAATATCCCATTTGCCAGTTGCAGCTTGACTGAAAAGCGATCGTTTTACACTTGTGAGCGGCAAATCGCGTATTGCTCTCGTTTAGATCGTGATTAACAATACTTTTCGGAGAAGCTACAAAAAAAGTTGATTTTGCAGCTTTGTTTTGTTATTAATTCTCATCTCGTTTCACAGCAGAGATAAAGAAAAAGGAAAAAAGAATCCCAGAGGAAGAGAATGTGGTGAATGGATTGAAACCACGAGCAAAGAATATCCGGATTTCAACGTCAAGTTAACACTGTCGTAGTTTTTAAATAAATTTTCTCACCGCCAGGAACGCTGATGTCGCATTCTAATATTTACCTGAATTTAGGACTTGTTTTATTTAGAGCAATAAGCATGATTTACGGGCAAGTAGTAGATTTTCGAGCCAATTGCTGGTTTAGGCAAGTTTTCAAGATAGTGTAAAGCTCCTTAACTTTACATACGTGGAGCGGCTACTTCCGGATATAGCAACTTAATATGCTCCTCAAAACTCTTTCGTTAGAATGCGAAAATTCAAATCATTAATACAGTAGAATCTCATTATAACGGACTAATAGAGGCTGAAGGTTGTCCGTTTTAATGAAAGTCCGGTTTATAACAAATAATTCATATAGGGGTGTAATGCAGCAGGGTGTACATCAATGAAAGTACAATAGTTAGCTATAAAAAGTGTTTATTATATATCAAATAAAACACAATTCAACATAATAGGTTGAATTGAAAAAGATGTGTACGTGTACACTGCATTAATCTTTAGAACAAGAAGGGCCTGGTTCATGTTGATTGCTTACATTCATTGGTTTGAAAAAATAATTTATTTTCTGCTGAGTTTGTTTGCTGCTTATTTCTTCACTTAATAACTTACGGAGATGTTATTTAATATGCAAACACATTTTCATTTGCCGATTGTTCAACATATTGAATAACAAAATTTAAATGGTCTTTCACTTCGCTCACCTTAATTGTAGGCTGAGTAGTGTCTCCTATCTCTTCTTCCTCGTCCTCCGAAGATTCTGCTTATTCAGAGTCATGCAGCGCATCCATGTTTACGCAAAACAACGGTTGATGTTTAATCGCTTGCTTGGAAATGTAAAACTCGTCAAAGTAAAACTCGTCAGATAAAAATAAGCATCCTTTATTATTACTACATTTTTTTTCAAACTGTCCGTTATAAGCGACGTCCGTTATAATAGGGTCCGTTATAATGAGATTCTACTGTAATATCATTTCTTTGTTAACTTACAATATGCACCCTCATATTCTAAAATCGGAATCGGAAAATTTTAAAAATTAGAACAGATATCATTGAATAAATTGAAGATTTATTCTATATTAAGACAACAAAAAGAAATATCTTCTTTCTGTCAAATTATAGGAATATTTTAAATAACAAAAACAATGTCTAGAAATCATGTTGTTGTAATCTGATGATAGGTTTTCCGATATGTTTCCATTATATTTGGACGATAATTGTGCCTTTTATTACATTAGGAGAACAAAGCAATATTGCTGTTATCGTCAGCATTAGATTATCCACTTAGGTTTGTAACATATCCATGCTTTAATCAAATTTAATGCTCGAATTTGTAGATAGCTTATTATTTCTGTGTTGTTTAAATAAGGATGTTGCGAGAATACGTCTGTTCATTGTAGAAGCTATCAATAATGTTATATTCCAAATGTCCACATTAGAAGTTTAATAAATTCGTCTTTTCTGTATGTTTCTGTCTCTCAATCCCGATTCTCACGAGCCCATTTTCACGGGAATATGTAATAAAAACTGCTCAGTCAGTTTATGGACTTACTCCAAAACTTCACGGCGCTGCAGAGTCAGTCCTCACTATGCGATGAATATCTAAGCGAATACCTAGTTAACAGTCTAGCTGCTCAAGTATGGATTATGATATTTTATATTAGATTAGATTAGATTAATTGAAAGTGGGTGGCAAAGATCTGAAAGATCTTTTGTACTATCCCACGGAAAGAAGGACAGAAGGAGAGAAAGACTGAGAAAAGATGGTGTGAGAAATGCAGGGGAAACGGGGGAACCCTGGGAAAACCTGCCAAGCGCGGATCGCCACCATCAACGAAACCCACATGAGAACCGAACCCGGTACTCAGAGGTGAGAGGCCAGTGACGTAGCGATGATATTTTGTATTACTGTATTTAAAGAAATTATTTGTTTCGAATGCACAGGAATTATGGCCTGTAAAAAAAAAAAAAATTATTGGGCGCGTTCGCTTTTCGTAGTTGTTCTAGATTCATTCGTGATTGAACACAAAATAATAACCTCTTACAAGTCCTTTGCGTAACGAAATATACATAAATTGATAACAAAAGATATTTGGGCTTGATTTTTTGTTTACACGTTCTCAATCCATATTCTTCTTTCTTAACTTCTCTAACAACAATATTTCGATCTCTTGTGCAGAGATCTTCTTCAGGATCTATGAGGACAGGAATTTTCTTTTCCTCTTCGTCTATAGGAATTACGTTAACGATCTCATTACAAAATAACAATATCGTCACAAGAGATTGACAAGGGACTCGCATAAGAATCCGAAAGCTCTCCTTATTTCCGTAATGCCTTTTTAGGTTGTTGTTTTTTCTTATTACAATGATTTTTTTAACAAATTTGGTGTGTTGGTGATTTTTTATTCAATTTCATAGTTGGAGAAAAGACAAAAAAAAAATATATTTTTGCATATCATGTCGTGAACATGTGTGTATAGCACCAGATAGATATATTTTCTTATTGTTCTAATCTTCTAATTCTCCATTGAATTCTTAGTATCGAAGGAGGGTCAAATCAACGGGGAGTGTTACGTAAGTTTGAAACTTAATACGTAAAATATTTTTTGGATGGTTTGATTTTTACTCTTCACTAGCTGTACCCGGTATGCGTTGCAATGCCACTCAAAGAAAGAAAGTGTTTGTGTCTTAATTCTGTTTATTGAAGTGCTTTTGGATACACAATATTTTTTGTTTTTCCGTCTGATGTATACACGAATAAATCAGAAGGTTTTCAGACGCGTGAGCAGGCCACATACAGCTGTCCATGTGTGAAGAATGGATTTTCCAAATTTAGTCCACACACTTGTAGCGATTGTCCCTGTGCTTTGTTGATGGTCACTACAAATGCGAGTAGCACCGGAAACTGCAAACGTTGAAACCGGAAGTACACTAATTTATTGAAACACTTCGCGCCAGATATTGTAAAATGGTTCTACTAATTCAGAAACCTTCGCACAACAACTCACCAAAGTTTCATCGCAATCTGATGAATGGTATAGGACCGCATACGGAATAAACAAACCAAGAAACATTCATTTTTATATATTAAGATTACATTTCCTTAAATTATGTTTTTATTAGAAAAATGTCATTTACGAAAATCACTAGATATACTCAGCTATGTTTCGCCCAGTGGGGATGCAGCGAGGGGAGAAGACATTTGACGACTCGAGGGAAGCGAAGATGAGAATATTGGTATTCTCATTGGAAGTTGAACCTTATTATCGTCGCGGCGAATGTTGGACCCGCAAACACATTATCATTGACTAATTTCTCCAGTATCAATGCCGTAAGCTCCGCAGAAAATATCAATCTCAATTATCAAAAATAGGAAATATCAAAAATCTCAAATAGATCTTCTTGAAATCGACGAGCAACGTTAAGAATAATTTCCCTACTTGATTTTTGAGACCTTTTCCTCGTCGAAATGTTGAATGTGAATCAAAGACCGCCATTTTCTCTTACATTTGAATGTGACCGACAGGCCAAGAAAGAAAAATCTATCATCTGCGTTGCATTCTGGGAGGTTCATCTTTGGTCGTACTGATAATAAATAAACTATTTACCAAATTTCAAATTTTGAAATTTCATATTTCAGTCAATTTCAATAGTGGATTTCGGTGATGTAAAGGATGCAGACAAGAAATAAATGTGTTTGCTTTAAGTTCAACCATACATAACCTATTCACCAAAATTTTATGGAAATCTGTCTAGCCGTTTTATCGTGATGCTCCTAGAAACAGAGAAAAATGTTCGTAATGAACAGTTATCCTTCCACGCTCGGTCAATTAAAATCTAAACAATTTAAAGACTTTAATAAAGAAAATTGTTTCACCCTTTGCTTCGTTTGATCGTTAAAAACAAAGTCGATTCTTGTAAAGTAGCTAGTTATCTGTAAGTTCGATGTGTGCTAATATCTTTAAATGTAGTTGGATCTGTTGGTTTTTAAGAGTGGGAACGAAGACAGAATAAGTGTCTATTTTATTTACGATTAAATCATCAAACGTAAATATCTCGTCACGTCTATTCCTGTGAATCGTAAAAACCGCCCACGCCCACTACTTCATTCGCTAACCTTAACCGCTTTGTTTTGACACGAGTTCGATTAATTAGGTAATAAAATTACAGCCACGGGATGGAAGTGTTCCGATCGATCGGAGGTGGATCTGATAAAGCCCCATCCTCTAATTATACACGCTGCTTCCAATGGAATCGTCCAATTCCGGTTCACGTATTTACGTATTATCGTAAAGAGAAAAATCCCTCTCCTCCGATGCAATCGAAAATAAATAGTGTTGTGGAAATAATATAGCTGATAATATATTTACAATTGCAGTTCGTATTTGCTTTTATTTTTGGCAATAGCTTGAAATAAGTGAATTGTTTCTAGTTGTCATGGCAACAGCCATTAAAGCAGTCCATTAGAGTAACACAATGACTCTGCCTCTGTTAAAACTTAGGCTATTCACTGACTTCTTACGTAAAGCAAGTAGCACAGTGAGATTCGTCAAATCAGCTAGTCTGGGTGCGTGTCCCCCCAACTCTTAAAAAATTTCTAAACCACTGCACAGTGTTTCCAAACGCCTGAAAACCTGGCCAAAAATACTAAATGCAATTTTAACACGAATATTTCGACTTTTCTTTTTAAATACAAGACAAATTACACAATAACATTAAATAGGAGTTGTTTCCTGAACAATTTGCTTAACAAACTGAATCTTTATAGGGCGGCAATACAAAGTTGATGATGGACGAGGATTTTGCCACAGCACACTTTTCTCTCCATTTTCATCCATACAAAAGAGTTACACAGGAACCATGGAAGTGAAGAAAATATCGGAATCAGAAAAGCCTTCTTCTGCCATTTGTTTGTAAAGGGAATGCCCACTGCTACCATCTCAACCCTACTTCGATATCAATGTCATAGAAATTTTGTCAACTTTCATTCTGACAATTAGCGGTTCTTGTGACATTATAATGCGGCTAAAAGATCCTGAAGTTTCACTTCTGCAAGAGATTCGGTCACTAATAGAGACTCTGGATAACACATATTCTTGGCATTTAAAATTCTCTTGTAAGAAGGATATATATCCGCATTCAAATCTTTTGCGCCTTGTCTCATCACTTTATACTAGTCCGTAGTCAGATCAGCCTCCAGAAAAATTGCTAATGTTTCATCATCATTATAACTTCTCATTATAGAGCTGCTGGTTGATGCAATCGTCCAAGATCTTTCTTTCTTTAAAGGTCTTGTTGGTGATTTTCCATTCTTCTAACAGCTTGGCGTGTTCTACGTTACCAGATTCGCGATGTTTCATTTTTGCTGCGAAAGCTAAACTTTCCGCACTTTCTGCTGACTTCCTTAAGGTTTCAGTTTTGTCTGCGCTTAGACCTAGTACTGCTCTCTCCAGTGGTCTTCCTCTTTTCCCAAGTGGAGTTTTCACAACATTCACATCACACACAAACTCCCTATCCAACCATTCTTCATTGTTTTTCAAAAACCTGTCGATGATTCTACTTGACTTATCAAGTCTGCGAAATAATTCACTACAAAACCGAGATACTTGTTTTTCTAATAATTTAAATTTATCATGTGATGCTTGTACGTCAACTTTTGTTGCAATTTGTTTAACTAAAGATTTTTTTTACATTTGACGACCGCCCTTTTCTTCCTGCAAATTATGAAATAACTCTCTCCGTGTACAACGGTATTCCATTCTGAAACTAAAATAAACTATAAAATGTGATTTGTAATATATCTTCTTATTGTTATTATTTAACTCTAAATAATCATATTTTTACCCTTAAGAAAATTATTTGATATTGTTAATATATAGGTATGTACATGTAATAAATCGGCAATTTGTAATTAAACAAGCAAATATGTTTATTTAAATTATAACAAATGGAGCTTGTATGAGCAATTTATTTCTTTGTGGCTTCAAAGTAGACATGTTAGGGAACATGTTTAGTAAAAATATAACCTTGGGCAACATCAGGCATTTTTTGTAGGCCTCTTTGAAAATTAAATTTATTCGGTTGCTAAATTAAATTACATAACGTAAGAAAAAGCGTTCTCAGACTATCATGTTATCACATAAATTAATAAATATTATGTTTTCAGAATACCAAAATGTAGTTGTACAGAATTAATATTAACACTTACCTTTAAATCAATAAATGGAGTACAAAAAAAATTTGAAATACAGGTTAAAATCGATCACAACAACACAAACTATGCAACTCCAACTACTCACTTTCAAGGTTCAACAACTAGTTAATAAAAGTAGATCAACTATGAGGATAGAAGTTTTATGACCACCAGGCATTCTGGAACAAAATGGCACATTGTAAACATTATAAAAAGGAACTTGAAAAATGCATTTTTGGCCAGGTTTTCAGGCATTTGGAAACACTGTGCACTGGATGAATTAAAAAATTGCGGAGAGCCAACACACAAGCCTAGTTAGAAAAAAAAAAAACAGTATATAGAATTAAAAAGTTCACAACTAGTTTCGCCTCCAATACGAGGCTTTGACGAGTGACCTTTTAAAAATTATGGCCACTATAAAATTACGTTTGCGGATAGTAATTAAAAATTGCGGAGAGTCAACATATAGGACGTTAAAAAAAACAAAAAACATTATGTAAATTAAAAATTTCACAACCGGTTTCGCCTTCAATACGAGGTTTTGATGTATGATGAATCTTCTTCAAACTTAGTATGCATATCGAATATTAGAGAAGATCTAACTTTAATAGGCCTATTTGCAATATTGTTGAAAATTTAGCACGAGAAGTTGATAAAAAATTGACAAAAATATTAGACTAAACCATGGTTTCTACCCAATTCTGTTAATATTTCATTGTTTCTAATAATCTATATTAAATCCTTTTAGCTAACTGATTGCTCGTGAATTTGATACGATTAAAATGAATCCTATTCCAACAATTCAGTAAATAATTCAAATTTAATTCGTTCTTATTAAAAAAAAATGGAGAAAAAAATCTGATTTTATTCAGTACATACTTGAATTGAAATATATATGTATGCTTTTCGCTTTTGTTCTATCCACGACTTTAAAAAGCAATAAATTGTAAGAGATAATATTCTGAAGAAGTTGGATTTGTAAGTTTTCTTTTCGAACTGTTTGCGTGCTCGGGAAATTCGTTATTCTTCTCATTACAAAATCGATTTTTCCAGAACTTCATTAGAGAAAGAAGAATTATTCAGAATTTCTTGTTTACATTAGCGAGCACCAGCTAATAATTGATTTTTCAACGTCAAAGTTAGCATTAACCTTTTTTTTTCTTTCATTTTTTTGTTTTTACTTTTTTTTTTACTTTTTTTGAAAGGCAATTCTGAAATAGCAATACTATTACCTTAATAGAAAATGATTAAAAAAATTATTATAATTACTCTGTTTATAGTTTTTTAAAAAACGGCTTTTGTTGCTCCTTTAAAAGCCTGTTCCTAGTTATGCTCTCCTACACTGATGTTGGCTTATTAATAAGCCGAAACTAGTCTGGCTATTTTTAACATGTTTTTAATTTTTATTTTAGTTTTAAATTTTTAAATTTTAATTTTTTAGTTCATTATGTGCGTTGGCTGAAACTTTTTAAAAAATTTTCTTTACGCACGTTAAGTTATTTATTTTAATTAATTCAATCTGTTTATAGTTGTTGTTTTTTTGTTTGTTTTTTTTTTTGGCTTAAAGTACAGCCTGCACACAAGCATAAAGCAAAATTAAAAAAACAAGAACGTCCAGAGCTTTCGCCTCAATATGACGAGGCTTCCTCAATGTGACGAGGTGGTTAGGATATACTTAAGTTTTTACGTGTGGAAACATCATGTTTATGTTGTGAATGTGGATGATAGGGAAGCCAAGCACTGCGACTAACCCAGAGCGAAAGACTGAGAAAGTATGGTGGGAGAAGTGCAGGGGAAACGGAAAAACCCCGAGAAAACCTGCCCCGGGCGGATCGTCCACCATCACGAAACCCACATGAGAACCTAACCCTGGTACCCAGAGGTGAGAGGCCAATGACATAGGACAACGCCTAATTGCACTAAGATTTAATTTAACGTTAAATAATAATATCTGGAATGCTTCTATCTTCATTGTTATATTCATTTAACCACAGCATGATTTATTATAATATCTAGGTAAAGATAAGTAGTCTCTGTGTTATTTGTTTCGTCACCGTAATAACTTTTGAACCACTGGGGGGATCTTCTTGATATTTGGTATGCCTATTCGAGGACTATGGACGAATTAATTTTAGTTTTAAATTAATTTAATTTAATTTTAAATTAATTAATATTAGTTTTCTGATCTAATAAGTATCAGAAGACTAATAATCCCGTTTTGTCTGTCATTAAAAATAATATCATTAAAAATCATATACCATTGGTATCCTTAAAATATCATTAAATTATCATTAATCGCAACAATCGCAACAATCGTAACAATCACAATAATCGTTTACTTTTTATCGTGTTAGTTTACTAGTAGCTGCGTTCTATTTTCGGGAAAGAATTACGGAAAGAATAAATACAATTGTAAAAATGCTCCTCCGTTATTTTTTTCTTAAAAGCGAAAATGTCCAAAAGAATTTCTTAGGAAAGTGCCCATCTCAGCGTATCACCCCTCTGTGGAGTAAAATCGTCTGCCAGTGTTGATACTAGCTTTTGAAAACGAACAGTAGGTTTATTGTTAACAAATAAACAAAAATGTTTCTTCTAATAATATTTCAAGAACTGGACGGGGTATATAAACATTTCAAATTGGTTAACAAGTATCGTCAAATACTCACCTTTCAGACTGTTATTATTATACATCACTATCTGAATAAATTACATCAGTACGACCAGTCTTCTCACAGATAGCCCAATATAGAGTTACGTAGTTCTTTTGTCTGTCGCTCCAAGTAAATGGTGGCGCCAAAGTCGAACGTTAGCCACAAACAGAATGACATTTTTGTATATTATCTCTATGCCCGTGAGGGGACAAGTAACGCCTCAAAACAATGATAAATAGAATAAAAAACAATAACAAAATCTGGAACTCAAAACCTTTCTGCAGCTTTACGCCTACCTCAAAAGGTTTTCGATCACAAAGGAGCAAATAAGAGCCTCAAATGGTGAAAAAGAACGAGGAACCAATTCATAAATCATGATAAATGGGAATCAAGCCTTTTGAATCAAGCTGAGACCCTGGGATAGCTGTTTCGAGCTTATGAGGCTTTTCTCAGCTAGGGCCACCCACCAACAAACTCCCAACAGGCATACGAGGATAAGAATAATGTATTCGTTATGAGACAACTGAACCTTCAAAACGTCCGATAAATAATATCACGAATGTAATATTCTTCCCCTCGTACTCCTTTTGGATTTTTGCTTGCTGGGTAACCATCGCTGACGAGAGCCTAATAAGCTCGAAACATCTGTCCCAAGATCTCAGGTGACTCAAAAGACTTCCCATTTGTTATTATCTTTCTGCCTTTAAGATTTTTTACACGTTGATTCCTTTGATTTTTATTTCCCCCTTTTTTGCCACTCGGTAGGGAAGTGGTGCGTGGGTCCCCGTACCTATTTGTGTAACTGCCTCCACAACTCAAACCGGGAATTGGAGCTTCATGAATTTTGCCTCATTGGACTTTCCATGGCCTGGAGATTTGGGAAAATCTTACTTCCGGCCCAGGCCACTTCCGGTTTCAAGATGGCCATTAACTAGCTCAGGGAATTAGTAGCAATTGTATGAAATTGGGATCTATCTATATTAAATCGACTATAGTGATACCTCCATCCATTTCGGCCACTTACTGAGAGTCGTCCGAATGGGAGTGTAGATGGCGTGCGGTGACAGTTGTCAGCTGTTAGCGGACTATCACGGCACTATTTAACAAATCTACCCAGAAAATAAATTACAAAAATGTTAAAGACTAAGGTATTCTTTCTAATAAGAATGGAGATATGTAAGGTTTTTTTTTTACCATAAAATGCCGGAGCGTGTGAATAACATAAAGTGGCGAGCGGAACAGAAGTCTCGGAACTAGTCCTGTTGGGCAGTCGATTGCTTGTTGCGACTGACGAGAGGATAGAATGCCGGCTGGTCGAGTCCAACTCACGTAGAGGGAAATTGTATAAGTAGAAGATACTTAGGGAACTAGCATCCTACTTCACTTCGAATTAAGACAGTGTGAATGAATGAGTACTGCGCGCCAATCAATAGTAGAGTAACTTTTAACAACGCAAGCGTTTAATAGTTTGGAAATTGTAGTGAGTTATTTGGTTTTGTGTTTACTACAGAACTTCCGTTGATTTGTTTTAATCGAGCTTCATTAAACGGATTTTTTTCTTTGGCTTAACAATAGGAGCTAATTGCACGTGTCATCGTATTGTTGTTAATAAGCGTAGTTATTAAATTCTCATAAAGACAAAATCCGTTCTAATTTGAAATTGTACGAAGAAAACAATAGCGAGGAAAGTGAATTCCAAGTCCTTTTAAGAACTTCTTCCGTTCAAATTCCTTTTGCGCGAAGCACGAAATAGCTTTAAAGTTTTTTTCGTATTTATGATGAGAGAGATCACTGTATTTTATCGGTTTGAAAAGGAAAAAAAATAGTTAATTTCCATAATATAACAAACCACAAATCCAATCGATAAGACTTAATAATAAAATTCTAAAACTCCCTAAAGGTCTAAAGAGAATTGAAAATACTGCCAATATTGGCTTTAGAAAACAAATACCTCGTGTGGCAAAATTAACTACAGCGATTAGAAGTACACTACAACCTCGTTTATCCGGACTAACTGAGATCAAAGCCAATCCGGAAAATCGAAAATCCGGATAATTCGGGTAGTATGGGTAATAAGCAAAACAAATCCTTAAATAAACAGACTTATTTAATTATTACGATAAAAAAAACTATGTTTTGTAACAAAATTACTCTAGTAAAGCTTTCTTAAACTCGACAAAAAGCATTTTATTACCATAATTTATTGTACAATCTATGCAGGAACTGTACATTTAATCAAAATAAAAAGCGAATGTACTTATAGTTACGTTCTTGCTATCACAGTTAAAAATTATTATCTATGTGAACATTAAATAAAAAAAAAGTCTACAAATCTGATCCGGATTTTCCGGAGATCCGGATCATCGAGGGCCGGATAAACGAGGTTGTAGTGTAATTAAAATTCAAAATACCAAACTCAACTAATTAAGCGCTATTTTTCAATCATCATTTCGGCTACGAAGCATTACACGACAAATCAAATAAGAGTTATTAGAGGACCAAATAATTACAGGGTCAAATAAGTAATTACTAATTATATTTCTAATTAAAAACTTTGATAATCTATAAAGTTCCTCGCTTCCTATTTCTTTAATAACAAAGAATATATTCTTAATTTTAAGAATTGCTTTCATATTCAAATTATTTCGTTTAATAGTATAAATATAAATATTAGTCTATTATATTTATTATTTTCTTAATATAAATCTTAATGGCAGCAGTCGGATAATATAAGCTATAGTTCAATAAATTTCGAAATGGCTTCTTATATAGAGTTTTCACTTTTTCACTCTGTGCGTTGCATACGTTGCATCTTTGGTTAAAGTGTATAAAGGGGTCCAATATACTGTTTGCAGGTATTTCTGATACTTAAATCTCTCTTCCTTCTCAAGAATATAGGAGAACTGAAGATAGGATAGCAGAAAATTGGGAAGGAGAAAAGGAGCAGGAAACAGGACATTTGTCGTTCAATTAGCCAAGTATCAATTTAGTCCATTAGTGGGTTTGCCGTTTTCTTGTTACTTTCCTCTGATTCTTCATCTTTCTCAATCAGGTCTGGGGTCATTCCTGAATGACGTCATGAGGAAGGCAACGAACGGGAAACCACGTCAGTATCTGTTCCCAGGGTTCAGTGCGTTCTTCTAGGGGATCGCTGTGATGGCAACCCTAGAGCACCATTGAAACACGGATCTTCGGCCTCGAAGATTGCACTTCGGTGCACCCTGAATGGTGATGATGATGATGAACCTTTAATAATAATGAAATAAGAATCAGTTTTGGTGTCTAAAAAAGTCCCCCAATGATTGAAATCTTTGATATTCAAAAATATATTTCCTATTGGAATGTAGTATTCTTAACTATTATAGCCTATTACTTACTATTGACTAATAAGTAATCAAAATTTCAGCCTACTCAGGCTAATCATTCTTGATCTTCAACCATGTTTTCCAGTTGGATTTGTATTGACGGTTTATGGAGAAGCTCCTTCCCAAGTGGAGTCGATACATTCCGTATAAATGCAAATTCACATCGGAGGGAGAATTCGATTTTCCAATATTTACGATGAATAAACTCGATTTCTTTTCAGCAGCAAATCACGAAGGACAGTTTGTGAAGATCACATGACATGAAGAATTTTAAAAATGAAGGAAGATTCTGATCAATTGTATGCTGAATAGAAGGCACTTCATAGAAAATTTAAAGAAATAATAATAAGTTCTTAAAGAATTTTTCTTGCAGCAAATAAAACTCATTAAAATAAAATTTTATTATTTGCAAGCAATCAATAACTATGCTTACTCCGAGACTCGCATTTTTCATTTCATTATCAAACCGCGTGAATCGTGCAGTGATTTGCATTGTTATGCTAATTTTATTACGCTTCATTTATTTATTGTAATTGTTTCTGAAATTCGAAACAATTTTGAATGAATTTAACAATAGGTTTTAATGAACTTCAAGAGGTCGACATTTCGTTAATTTTAATATTTGAAGAAATATTTATACAAAAACTTAAAGATTCTTTAATGATTTCTTTTTTAATTTTTTATTGAAAATGTGTTAGTTTTCAAATTCCTGTACGTTTTTATAAATAGATCGATACTAATAAGTTGCATAAAGATTTCATCTGGCAGTTGTTTCTTAATTTCACTGGTAGCCTTTCACATGGAGGAGAATATCGTCGTCTAATCTACATCCCTCTAGCGTCGAAAAATAGAACTAGAAAATTCATTTCCTTCATTTGGCTTCTTTAAAGCATACGTCGATACTGAAAGGGACAAAAAATGGCAAAAAATTGGCTTTGGATTGCTTCGAAATCAATAACACAATTCCGGAACATTCTACAAATACATTCGCTAACTGATAAATGAGACTAATTGAAATTTAAAATAAGAAATTGTTATTTTAACAATTTGATAATTTTAAGAGAATTTAATAATCTTACAAAACTAATTTTATATTAATGTAATATTATGAAAGTAACAGTTTTAAGTGTCTTCTCAATGCATTTAAAATGGCTTTTGGAGTTTCAAAGTTTCATATATGTATTATTAGATACACCTATCTAGTAACGTGTTGGGCCTCCTTTAGCCCTCAAAACAGCCTGAATTCGTCAAGGCATGGATTCCACAAGATGCTGAAAACATTTTTGAGGTATTGTGTACCATGCAGACATCCTGAAGATTTGATGGAGGTGTAGGCCTGGAGCGAACAGCCCCTTCCAGCTCATCCCACAAATTTTCAATTGGGCTGAGATCAGGAGACTGAGCGGGCCACTGCAGCGAGGAAAAGTCATCGTCATGTTCCTCAAACCATCCCATCGTGATGCGGGTTTTATGCACCGGTGCATTATCCTGCTTGGAGTAGGCATGAGGATAAACTGTTAACATGTACGGTTGCACTTGGTCAGCTACGATGTTTAGATACGCTCTATTATTCTGACGTGCCGCGAAAGATATCAATGGACCCAACGTGTGCCAGGAAAACATTCCCCACGTAACGTGTGAGACACAGCTTTGTGCGCACAGCAAGGGTGTATCTAATAAAGTGGCCGGACAGTATATATATAGATATATTATTACTTACCTTGCGAAATCTCCCTTGGGCCTATTGAGCCTCTGTTGTCCATGTATCTGTTTATATGTTCATCACGTTAAAACGGCTCAGCGGATATCTATTAAATTTGATTCGTAACTTATTCCGTTATGTAAACCCTTCTGTTTGGGGTTCCACTTCTATCTCTCACCGTAATTTGTAATGGACTCAAGGCAACTTGAATCTCATCAGCTAGAATTATCCAATGATGAGCGATCTATTGAGAAAACATGCATAAAGCTCAAAAATAAAATAACAGAGTAATTATTCAGATTTTTTTTTTTTTTACCGGATTTTTAAAATAACAATCACTGGATTAAATTTCACACCTTCTTCATAATACACTCTTCGACAAAAAAAATAGATGCACCAAGAAGGAATTATCGAATTGAGACAAAATTTGGTACGTTTAACGTACATGTGCAGAAACGAAATGATTAGAATTTTAGAACAATTGGGTGTTTTATTGGACAAAAAGAGCTACACAAAATAAGCACGTCAGAATGGTGTTGATCCTCCTCTGACCTGGATACAAGCTGTTACCCGACGTGGCATTAATTGATACCTTTGCTGTTCTGCAGGATTTCTTGCCAAACGGCGTCCAATTGCCGGCCTAATTCGTCGAAATTCTGGGCTCGTCGCATGCGACGCCCCATCACATCCCAAATGTGCTCAGTAGGAGAGAGATCTGGCGATCTGGCTGGCCAAGGAAGTGAGTCGCAACAATCAAGACAGTCAATAGAGAGGCGTACCGTATGTGGCCGGGCGTTATCTTGCTGAAAAGTAAGGGTAGAAAAAACGAAATCAAAATCCACTGGAAGTTTTGTTCTTGAAACCGAGATTCGCTTGGGTACACCATCACGATGCTCAGTACCAATGCGCTGTACCTCCGGCTATTAGATGCGAATTTTTGATCGTTTGCATATTCGGTCGAAAGGTTTTTGCATGTGAAGTTCATTACTATCGTATTATTTTTTTCGGTGTGCGCCAATTTTTTTTGTCAAAGAGTGTATTATCAAAATATTTTCCTTGTAGAATAAGACACGTATGTTGAGGTTTAATTAAATTTAAATATTGTATTCAATTTAAATAGTTAACATTTATGTATATTTAATTTAGATAATTATAAATACAGTAATTGAATTTAAGCAACATTAATGCATATTTAATTTACTTGCTTAGTAAAATTTAATTAACATTAATTTATATGCTTCTATTAAATTTTAATTACTATAACTTTTTAATTTACATATTACATTTGGAATTCAACTTTAATTTTATGAATTATTAATTAATTTCCTCTGATTACATTTTTATTAGATAGAAGTATGCAAATTAGCAATATTTAATTTATTAACTAGCCCACAGCATATCTAAAGACTGGTGAATATCAGATTCAATGTTAATCAAATAGGTTTTCATGAACGATTAGCAGAATCGCAAGAATTTAATTTAATCAAAATATAAAATCGATTTTATTTTAATTTCGTTAGATAGGGAAGTATTTAAACATAACATTTAAGTTATAATCTGGTCTAAAAATTATGAGTCACTTTTCATCTATAAAATTATAAACTAAAAAGTACTTTTTTATCGTCGGAAGCGCAGTGGTGCCTCAAAAGAAAAAATGAACAATAAAAAACTCACTAATGAAAAATTAGGGAGAAAATGTATGTGCCAGCAGTGCGCAGGCCGCGATGAATTTTTTTGAAGCATAAAAAGTTCAAAATGAGGCATCATTACGCTTCCGATGATCATTCACATTAGCCTCAGTACGGAGACCTCGTGTTTACTAGTGACTGCTCCTGGCTGATGAGCGCCAAAGAGCGTTGAAACAGGTGTTCCAGGATGTTATTTGGTAAACAATTTGGTCTCGCCCTTTACAGTTTTATATACTTTCATTAGTTTCTTCAATATGTACAAAATGCTAAGTGAATCTGAATGCATATTCCTCTATCTAAATATTTAAAAACGCCAAATTTTTAATTTCTTTAATTAAATAATGTAGGTGTTATAATATCATGAATTAAATAAAGCCTTGTGTTTAATAATAGTATTATAATCTATTGGGCATTGAGATTCCGGCTTTTATCGTTCATTTGTTAGAATTCGCTGATAGCAACTGCATCACTAGTTATTTAATAGTGATATTCATTGATGCTCCACGAAAGGAAACAATATAGACTTAATTCTATGTTTTCCCGTACCAATGCGCCTCTTAGTGATGAAACAATTAAATGATTTATCAGACAAAAAAAAAAAACAGAAAAATAAGCTCAAAGTTGTTACAGGGACTTCTAATTTGTTAAGAGCATGTTTCAGATAAAAAAAAAACTTACAAGACCTTTATATTGACCTTTCCGATATCTCATGTTTCAAGAAGATTTCAGCATCAAGCTTTTTTATAAACATTGTTTAAATAATATTAGTTAAGAATTAAAAAATTTAAAAAACTATAAATAGTTGATTCTGACCATCCGACATAACTTCGTCCCGTTGGTCACGAAACGCTGGGAGCCTGACCTCCCGCGCCCCAAAGGCCTGTCCAGGCCTGTAGAGGGACAAAAAAAAAATAAGTAGTTGATTAATATTTAAAAATCTTTACTATTACTATTTACTCTTCTAAACTATTCCCAGTGAAAGAATGACTCTGACCTTGAACTACACCCATGATCTCTTAATCATTCCAGGACTGAAGTTTGTATAGAGAAACTAATTATAATAGCGACTCTCAAGCGAGGCAAACCTATCAGAAGCCAAACACTTTCCCGCCATTAACACTGACATATACAATCGATTCAAATTCTACTATTGCGCCATCTGGTGTCCACGGTCGTTCTTTCGCTAGGAGGACTTTAGTTGTATGTGCAATAGACAAACCCCACATAACAGTTTGTAGTTATTTTTAATATATGTAAGCGAAGCTCAAAAAAAGTTTGTTCCCCTAAAACTTAAAAACTACTAATACGATTTGAATGTTATTTTCATCATTTAGTAGGAGTAGTAGCAGGGAATACTTATGCCCACACAGCATCACTTTACTACCTGAGGTACTCAAGCAATGACGAAAAAAAAACTTTAAAACTTCACGGGAATTGCACGAATTAGATGAAAGCGCTTTTGAAAACCGAAAAAGAAACATAATTTCGCTGCATCTTTTCATTATTGCAATTAATACAAATTATCACTTATAGCTTTTGAACCATTCAATTAATTTTGATGGGGATTTCTGAGTTTTGTAGATGGTTAATTATATTTCTTTAAAGGTATATCTACATCTCCTAAGGAACAGACATAATAAGACATTTTTATCTCGCGCCAACGGGCACGTATGAAGGACGTTTTCTGAAGTTGTATTTTTTGGGAGATATTTTAATATTCAAAGTTTATTATTTTTTTTATTTTTTTGCTTTCTGTAATTTCATACTTTCTATGTAAATAATTTTTAGTTAAATAGTTATGTGAGAAAAAGAAATAATATCTGTATGTATATCCGTACATTGTATACACATCTAAAGCGCAAAATGATGTTTGTATCTTTGTTATCATTTCTTTGTCTTCTACGCACAGGGCAACGCCGGATCCTTCCGAAAGTAATAATTTCTACATGAATATTATGGTATATTTAAAATAACATAAAGCCATTAAAGCATGGCCGAACGGTCTAGATGGCAGTCTGCCGTGTGCCCGTTGTGTTGGAACCTGGGTTCGAATCCCGGCATCGGCAGGGCTGTTTCTTTCTTCTTCTGTGTTTCGTCCGTTTCTGTCTGGGATTTACTATCTCAGGGTTATCCTGGACAGGATGTGAATCTCGTTCTCCTCCCCTTCTTGCACTTTCCTAGCTCCACCGTGATGGTCGTCATACGGGGCTAGTGTCCGTGGTCCTTAGTTGGCCCAAATCGCCTTAAAGAATAAGAAAATAATATAAAATAAAATGTATATTTACAGAACAGACGTTTGGGGATCCATTGTCGTAATTATAAGCATTAGTTTTTCAACTTCTTTGTTATCACATTTTATTAGACAGTTTCGTTAAAATTCGTAATAAGATATGTACGAGATAGATGTTGTTGTCATCCATTTTAATCCCTTTATAGATTTCCACTTTGAAGAATTAGGATTTTCCTGGAAAGGCAAAATCACTGGGGGCCTTCTTTTTTTCTCTGGAATTTTGCTGATCCGTGATAAACCGCTTTAGACGAATTCTTAGAAAAATAGACCAGATGGTTTTAACCAATTACGAAAGTTTTCTTTTCTAGTCGAAAGATTTTGAGTTTGATTCAACTGAAATTCCAAACTTAACATAAAAAAAGAAAACTATGAAGACAGAATTAACCAAACTGGGATAGACTGTTACGTACGTGATAGCTGCTACTTGTTGGCTTACTTTCATTTAAAAAAACTGAGGCGTCAATATACATTGTGATTGAAATTAGAAAATACGACGTTGGTTGTAAATAAAGTTTAGTTTTTTAAGTTACGAAATTTGTTAATGTTAGTGTTCAAATCTGTGTTAAGAAACAGCAGTGCAATGTCACAGCAGCGATGTGAACAATGAGATGCAGTTCTTCGACAGTTGATCTCCTAGGTAATAGACTGCAAGGACGCAAATATAACGGACGGGACGTGATGATTTCGAAGAACAGAACGTGGTACCGCTGTAGAAGAAATCTTACAAAAACTCATGGCGTCATTAAATACAAACGCATTAAAATTTGAGACCAACGTTCCTTTCTGACATCTCAAGACAGCCTGTTAGCGTGAAACAGACTGTCTTGAGATGTCAGTAATGAACATTGGTCTCAAATTTTAATGTGTTTATGCATTTTTAGGCGCGTTTTATTCATGTAAATGCGCATTAGAAATTCATTGAGGCTGGCTCAGCCTAGCACGTGAATTTTTTTTTTCTTTCTTTTTAATGTGTATTATTGTTTTTAGTTTACATTTGTGGAGTCATTTTCATTTGTCTTATTAAATACAAGTGGAACGAAAATAAGGAATAGTTCCAAATGCAGAAGAATGAATCCATAATAATGAATTATAAAAATATGGAATTGTAGAAACATGTATAGACTATGGAATTAAGCATGGAAGAAAGAAATAATTCAATACGGCATGGGAAATTCTTGTCAGATTATCAGTGAATAAGTATATTAAAGATGAAATTCCAGTAAGTAACTGTTATGAACTATTGTATTGTGAAAGCTGCTGTGACAAGAAATGTTAAAGATGAATTATTTTGTGTAATCTTGCATTACATAGCATAAAAAAAAAAACTTTATTAAGCAAATTGTGATTCTCCGGATAACTCAGATGTTTTGCGGGTTGGCGCCACACACCTCTACATCGATATGTTAACTTTAAAGCGAACTTATAAATCCTCTTTATTCTCTATCCCGTGGGAATTTCAAAAAAATCCAGCATTATTCCTTGTCTACATCGTAAAGGGAACCTCTGTGCAACATTTCAGCTTTCTAGGTCCGAGGGTTTGGGCTGGGCGTTGATGAGTCAATCAGTGAGTGAGTCAGGGCTTTTCTTTTTATATGTATAGATAAAAATCTTTATAGACATCATGATTTAATTATAATTATTCTTGTTATCATTCGAATTAAAGAAAGTATTACTTTTTTAACAAATGAATAATTTGTCATTCATTTATTGTTAGATTTCAAATTTTATTAAGAAATATTCTGGAAAGTTAAGATACAATTGAATACGTAAGTTAATTATTTTAAATATTCAAATTGGTTATAGTCTTACACGTAGATATATACATGGTGTAAATTAATACCTGCAACAAACTTCTTATAGAGCGTAAAGGGTTGTGAAAATGGAACACTTTTTGATAAGGAACATGGGTCCGGAAATGCAGCCCCTGGTTTATTTACTTCAGTCGTTTGAACGGTTTGCCTGGTTTCACTTAATGCAGGGCAGTAGATTGTTGCGTATACCATTGCTGTCGTTAGCACAACACATAATGATCACGTGAAAGCAGTAAGCTTAAATGGAGGTTATTGCTATACTTCTTTGCATCATTTTTTACAAGAGATGCTCGAAGTGAGGGCCACCAACTTTAATGCAAGGGTTGCACCCGCGATACATGTTCTAAGAAACCCTCTGAAATGTGTCCTGTTCAGCTTTTACAGTTTGTGCATTCTAATAACTTTGATCCGCTGGATGCATCTTCTTGAAAATTGATATAAAAATTCGAGGACTAGACGATCTAACTGTTATATGGGAAATCTTTTCCAAATTGGATCAAAAGAAATGTCTAGAAATTATCATGAGAAGGCGACAAAAATTCCCATAGATATTAATATCTCATTGTCTTAAGCAAGGAATAAATCCTTAACACATTATGCCTCGTTTGATAAACCTAATCCGATTTAGGCAACTTAACTTTTTTAGGCGGATTTTAACTTCTTTTTTTTTTTCCAGAGAATTTTTATATTCAATTAAAGGTTAAGCTGTAGGGCAAGCAGGCCAGGCAGGTCCTGGGATGCACGAGAGATTTAGGCTCCCACCGAATCTCCACCAAAGGGAGTAGTGAAGTCAGTCCGGCGCCCGCCTGCCTCAACCCCGAGTACGGATACCGGTACTCTTTTGACAGAGGGCAGGGTACACCCTTGGGCCGTCTGGAGGAGAAATAACCTTAGAAATATCACCGACCGTCGCAAGGAATTGAACCCGGGCTCCTCCAGCGCCACTGAACCACAAAATCCCCCCCCCCCCCAATGTTTCCATTCAGTAGATTTTAGAATTGGGCTATAAATGAGAGGTTTTTGAGATTTTTCACGACTTCCGAAAAGATAAAAGAATAAAAAAAAATAAAATAACGAAATAACATTTTAATGAAAGTAGGTTTTTAGTTCTTGAAAGTTCTTATTTACTGAATACAACATAGTAAGTTTTAGCCGAGGTAACACAAATTAAAAGGCTTATTAATCAAATAGAGAGTTTTCCTTGCTTAGAACTTTCTTCAACAATAAGAATACTTTAGATATTTTGTTCATTACCTTTGTCACTAAAACAAGTCTTTTTGAATGGTTTTGATTACAAACGCACGGACAGACTTATTTAACATTCCATCCAAAACCTTTTTTATTTCTTTTTTTGCTAACCCTTCTTTCTCTACGTTTGTATATTAAAAATGATAGATTAAAAAAATACAACACTACTTTAGAATTCGATGTATCCGGATAAAAGCGGATAAACTCGATTTCTAATTAGATATTTTGCAACCAGAGAGATATCATTAAGCACTTGATAATAGGCACTCTGCTGTGCTTGAAACTAGTTGTGTAATCTTATATTTTTTTTATATTAAAAGTGTTTTTGCAATTTAGCCAGGTGCATCGGCTATTTCTTTCTGTTTCCAAATATGAACTATGCACGTGAAATCCTAATTAGTATCATTTACCATTTCGTTATTTTAGTTAATTGGAATTAGAATTCACAAAATCAATAATGACTGCTTTAAAAATTCATATTTAAATCAAATTACGGTAAAATAATTAGATTACGTTGATTAGTTTATTTGAACTTTTAGAAACAAACTCCGCACGATGATTACCTTTGCCGTTGAACAAATGTGCTGTGCACAGAAGCCAACCCGATAAATTCAATCTGAAAACACAAACAAATAAGAGTAATTTTCAAATTGTGCATCATCATTATTATGATATCGAAAAAGTTTCAAACCATGGGTTTTAGGGTGTCCCTTATATGGGTGAATTTTTTTTTTTTTTAATATTGAAACGCATACCCCCTAATTCTTTTCTATATACATAGACTAACTCAAATACAAAATGTTATCTTCCTATGTTAATATTAACTTGTGCCGACAGGGCTTTAAAGTTTATGAGAATCTGTGTTTTTAATGCTTTCTGTCAGTCAACTAGATCAGTTTAAATTTTTTTTATTTTATAAGAATATAAGATAAAACATCAAGTTTAAAGTTAATGCAAGGTATTTATTTTTAATAAAAAAAAAGAAAATTAGAAAATTATCATGCAGGATATTTCCTTTTGAGGGTATCTTTTTTGCAATCTGGATACAAATATCTATGCTCTTGCACACAACGTAGCAAGAATTGCTTCTGTTCTTCTTCTGCAGTTATTAGGCCATGAAAATCTTGCATAAGTTTGACGGCTCTTTCAGCTATGTCATTGACAGCTCTTAAAGAAAGAACCTTCTTTTTTGCCTCCAAATAGCGAACATCTTCTTGCCATTTAGAAACATGTGCCTGGAGGAATTCTTGATCAATTTTCAACCGAGAAAACAAATTGGTACTCTTGACGGACTGCAAGAATAAAATAAAGACATATTATTTTCAGTTTTAAATCTATCACGTAAAAACAATGTAAGAAATGATGTAAGTATTCCCGCTCACCATATAAATAATTAGATATCTCCTCTTTTGATGGAACGTATCTCTTTTCATAATCATACAAACTCTCTCGTTGTAAATTTACTACTATCATTTCTTTAACTTTTTCTTCAACTTCGTCATCAAACAGTGATAAAATGGCAATTTCTTCAGACAAGTACCACAGATGTTGGCTGAACTTGTTCAGAGCCGCTTGAGAGATCGACTTGTCAACTGTTTCGTATTCTTTCAGCATTTTTAAGAAGCACAAATCTTGATTTGGCGCCTTCACTACAACACTGCATTGAAGCCAGGGTTTTACATACATAGTCACGATAAACAAACAAACCTCTTGCAGTGCTCGTTTATCTTTGGTGCTCATTTTGATCTGGGATTGCAGCAAACATATTTTTAAAGAGTAAATACCTCTAGCCATCCATCTTGCTTGGTGCATTGCTCCTGGAGGTCTAATTTTAAATTTTCTCTCATCGTCTCCTCCTAAGAAAATAATAGCTAATTCGATGAGTTCCCTGTAATCATCATGAATAAAAGATTTTTTCAATTCTTCATTGTAGAAAGTCAATAATCCTTCAATCATTGTATCAAAAAAAAATAAATGTTGTTTAACAAAGTCGTTGTAGGTTTCAACAGCTGTAGGATTCACATTTTTCCAGTTGTCTCGAAACTTTTTGAATAGTGGAATATCAGGGCTATTAGTGATTTGGGGAATTTTTGTTTCAAAAACACATTTTAAGACCAGTTCATATACATGATGCCGACAAGCAAATAGAAGCAATTCTCTCCCTAGTTTTTAACCAGACGTACACAAGCTCCGTTTAAACGCCCCGTGTTAGATGCCGTTGTATCACAGCACATTATTTGTACCTTGTCATCGAGGTTCCAATCAAAAAGAGTATTTGCCAAAACTTTAGCTTGTTGTTGGCCAGAAGAACTCTCCAGTCTTGGTACTGCAAGAAGTTGTTCTTTCTCTGCGAATGAAATAAGAATTGGCAAGCGCTCTTCTTTGGAACTTCTTATGTCTAATCCGGGTAATAATTTTCCATCCCAGCGACTTCAGATATATTGTTTTGAAAATCTGAGTTTATCGATTCCGCTCTATCTTTTCTACTCTGTGCGCGAATACGTTGAATAGAAGATTTGTTGATTGGGAAATCATCACAGTTTAGACCTAGTGCTTATACTGCAGCCTGAAGTATATAAACAGAATCTCTTATGCTTAATTGACATCTATCTAATGCTACAACTAACTTAGGCGTGATAAAGTCTTTCCTTCCTCTTTTTGTTATAGTTCCAGAACTGATGGGTTGAGATGTCGATGGCAAAGGTTCCTCCAGACTTTCATCAGAGCTAGTAGGTTGATCCTGTTGTTCTTGAGGATGAAAAGAGTCTTGAACAGTATGAGTTGTCGACGAACTCGCAGAACACATTTGCTTGAGCCTTTTTTTCTCTCTTAGCTTTCTCTGTCTTACTCGTTCTTCTTTCTCCGCTAACTTTTTGTCTACACCCACTAAACAACCTGGTAGTCCTGGTTCTCTTTGTCGCTGTAAAAATATTTCGTCTTCCTCTATTTTCATTCGTTCCAAAGCATCAGCGTGTGCTATGTCGAATAAATTATCTAAATTATTTTGAAAATCCTTCTCACGTTGTTTATAAAAGCCTTGTTTTTTTTTTGAATTTTTCTGCAACTCTCTCCAAGCTTGATAAAGATCTACAAGTTTTTTCACACAGTTAGGTATAGCTCTGGTAGGTATTCTAGCTTTTTCCCCAGAATATAATACACTCTCGAACAACAAGATTTGCGCTTTCACTGATAGTCAATTTAACTTCGCGAATATTAAAAAATAGAACTGCAAGAACTTGGCGATTACACGGTAACTTTGCACCTTTTATTTGATGATTAATGTTACCAACCAAGAAAATACGTTTTTTTTTTTGCTTCGTAATTCTTTTTCCATATTTTTAATGTAAAACAATACGTGTTAATTACTCGATAATCCAAGAGCGAATAACAAAGCCGCGAGCGCGCGCTGCTTCTCGCGCTCTGCTCCTCGCGCTCTGCTCCTCGCGCTCTGCTCTTCGCGCGCAACGTATATGAACGTGTTTCGATGCATGTCGGCACGGGTTGCCATTATCCAAATAAGCTAAAAATTTATTTCCGAGTGTTTTAGAGGTTAAAGAAAAAAACTAGGACCTATGCGTTAAAAAATAAAAACTTTGTAAAATAAGGGACACCCTAATGGGTTTCCCCAGCTAAGGCAATATGGCGGGTCAAGGACCAAAGCACAGATTACAAGTGTATAAAAAAAAAAAAAAAAGAGTTTGGAATAATTAGGGATGTGTGCTTGTGTCCATAAATTTCCTAACTATGCGTGTTGTGTTGAGTACCACAGCCTTCTGGAGTTGTGCGTAAAGTGTTTTTATGAAGTCCTAGTGTGCTGAGACTGTGGTGCAATGTGTGAGGCACCAGACCAGTGGCACACAGAACGATGGGTACAACACGTACTCGGTCCTGCCTCCACTGCTTCTGGAGTTCGTATGCTAGATGTATTTACTGATGTTGTCTGCGTGAGTTTTCTGCATGTTCTTGCTGACCGGCACTGCAATATTAATGAGTTAGATCTTGTTGATCTTATCAATAAGTGTGATGTCAGGTCTGGTGTGATGTATGATTTTTATCTGTGTGAATGGGGCGGTCCCAGTACAGCTTATGTGAGGGTGATTCTAGTACGCTTTGTGGTATGTACTTGTAATACGGGACCGTGTTCTTAATAAGTGAGTGTTTGTGTACTAGCTGTTGATGGACGATCGACGCTACGTGATTGTGTCGGTGGAGGTAGTCTGTATGGGACAGAAGGGGACAGCCTGATCCAGTGCAACTTGGATAATTCGAACGTCTTTAATTCGAAATCGTGGTTAATTCGAACGTCTTTAATTCGAAATCGTGGTTAATTCGAAGATTTGTCTTAGTCCCTTGAATTTCTTATTAAATCAGTGCTAAAAAATCGTGGATAATTCGAAGTTCAACTTCATTAATTCGAAGTTTTTTATAAAAAATTTCGAACCATAACGACTTTTCGGCGTTTCATCGTTTGACACGTGACACCTGAAATCCCCTTCCCGCCACCGTTCGACACGTGACTCCATTGACACGTGACGCTTCAGACGCCATTCGAGCTTCCTGCTGCCAGTGTCACCATGTCTTTCAGTAAACCACGCGTATACAAGAATTTAACGTTCGCTGAGAAGGTCGCCGTCATTCGCGAGGTGGAAAAGGGTGTGAAGAAGAAATGCCAATCCCTTCATCGTCGGAGGCGCTTTTTCATTTGGATGAATTTCGTCGATACACTGAAGATCAAACCAACGTAAGTGAAGCTGTTTTCCGTTCACTAAACATATCTGATGATTTTGCTAACCTTAAGCGACTGAATTCTACAAAACAATCAGACATTGCACAATTTTTTGAAAAACTATAATTTTCTGTATTGAATGTAATATGCACTGTAGCTTACATAATATAAATCTTATTTTGTTTACATACATATAGTGTTTAAGTCTTTCATACCTTGATCTTTCTGAATAAATATTTACTTATTGACAGAATAATCTTTTCAGACATTCAGTGGACCTGAAATTAAAGTTAAAAGATGTAACTTCTTTAATTCGAAGTCTTGGATAATTCGAAGTTTTGTAGTGGTCCCTTCAGCTTCGAATTATCCAAGTTGCACTGTATTATGTGGTCGATCGTCTCATGTGTAGTGTGGCATTTCCTGCATCTGTCGTCATGTTTGTTTGCGTCGTATAGAATGTGTTTCTTGTAGTTGAGTGTGGGGATGACTTGGTCCTGTATCGCGATCATGAACCCTTCGGTCTCCCTAAACAGCTCAGCCATCTATTCGACGCTTCCATAACATAAATTATTCAATATTAAAAAAACTTACTAAAACGAAATAACGTTCTTTTTTTTGCCTGAAACGAAAAAGGTATCTAATCAATTTGATTTGCCAGCTCTGATAACTAAACAATAACTGAGTCCTAAAATGCGTTTCCAAGTCTCAAAGACTTTTATCCATTAGAAATAGTTTTTCTGTTTATAAACTTTCTATGAAACCAATAAACGGAAAATAAATTTACCTGAAAAACGTCAGTTTCTTCAAGAATTAAATCTCAAATCCCGATTTCTTTGTAAGGAAAGCAAATAAGTAATTGTTATTTAAAAAAAAAATCACTTTTCTTTATTTACGTGAAAACCTTTTGGGACATAAAAGATTACTGTATTATTTTCCATCAAAAATGTCCTCTTTGTTTTCGAGTTCTTTTTCTTTTCTTTTATTCTGTTACTTAAATCTTACTTCCATTTTTCCTTCTAGTAATGTCCCGATAGGTTTCGTTTTTTTATTTCTGTTTGAAATTGAATTGTCGCCAAGATTCAAGTCACCCACTCTCGGCTTTATATTGATCTCTTTGTCTCTGCAGATGCTCAAATCCAGTCTGATGCTGCCATCTCACGGCAGATGAAAGAACTTCTTTGCTTCAGAGGTCAGCACCTGATGTGTTCATATGACGCCGTAAATGAGAGGGAAACTGGATTTAGAGAAGCAAGGAGGATAACTGCATGAAAGCAGCTAACCTCAAGCGTAGGAGGAAATTGAAAAATAAGGATTTCTCTCTGCAAAACAAGTATTTGAAGGGAATTAATTAGATTGACGCTGTATTTGTTATGGGTCTACTCATTTAAAAAAATAAGAAGGGATGTTATTTTATTAATTAAATCGACTGAGCAGTAAAGTGTCTGTTTATTCTACTTCAGTAATTTTCTCCATCGTTTGTCTGTTTTCTCGTCCATCACGCTAAGACTGCTAGACCGATTTCCACAACATGTGGATCGTTGCTTAGTTACAGTCCAAATTAAAAACACAGGCATTTTTAATTTGGACTGTAACTCGAAATCCGGCTAAAACGGTTGGACTTATTTCTTTAACATTTGATACGATACGTATTTATAGTCCAGTTTTAAACATGAACACGGTTATTTCGATATCCACCGTTTCCCCCATCCAGTGCTGCAAGCTCAATCACCTATACGTGATGAATATCTTAAGCCCCGCGAACACCATGCAATTTTTCAGCAACTTAGTTGTCCGATTTTGACGTCACGAGTTGATATAAACTTTTGTCAAACCCCGAACACCATGCAACTCGACATGAAGTCGGCGGTGATAGAAGGAATCCCATAAGGCAATGCGTTTCCCAAACCCAATGTGGAAAATCCGAAAAAAATCGAGGTTTTGAAACCTCTCTGATAAATTCTGCCGCATACAATTTCTGCATTTCAGTATAAACTTTATTTATGCATGAAAGAAACTCTCAATACTCTGATATTCATTGAGTACGAGCATGTCTTCGTATCGAATCGGCGAATATCATTTTCGACGCCATTTCTTCCATGGGCGTGACGTCATGACTGACGTATTCCAATGCTGCTCTGTGATTGGGTAATTCCCAGCGACTTCGATGCATTTTTTCGAGTTGCAGGTGTAGGAACAACTCGAGTCGGATGACAAAAGTTGCAGTCAAGTTGCATATAATCGGGCTCAAAACTGTCTATATCAACTCGTGACGTAAAAATCGGACGACTAAGTTGCTGAAAAATTGCGTGGTGTTCGCGGGGCTTAAAACATAGTTTGCTTTTATTTACTGTAGTAAGACAAGCGAAGCGAGTCTCTCTCCATTCTCAACTAGATCACATTTTGTGAACCGTTTTATACAAAGTCTACAGTAGCTAGAAACATGAAATTTTGTTTGCCCACGTAGAAATCCATGTAGAAGTGCACAATCATATTTTCAACCCTTAAAACTGTAAATTTTATAAGAATTAGTTGATTTAAAAACTTGGAAAAAAAACATAAAAGAAGCACCATTAGTTCTGAAACCGAAACAAAATTTTGTAATTTTGAATAATTCTACAGCGTCGTAGCATTAGTCACTTTTAAAAACCTTCAATCTTAGCATGTGTATATATTTAAGCATGTGAAAATTTTCGGAAGTGATTTTAACAGTACGCGAGCCCGACTTTTTGCTAATATTGTTAAATACTACGGCTCAACTACTCATCGCTTGGTTCGTACTGAGTATACAGCTCTGGGAGAGGGGTAAGTTTGAGGGATCTTAAGGGGGAGGGGCTATAGACAAAAACAAATCTGCTCATGTTTTACATTGGACTACAAATAAACATCGTATCAGGCTTTAACGAAATCCGTCTAGCTGTTTAAACGTGATGCACCTAAAAACAGATAAATGGACAAACACAGGACAAAAAGATTCAAGTACAATAGTGAGATTTCGCTTACTTATCATGCTAACAAGTAAGTAATACAGAAGATGGTCATAAAAGTGGTGTGGTATTTTTCTATATTGGTTAAAGTTTACAGAACACCTCTCAAATTGGAAGTGAAGCTGTCCAGGTTTGATGTGCATCACTCGCAGTTCCTTAATGTTTCGTCACCCGGCACACAACCAAGGTAGTGAAATTCCTGCCAGGCTCGATGAAGCACATCCGGTGTGATGGTCTCTACAGCGTGGGTTATCCGTTCCTTGATATCACTGGGCACTAGGGCACCTATACGTTGTCTTTCACGTATCCCAAAGGAAGAAGTCACGTGGTGTTAGGTCAGGAGATCGTGAAAATACGAATGAATTTGAAACCCTACCATTGATTTCCGCCCACCCTTTATTACAGTATGGTTTCATTACGTTTATGTAAACACAGCTTTTTCTTATGAACATTTTATATTTATCAAATTCTAAACAAAGCCCTTCATTGTAATTCATGCTAATTACAGTTTCAAGAATTTTTGGAGATTAATATTGTTTGCGAGTACTTTAGCCCACGCTAAACATAAGAATAAAAATAAAGCAAGTGAATATAGGCCTACTTTTGTGCTAAAGCGTAAATTTAACGGCGACCCGTAATAATAAAAAAAATAAAAATGATAATAAAAAAGAGAAGTACATTGACGTAAAGAAAAATAAAAAAAAGTTAGGAAAAAGGAACTACTTTCGAATATTATTCATCTTAATATTAAATATAAAAAAAAAAATCGAATTTTTAGTTTTTAATATTAATACTACAAATAAAAAAAAATTTATTTTCTATTATTATTATTATTATTAAAATACTAAAAATTCTGGAAATTCATTTTTAGAAGTATTGGTTCACTATCATGAATGGTGCTATCATCTGACGGCAAGCGGCGAAATCATACTTTGTTGACAAGTGCTTCCATCTAGCGAGAAGCTGAAGAACTTTATTGATAATTTAGCCAGTGTGATAAATCAATTCTATTCTAAATGTATAATATATAAGCTTACTTATGCAATCTAGTTATTAAACACTAAACTGTCAGCTAAATGTTGAATTTAATGGGACTAAGATAGAATAAAACATAAAATTCAAATTTTTATTATTCTTAATATTAATAAAAAATAAAAAAAATTAATTCGAATTTTTCGTCTTTTTAATATTAATAATCAAAATAAAAAAATAAATTTTTATTTTTTATTTTCTTTTATTATTGTGGATATTCATTTTTCCGAAGTATTCGTTCACTATCGTGACTTGTGCTTCCATCTGACGGGAAGCGGCGAAATCATCCTGGTCGATAAAGTGCTTCCATCTAGCGGGAAGCTGAAGAACTTTATTGATAATTTTCCCAATGTGATAAATCCGTTCTAAAAGCATAGTTAATGTATCTATTTTCTAATAATCTAGTTAAATGTAAAATTCTAAGTTCTAATAAAGCTCTAATTAATTTAAATGCATTATACTAAATAAAAAAAAAATAATTCGAATAAATTCTAACAAAATATGCTTAATTTCTTGGTGAAAATTATTATTTTTGATTGAATATAGGCTAGTTAATTTTTTTCGAATATTAGAATTAAATTAATGGAAAGTGAAAATTGTCAGTCTGATTTAATTTTTTTTTTCATATTAATTCAATACAAAACTCCTTTACTTCATCATAAAACATCATCTTTATTGCCTAGACGATATTTCTCAGAATTTATCATTCTTTTATTGTTATCAATAACAATATGGAAGAAACTTATTAAAAAATCAGTAATATGTTATTAAAAAATGAATGAATTTCTTCCATAGTATTAATTACTATTATTGAAAACTTGTTATTTAAAAATCATTGAATTTCTTCCGTAGTATCAATTATTATTGTTGTTTAATTATGTGAGGTCATGTTCGTTGACAATGAAAATAACAATGTATTGATACCTACTTGTTATTCAATATAAAATATTCAAAAAAGGCTTGATAAAACAGAATGATAAATTCTGAGAAATATCGTCTAGGCAATAAAGAAGATGTTTTATGATGAAGTAAAGGAGTTTTGTATTGAATTAATATCAAAAATATGAAGACATGTACATATATTTTAATTTTTTTTCTTAATTTCAGGTAATTTTTTTTTAATTCTTAAGCTACTTTTCAATTACTAAAATTTAATATTAAAATTTATATTAAATTTTACATTTCAACTCTTCTTTTACTATAAAGCAGAAATAACATTTGGCTGAAGAGTTTATGTCGTTTATATATTAAAAATGAATAAAAATGTTCATTTTAAAATAATAAGTAAAGTAATTATATAAGTAAAATAAAATAATTACTGAAATGAATTCGATATGAAGAGTAAAGTATAGATAATTAAAATTTTAAATTATTATATTATTTTGTCAAGTATTTTGAAAATATCGTCTTACCAAATTTTTTTTTAATGAAATGATTTTTTTCTTTGCCTTCTCTTAAATCAAAATTAAATATTAAATTTCAGTTTTTGCTTTTCCTTACGACATTCAAATGCAAACTTTTTTAACGACCTATTTGGGAGCTATTGCGAAAGCGACCAAAATCGGTAGCCAGTGTGTTTGTCATGTCCGTCCGTCCGTGTCTGTCCACCCCTGACAACTCCCGAACGGAAGATCGGATCGACAAACGGACTTCACCATCGTGTTCAGAAGCCCCAAACATCGTAGGAATGATGCCCCTCCCTAACATGTCGGATTTCCGCTGTTAGCTTAAAAGTTAGAAATGCAACCATCTCATTTCATTTGTCAGCTATAGGTTGATGGGGTAAGGTCTCGGACTCATTTGCTGGAGGTTGTCGGTTCGAATCCGTATATCGTCTGTTTGTTTGTTTTTGTTTATTTTTTCTCCTCTTTATCTTTTTTTTCTCAATGTCCGCATGGTTTCTTTTTTCTTATTTTCCTAACTTTTTTTTATTTTTCCTTACGTTAATATACTTTCTTTTTTTGTTATTATTTTTACTTTTTTTTTTAATATAACGGACCACCATTAAATTTATGCTTTAGTAGTAAAATTATACTCACTTGTTCTAATAAATCTAATCATTTCAAATTTTTAAAACTTATATAAAAATAGGACATTAAATTTACTAAATACCCATGTTCCGATTCTAACTGACATTCACTTCATTTCTTATCGAGAACAAATTCAGATTCATTTTTTGAATAATGTCTGTGTGTGCGTGTGTTTGTTTATGTGGAAAATCTGTTAATTCGATAACTAATTAACCAATCTACACCAGACTTCATATGTAAGAGTTTAGTGTTATTATCTAGATCTCATTAGATTTTTGTAATAAATCGGCCCATTTTAAGGGCTACTGCACGTAAGAACCAAAACATAAGAAATAGAAGTAACAGAGAAATGTAATATCAATATCAGACTTTATACTTGAGAATTCATTGTTATTGTTGAACCGTGGTTACATTTTGTTGTTTGTAGCATCTGTGAAGGTCACCTCATAATAAGGGAAAAGTAACCTTTTAGTAACTTAAAGAATAATGCACTAATTCACATAGAATTTCACATAGAATTTCACATTTGAAAGCTTAAAACTATTGTGACTGTTCATCTTTTGATATACATTAATCCATCTTATGGACCACTATTAATTAAGGGACAAAATTCGATACCCTTAAGAAATTCAAAGAACAATACGCTGATTGACATCAAATTTCATATTTCAGAGTTTAACCTTAATACCTAGATCTCACAACATTTTGGTCATTGTACACCAATTTTAATGTCCACTTTTCTTACGACTCCAGAAGTATATCCGTTTGTAGCTAAACTAAGCTATGATGTAAATGTATTTCTGATTTTAGACACTTTTTCACAGCCATAGGAAGAGCAAATAGATTTTAGCTATTAGCATAAAAGAGTGTCAGAAAACTGATAAATAGTGGATTAAAAAAAAAAAAAAAGGATGAACTATGTATAAAAAGATATTTTAACATTAAAAATCCTTAAACTTTATTATCAAATCAATGTGAATAAAATTTCGGGGTTTTTCACAATCTGCGAACGAAAATGCACTCAATTAAGTGTTTGTTTTTGTGCCTCTTCTCTTGTGCTTGAGAAGTCACCAGGATGGTAGTGCCATCTGTTGAATGGTTTTCGAACTTCACTATTGAAAACTAAATCTTCCGTTTCACCGTATTTGTTATCTGATTGGTCTCTTATTTCTTTACTTTAAAACTCAAAATTCTCGTATGACCTCCGAAATATGATGCTTTTCTAAATATTTTCATGTTCTTTTTGGAAATTTAATATTAATAAAGATAAAAAAAAAATAGTTCATTAATCTGTTACTAGATGGCGCTAAGTATGCAATATTAAGGGAAAATGCTTCATCATGAAATGTTACGTAAAAAAAAACTATTTTTGATATTTCGGCATCTTATTTATTAAAAATTTATTTCGCTTATTTTAATAACACAAGAAAAAACGTACACGCACATGAATGCGGAATTACTGATCAGTTTTTCCTTAAAACTGTGCATTCCTTATTCATGTGCATATATGTTTTTTTCTTGTGATGTTAATATTATTTCCGCATGTTAAACTTGCTGTTAAATGCTTATTTTAATGTTTTATTTTATTGTCGTTTAACAAAATTAAAAAAAATCGTGTATTATAAATTAAGAAAATTTAGGTACAACGCTACAAGAAAATATTGGCACCCTGAGTTGTCACCGGAAAGAGACTGGGACGACCGTTTCGTCCCTTGTAAGACTCATCAGCCAGCCAAACTCCACCAATGACAGACTCAGAAGGTGCGAGAGGTTAAGATCCCGGGTCTAGCTCCCGAGAACGGGACCTCCCCCCGAAGAAATCCTAACTAAAAATTAACAAAATTAAAAAATACAAATGTTCCCCGGCCTGCAACTCGCTAGGCACAAAAGGAATTTAATAAAATTTAAATTTTACATTTATTTCGGTTTATTGAACAAGACAGAAAGATGATTTCAAGAAATCTCAGCTTTCAATTTAAAAAAAAAGATTTTGAAATTATTTAAAAGTTTAGGGTCAGTTCTGAAAGATATCAGTACGTTAATCCGTGTATCTTCTAATTATTAGAGCTTGAATTTATATGTTATTGTCTTTCCTTGATTATTATTGTATTACTCTGGATGTAGAATAGGGATATCTTGCTAGATTCCGTTCGTGTCTACGGTGGTTACAATACGTGCGAATCCATCATAGATCCACTATATTCTCTAGAAAGCCTAAGGCTGGGCCAGGAATCGAGACTCCGGACTTCTCATTTTGTCGAGGACTTCGCCCTACATAAAAATAAAACTTAAAAATTCACAAAAATTTAAAAATTTGGAGCAACAGGTGTAAACACACTCCAACCCTTCCGTCAAAGTAACTTAAGACACTTATAATTAAAAGGAAAAATTTCGTTCCGGCATGGCCGTTGTGTCGGAACGTTGGTTCGAATCCCGCTGTAGGCATGGCTGTTTCTTTCTTCTGTGTTTCATCCGTTTCTTCCTGGAACTTACCATCGCAGGGTTATTTCTGGACGGGATGTGGATCTCGTCCCCCCTTCTTGACTTTCACTAGCTTCGCCCTGATGTTGTCAGGTTGCGCTAGTTCCGTGGTCCCTAGTTGTCCAAATTCAATAAAGAGAGGGGGGAAAATCAAAAACTAAATTTTAAAACATTAAGAATCACCATATATACACGGGCTCCGACACCCTACAGGGTTACATTCTTATAAGGCAGTCGTAAGTTGCTCATTACATATGAAGGGTCAAGTCTACAGCACTTCATACAATACTGTCAGATTTATATACCGCTAAACATTTATACATAAGGAAGGCTGGTTAATTGTCCTATTCCCTTCAGGACATGATAGTAGAGCTCATCTGCAAATGATTTAACCATAATATCCATTATTCAAAACTCAATAGTTTTTGAGATATGTTAATTTTTCTATTTTCTTAGAAATATACTCCCAAGTAGTATAGTAGTAAATATAGTGTGTGTATATGTATATACTTAGAATGAAATGTATGCTTTCATTTTCTAGACCTCTGATGTATACTATGATTACCAAATAATAACAGTACAATAGTGGGAAACAAAAGTGGAGATTCTAAAAACAAAAAAAACAGCAAGAAATTCACAATAAAGAATAAGTTAAAAAAAAATCGTATGCGAGCATTTCACTGGCCTCGATGAATTTCAATGGTGCATTAAAACAACAAAAAAGTATATAAAAATATTCATAAACATCCATGGGAGAGATCAAGCGTTTATTAAGTGACATCCTAGAACAGCTGTTTCACGGTATTTGGCGATCATCAGCTAGAAGTAGTCACTAGTAAACAGCGAGGTCTTTTGTGACCATTTTTTTTCTTATTTCTACTTAAGATATTTTTCCTAATTGAAATATAAAATATTTATACTTTCCTCAGTATTTAATTTAAATGTAAGAATTTTTCAGATGTGCAGTAGTATGGTATTATATTTTTTCGGAGTAATATAGTAATATACTTCCTTGCGATAATGCAGTATATAGATGTAGAAACTTAACGTGTGTATTAAAATTAATGGTGTAATTTAAAAAAAAAGGCCAGACACACAATAGTTGAATTTCTTGGTTGTAAGCAGCTTGTATCTTGTTGGAATTTCACTTGAAAAAGATCGGTAGGTCCGATCGAAACCTGGTCGAGGTATTAAGATTTTAATGTGTTTTTATGTTTTTTAATTATTGTGTGTCTGGTCTTTTTTAAAAACTATACCAATATAGTATATATTTCCTCTTTTCTTTTGTTTGATATAATTTTATTATTATTATTATTATTTACCCCCTTCTTTCTTGACAATTGTATTTTATTTTCTTCAGAGATGAAATATAATTATAACGTATTTGCTTTTGTATTTCATAATCTAAAGATTACTAAAATAAAAAAATATTTTCTAAACGCAATTAAAATGTCCTTAATAATAATTTAGGTGTAATATAAATAAAATATTATTGTCACGTTAAAATTTATTTCGTATATATATTTTACATTATTATTTTCATTCATTATTTTAACTAAATATAAAGAAGCAACATATAGAAATAGGACACCCATCATCTTTTAACAACAACAATTTGATAGAATTAAATATTGACTTTCTTTGAATTTATTATAAATTTTTCTATTAAAATAATATGCATTTTTTTTTTCTTTTTTTGATATGAAATAAATGCTCTTCAAGTTACAATACTTAAGTATTTGGTTTTATTTTTGTAGAAATGTTTATAAATGAATGAAAAATCAAGTTGTTATAGACTGATTCATTATCTACACTTGGAATTATTTATAAATTGCTCTTTGAGTTTCGACCAGAAATTAAAAATTCTTCTAACACATGCCGCCACCTGTCGGTCAACAAGGGAACTTTCGTCTGATTTTGATCCTTTCACAATGAAAACTTTACATTGTCTAGCTTTACAATTTTAGGCTCCGTATGAGGGTGAGGAAAAAAAACAACAACAACAAAAAAGACATGAAATGCTTTCATGTATTTGCTCCACTACAGAGAAAGCCCAACAAATGTAAATAAATAGCATATATCACTAATGTTCCTTCAAATACTAGTTATACACAATAGATATTTTTATGGGAAAAATATTTATTAAATTTAACTCTTACATAAAAAAATGTCTGTTAAGCCCAGCACAGAATAAACAAAAGAATTGCCTTTTTGTTTATTCTGTGCTGGGCTTAACAGACATTTTTCAGTGAATTTGTCAGCACGTTAACCCTTCCTTTTGCTTAACTCTTACATGTTTCGTAGCATTTTTTGTTACATTTTCAAAGAGAATAATGAAAATTTAAATAATAATTAATAAAAATGAAAATGTAACAAAAATATTACGAAACTTGTAAAGAGTTTAATAAACATTTTTCCCCTGAAAAAAAAATATATTATGCATAAATTACATGATGGGATTTTTTTTTCAGTATTTACGCTTCATATACAAGTCGTAGATGTTAATTCCACGTTTTAAAGCAGGGGTGGTCAAACTTTTACATTGCTTCCGCTTTTTTTTTACCATGAATTTTACCATGCCTTGTACACCAATTGTAACACTATTCTATTCTTGTATAAAATTGATTAATATAGGCCTAGATATATTACGCATTTTTTAGCGTTCCATAGACCGACTGTAAAGGTGATGGGAGCTCTTTCGTTTGTTCTATCAGTCTCTCTCTCTCTCTCTCTCTCTCTCTCTCTCTCTCTCTCCACTCCAAACTACAATTCGGACAGACATGAGTCACTGTTATTGTAAAGCTTATGTCTTGTAGAGGTGGGGGAGAAATACGATTTCCGGTCTGCGATTACTTTCTGATCGACAGGAAGTGGCCGAAAACGAAACATGTACGGGGCCAGCTATGGTGCCGTGTATAGAATGTGAAGCCAACTTTTTGCCTTTAGATTTTTTTTTCCTTAGAAACTTATACAAATCGGTTATTACTTAATTGTAATTGCTATGTATGAATAGGCTCTTTTTAATTATTATTATTCCTAAAGGGAATGCAGCGTGCCACTTCGAATCATCCAGTGCGCCATAGGTTGGCCATCCCGGTTTTAATGCGAAGAGAATTCGTAAATTTCCTATTGTACATATTTAAAAAAAAAAAAAAAAAAAAAAAATAGTTAGATTGTTATTACTTTAATCGTTATAATCTGTGCTGTTCATTTAATCCACGTTAGCCTAAATTCCAAAGATTCTCGTTGCCCTCTCTTCCTTCGTGACCTGGCTTTTAATCAGTGTTAATATTGACACAATCTCTTAATCTCCGTATTAGCAAATCCATCGACGTCAGTAAAGCCCTGGGAAAGACAGACTTTGACGTCGTTGTCAAATATTGCTCAGGGATTATTTGTAGTCTTCATAATAATCATTTCACTTCATTTTATGCGGATAATATATTCGAAAAGAGTTGATTTGAATTACAGATTTCCAAAATTGACGTAAATTTAAAAATATTGTAATAACTAAAAAAAGAAACATTCTGTTCTGTACTATCTTTTTTAGTTGTTGTTGAAAATGTTGAACGGTTACAATTGTAATGGGGGGGGGGGGGTTAGCCACAAATCTTTACTAATCCTCCAGACAATTAAGTATTTAAACATTCAGAAAAGATGTCACAACTGGAAAATACCTAATTAGAATCATGTGTTGAAAAAGGAAAAGAAAAAAAGAAAACAGCACATGAACAAAATAGGAAATTGCCTTTCTGATTTTAGATTATGGGAAGGAAATTGGGAACGGCCGTTTCGTCCTTCTGCGGACTCATCAGCCAAATTCCCGCCTGCCCTTAACCGAATCAGAAAGGCAAGACTTAGTTAGTGTAAGCCACCGCCGGCTTGGCAGTGACCCCACAAACAACAAAAAACAAGAAAACAAATTTCTGCTTCTCTCGAAGTCAGCGAAAACCTTCTCCTAAGAATGATTATTGCTGAAGGAAAATAAATGATAACGAAAGGTTCAAAGAAATAGTAATACAAAATATTTAACGTGCTGGAATAATAGTTGAAAAAAGGAAAAGAGAAAAATTGGAATTGGGCTGATGAGTCCGCAGAAGGACGAAACGGCCGTTCCCAATTTCCTTCCCATAATCTAAAATAAGAAAGGCAATTTCCTATTTTGTTCATGTGCTGTTTTCTTTTTCTCTTTTCCTTTTTTCGACTATTATTCCAGCACGTTAAATTTATTGTGTGAATCATGTGTTATCTTACACGAAATCTTATAGTAACTGTTAATTTTGTAATACTAGAATAGAATAATATTATTAATATTATACTTTGGAAATTAATAGCTTAAATAGGGGGAAATTGATTTTGTAAATAAGTGAATAAATAATCATAAAATTTAATGTGCGCCTTAACTTTGTCAAGCTTGGAGTTTGTCTAGCTGATGAGTTCTAAAGAGGGCGAAACGGACGTCCCAGACTCCCCGGTGACAGCTCGAGATGCGAAATCAATTTTGGTTCCTTTGTGCCTTCCATAGTTATCATTTTGTTGAATTATTAGACACGTAAAATGTGTTATTAAAAATAAAATACTGGGTGAGTCCAACTGATGAGGGTTAAACAACCCGAAACAGTGGCTGTCTTGTATTCTCAGTATTAATTGCCGAAAACAGCTCAGGGAAGTTTGTTTATTTTAAGTGCGTTTTTATTCCTTATCGCATATAAAGTAAATACATAACTTCATTATTGAATGGAAATGAGTTTATTTTATCATAATAACAGAAAGAAGTAACTAATCTAACCTACTTGTTTCCTCTCTGAACATACTGTGTGTACGGGGAGATATGAGAACATTACGTTGAAGAAACTCACTCAATCAGTAAAAGAAAAAAAGGTTTCATGATTACAACAGAAAATAATAAATCAATAAATCAGTGCTGGAAAACGTTACACGTAACGTAACGAAATACGGAATGACTTTTGTGTAACGTAACGGGAACAAAAAAAGGAAGTTTCATTTTTTTCGCTAAAAGATGATACATTGTTGCTGTTTATTTTTTGAAAATTGGTGGGGGAGGGTATTTCCATTCAATAATGTAGTTATGTATTTACTTTATAAACGACAAGGAATATAAAGGCGTATAAAATAAACAAACTTCACTGTCTGTTTTGGGCAACTGATACTGGGAATACAAGACAACCACTGTTCCGAGTTGCTCAATAGAAAAAAAATGTCAAAAAATAAAAAAGTAAAAAGTAATAAACCTTCATTTTAATAAATTAGTTATGAATTAAAGAAATATTATTGCAGTAATACATATTTACAACAACAACAACAACAACAACAATAATAATAATAATAATAATAATAATGATAAGGTCAACAAACAGACCTATCTAATTGATATTGCAGTGCCTATCAGCAAGAACATGCAGAAAACTCACGCAGACAAGATCAGTAAATACACTGATCTAGCACACGAGCTCCAGAAGCAGTGGAGGCAGGACCGAGTATGTGTTGTACCCATCGTCCTGTCCGTAATTAGTCTGGCGCCTCACACATTGCATCACTGCCTCAGCACACTAGGACTTCACAAAAACACTTATGCACAACTGCAGAAGGCTGTGATACTCAACACTACACGCATAGTTAGGAAATTTATGTTAACAACCACACATCCCTAATCATTCTTGCACACGTCTTTACACTTGGCAATATGTGCTTTGGTCATTGACCCGCCATATTGTTTTTGCTGGGGAAACCCAAGGTTTGAAACATACAAACATAATAATAATATAGGCAACATAAATAAATTATTTTTAATTTACAAATATATTTGTAGAAATATAATATAAATATATATTGTAAATATATCTAATGTAAATTTGTACTTTCAATAAATAAATAATAGTATGTCTTATTTCATTCCGAATTATTTCGTTTTAACGTTAAACATTACTGATTTATTTTAATTTAAGCAGAACGAAAAACGAAATCATTTTTTTGTCTGAAACGAAAAACGTATCAAATCATTGTTTTGTTTTTTTTCTTTTCGTTTTCAAGCTCTGAAATAAAAAACATAAATATGAAAAAAAAACTATTTTAATTCAAAGTTTTCCGTGTATAGCAGAAATATAACAGAAACCATTTCGCATCTATTTGTAAAATATATTTAACAATAAAAAAATATTCCAAAAAAATTCCGCGGCTGATATGAAATAACTTTTTTTTTTTAATACGAATAAAAATGAAATAAATTCTATAAATTTAAAATGATCTACAATTTTACATTAACAGTAAGTAAAATTTACAAAACTTTTATTTTTAATAAATAGCTTGAAATTTTGAGAAAGAATCTATTTGGGAAATCGAAATATTGGGAGGCAGTTTTGGATGGGCAAAATAAAACTAGCCCGGAAAATAAATGTACAGATTTATTTCAAATATTAACATCAAAGGATGTTATTTGAAGGCTATGTTTTAATTTCGCTAAACGCCAAGTGTTGTAGTCTTGATTCTGGAAGTTAGCGCCATCTGCTGGTGGCTTTTGGAATTAACGGTTTGTTTGAAAAATCAAGCTATCTTCATTTGCCCATGTGGTTCAATATGTTGTAATCTTCGGAGTTCTGTTTCGTCGTGAAGACAACATTTAAGAGATAAACTATTACATTCAAATTTTAGAATTATTTTTTCTTCTTCATTTCGTTTGAAATATTTATTTTCACGTTTTTTTGGGAAGGAACTTTGTCTCCAGTCCACCTTCATTGTTCGTCCGTTAATATTCATCATTTACTGATAATATTCAACTATTTTAAGCGATCCCCCATACAGAAAGTGTAAAAGAGGTGAACTCTTTAAGAAGGTTGTGTCCGTCCGTCACACCTCCGCAGCCCAAACTATAAATCGAGTAAACATGAGTGATATACGAGCTTATTGGAATAGTGATATAGCTTACGATTGGTAGACGTTGGGGAAAATACGATTTCCGGTCACTCCTGTCTCACAGGAAACGGCCGTGTACGCTACGAAACGAGTTTTTTTTTTTTTTTTTCTTATTTTATTTCATTTATTTTATACCTTTACGGAGATGATGATAGTAAATCTGTTTTTTTTTTCCTTGGGAAAAGGACATCAATGGACCTGTCCCTTTGTAGGGGAAGAGCTCTTTAATACACATTCCTCATTACCTTTTCGACCGAAATACAAATGAACGGGATCCCGTTTCTCACAATATTTTTACGTTTCGGGAAAGTGGTGACAACCCCATCAGGACCCAAACAAACCAGCCAGTGACGACCTGCATTATGGGATACATTTTCTCAATAACAATCATATGTCGACTAGTAAATACAGGGACGTATACAGAATGTTATTTAGAGATGAATCAAATGAGGAAGCCGACACAAATATTTCCAAACAAATATTTCCATACTTGAATATTAAAGAGAAAATACTCACAAGCTCGAATATTTATCATAATGTAATAAAAATGTGTTTTTGTAATTGCACCATAACTTTATCGTAATCCCGTAAATTGTCTTAACTTAATATTCAATTTACAGAATATGCAACTGAAGGCGACTGCAAACGTTTTATTTCTTTTATATGTTTCTTTTACCAATGCACCTAAAATTCTCAAAATTTAAATATGAACTTGTGAAGCGTCTGGCATTTCTATTTTCTTGTTTTTAATTTTTAAAATATTCTGAAATTAATTAAATTAAAATTCAAAAACAGTCAATTTTTGGGGTGTTTTCGAGGTATTAGTCGGAATTTTCAAATTAAAAACATTTGACCAAAATCTGAAATGATAAAAAATTTGTAAAATAATGATTTATATTTTAAATATTAATTATTAGCGCAATAGTTAATTTTGAGAAAAATAAAAATTGTATTTTTTTTTAAATTGTTTGAGATTAAATTATTATTTTTTTTACATTAATAAAAAACGTTTTCATTAAAGGCTTTTTAAATATCATCATGCAAATTAATTTGATGCTTTTCATTTCCCAAAATAAATTTGTTTTGAAGCGTTTTTTCTATAGAAATAGATTTTAATAGAATTAATATAAATCTGTTTCTATAAAAAAAAATGCTTCAAAACAAATTATTTTTGGAAACGAACAGCATCAAATGAATTTGCATGATATTTAGAAAGTCTTTAATGAAAACGTTTTTTATTATGATTATTTAATAGCACGTAAAAAACAAATAATTTAATCTCAAACAATTTTAAAAAACACAATTTTTATTTTTTTTAAATTAACTTTTGCACTAATAATAAATATTTTAAATACAAATCATTATTTTACAAATTTTTTATCATTTCAGGTTTTCGTCAATTTTTTTTTTAATTTGAAAATATAGAGAAAAAAACCCAAAAAAACTGACTGTTTTTGAATTTTAATTTAATTAATTAAATATTTTGAAAATTAAAAACAAGAAAATAAAAATCCCAGATGCTTCACAAGTTCCTATTTAAATTTTCAGAATTTTAGATGCATTTGGAAAAGAAATACAGGTCAACTTGGATAATTCGAAGCTGAAGGGACCACTACAAAACTTCGAATTATCCAAGACTTCGAATTAAAGAAGTTACATCTTTTAACTTTAATTTCAGGTCCACTGAATGCTTGAAAAGATTATTCTGTCAATAAGTAAATATTTATTCAGAAAGATCATGGTATGAAAGACTTAAACACTATACGTATGTAAACAAAATAAGATTTATATTATGTAAGCTACAGTACATATTACATTCAATACAGAAAATTATAGTTTTTCAAAAAATTGCGCAATGTCTGATTGTTTTGTAGAATTCAGTCGCTTAAGGTTAGCAAAATCATCAAGCATGTTTAGTGAACGGAAAACAGCTTCACTTACGTTGGTTTGTCCTTCAATGTACTGACGAAATTCGGCGCTATCCCGTACTCGTTGACGATTTGGCATTTCTTCTTCACACCCTTTTCCACCTCGCGAATGACGGCGACCTTTTCAGCGAACGTTAAATTCTTGTACACGAGTGGTTTACTGAAATACATGGTGACATTGACAGCAGGAAGCTCGAATGGCGTCTGAAGCGTCACCTGTCGAACGGTGGCGGGAAGGGGATTTCAGTTGTCACGTGTCGAATTTCTTAACGATGAAACGCCGAAAAGTCGTGGTTCGAAATTTTTAATAAAAAACTTCGAATTAAGGAAGTTGAATTTCGAATTATCCACGATTTTCTAACATTGATTTAATAAGAAATTCAAGGGACTAAGAGAAATCTTCGAATTAACCACGATTTCGAATTAAAGACGTTCGAATTATCCAAGTTGCACTGTATATAAAAGAAATAAAAGGTTTGCAGTCGTCTGCATTTGCTTGAGTCAGGACCTTAAGACATGAAATAAAAAAATAAAAATTAATTTCCTTTTGTATATTTACTTTATATCGCGTTATTGTTTTTGACCGAATAATGCTAGTTTAATTTGAAAAAAAAAACCCACGTAAATACTGTACAAGTCACGCACTTATTTTCAAATCTATACCTCCAAAAGCAATTTCCACTTAATTTCATTACTCTTGAGTGTATTGCAATAAGCCTAAACTTAGATCTTAAATTATCATCGTATTTTCACTTCCTGTAGCTTTGTCTACCAAATCAGGTTATTAGTAACAAATTTATTTTGAGCTCGTAAACAGGGCTTTTTAATATTGTTTTTCTGTAGAGGTCCTCGACATTTCGATGATGTCGCAATGGAAGAAGACTTCTTTATTATCCTACGATCACTTAATGTCACGCAGATGAACCTCACAGCTCTTCTTGACTGACCCACTTCGTCAAAATGCGTCATTCGTTTCAATTTTGAAATTTTGTTAGGTTTGCGTTCAATTTGGAAATGGATTATTTATTGTTATTGGATGCGTGTGAGAAAAAAAAAGAAAAAAAAATGTGCCGTGTCTGTAATTAAGGTTATGAAGGAAAGATACTTCTAGAAATTTCTATGCAATTCTTGTATTTGAAATGTGAATAGAATTTCTAACAATTCTGAGAAACTGGAACAAAATAAAAATGTTATGAAATAATTCGTAACATAAGGAACCTAGTCTGGTAGACAAGGGTTAGCAGGGAAATGTGTTGAAACTTACAATAATGAATATATGTTAATTTTTAATGTATTTTTTTGTAAGGGAAGTTAGGCTTTTAAAATTAATATTTAAAGTTGATAAATTACAACTATAAAATTAAAGTTAAAAAGCTTTAAAAATAAAAATGACATGAGAATCGTTTTAATTGTGTTTTTATAACTTAATTTTTGTTGTGTAGCTTTAATTTATAAGTTTTAAATACTTGTTCATTATTTGCTCGTTAATTCCTTATTTTTAAAATCAATATTGGGTTGGCCAAAAAGTTCGTTTGGTTTTTAAGTAAAAATAAAAGACACAGTTTTCAATATCACTAATAATTTTATTAAACAACGATTTGTTCCATTCCCTTCTACCATCTTTTAGACAACTTCATAATTCTGTCTTCCCAAAATTTTTTTTATCTTTTTGAGCACAAAAATGTTTTCGGTACCTTTGGTGTCTTCCACGGAATTGATTTTGTTCCATTAAGAGAATTTTGTTAAGACCGAAATCAATGGAAATCCGAAGGTGCAATGTCAGGTGAATAGGGCGGATGAATCAGAACTTCCCAGCCAAGCTGTAACAGTTTTTGTCCGGTCATCAAAGAAACATGAGGTCTTGTGTGCTTATTTTCTTCCATCTTCAGTGTTAGATTGGCGACCCAAAATTCACCAATTTTGATCAGTTTTTGCTTTAAATGCACGCTGATATGACAGTTATCACAATACAATCTAACAAAATGGCGTCGAATGACGTTAAAGACACCTCAGCGCTACTAGAGCCAACATACGTAAAAAAAACCGAAACTGAAAAATGTTTGTAAGTCAAACAGTTTAAGTTCAACGAACAATGTACCATCTGATCCGTTTTATTCAGAAGGGCTTTGATTTGAATAAAAAGAATTGGATTTAGGATTAAAATTAATTCGAAAACGAACGTCAGCATTTGCGGAATGAATCAGTTATTTTTTTTTTCCTTGAATCTTGGAAGATCCGGAAAATAAAAAATGCGATGACGTTGCTCACCCACTTTTCCATTAATGTCATTAATCACCTGCAGGAATTGATTATGATTTAAAACTATCAAATGTAATCACTGGCGGATCTAGGATTTTTCAAAAGGGGGGGAGGGGGCTAACTTTTCTGAAGGGCTGACTGTATCTGTGAGTCTGAAGCGCATGCGCGCCGCCAACTTTTCATTAGCAATTGAAATCATCATCATGGCAATATTAATGTCTATCAGGCAGCAGCCTTTGGATAGCCCATTTTACCCAATCTATATTCACAGCTGAATGTCCACCTTCAGCTGTGAATCAACTGTCCACCCCTAACAACTCCCGAACGGAAGGTCGGATCGACAAACGGATTTCACCATCGTGTTCAGAGGCCCAAACACCGTAGGAAGGGGGAATTTTCAGAGACCAACGCCCCCCCCCCGCCCCCATGTTCGAGATATTTGGCATTGTTGTCATTGGATATCCTCTATTAGCTTAAATGTTAGAAATACAAATATCTCATTTCAGTTTGATAGTTAAGGTCTCTGACTCATATGCTAGAGGTTGTCGGTTCAAATCCGTACATTTATTGTTTTGTTTTTTTTTTGGTCTTCGTTTTTCATATTTTTTTTTTTTTTTTTAATGTTTTTTTACTTATTTTTTTATTTATTTTTTTTATGTTTTTTCACTTTTTTCTTACTTTTTTAATTTTTCCAAAAATGTAAAAATGTTTAGTATTTCTAATTTCTTTATTATTAGGTATCACCCTTAAATTTATGTTTCAGCACAAAATTATTTTCACTTGTAGCTAATATAATTAGATCATAATTTGAATATAATTTCCTTTTATGTTCTTTGAAGCTTCTTGTTATTTTATTAATGCAACCGTGTTTAAAAGTTTTTGTGGGTCAGAAAAATTAAAAAAAAATTAAATCAGAAAGAATAAATTTTAATGTTAAATAAAAGCATTAGTGACTTTAATCAAAATTTCGTTATTTTTGATGTTTTTGTTATGTCAACATTGAAGAAGATATAGAAGATTCCTGACCTGAATTTAGGTTAAGCAGGAAGATTTTTTTAACAAGTTCTTCGAATTGGCTTTTTGTTATATTGTTGGGATTTCATCTAATGTAAACATTTCTTCATCTTCTATCTTTTGTAATTCGACATAAAAATTGGAACGAGGAAAACGAGATCTTTTCTCTATACAGATAGTAGCTCCATCTACAGGCAACTTTGAGAAATCCTTTTTTTTTTTTTTTTTTTAGAGTGTTATTAGTTTGCTTATGTATTATTTTAAAAGACATTTTTTAATATTTTTTTAGAAATTTTCATTTAAAGTTATAGCAGTCGGTGTTACTATATTTGTAGAAAAATCTCTAATATATCTATATAGATTATAGATTAAAAAAACTTACAACTTTAATACAAAAGAATTATTTAAATTTTAGAATGGAACTATTTAATACTTCTAAAAAAAAAAGTTTAATATTTTTATTTTAACATCGGTGAACATTTCTATATACATGTACAAAGTTACAAAATAACGAAATAACTAGATCACAGTATATAATGATTATCAATGTGGGTTTGTTTGTTTTTCCGGTATGTAATCAATAAACTGCTAAAATGCAAAAGTTTAGTAACAGTGTAGTTTATAGATTAGAATATCAAAATGTTATTCCTAAGATATTTGACAATACAGACTTTATAGATTTAATAATTTAAATTTTGCGAAGTTTATAAATATTACTGTGTGTGTGTCTAAGTATATGAAGGATAAAAAATAAAATATGGAAAAACGATATTTTTCTAAAGTATACAATGTAATTTTTAACTATATATATTAAATATATTTAATATATATAATGTATATATCTTTTTCAATAGTCGTGAAAATAGTTTAACTTTCTATTAGTTTATAATTCTGTATTTTGAATATTAAGCTTGAGTCAAATTCAGTTAATCTGGGGCCGATGCTCAAGTGGTTATGCGCTTGACTGCGGCCTGGAGGATCCGGCTTCGATCCCTGACCCCGGCGGAGGTCCAGGATTTCTCCACGGTGCATTCTCCTCCAGATGGGTCCTAGGGTCTACCTGAACCTCTGTTAAATGGATACCTGGTTTCTTTCCAGGGGGTCAAAAGCGGCAAGCGCACGGGCGGCGGACTGACCACCCGGCCTCAACTTAGTGTCATTGGTCATGAAACGCCGGGAGCCTTACCTCCCGCGACCCCCAAGGGCCTACATAAGCCTGTAGTGAGACACTTTAGCTTTTTAACATTCAGTTAATACATTTTTTTAGGCGCGAATCTCTCTCTTATATAGTTTGCAAATGACGTTGCTGAAGGTACTCGAAATATAAAATTAACTTTCAAGGAGATGACCCACCCTGTACGCACATTTTTCATTTCAATTTAATGCCTTTTTTTGTAAAATGAAAGCACAAATGAAGTATTTCAAAAATATATTGGTTTTGGGGGCCAACACTCCATTGTTTTCTAGATATTTGATGTTCTTTTCGCTAATAGCTTAAATATTAAAACTGCGACCGATCCATTACCGTTCTCAGTCTCAGCTGAAACGATAATGTATGTTGTTAGTTTTCATTTCTCAATTAATACTATTTAAAAACCCCTAGACATAATACTACAAACGATCAAAGAAATTATAAATCATTTTACTGTAACGTGTAATGTTTAAAGTATAACTGATCATACTTTAACCTGTAATGGGTTAAATTTACATAATAAGAATTTCTCTACATACAAATACAGTATATTGTAATACACTAGTTGCAACCCGTGAAATATTCACGGAAGTAAAAAAAATACCACATTTTTGAAATACCGAGAAAGACCATCGTTGTACGATTTTTAGATTTTTTAATATTAACATGCTTTCCTGGCACTTTCGGCGAAAAAAGTTAACCTCCTGCCCTAAAATAATAGGCTCCTCCAAGTTGAGCCTATGAGAGAGTGGCCCACAATGCCTTACAGGGGCGTAGGAATTATTTCACCAGCATTAGTTAAATCAACTAATTTTTCTTTTCAAAAAGACATTTGTTAGTTAATTTTAAAATTAAAAATACACTAACAAAATTTTAAAACTACACTTTAAAATAGTCTTTCTCCGACTGTCCCCGCTCTCTCCACTTACATCCGTTTTTGCCTATTAATAGTATGATTTTATCTTTAATACATAATATACGTAGGTTATCTGTACTGTGGTCATCATATTTGAAATTATTAACATATATTTTTAAAAAATTTTAAATGTTTTATTTATGTTTTAAGGATGTTATATTATTTATGAATTAATATATTTTCTTTATCCATCATTTAACATTGCCCTTTAATTACTGTTTCGTCCAATTGAAACCATACTTATCTTTATATTATTGAGTTGTACTTTGTTTTTGAAGTAGTTAAAAAGTGAATAAAAGAAGAAAAGCAAAATTTTTAGGCTAATAGATTTTAAGTTCGTACGGGAACTTGGCGTTTTTTTCATAGTTTTATCGGATTTTTTTGTTTTTTTGGTCCTTTTTTTTTTGTTGTTTTTTTTTGTTATGGATCGAAAGCATTTCCTTATTTTTATGTTTCTGTTGTGTTGTTCCCAGTTTATTTCAGTTTATTGAATAAGAATTTGTATTCAGTACAAAATAATTTTTTTTTTATTATTCTTATTTTTATTTTTTTCTACAAAATACTCTTCAGCTGAGACATACACATTTTTCATTCATGTGTGACTCACACATTAATATGTGACTCCTTCGCTGAGTCAGCCTGAAAGAAAACACTGAAGGGTTCCGGGAATATGTACGGAAAGCACGGGACTCTCTTCCGCCCAAGTGACATCGTATTTAGTTCACAGGTGATATAATTGCCGTTGTTGCATCTGTGCAGGTGTCTTATTCTGAGTAATGCGTTCCATACGTGAATGACACATAGGATGATAAACACCATTCATTGCTAATGTCAGGGAAGTTTTCCCGCTTCTTCGGAATGGATGGTTTTGATGTTTTTTTTTGTTTTCATTTCGTCGGAACTGGTACAGGAAAAGTTAAAACGTTATGACATGAAAGTGTCAATCGTCGGTACACAGGATGAATCATCTAAACTAAATAATTATAATACTTTTATTATAATGGAGCATTATTAAGAAATACATTGCTTTGAAAACTCCACTACTCCATAAAAAATCAATAGGAATAATAAGAACAATAATAACTAAAATTATATATAAAAAAATATAAATACAGTATCAGGTAAATTTGTATCATAACAATTTTTTTATTTATTTTTTTAAACATATTTTCACATAAATTTGAGTTAACTTTAGAATTGATTTATGTTAGAGATCTAAATGATGTAACAGGAAATAGCCTTAAAGTAAAAGAATAAAACATAAAAAACTTAAACAAAATATTAATAATAATACAGATAATAATAACACAGTTTCTGTTTATAAAACTCCTTTTTTTAAGCAGTTTTTTTTTCAAACATCCTGAAAATCATGAAATTAGTTAAAAGAGAATTTTGAGAAGAATTCCTTCCTTTTTATCGAATTTGGCCAACTAGGGACTACGTAACTAGTGAAATTCAAGAAAGGGGGGGGGGGGACGAGAATTATATCCCGTCCAGGATAACCCTGAGATAGTAAGTCCCAGGTGGGAAACGGACGAAACACAAAAGAAGAAAGAAACAGCCATGCCCCCACCGGGATTCGAACCCAGGTACTGGCGAATCGGCCACAACGGCAGCCCGCCGGCTAAACCGCAGGCCACGCCAGCACGGCTTTGAGAAGAATTATAAAGAAGAAATATATTTATACAAATTTTTTATAAATATATCTATGCATATATATACTCCTAAAAGAACTGTAACAAAAATCAGAATATTATTTTACCTTATCTGGCATTAATTCGAAAGTAGCATTTTATATAAATCTAACTTTTTTTATCAATTCTCAATATGAAGGCAATATTAAAATATTTAGTATTTATTTAATTCTTCAATTATATTTGGAATGAAAAAAAGTGACCCCTCAAAACTAAAGACAAAAAAAACAAAAACAAGAACAAATTGTGGAATAGCAAAAATTTGGGCAGCCTTTTCGGTACACAAAACGTATTTGACCACAAGAATTTAACATAACTTTTATAATTATATAAAAAATAACCTTAAAGGATAAAAGGAAAAGCAGTCAATTCATAAAAACTAAAAATGGAAGCCTTTTGAATCAATACGACCCTGGGACGGCCGTTTCGAGATTAGTGGGATCTCCTCAGCCAGGGCTACTCACTCAGCGAAAACCCAACTGTTGGTTTTCCAACATCTTTTTCTTGTTTTTTTATTTTTTTTATTTTTTTTTGTCTTTAGTTTTTAGGGGTCACTTTTTCCATCACAAATATATTGTTCTTCCCCTAATTCGCCTTTTGGGTTTCCCGCTGGCTGAGTAACCCTGGCTGAGAAGAGCCCAATAAGCTCGGAACGGCCGTCTCAGGTTGACTAAATTTAAATTTTTGTTTTTAACAAGAAGAAATTAATTTTTGTATCTTGCCAAATGAAATTAATGTTTTCAATTTAACTTAATAAAATTTAACCTTAAATTATCAATCCTATCTTTATTGTCCTTTACCCTTTTTAATTTTTGGTAATTAATAGAAAAAAAAATCTATTATTACTTTTTTTGTCATTTTTTTTTTCTCAAAATTTACAATTCTAACGTCTGTATTGTCTTCAAATATTTTTTTCTATTAATTTTTAGCTTAAAAGCAATTCTAATATTAAAGTTTTCATTTTAATTTTTTTATTGTATTTTAATTTAAAATGATATTATAATCAATTTTTTCGTAGATTAAAGTTAAAATAAAAAGCAACACCCACATTATAAGATTAAAAACACTTAACATATTAAAACACTACATGTTTCGTCCAGTCTCAGCTGGACGTTTACAAGTGAATAACTGAAGGCCTCTAAGGGTTCAAATTAAGTTAAAGTTGCGATCAGGCCCAGAGGACCGCGCAATGCAGCTGGAGGGTAGGCTCCAGTGTTCAAAACCTACGGGACAAAGTTGAGGACGGGGGGTCGGCCCATCGCTCGCCCGCCTTTAACTCCCGGGAAAGAAACCCGGTACCCATTCTATAGAGGGCTGGGTAGACCCTAGGACCCGTTTGGAGGAGAAAGAAGCGTGGAAAAATTCCCGGCCTCCGCCGAGGCCGGAATCGAACCCGTCACCTCCAACCCGCAGCCAAGCGAAGGGTTCAAATAAAGATTTTTTTTTATTTTAACTTCAATCGTTTCACACACGTTAAATTTTATACAATTTTTCCAGATAAAAACAGAAATAAAAAAAAACTTCGAAAATTTACTAATTCAAGAGTAATATATATTAATATAAGTATTTATGTAATGACTATTTTCTGGTGCGCAATAGGTAAATAAAAGCCATAGCAATCCCTTGTAATAAAGTAATTATTATTACTTTAAATAATAAATCCATCTACTGTTCTATTACAAGTAAAGGCTGCCCAAGACGCTTCGCTCTAAACTTCGGTCTGCTACCAAAAACAAATATTATGTCTCGAATGAAATTACAAACTCAGATCCTGTAGATTTCGTTAAGCTTCTCCTTCCTTTATCCTTGAGTGAATCTCTTCAATTGCTTTCCGCTTTTATCTGTTAGCTTGGAATCGTCCCCAACAGATGCATCATTTTCATTGTGTCTAGTTAGATTAGATAATCCCGTTTACTTGCCCGTCTTCCTTTGATTCTCCGGTCACTGAACCCTTTTTCCAATACCGAGTAGAACTACATAGTTTACACTCAGAGATAAAATTCACTAACGGTAAAACAGAAAGAATACGTTCCATCCTTGAATGAATCTGATTTGCACATGTATGGCTGCCGCTACAAAAGAGACGATTCGAGTAATCGTTTAAATTAGTGCGTTGAAATTTGCTTAAGATCGTACAGTTTCATCTTCCATCCCCGAACATCCCGATGAAATATTCCTTTTGTGATTAAATTACAATAACCAATATTTGAATTTTTCCAAAAAGTTTTTGAAAGAAAGTTTAAGCATTGACTGAAAATGGTAGTTTCATTTTTCTTTGTTTGCATGGTTTGCAAGACTTTAATAAAGTAAAAGTCTCTAAATGTTTTTAAATTGTACCATATTCAATCATCACTATCTTACAATTTTTTTGTGGTATTTTTATGTTTTGGAAACATAAGAACTCTATGCAACTTACATTTTTATTTGCAGATTTAAGTAATTTGGAAATTACTTAAATCTGCAAATAAAAATGTAAGTTGCATAGAGTCCGTCTAATATATCCGTAGACTATGTAGTGAATATGTAAAAATTAATTAAAAATGACATTGATTAATTTGAACAATGAGAAGCGCGTGAAAAGGATTATCACGTGCATTGCGAGACGATGTTCGAATTGATTATTAAAAAGATGAGTCTAGAAGTTTTTCTCGGTAAAGATGGAGTGATTTGTATTTCTTCTGTTTTAAAACTGTTTAAGAACTATTTAAAGAACATTCTAAAGAACAATTTAAGAACCATGTAAAGAACTAATTGAGTGCAATATCGATTGGAGTAACAGTGCTATATCTATAGGATTTAATAGTTAAATTCAAATAACTTTCAGTGAAATATTTAATGGATCATTAGTGAAATAGTTAATGGACTGTTAGTGACAAATATTAAAAGTAATATTTGTATACAAAGTTTGTGATTCGTTAATGATTGGATACTTTACTAAGAAGAATTGTCATCTAATCAAAATTAGAAGTGGATTTGTATATGAAGATTTGTCTAGAATAAGTATAAACTTTAACTGTTGTTTGTATTTAAATATTATCTATTAATTATTGTTTTAAAGAACTTCTCTGCAAATAAAACTTTTGTTATAATCTAACAGACTATTATCTATATAAAAATCTATACAAATATTATAAGGAATAACAGCTTTGATCATGGTTTCATTCTGTTACAGGAAGACTTTTATTTGAATTATTCATTGTTGCGATGACCTAATAGGAAGAAAGCATACATCAAAATCGTTTGTAGTTTACAACACTACACGAAATCTGAAACGGACTGTAAATAAACTGAAAGCACGTACAAATGTCTCCACAGATATACGTAGACCAATTACATAACTTTATTTTTTCTTAAATATATATACATATTAATAAAATATATATATTTTAAGTCATTTATGTTTAAGTCAAAGAAGTTGAAAGAGTTTTTGGTTAGTTTGATTTTGTGCTGTTTCTCATTGGATAGGTAACCCCCCCCCCCATTAACCTAAAACAAAAACAAAAATCCGAAGAGGAAGAAATGCCCCCCACCCCACCAATCCCTCAAAAAGAATGTGACATTGTTTGATGTTTTAGTTTGTTTGTTTTTTTTTTAATTTGAGGAGGGAGGGAAGAGGACAGCGTTGGTCTTCGTATCCCAAATTCCCGCCCCATTCTAAATTAGGTTAAAGCGTAATTTTGTCTCTGGACGCAATTAATTCCGAAAAGTTACGAATTGCTTGAGATTTACACTAGGATTCTATTTTGGGGGGAAGGCCAAATTAAGAAGTTGGCTCTTGATAAACAAACAAACAAACACACAAAAAAATAGTCGTCTTCAAAATTTTCCGGAAAGGTGTTGGGATGCCCCCACCCAACTCAGTCAGCCATCCAACCAAAAAAAAAAAAAAACATGATAGAAGTAAAAAAGCAACTTCAATGGATGAGACCAAATTGTTTACTAAGTGACATCCATGAACAGCTGTTTCACGCTCTTCGGCGATCATCAGTCAGGAGCAGTCACCAGTAAAACAACGAGGTCTCAGTACTGAGGCTAACAGAAATGATCGTCGAAATCGCAGTGGTACCTCAAAAGCAGAAATAAACAATAAAAAACTCACTAATGAAATATCAGTGAGAGAATTCTTGTGCCAGCAGTTCGCCGGCCTCAATGATGTTTTTTTTAAAGCATAAAAAAATTCAATCTGCGCATTGAATTATTATTAACATTCGAGAGTTCAGGGGGGGTGGGGATAATTAGGCCTAGTATTCATATTTTTTTTTTTTTTGAACAAAACAAAACATTTATTAGAGCTTGTAAGGCAAACTTTTACAGTAATAATTTAATCCGGTTTTACTTTTAGACTAGTTTTAGACCCGGAAGTTGTTAGTAGATTCATTATGGAGAGATACGACGCCACACGTCCTTGTTTGAATCGTGTTTTATAATCCTTTAAAACAAAACCAACTTTGTTCTCAGTTGGGGATTAGATGAGTTTAATCCGAGCTAATCCTTCCCAAATTGAGTCTGTCCTCCAGAAGGAGACGTGAGCTGTGCAGATCATTTTCGCCATTTTAATCAAGTTTTTGCGAATAATCGAACCTCTTAAACATAACGTTAATTGTATGAACTTAGAAAGTAAGTTTCTCTTCATAAGTTATCAGCGATTAAACGTGGACTAATTAAAAAATTGCTTTCACAGCCTTTTTTTTTTTTTTGCAAACTAAAAAATCTCTAAAATAATACTTCCTCCGTCCGAAAATATAGTATACATTTTAAAATTATTTGTGTTTTAAAATTGTATACCATATTTTCGGATGGAGGGAGTCAAGGGCGAATATAAGGGTAGGGGGGGGGGGGGGAGGGCCCCCCCCCCCCGAAAAAATGAAAAATATTAAGGAGACCAACGATCCCCTCTTTTTTCTTTTTTTTTTATTTGGTCGAACAAATGGGTTGACAACGTTTTTTTTTTTTTTTTTTTTTGGTTGAACAGATTTAACATTTTTTTTCTTCAATTTATTTTGCGTCCTTCTTTTCATTTTACAAATTACCCCCCTCTGAATGTGAGCAGCAAATATAAATTATCATGGGGTGTCTACTTACAATTACTTAACCTAACCTTACATTAATCTTGGCCCCCCCCCAAAAAAAAAATATATATTCTATATTCGCCACTGAAGGGAGTATTTATTTATTTTTATTTTTTTTTTGAAGTTGGAATTCTCAATGGTCCCTAAAGAACAGAAAATAAGAAATAAAAAAATATGGGCGTCAAAATTTCCGTTACTTTGTGACGGAGCATTAAAATTCCACCTTCAAATTATACTTCCCGTTGTAGCCTTTTTTGGGCCATGCAATGGCTGGCTGATGAGAATGCGAGAATCTCAAAACGGCCGTCTCAGGGTCTCAGCTTAAATCCAAAAAAAGCATTTGTTTTCATTATTTATTTATTTATTTATTTATTTATTTATTTATTTATTTATTTTTGCTATTAAAATCCGTCAACTCCAACCTTATAATAATACCCATAGATCTAAAAAAAATATATATTATAACTATAGTATGAAAACTATAACTAGATATACGTTCAGTTGTTCATTGCGTTGTGGAGACTAATGTCTAACAGATGGATGTTGACGATCACGTTTGCGCGAGAATAACGAAAAACACGAGATCTCGCCATTAGCCTCTTCAGCAGGTCTCAAGGAATTTAGTATTTTTAATATCTGTCACTAGAAAAATGCTACATAATGAATTTATTGTTTGTTTATTGATTGTTTTCAATTTATTAAAACTGTATTAAAATGTAGTAAAAGTCTCATGCATTTCCCGTATTATAATTCATTTAAATATTTCAATATATTATGAGAAGACATGGATAGAGACTATTCTCGCGTAAATTACGTGAAATCACGAAAATACGGGATCTTCAACTTCCATCTGTTAGACATTAAGCAAGCAGCATTGAAAATTCATCTGGAGGACTGGTGGATGAAATAAAGCAAAATACCGCGCTCAAATTTTCAGTTGAATCCTAACTAAACATAGTATCCAACCTTAAAAGAGATTCGAAACGTAGTCGTAGGCGTTTAAGGGAGATCTTTCGGAGATCAGTTGGAATGGGAAGTATGAACACCCAACAAATGGGCCCTGTGTGTTTTAATTTCGATCATAAATAATCTACCTATCAAATTTTAAGGGAATCGTCAAGCCGTTGTAGCGTGAAACACATACAAACAGAAAATACAAATATTAAATAGCATTGAGATTTCTCACGCTTCCCACGTTCAATAATAAAGTTAACGGTGGAGGGATGTTGGTAGGGGTTGTAACCCGACCCTATTGTATTCTGAAATGGAAGAAATATGGCATTTTGGAACTGTTTTTGTTCCAAATTCCTGGTTAAGCCTATGGTATTGCGTTTTTATTACGTTTCTGAATATACAATTCTTCTTATGAAAATTTTATATTTATAAAGTTCTTAAGAAATGATATTGTTAGCCAATAAATAACAGCATTCGTAGGATTAGAGATATCAAAACTCTCTATACAAAGTTTAATGAATGATTAGGGGGCACCATGACAAATGATTTTTGGTATATGAATGTATATCCGCTGACGACAACCTTCGGTGCTAGAGAGCGCTGTTTAGCGGCGCTGCATTCGGCTAGAGAGGGGATATAGAACACCAAAACAATCCTAAATGAATAACAACAAAAGTGAACAACAAATCTATTGTGCTCAAACTTGTTGAATAAAAATATTGTTCACATTTGTTTCCATTCTTCCAGGTTTGTCTCCCTTTAAAATTTGTATAGAGAGTTTTGATACGCCCTGTATATTGAGATAGGCCTAAATTGGCTTCAGAAAGGAATTCAGAATTGAATCAGAGATTATCCAAAATTTAATCTTTCCCAAAACGACCATAAATTATTTCTTTTCTTCTAAATAGAATCAAAATGTTTAAATTAAAAAAAGAAATATATTAATATCGATTCTGTTAATAATTACGATTACTTTTTTTAATATTATTCATGATAACAAATAATAATAATCTCATTATTGAAAATAACATTAATTTTTTTAATTCGTAATATCATTCTTTTTTCATTAAATAGTGTAAAATTAACAATAGTAATTTTAGACAATGAAGATAGTAAATTAATGTTAATTTCATTTTTTTTAATTAATAGAAAATTACAGTTAAGCTTAATTAATTATGACAGTTACATGATAATAAAGATTAACGCAATTAGAATATTTAATTAATTTTGTGAATGCTTTAATTTAATATTTTTTGTTATATTACTGATTTTTTTTCAATGTGATAAAGGCAACCAGTAACAAAATTAAAAAAAAGTTTCACAAAATATTTTAATTATAAAACCTAATATAGTGGAAACTCGATTAACCGTGACCTTCGGGACCGGGACTATGACGGTTAACCGAATAGACGGATAACAGAAATTTCACAGTAAACATGTACAGTAACGAAATTTCAATGCTGGTTTGGGACGAAAGGCAAACAATAAATTAATACAAAGAAAAATCTATTGGTAACAAATAGATATCGTCAAACACCAAACAAATAATAATAATAAACATAAAACAATAGGCCTACTAGATAATAAGGTTTATATGTTGAAGCTGTAATCAGTCATCTTCTTCTGTTTCTTCGAGGCTCGAGCTTTTTTTCGCGGCAATGTCCTGTATTTTACGGAGAAGTGGGTTTTGCGAACGATGACGGATGACAGAGAGTGGCGGTTAATCGAGTGACGGTTAATCGAGTTTCCACTGTTTTATTTTAGTTCTGAGGAATATTAATTCACACCTTAACAAAAATAAAACATTATAATTAGAAATTTATTGTAATTTACCTATTTATTTTTTATAATAAACGTATACAAATTTATCAGAAGATAGTTAGGCTTATTTAATAATATTGTATATTTAAAGTTTCCCCCAAATTATTTTTGTAAAAAATGTTCATTGCTTTCCTCTTCTCCTTTGATATCTTCGTTGTCCCGAATTTGAATACAATTCGCGTTTGTCCTGTTTTGGTTGGCAATCTAATTTGTCTCTATCTTTGTAGATCCGGGGTTTCCATCCGCCCTTTTATCTGTACAGGAGACCGTTTTTGTTGTGAAGATACGTAGGAGGTATTGTTAACACTGACGCCAGCTCTGATTGTGACGTTCCTTTGCATTTAGACTCTCTGCGGTTTCATTGACTGAGAAGAATTCGATTTCGGTCCCCTTTTATTTCTTGTTTTCATTCAAGCTTCCATTCCTAAGCTTGAGTCACTAGGAATGATTTGTATTTGTTATTTTTATATACTGCAGATATCCACAGGATTTCCACTTAGGAAATTGCAAATTAAAAGTTGTATCTCTGTGTTCAATTAGTTGTTCATTCTTGTCACTTTACGGCGCTTCAAAACAAATCCACAGCAGCCCTGGACAGACTGTGATAATTTGGATGGGAGAGGGTTTCCGCGCATTGAAAGAAAAATATAATCTGCTTTATGGTTTTACTAATAAGGAGAGGGCACAGCCTGTACATTGCAAAAATCAGTGTTCTCCTGTGAGATGAAAGTTCACATGGAGTACTTCAAATGTATATATACGTGTGTAGGTTGAGGGGCCAACATTATATTGATATTCTCCATTACGGGATACTGATCCAATGGAAGAAGTGGGTTCAATCTTATTGCTCGCAGAGCGGAGATTTATCCTAGGTTATTTCTTCTCCGGATGGCCCCTAGGGTTCCCCCAGCCCTCTATAAATCGTGAACCGTGTTTCTTTTCAGGGAATAAACGCGGGCGACCAATGGGCTCACCATCCAGTCTCAAACTATTCTTGATCGATTGTCGGGACCTATACTTTCTGTACCCTATGAGCTACTTAGCCAAACCCTACTTTACGCCCCACCTAGTGGCTGTTCATGCGGTGGCATAAACGTGAGCATTCGAAAATCACCTTCTTAAAGTTGACACAATGCTGCTAAAAGTGGAGTCGTATTTATCTGTATAAAGAAAGCCGTTATGTTAAAACGGCTTTACTGATTTTCATGAAATTCGGTATGTAGCTTGTATACGGTCCAGCTTAAAATACAGGCCCTTCTATTTTGAGCTTCATCCCTCCCATCCATGAAAACTAACCCCCGAATTCCCGAATTTCTCTGGCAAATTTTTCAGTCCGATCTTTTTAAGTTTTATAAAAATTATTATGTATATCAAATTTAATTTATTTTTGATATTAAACTTTATCAAGAATAACATCAAAACACAAACCATAAACGCTGTTCAATTTCCTGTTCTGTACATTTATGGTTTATATTTTGATGTTATTGTTCATGGCACACGTTAAATTTTATTATTATCAAAGTAATGATAATTTCATAATAGTAGTAATAAATTTACGTTACTTTGACAATAATAAAATTTATCGTGTGCCATGAACAATAACATCAAAATAATAATAGTAGTAATATGTTGTTGTTCGTTGTATTCGAAAAGTTCCCAATCTAATTTCTAGAATTTTCTGAATATAGGAAATATGTTTTAATTATTACCAAAGACGATATTTAATTTCAATGTGGGATACGAGTCCACGTGACAGAGTCAGAGTCTAAAACTGATCTGTAATAACCTGACTATCTTTTCTAAGTTCAAATACGGGACACTCACTCAAGCGATGGGACTGACCACGGACGGCTATACTGATAACTTGTGTTGATTGTTGGCGCCAGGACTGTGGGCTCTATTGTGAATCTGAGACAATGGCGCACCCTGTCTAGCTATAAACGTAGAAGTTCCCTTTTGACTATCCCATAAACTCTGTAATTTCCTTTATTTCCGAGCATGCGGTGATCACAGAGATGAGAATAAGGGACAATGTGGGAAACGTGTTTTTAAAATAGGGGACATTTAGGTGACTCGACCGAAGTAATACGGTTCCAGGGAAATATGGGACAGTTGGGCACTTTATCTAAACTTATCGCAATCTTATTGGGCGGTAGAGAAGCCTTTGATGTTACAGGAATTTGTTGCTGTTAATGAAAAGAGTGTCCATTGATAAGGGACTGAAGCTCAAAACACTGTCGTTCCGTTGTCCGAAGCTCCGTAACAATAATTAATCTTAATAACAATGAAAGCGCAGGTAAATAGTAATTTATTGTTTGTTTTAACTTTTGCGGGTTCCACATTTGTTCCGACGTTTTATCATATAGGCCTCGTGTATCGAGACTTGGTTGTGTACTGATGACTGCTCCTGGCTGATGATCTCCAGGATGTCATTTTGTATACAACTTGTCTCACCCATTGTTATTATTATTACTATTTACCTGCGCTTTCTTATTTTTATGCGCTAAAAAAAATTCATGGAGGCCGCGTGTAGTGGCATATGAATTTTCTCGCCATTTGTCCTTTCGGCGAGTTTTTATTGTTTGTTTTAACTTTTGCGGGTTCCACGTTTGTTCCGACGTTTTAATAATTAATCTTTTTTAACTAATCTAATTAGAATCGCGCGGTTGGCGTTGTTGGTAATACACTGGCCTCTCACCTCTGAGTACCAAGGTTCGGTTCTCATGTGGTTTTCGTGATGATGGATGACCCGCGCTGTGCAGGTTTTCTCGGGGTTCTCCCGTTTCCCCTGCACTTCTCCCACCATACTTTCTCAGTCTTTCTCTCCGTCTGTCCTCATGTCCGTGGGATAGCACAATAGACCTACAGGTTTCCCTGCCGCCCACAATCAATCAGTCAAACTAGCCTAATTATTTTGGTGGCTGAAAATTTACCGAGAGTTTAAACGTGTTGTGCGGTAACAATTAGAACAGACCCACAAGGAAACCACCTAGAATTAACGAAAGGCATTATTGGTAACAAAGCTTTCGGCGCAGATTCGGAAGTTGGCACGACAACTACAATTTGTTGTGATTTTGCTATATTCTGACTTTTATGTTTTGGAAGTTTAGCTTCAAGACAAATGTGCTAACTAATTTTGAAAGATGGATGATGGCGGGAAAATAGTCCACACAAACACTTGTTGGTTCTTTTTTTTTTTTTTTTAATGATGTGGTGTCTGTTCGTCTGTTCCAGTAAATTCCGTGACTCATAGCAGATTTCATCGATTAAAAAAAGAAAAATCAGGGCAACCATTCTCCATGTTTTAAAGAAAATTAATTAATGTGTCTGCGCGAGTCTTATTTTTTTTCCATCTGTTAAAACAGGAAGTATTTAGAATGAAAGCTCGCGCTCGTAATTCAGTGATTTTTTTTTATTATTCCTTCTTCTAAATTCATGTCAGGAGGCGTGAATTTACACCCTTCCTCGCTTTTTGCGTATCACAGTCAGTGTTGTCGTTTTGTTGTTTTTTTCCTTCGCTTGTCACTAGATGGCGTTGGGTCGCTGCATCGGAAGGCCCTTTGAAATGTCATGGACGCCTGACGTGTGTTTTATGACGCTGCTGGGAGATCACATTTCCTTTGATGTTGGTGCACTTTACTTGGAGGTTTTTTTTTTTTTTTCCGAGCACGGGCGAGTAATGACCTGTTTTACACGTGCACGCGCAGACAGCATGGCCCTCTTGCATTTCACCAAAGAAGAGCGTGATAAATCTCCCCTCTTACGACGCTACCCAAAAAAGAAGCCGTGGGAAGACTAAAAATTACTCTTCGTGTTAAATGCACAAAGATAAAATAAAATGCCAATATTTTCAAATGCCAGTGTTGTAATCGTTTACGGGCAGCGGAATAATGGTACGATTTGCGGAATCCGGAGCTAATCTCATGAATACGGAATCGCCCCTATTCTGTTTCATGTATGTCAGTGATTTAGATCCGTTTGATATTTGTTATTACGTATATATCTTTGATATTTATTAAAATATATATTTATTTTTTTATCAATAAAATAAAAAAATAATTATGTGGCTATTTTTCTGTGATGGATATTGCTATTACCACAATAGCGATGATATTAATATGACTTTTACTAACAAGATCTTGCCTTTCTGATTCTGTTGAGGGAAGGCGGGGATTGGGCTGATGAGTCCGTAGAAGGACGAAACGGCGGTTCCCAATTCCTTCCCATAATCCAATCAGAAAGGCAATTTCACTTTTTCTTCAAGTGCTGTGTTTCATTTCCTATTTATATATATATAATACTTGTGATGCTAATATAAATTTCTTCTGTAAGAATAAATTATTCGTATTTATTCTAATGTGATTAGTAATCTTATATCATTAGCGAGAAATGTAATAACAATTATACTCACATTATTATATTATTTAGTAATTTAATATTATTGTTTTACCTACTGGTGTAATATCAATTACATTCTTATGTGATTGATAGTTTTATGTGACTTAAGAGACAAATATAATAACAATTACATTCACATTATTATATTATTTTTTTTTATTTAAAAATTTAGTAATTTAATGATATTATGTTACGTACTAGTGTAGCAACAATTACATTCTTAGTATTATATTATTTTTCATAATTACACCGTTATAATTTTAACGCGATTACATAATTATTTTAGTTCATTATTTATTTTTTAGCTAATAATTTACAATTTAAACAATGACAGATATTAGAGATATCGCTAATTTTTATTTGAGTATTAAGTATTTAATAAAAAAATTTAATTTATCTGAAAATTAACGTATACATATTTAATTATATTTATTAATTATATTTAAATTAATAAATGTTTTGATAAAAAAAAAAAAAAAAATGGATTTAATTCCTATTATGAATAAGCGTTTATAAGCTTTGGTGAAATTCATGACCTCCTTTCACACTTTCGCTGGCAGTTAAAATAAATTACTACTTCTAACGTATAATAAAGTTAGAACCGATAGGATCTTCTTTTCCGTGGCGTTGTTGTTCAACGTTATTAAAAATAACGAAGTCGATCACATTTGCGCCGAGAGCTCCTCGGAAGCTGGTGTCTCCACCTGGTGGTCGCAGATCGAAATACTTCTATCAATCTTTTCAATTCCCATTGTGCCGTTGTGCTTAAGTAAGATTTGCCAAATCATTAACAGTAAATGCCACTGAACAATAAATTAAAACAGTCAAAATTACACGATATTCACTCCTGAATTAAAATGTAACAAATTAAATAAAACAGTAAACATGAAATACTGAGGAAAAAGTGTATCTCTTGCAGCGCGCACTTTTGCCTGCATGTTTGTCTGTCTTACGTAATTGTTATGATCCTCCCCCTTGTCAGCAAACATAAGCAAAGCTTGACCCTTTCACCCTCTTTAATGCTTACCTAATACTTGAACGGTCCCTTATTTAATTGTATGAATTGTTAATGGTTGCCTAAATTTTTAGCTTATTATCCAAGTTTTATTTATACGAGTATATTCGAATTTTGCTTTGTTTTATTCTATTGTATGCGGGATGATTATAATCCACATTAAATTAACAATATTTCGCTTATGGTAATCACCATTGCTTAATAACAAGTCAAACATTTTACTAACCCCGTAAGACCAACTCGACCAAATAATTAAATTTATATTCATTCTAAATAAAATAAATATGCACGAGTTAACAGAAAATAACAAAACTTATAATAAATAGTCTGAGTCTCGTCAAAAGACAAAAAAAAAATCTGTACTGTGCGTCTGTCAGAAGCATTTCTGTTTTTTTTTCATGATTGTGGAATCATGATTAGGATTAAGCAGCTGCGATGACTTTTCATGGGCGTAACTTCATTTTACTGATCCAATCACCTGGATAGAATGTGTGTGTGTGGAATGCTGGTGTGGGAACATTCTGGAAGCCTCAATCAGTTGACAAGCTCCAGAAACTCCGTAAAACTATTCCCCGCCGGTTTCGTTGATTTTCCAGTTGCCCGTGACGTCATCCGTAACTCTTTTGATAAAAGAGGAGATATTTCTCCCTTTTTAAGTGTGGGAGAACCAGTTACCGTTCATTCAATTGAAGTTCCAAAACAGTAAATGCTGAACGGCTGTATCGTTATCTTGTATCTTTTATTTGTTGCTTTTTATCGATCCCATCTCTACAGCCCAAACTACGAGTCGGACAGACATGAGTCCTACCGAATCTTTACGACTAGTAGAGGTAGAAAAAAAAGTACGAATGCCGATCCCTCCCTGTCCAGAGGGAGTAGACGAAAATGAAACGTAACGGGGAAAACATTTTTTTTTTTTTTGTCTGCTTTTTCTAGGTTCATAAAACGAGTCTCTGCGTTTTCTCCTTCCCATACTAAATTCGAACCGTTGGGTTGAAGATCTGAAATATTTTCGTTTGGATTCCTGCTCAGAACTTAGCGCGTGACAAAATTCCCTTTGAAAACTATGATATTTAATAATGTAAATTAATTCTTTAGTTATCCACTAATCTGCGCTTTTATATGATTGAAAGTACTGGATTAATATTACTTTTAAGAAATGAAAAAATTGTATGTTTTAATTTTATCAGAGATAAAAATATAAAAATAAACGGAACTTTTTTTTTTTTTTGGTAATTTTTAGGACTTTAGAAAAATAAAGAAATTCGTAACATATAACAAAGTAGGCATCAAGTTCTTTTAGTCGCTGTGTGCTTTTGTTTTTTCAACTTAAATTCATACGTGTAAGTGCAGTTCTGTGATAACTATTGCTTATAAGAAAGAATACTATAGAAATGGTAATCTTAATCTTAATATATAAAAATGAATGTTTCTTGGTTTGTTTGTCCCGTATCCGTTCCTATACCATTCATCAGATTGCGATGAAACTTTGGTGAGTTGTTGTGCGCACGCCCGCGAAGGTTTCTGAATTAGTAAAACCATTTTACAACATCGGGCGCGAGAGGCGTTTCAACAAATGAGTGTATTTCCGTTTCAATGTTTGCAGTTTCCGGTGCGACTCGCATTTGCAAGGCCATCAACAGGGACAATCTCTACAAGTGTGTGGACTAAATTTGGAAAATCCATGCTTCACACATGGACAGCTGTATGTGCTCACGCGTCGGAAAACCTTCTGATTTATTCGTGTATGCACCAGACGGAAAAACAAAAAATATTGTGTATCCAAAAGCCCTTCAATAAACAGAATTAAAACACAAACACTTTCTTTCTTTGAGTGGCATTGCAACGCATGCCGGATACAATTAGTTGTTATACAAAAGTACCGTTGTTACCATAGAAGACTGACGTCTATACACGAATTGAATTACATTGAAATAAATTCAGATCAGGCTGTTCTAAAAAAGGAAATAGAGACGGGCAGTTAAATTCGGAAAAGTATCATTGTTTTTCATTCTTCATTGACCCATGGTTTAATGTCGTAACGACGGAAATGCCAATCAACTAATATTCTAGGTTTCTAATTAATAGACCTAATTACTAGACTAATAGACTAGGTGTTCTAATATTTTTTGCCGTTTTTTTACAAAGAAATTTCTAGCAATATTTACGTCCAGCAACTAATTCTAATAAGGGAATAAGTATTGCTTGGAGGTAGGCTAATCTGTAGAACAGTGAGATTTAGCGGGTAAGTGATGGATTTTACCGGATACATTAGAAGCCTATTAACGGGGCAGTGCTAATTGTTAATGGATAAATTACTCCAGGTATTTCAGCGACACTTACTGTTCAAAAACTGAACTGTTGTAGTCTGTTCGTGTACGAACGTAAAAATAAAGCGATGTTTTAATTATTGTAAATTTAAAATACTTTTTTTTTTAAGTATCATCTTCATTTATTTGTTTCTAAATTCATATTTTGAATAGCTACTGTCACGTGAGCTTCCAGTCATAAATAAGTGATATGGTTAATCGCTTTCGCCATCTTCCATTAGTGGCGGCGAACATAATTACAATTTCTTTAACGTAATTTATGATATTCCTTATTTGTAATTCCTTAAAATTGCTGAACATATCTCTGGATTTATATAACTCTTAGAGATTAAAATTATTAAATCAGTAATATTTCATTTAATGCAAACTTAATCAAAAAATCTAAGTTGTTACAGCGTGTAATGTAAACAATTAAGAATGGATATTTTAAATAACTTCTTTAATACCAAAATTCCATAAACTTCACAGACGATATTTCGAAGGCGTAACCGGCCTTCTTTTTCAAGCCTTCTACCATAACGGGAAGCGAGAACCATCTCCCTCCTTCCCAAACTAAAAAATAATAAAAATTACGATCAAGAGAATTTAGAATTCCAAAATAACAAAAGAAAACGTGAAGTATTATTACTAATAATGTCCAAATCTCTGTCCTTTGTCAAAATTACTTCTAATATTGTCCAAATCACTGTTATGTTCTTTGTCCAAATCGCTGTCTTCAAAGTAAATGTTCAACCGCTGAATAAATTTTAATATAAATTTTAGTATAAATTTTAATATAAATTTTAATATAAATTTTAATATAATTCTTAATAAAAAATTTTAAGTATAAATTTAACGTCCAAATCACTGTCTTTTGTTCAAATCACTTCAAATTAAATTCAATGTCCAATTGCTGAAAATAATTATTTTTGAAGAGAATTTAAAACTTAGAAGAAATTCCTTTAATAATTTCTTTATTCTTTTCAAAAATAATTATTTTCAGCAATTGGACATTGAATCGTTCGGTTTTTAAGTAAAATTTTATTAGTTTTATGACATTTTTCATTGTCACCAATAATTTTATTGAACAACATCTTCAACGGTTGTTCCACTACCTATAGCCATCTTTCAGGCAACTTCGTAATTCCATCCCACAAGTTTTTATCTGTTTGAGCAAAGAACTGTTCCAGGTGCCTTTGGTGTCTTCCAGGGAATTGAATTTTTTTCATTAAGAGAATTTTGTTAAGACCGAAATCAGTGGAAATCCGAAGGTGTAATGTCTGGTGAATAGGGTGGATGAATCAGAACTTCCAGCCAAGCTATAATAGTTTTTGTCCGGTCATCAAAGAAACATACGGTCTTATGTGCTTATTGTCTTCCATCTTCAGTGTTCCATCTTCAATTGGCGACCACAAAATTCATCAATTTTGATCAGTTTTTGTTTTAAATTCACGCTGAAATGACAGATATAGAAATCATCTAATCTAACAAAATAGTATCGAATGACATTAAAGATACTTAAGCGTTACTAGAGCCAACGTATGTAAAAAAACCGAACGAACTCTTTTGGCCAACCCAATAATTTAAAATTCTAATTCTAAATTATAATTCTCTTTGAGGCAAAACAAGCATGAATTTCATAACAGACTCTAAAATCCATATACTTCAAAATCCATGTACGATATTTCGAATGCATCTTCTCGAACATTCTTCATCAGGTAAAATTAATATAAAGGGGAAAACCTTCAAGTCATTCCTCCTTCAAGCATGAATTTGCTTTTCGCTATCCAGTACCGAAGATTCGTTCTTCCCTGGCAGCTTCCGATGCTGTGTTTCTCACTAAATCTAAAATTTTGATCTTTACCTCTAGAGTTGGCACTTTACGATTTTTCTTAGGCTTTTCGGAGCTATCAGCATCACTACTCTTGGACTTTGATCCAGTATTATTCAGAAAACAGCGTAAATTACAAAACAAAAGAAAAATGCTTTCACAGAAACCACAGAGCGAGAAATACCGTGATGGTATGAGATGGTGCGAGACTTTAACGGCGCTCTAGAAATGAAACAGATACGGTGCTCAATTTAAAATGTAGATTTTTCCTTATTTTTCGATACCTTTTTTTTTTTTTCCCTCGATCGCCAATCGCGTATACTTGAAACCGCGTAGTTTGAGTCCGCGTAAAATGCGGTCCTACTGTAATCGTAAATTAATAAATCAATCTGTATTATTTAAAGAAAAAAACTCTGTGCATGTGTACGGGCGCGTATGTCCGCCCAACAACGGAATTTCGCAACAATGCGCACGCGCATTGCCAATTAACAGTAGTATTGTTGCAAGATCCACTGTCCGTAACAATTGAATTTCTCACGCGCGTTGGAATGCAACAGGAGTATTATGGCGAGGTCAACTCAACTGCGCAAATTTCCAACTCTTACAAATGGATTTCACTATTATATTGCATGTATTCTTTAGAATGTAGGCTGCAATTTATTTTTCGTTTTAGCTTTACGTTCTAAATTTTAGTTTACTTGATGTAATTCGGTTTATTTTTAATAAATAAAATATTTTCGTTCCATATGCGAGGCTTCCGGAGCGAAGCGACGGGCCGTCTAGTTTAATGTAAATTTTATAAGACATTACAACATTTAATTAGCATTTAATCGTAAATTAAATAAATAAAGTCAATATAAAATATCAATATCATTAAATTGATATCACAGGATTGTTGATTTATGTTTTTTGATCATCTGGCGATGAATTAACTTTTTAGCAAGATTTTCTTATTTAGGCAAAATTTGACGTGCATAAAAATGAATAAATCAATATAAAAATCACAACTCATTTTTATCTATCTTGGTTTTATCTTGTTTTATTTATTATTGTGGACGATTAATTTTGCTTTTCATTGCACTTACGATATTTTTCTTATTTATAATTAAATTCCTTAGTGCCTTTCAGTCATAGGATAAGGGATTAATACTCTGGATTTCACAGGATTATTTTTTATTTGATTGTTTTTGCTCTCGGCGGCCATTCCCGGGTAGGAGAATGGTTACCGTTTAACTTTCGCGCAGTCTGATCAAACATCAAGGGTAAATTCTGCTGATGATTCCTAATAAGGATGAAACAGCCGTCCAGGATTCCCGTTGATGTTGGCTCAGTGCGAAGGCATATTTATTTTCCAATTGTGGTTTTTTTTCCTTGATTTATTTTCTTATTTACTTTTTGTCAAAAGATGGTTTGTGAAGGTTTTAAAAAAAAATATCTATAAAGACAAGAAAGCGACAGATACTGGAAACAAACGGATAAAATTAGATAAATTTTTTGTCCTCAATAAATAAAAAATTTCTCTAGAAAGTTGTTAAGCTGTAAAAAAAAAATCAGAAAAACAACCTGGAATTCCGAATCACGACGTATGTCTTCTGCTGTCGCAGTATTTATTTTTGAATGTTGTTGTTAAGTAAATGAAAAAAAGGGATTTAGCCAACAAAATTTCAAAATCATGCAGCCATTTTGCTTTAAACCGGCACGAAGTACTCTTTGTTTGCTTGCTGTAATAATGTAGTAAACCGCGATTTATGGTAGGCATCTCTAAGCAGTCTTAGCATTTCTCTTTGTCGCGCTGAAGTAAACGGATATTAGGACGCAGGATTTATATCTTAAGCCTAAGGCCCAAGACATAGAGCGCGCCTTAACTGCGCTGTAACGACACGACTCCTTATTTCTATTTTCATTTCTTCAGGCATTTCTCTTTTAAAACCCCCGCGCGTGATTCATTGCTGTAGGGAAAACGCTCTTCTCGTTAACAGCGGCTAACGAGTCCCAGATGTCGAGGGCGTTGAACTCTCGGAGCTTGGTTGAGGATTTGGCGCGAAAGGGCTGGAAGATGATCTCGGGGCTTAAGAAAAATCCTCATCTCTTGAAAAGCGAGAGATAAATGACAAGACTTCAGGGGATAATTGTCTTTTGTAATCTTATCCCCATCTAACAATCCATCATTTATCCATAAAAGAAAGTACGAAAAAGAAAGCGCTCTAAGCGTCATTTGTCGAAATGATTTGTATTTAAGCCTCTAATCACGAAATAAGATTGAGGAAATTAGCTCAGACCTGAGAATAACTTTTTTGATATTGGTAGGTTTCTTTGTAATTTTGTTATTCTCAAAATTGCTTTTAAAACGCTTTGTCAATTAGACCTAACTTAATTTATTACAGACTACAGTTCAGTTCTTGAAAGAAGAGCTTTTGATGACGTAATTTCCTTATAGATTGTTGTTTCCAGCGCCATCTATTGCTAAAATCCATAACTGAATCTTATAAACATTACGAAACATTCTGGCTTTTGTATTTGCTGCAGTTACGAATACATAATAATAACATAATAAAAACGTTCCACACTATTCCCCTTGCTTGGCTATGCAAAGTTTGTCCTTTCGTGGTCACGCTTATGCGATCACAAAACGACGCCATCTTGGACTGACTGCTTGGAGTTCAAGTTGATGACGTCATGACTGGTGACGCTTTGTTCCAGACAAAAATCGATCGCTACGTAATGACCATATATGGCAAACCCTTTTATTTTGCAAAATACTATACTGCCGCGCTTACGATAAACGCATCAACTAAGGTTTTTGGCGAAATTGAGTTATATATACTTGAAATCAGGAAAACGCGATCTACAAGTTTCTCAAAGTGAAATTGCATGATTTGTTTTGGTACAACTTTCATGTTGGTATCTCTTGTAGTTCCGAAGATACAAGCAATATAAAAATAAAAACTTTAAACGTGTTTTTCTTGAAAAGTGTCGAAACCTAGTTAGTGCGTTTATCGTAAGCGCGGCAGTATACGTAAAGCAATAATATTACCTAAGTATTATTATTGTTGATTTATTAAAATATTTAAAATAGGCATTTAAGTAAAATAATTCCCTAGATTCCCTATTAAGTAACTTTGTCCCTGAAAATACCCGTTCGTACAATGTTTGGGCCCGATGGTAAAATCCGTTTGTCGATCCGACCTCCGTTCGGGAGTTGTTAGGGGCGGACAGGACAAACGCAATAGTTCCTAAATCGATCGCTAAAAATCTCTATTTAATATCACAGATTACAGAAAGGAACGCATGTTTTTTTTTTTTTTTTGCAATTGTCACAGTAATATCGAACTTCTTCATTTCTAGACCACAATGAGGCATTTCGGTCTTAGCAGACGATGTGGTAGACTTCATGAGGACAGCAATAAGACTAAGCAAATTTCGTACGATCAAAGAAAAGAAAATTCATACGATCATTTTCTGAAAATAATATTACATTCACACTAATAGGGTGAGACCAGTGTTTGCACGTGACATCTCAAGACAACTGTTTCGCGCTTAATGGCCATCATCAGTTTAGAGTAGTCACTGTAAACACACAAGGCCTCATTACAGAGATGAATAAAAATGGAAGTAGGAAAGTAAGGCACTTCCACAAATCTAAAAGCACAATAAACATTAAAAATAAAACAAAGGAAATTCATATGCTGTTCTTTTAAAATCAAAATTTAGTACGTACTTTGTAAGTAAACTGATATCATACAGACATCGAAGCGGTAGCCTGACGTCGCAAAAGTGTCGTATGAGCGAATCAGTTGTCGCAAAGCTGATACGACTACTTGAGACAGATTTGTTTTTATTCTTGAACTTTTCTCTATTCTTGTTCTGGCGAGTTAATGCCCGAACTTCACTTTATCTCACTGTTTCTTGAACTTTCTAGAATTCAGAAGCTAATTTAAGCAAATAAAAATGGAGAAATAGAGCAAACAACATCATTAACGTCCACGGTTTTCATTTGGAAACGAATTCGTCATTTGTAAAGCTAATCATTTTTCGTCCGGATGTTGATAAGGAGCTGCTTTCTTGACTTTTAATTTATTTCTTGTTTAATTAACTCTCCTTCTTCATTATTCTGATGCAGATGAGGCATTTCTTACTGTCTTTTCGTATGGTTTTTTTGTATGTTCCTGTTTTACGGTTTAATGCATGATTAATTGTGTCTGTTATGCATTCGAGTGCATTGTCCTCGTGTATCTTTTGTCTTTATTCGCACTCTACTTAATTGGCTTTACCACCATCTTACGACAAATATAAAAAAAGCATTTTTTAATTTATTCTAATTTATGCGAGACTAGTTCTTAGTTGTTTCGGAAGGTTTTTAAGTAATTGCTTGTAACCTAGCACGACTTATTCCTCGTTATGTCACGCGGCGTAATTAATGTCCAATTAAAATTGGAGTTTGCAAAACTTCTGAACGTTCAACTTTGCATATACCTTCTCCCTTCCTCCTATACGCTTTGCAAATTTCCTTTGATCTATTCAACTACTTAAAATTATAAAGTTCACTGACCGAGAGAGTGTCCGTAACTATGGCAACAAAAACAGAATAAGCATTATTTTTTTTTTCAAATACAGAAAACTTGCTTTCATAGTGGTGTATTTACATAAGCGGTTGAACCTGGCGTTGCCCGATTTGAAAGTGAGCAAACAAATAACAGCACACAATGTCGTTTTTGTTATTTATTCATGTATAGATATAATTATTTTATAAAAGTTTCTAAGTTCGGGTTTCCCCAGCAAAGACGACACGGCGGATCTAAGACCAAAGCCAGCAAAGACAACATGGCGGATCTAAGACCAAAGCACATGTCGCTAAATGTAAAAAAAAGTATGCAGTTGGGGTGAGGGATGTTAGCGATGTGTGGTTGAGTACCACAGCCTTCAGGAGTTGTGCATGAGTGTTTTTGTGAAATCTAGTGTGCTGAGGCTATAGTGCAATGTGTGAGGCACCAGACGGACAGGACGATGGGTACTTGTTTCTGCCTCCACTGCTTCTGGAACTCGTGGGGATTTACTAACATTGTTTGCATGAGTTTTCTGCATAGGCGTAGGTTTTCTGATAGGTAATGCAATATCAATGAGATAGGGCTGTTTGTTGACCTTATCAACAAGTGTGATGTCAGATCTATTATGATGTGTCTCACATATTTTGTCTCTGCGAATGGGCGGTCCCAGTACAGCCTAAGTGAAGGAAACTCTAATACGATTTGTGGTGTGTATTTGTAGTACGGGACCGTGTTCTTAATTAGTGAGTGATTGGCTTTTGATGAACGATCGACGCTATCTGATTGTGGCAGTAAATTATTATTATGAATACGAAATCAATTAGCCATAAGTTACTTGGAATGTATCAAATTATAAAAAATTAATTAATCAAATTACAGACAAAAAATAATAAGCTTTGAATATTAAAATATTCCAAGAAATGTAACCAGAAACATACAACTTAAAGAAACATCAGTCATTGTCGCGTCCGTTGCCTCGAGGAAAACTATTTTATTATCCCTGTTCCCTAGGGGATAAAAAATGATTTATACAATCAAAAAAGGCACAATTTAGCCCTCTACAAAACTAATAAAGCCGCATCAAAATTAATTGAATGGTTCAAAAGTTGTAAACCAAAATTGGTATAATTGAAAAGCACAAAACTGAAAAGATGCAGCGAAATTATGTTTTGTTTTCGGTTTTAAAAAAGATTTTTTTTTTTTTTTCTAATTTTCCGTGAAGTTTTGAAATTTTGCCTTCACTGCTTGAGTACCTAAGGTAGTAAAAATGATGCTACTTGGCCTTAAACAAAATCTCTGCTACCAAATGGTGAAAAGCGCAATCAAATTGATTTAGTATTAAAACATTTTACATGTGTTCAAATATTTTACTAAAAGAAAAGACAGACACACAAATTCAAAAAAATAAAATACATTTATCAATAAAATGAGCAGACATGTTTCGGAATGCCGAAATTACATTCCATCTTCAATGCTGGCAATTAATTGCAGGAGCCTCCTATTTAAGTAAACGCCCACCAATTAGAGCAAAGGAAAAAACCACGGGTGGAGAACCCCGTAGATCGGGCATCAATCGGAGTCTTCTAATTATCAGCCAATCAGTAAATGCTGGTGGCGCCTTCTTGCGGTGATCGACGGCGGTCAGATGTCAACAGAAGCACATGGTCCTTTCAAGCACATGGTGCTTTCGTTATCCTATGTTTACATCCAAGGACCATGTGCTTCTGTTGACATCTGACCGCCGTCGATCACCGCAAAGTTTGTTTTAAGTTGGACTGTAAATGAGCTGCGTACCAAATTTCAGGGAAATCCTACCAGCCATTTTGATGTGCATACAAATAAAGAAAGGGACAAACAGAGAAAAAAAAGAGTAAAGTGGAAGAATACGGCTTCACATGCTCAGCCAATCAAGAAATTCTTGAATTTAATGAAATAGAATAAAAAAATAAATATCTAGTTATGAACACAAAACAGCTTAAGAGCCAGTGTTTTTAAGTAATATTCTTTCAGCTGACGAGATCCAAACAATAGGGATTGGTGTGCATTACATTGAATGCAGTAAGTTTATATGTAAAACTAGAGTACAAGCACTTCTCCGTTTTCCCTTCCAAGACCTTGTTCGTGTATGTGTATTCCTTAGCAGAACATGTTACGTATGTTAGCAGCCATTTTAAAACAATAAAATCATTTACTAAACATCGAACGGTCTACACAATACGTTTTATCATAATGTATGTACAGTTTTGTATTGTATGCTTTGTGGTTTACCGAATCCGATACGTAACGTAAAATAGAATAAGAAAAGAATAAAAAACACGATATCATACTTGTTAATTTTAATTAAAAATATTAAGAGTTATGAAACGGAAATAAAGATAAATATATAAAGTAAACATAAGTACTTACATACACAGGGTGATTCATAAAGTACTGGAAAAGTACTTTAAAGTACTCCAGGGGCTCCAATTTGTTTGAAATAAACCCAGCGGACTCACTACAATTTGTCTTATTTATTCCCCCTCCCCTGGGCTCCTTATGTTTGAAATAAACCCAATGGGTTTATACTCCATTTAACTTAGCCTATTCTAATCTCGCTTCCTTTTCCTTGCTCTTCTCGGTTGTGAAGGGTGCTAACTAGACCATTTTTTCATAGGGCAGAAAAAAAGGCTAAAATCGGGACCCCATCATCCGACTCAGAAATCGCACGTTCGATCCGGAAATCAATGCCCTATTTTTTACACCGAATTTAATAGAAAAATATTTCGATGTTCGTTCTTTATAGGCCTACTTTTCTTCAACTCATTCGTACGAATTTCCACCTATATGACACTAATTTCATATGAATTATAATGTTCGTTACAGAGGATTGCCTCTTATATATTACTATTAATGAATATGCCGTAGTCAACATCGTACAATATTTTTAATATAGATTATTCATATTTTTTTGCAATAATTCTTATTGTACTAGAGTAATACAGTACAATACTATTCTACGTAAATAATTCACATAATTTATTTCTATTTATTTGATGTCAATAACGGCATCCTAACGGCATCGCTTGACCTAAATCTATTTTTTTACTTTTATTTTTCGAAGTAGCATTTGCGTATTACAGTTCGGTGACGTTCTCGAATCTTCTGGATGATTCCAAACGCTTTCAGAATCTCGTTTCATGGATGATTGCTTGAGATGAGTAGGAAACTACAGAAAAGAAATTCGATTCGGCAAAAAGAAAATGTCTTCCTGTCCTGTGAGTTCGTTAGATGTTGCACGTGGGTGCCCATCACGTGGGCTAAAAAAAAAAAAAAGGAAAAAGAAAAACAATTGTACAAAAAAATTAGTCTCGTTTTATCTGACGTTCTTCGGGAATAATTCTACTTATTATTTCATTTTTTGAATGTTTGTGAATTTCAATTGACACTCGCATGACAAGTCGCTGAAATCGACATTAAACAAGAAGTTGGAAAAACTTCAAGCCTGCTTTAAACTCTTAAACTCTTAAAATGCAATGGTGTACAAAAAAAAAGGGGGGGGGGGAATGATAAGGGAATAGGGAATTGTAAGCCCCCTCTCCCCACTGCATCAAAAAATTTAAAAAAATGTAAAATTTTGGATTTGGTTTTTTTTTTTTTTGGTTGGAAGTTTATCGTTTTGTTTGTAACCTCTCCCGAAAAACGACTTATTTTCTTTTTGGTTAAACGGCTACGATTATCGTAATCCCTTCCATTCCAAAATCCTGAGTTAAAATGTGATTGAAATGCGGATCTGTATTGAGAAATTAATTAGAGAACGTGACCAAAATATTATCGTAGCATTTATTTTGCTATGTTTTAAAGTAAAAATGGAATATATATTACACAGTGGATTTCAATCCTATTCCTGTTAATCTCTCATTGTCTTAAACCCTGGATAAGTCTTCTTGAAATTTGGTTTGAATATTCGAGGACTAGGGACAATCTAACTTTTGTATTTAAATCTTTTCCAAATGGATCTTTGTAGAGAAATTGGCGCGAGAAGACGACAGAAATCCCCACAGAAAAGCATTGGCATCTAAACAATGTCCTAATTCAATTTCTTTCTCATTGTCTTCAACAGTGAATATTAATTCCTTTTAGGTAATTCATTGCACTCATCTCATTTTACACAGCTGGGCTATAAATTCCACAGAATATGATGTTTGCTGTACAACTTAAAAGGTCTCCATTCCTCTGTGAAAAAAAAACCCCGCCCTCCGCCGAGACCGGGAATCAAATCCGCCACCTCCAACCGCCCTTACCTACTCGGCTACCAGGCCCACTTATAAAGAAATTTCAATTACAAAAGATGAGAACGTTTCGTATCGGCCCTTTTTTACTGAGTTGAAGTATGCACTTTTTACTAGACAATCATTGCAGTGAAATTTAGTTACCATTATTCAATGTCGCAATGCCCTAATAGAAACAAAGCATACGTCAGTATCCCTGCTAACTATCTATCGATGTTTACCGAAATCTAAAACTCACTTCTAAGCACATTTGTCTGACAGCACGAGGTTAAGTAAAATTAATGAAACTTAGAGGTCACTGAAATTAGTTCACATGTGGCTAAACACGATTCATTTATATTAGACCCAAATAAATTCGCAACCAATGAATCTATAAAAATCTACATCTGAAAACGTTGAGGAAACGCTATTAAAATATTAATAACTTTTATCCAGAGCACATCCATCCTCTAAATCTCTTAATCCATTCAAACTGTCTCATTATCTTCTCTATTTGCAGACGGTGGATTAAGTGCTGATATTTTTTATGATTAGGAGATTTAAAAACTGATTCTTTTAATTATTCCTTTCTATATTTAGAAACAGACTATGAGTTGAAAAGTCCATTCGAATTCTAGATAATATAGAGATTATTAAGCGTCTCCAGAACTTAGGAAGGATTATTTAAACGACCAATTCTCCTAATTCTGTCCTCTTAATCCGTCCATGGTTCCTTCATATTCACTGTTTCTATACACAGTAAAATCTCTCAAATCTGGCCTAGTGTGGCGCCCAGTAGGCCGGATTACTGAAAAGCCGGACTACCGAGAGTGTTCTTAAAATAACTCAATTTAAATAGCTCAATTTATGTCAAGAAATAATGCAGTTTAAATTTATTTAACCCAATTTTCATAATTTTATACTCAAATGTTTATTAAAAACAATACAAATGTGCTTTTTCCAACACCAAGCTCTAGTGATATTTGTTTTGCAGATTCCCCTGCATCCAATCTCCTTAACGCATTAAGCTTCTGTTCCATAGTGACAAAGTTTATCTTTCTTTTTTCACTCTTAATAAATACGCGCGGAGACGGAAACAAAATAGGGAAACGAATTTAGTTATTAAAAAAATAAAATTACTCAGGATTACCGTGGGGGCCGGATTACCTAGGGCCGGATTTGAGAGGTTTTACTGTAGTTAGTTGATTTTTGTTTAAAATTGTTATCATTAACATTAAATTAAACGACTTTTCTTTCTAAATGTTACCTGGGCTAAGAATAGTATTGGGTTGTTAATGACAAATAGTATATTATTACCAAAACTGTCTGTCTTGTATAAGTAGCTTTCCAATATATAGATACATTTACGATCGTAAATGTACGACGAAAGCCTCATAGAGCAGATTCGAGTTGTAATCCGACAGCGATGGTAGTCTTAAGCATAAGACACAATAATCGCGAGAGTCCTCAGTAGCACAACAAACTGACTGAGGTGGCAGCGGAGTGAATAATGGTACTCAACATCAAATTTGTAATAATTTACAGCTGTAATAAACAGATACGGTTATTGATGCATGTATGTAATGTTTATTGTTGTACGTTATTTATTATTTATTTATTTATTTATTTATTTATTTATTTATTTATTTATTTATTTATTTATTTATTTTTTTGCTGCGAGAAACTGTACGATAAGTTTGGTAAAATGACGCCAACACACATAATTAAGTTAGAAATAAACATATATACTATACAATTAAAACACGACCGATCTCACTAGTGAATATAGTCGTCTAGCATCCTCAGGTGATGATCTCAAAAATGGTCCATGAATTTAAAGCCTAAAGAAAAAGACTGCATTAACACAAAGATTAATGAACAAAGATTAATGCAATCTTATTCTTGAGGCTTTAAATTCATGGACCATTTCCATGCCGTCACCTGAGGATGCCTGACGACTATATTCGCTATTGAAACCGTTCGTTTTTTAATTGTATATATTATTTTTAACTTAATTATGTGTGTCGGCGTCATTTTATCAAACTTAACTACTTTTACACACATTATTAAATTTTCAATACACTGTATGATAGTTTATTAAGATGGGACTTGTACAGCTCATGCTTATGATAGGCTGTTTTCTTTGCCTCAGGTATCGTTTGCGTTCGCGCCACATTGGATATACCATAGTGTACAGTACAGTATCTAATACTCTATACAGTAAACTATTACTGTACTATATATGTAATTTCTCTTTTTGGCGTGTAGCTATCTTTAAAAGTGTTGGAACTTGTGTGTGCATTGTAATGCGTACTTGGAAACTTGTAGGCATATTTATGAACAAGAGCTCTACCTTCCGTATGTTCTCGTACGAATTCTCTGTAGGAATTTGCAGTGAGGGTGCCATTAAAATAAAAACGCCATAGAAAACTAATAGGAATTAAGAAATTGAATCTCATCTCTTTTTCTTTCAAAACCTAACAATGCAACGGTATTATTTTAAAATTGCGCGTGCTCTGTTGAGATTCAGTGGAATTAAGATTTCGTTGATTTCAACAGACTTTAGCAAATGGAAAAACTGTTATCACGTTGTTCCTTGTTTGCGGAACAGAACAATTTACAACAATAACAAAAAAGTCCACGAAACTTTCTAATTTTCACGACTTTAGGAACAAAACAAAGAACGATTTAAGTGCTTTCAGGCACCTTTTTAGTTTCAGATGTTATTCAATTCAGCTGTAGTCTCAATATGAACTAATTGCGATTGAGCTGTCACTTACGGATCTCTTTGCCTAATACTTGTTCATTCCGTAGATTGACCGATGTCTCACATGAGGTGTCTTATTATGTTTGTGTGAATTGGGGTCAAGAGTATCCTTGGAGGAACTGATGAGGTGGAATCATCAGTGCTTCGCCAATGACAGAAGGATTCTCATTAGAAATTGGTTGTCAACATCTCAGTTGATGTATTCGGCAGTAGGCCAAGGACTACATAAGCCTTTTACAGTTGTGAAAAACGATTAGAAATGAGAAACAGAAATATTGTTAAGGATCCAAATATGTGGCTTTGAGTTATTTGTCTCCATTTGTCTGAAGGCTGAGCTGATTGTCAGAATACAAAGCTAATAAAAAAAACCAAGGTAGGGATAGCGATTAGTAAACCAATCACAATGCTTCGCAACGTCTTCTGATACGTATAAGAAAATATAATTGATATTGCTTTAATTTCCTTATTATAAATTTGATTGTTGCGAATGCAAAATGCGCAATTGTTGTGATTATTGTGATTGTTGCGCTAATGATACCTTTCCACAGACAGACAAAGCGGGGTTACCAGTCTTCTGATACTTGTATCAGAAGACTTAAAAAAATTATAGTCAATTCACTGTAAATCTGAAGACACGTGACAATTCCTTATATGGTAAACGATGGAGCATTAGTTACTCCGCATACTTCCGTTTTGAAAATGGTTGCTGCTGAACACAAACCGTTGTTTGTTTGTGCCAACAAAACTTTGAAGGGTTAATCGAGAGGAATCATTTGAATGTTATTTTTTATTTAAAGTCGTCTATCTCTTTCGTAAAACGCCTGAAGCAACAGGTATTTCATCTCATTCAGTGTTCAATATTGTTAAGGAAACCGAAACCTCGCTTACCACTAAGCCTAGCCCATTGTTTGAAACGCCGGGCAAGAAGAGAGAAATGGACGACTAAAAACAAACTTTTTATGAAATCGAAAATGCGAAAATAAATAAATAAAATGAATAAATATATTAATTTATTCAATGGATCACTTAGTTGATCCTGGAACTCATTGCTGCGGAAAGCAATACGGCGGCATCATAAGAACAGGTTACTGCAAGGCCTGCACATCCAAGCTAGACGTATAATTTGGAACGTTTTCCACTATTTTAAGAGTCAGGGTAATGGAACCCTGATTCTTAAAATAGTGGAAAACGTCTAAATTGCTATTAATTTTTACTAGCAATTTAGTGCTACAAATTTGTCACAGTTGACGGTGAAGAGAATTATCAACGAGCGAAAACGGACGGGAGCGGCAGTTCATTTTCCTCGCCCGGACGTTTTCTTTTCCTTGTCCGAAGCCAAGGATATGAATTATATTTGTAAAAAGTTTGAATAATATAACAATAATAAAAACAGTACATAGATATGTTAAGATGCAAAGAATAAAAAAAAAAGTATCGAAAATGTCGTTCTCTTCTACTTTGTTTTGCAGAAATATTAATTACGATGCTTTACAACAGAGGTCGCTGAGCATACATGGAATTAGTAATCCATAACCCACGATTGTCTTCTTTTTTTATGTCTCGTATAATTGTGTATTTAATTATCTAATTACCATTCTTGGAGGTAAACTTCTGAGCTCAAGTGGTACGGTGCACGAGCAAGATTCAAACCCCAGCGGAACATTGAATTCTCCTCCGGACATGTCCTAGGGTCTACCCAGCCCTTTGATAAATCTTCCAAGTTTGTTTCCAGGCGATTAAATGCGGACGGGCGTCGGCTGACCACCTAACCTCAACTAAACGCCCTGAGTATTACGTCTCACGATCCCAAGGTTCTTTATTGAGCCTTAGTGGGGATAACTTAATAGAACTAAGAATACCGACAGAATAGAACCGCGCGGAATGAATTTAATATTCATTGTTTAAAACAATGGGATATTAACAGAAATAGGATAGAAATTCATTGTTTAGATTCCAGTGCTTTTCTATGGGGATTTTTGTCAACTTCTAGCCTAATTTCTCGATAAGGACTCTTCAAAAAATAGATTTCAGTATAAAAATTAGATCATTTTTAGTTCTCCAACGTGCATACAGTAAAACCCCGCTAATCCGGCATTCAATAATCCGGCACATTCAATAATCCGGCATCGGTCTAAGGTTTTTTTTTGTACTGAATAAGCCTTCCGGGCGCGTTCGGCAGAGTTCGCGGACAATCGGCTGAGGTCGGGTGTACTCGGCAGTTATGACAAATCTAATAAAGTAACTGTACTGTATTTACTGTAATAAAATATAATACTATATAAAAATATATTTTGTTGTTTTGTTTTTAACATTTTCCATCACTACCGAAATCAGAGAAATCACAACAGAACACGGAAAAATGGCCCGATACCTATTAATAGCCCTTTTGGCTCTCTATTTTAGCGTTATTTTCGCTATCCTCGCAATAACGGCTAGTTTTAGACAGCGCTCAGTAATCCGGCATTTTCGAAGTCCCGAACGTGCCGGATTAGCGAGTGTCTACTGTACTAAGTTTCAACAAGATCCAACCATCGGTTCAAAAATTATTAGGGACACACTGATAAGAAACTAATTTTGTAACCAGTTATTTGTGATTCTGGGAATATGATTAGTGGAGAAGTTCACTTCGACGCTGAATTAATTTAATCTTTTTTAATAATTTAATTGAGTAGATATAGAATTAATAATTTATAAAAGTCCAAATAAGGACTGACTCAGGCTTTGAAAGTAAGATTATTCGCATATTTCTCTACCCAATAAGGCAGAATTGGCGATACTTTTCCATCGTGTCCTTTCGTGTTCAACGATAAGCAACACAAACGACCGCGTGGGCGGTGTTGATGTCTTCCTGTCGTCGATCTTCATCTCCGGTGTGGATTGAAACGCATTAGACTGAAGGAGATCCCCTCAACAAAGGCTAAACAAACGGCCATTGTGCTCCTCGTCTGCAGGTGGCTTTTACGGTAGAAAAAAAAGAGTTTTGTTTTAAAAATATCCGCAGCCGATTAAGAAGCTTCCTTCTGTAGGACTTATCACAACGTTTTCGTCTGTCTTTCTGTCTGTCAGATCGCCAGGCTTCCAATGTACTGAAGATATATCGAGATTAAAAAAAAAAAACAAGAGATATAATTTTGTGCTAAAGCATAAGTTTAAGGGCAACCCATAATAACAAAATTTAAAAAATAATAATGAAAAAAAGGAAGTACATTAACTAAAGGAAAAAAAAAAAAAAAAAAGGTTATGAAAATAAGAATAAAACAAGATAGGGATAGCGATTAGTAAACCAATCACAATGCTGTGCAGCGTCTTCTGATAAAAAAAATATCATTAATATTGCCTTATTATTATAAATGTGATTGATGCGAATGGCGCAATTAATAATCGCAACAATATCACAATAATCGGAACGTGATATTGTTGCGCTTGTTGTGATTGTTTTTAAGCTGTATTATAAATGTGATTGCTGCGCATGCAAAACACGCAATTGTTGCGATTATTTTGATTGTTGTGCTTTGCATTGTGGGATACTTGTTCACAGACAAAACAGGATTATAAGTCTTCTGATCCTTATCAGAAGTCTAAAAAAAATTCATTCGGACATTGAGAAGGAGATTGAGAGAAGAAAAAAGAAATAGTAGATACACGGATGAACAGTGGAAATTCAATGAAAACAATGCCCTATTTCGAACAAAGGGGGAGGGGTGAAAATACCCTATTCCTACGGTGTTTGGGCCTCTGAAAACTATCGCTAAAAATCGCCAAATGGTCGCTAAAAAAGTGTCTCTTGCGCTTGCTGTGACACTGTTAAAATTAATTGGATTTCAGCAAATAAAGCGAATATAATTAATTTTTCTATAAATTGTGAAATCTGATAAAATCTCAAAAAAAAGTAAATGGTGACTTTTCGTTTTTGACATTGTAACTAGTTTGTACAAAGAAAAACAGTAGCAATAATAACAAAGAACATTTTTAAGGAAAATGGGCTAAATATTTATTATTATTATTATATGTTTCAAACCTTGGGTTTCCCCAGCAAAGACAATATGGCGGGTCAAGGACCAAAGCACATATTGCCAAGTGTAAAGACGTGTGCAAGAATGATTAGGGATGTGTGGTTGTGTCCACATAAATTTCCAAACTATGCGTGTAGTGTTGAGTACCACAGCCTTCTGCAGTTGTGCATAAGTGTTTTTGTGAAGTCCTTTTTGTGCTGAGGCTGTGGTGCAATGTGTGAGGCAGCAGACCAGCGGCGGACAGGACGATGGGTACAACACGTACTCGGTCCTGCCTCCACTGCTTCTGGAGCTCGTGGGCTAGGTCTGTGTATTTACTGATCTTGTCAGCGTGAGTTTTCTGCATGTTCTTGCTGATAGGCACTGCAATATCAATGAGGTAGGTCTGTTTGTTGACCTTATCAACAAGTGTAATGTCAGGTCTGTTGTGATATATGGTTTTGTCTGTATGAATGGGACGGTCCCAGTACAGCTTATATGAGGGTGATTCTAGTATCCTTTGTGATGTGTACTTGTAGTATGGGACCGTGTTCTTAATAAGTGTTTGTGTGCTAGCTACGTGATCGAGGCTACCTGATTGTGTCGGTGGAATTGTTATTATTATTATTATTATTATTATCGTCAGAATACTTTTGGAGCAAAATTTTTACCTAAAGAAGAACATGCCTTGTAAACCGTAGCATTTTCTAAGAGTGTTCGCCATCTCCGGACCATCGAAGGAAGGATAAAAGTTTCGAAAAAATCTAGAGAAGGGAATCAGAAATCAATAAAAATTCAGCTAGTTTGTTCCACAGCTCAATTTGCTGGTTTCAGAGCTTTTAAGCACGTCCGTAAACACTTCAAAGTATCTGACTGACGAGTTCACAAAAAGGACGAAACGGCCGTCTCAGACTCTCACCAATGAAAGCTGAGATATTTTTCATGTTTAAGCTTTTATATTAATTTCGCACGTGAAATCTTTTGTTTACTTAATAGTATCTGTTCCTGAACCTTTGTATTTGTCTGAACGAAAGACAAAATTAATAAATTCTCAACTTTTTTTTTATTTTTTTTTTTTTTGAGTGATTTTAAAATTTCCGTAAAATCTCGAAATTAGTTTCAACCGATTTTGATTACATAACTGGTGACCAGTTTTAATAAAAGCTGGAATTTGTCCTAAATAACAGAATATTTTTTCGTTTCCAAGAATTCTTAAAAGCTGTTACGATAGGCAATTAAAAGGCATTTGATTTCTTCATGGTGATGTAATCCTACCCCTTAAGTAGACTCTTGACGTATATTTACGATAAAAGAAATTGAGAGGCCTCCTTCTCCATTCCCTCTACCCCTCATTGTTTTTGTTATATCACTGATGTAGCAACAGAATCTTCCGGGAATCTTACGGGGGTGGAAGCAGGTAAGGATACGTTGATTCGCCGCACTTTCCAGTTAGCAACTAAAACTCGGAAAATAATAGAAGTTTGACGTGTGTTTCGTAATATTTTGTAACAAATCATCCCAAACTGAAATGCCATTATACAAAGCTGACGTCACATATAAAAGGCCTAACAGCTTCAGTTCGTTAATTGAATGTGAAGAGCGTTACAAGGACATGAAAGATACGGACCATGATTAGAATTGATTAAAGTTTTTAAAACTAGGTTTGGTTTGCGTCAACTGTTTATATAAAATTATAATATCCGTCATCCCGGTGTTGGATCTGATACATTGTCCGGCCACTTTATTAGGTAGGTGTCTACCTAGTAGAGTGTTGGGACTCCTTTAGCCCTCAAAACAGGGGCTAATTCGACGAGGCATGGATTCCACAAGATACTGAAAACGTTGTTGAGGTATTGTGTACCATGCAGACATATGTGTATCCCGCAGTTCCCCAAGATTTGATGGAGGTGTAGGCCTGGAGCGAACAGCCCGTTCCAGCTCATCCCACAAATTTCATTCCCACAAAATCTGAGATCGGGGATTGAGCGTCTCACTGCAGCAAGGAAAAGTCATCGTTATGTTCCTCAAACCATCCCGTAGTGATGCGGACTTTGTGCACCGGCGCATTATCCTGCTGTAAGTAGCCATCTGTGTGAGGATAAACTTTAATACGCACGGTTGCACTTGGTCAGCTACGATGTTTAGGTACGCTCTAGCATCCTGACGTGCCTCCAGAGGTATAAAATGGACCCAACGTGTGCCAGGAAAACATTCCCCACGTCACGACACTGCCCCCACCGGCTTGAAGAGTTGTTGTGAGACACACCATTTGCGCACAGTAGGGGTGTACCTAATAAAGTGGCTGGATAGTGTATTTCTAAAATGTTTTGTTTTGGTCAAAAAATTACTTGTAAATTAATTGTTTATTTTAATTGATACAAAATTAAGATAAATAAATAAACAAATATCATAACATCACAATAAAAACATAAACGCACATAAATAAGGATCCAATGAGCTGTTTTT
>JAFIDM010000006.1:41270485-41282003 GCA_023159025.1 Thereuonema tuberculata
TATTTTCTTACTTTTAGTTAATGAGGGATCACTGCCTCCATCATGAATTCCTAATTCTTCCCCTCGTACGCCTTATGAGTCTTGCACTGGCTGATTAGCTCTGGCTGAGGAGAGCCCAACAAGCTCGAAACGGCCGTCGCAGAGTATTAGCTCGCCTCAAAAGGCATTCTTTTTTAAATTTCGTGTTTGTTTAAATTCCAGTAAAAAATTAAGTTAAAAAAAATGTCGGTTTTCAAGAGAAACCTTATGTTTGCGTTCGCTATTCCGTAGGTCTCTCAGTCCACCTGATTGCACTTCTCCGAATGTTACGCTACGCAAGAATTTATGTGTATAAAAGCAGATAAAGAAATGACACAAATGTGAATCTTTACATTAAACCAGCTTTGGTTCGTTGTATTTCAAAGAAATACCTCTCTCCAATACCAAAGGACCGATCTGACGTACTGAACTTTTTTTCTTTTCTTAAAAAAAAAATCAAGATAAGCACCTGCTTGGTCGTTATTTCAGTGTTAAAACCCTAGCAACCGAGCCTAGCAACAGGCTATTCGAACTGTGACGTAGCTTGTGACGACACACTTCAACGGTACATTAACGTAAGAATAGTTGATTTAACAATTTTTAGCATACGGAAAGTTTGAAGGTATGTATGCTTCAGTGCAATACTTTGGAAATATCGAGAATTTTCACTAAAAAAAAAGGAATTTTGAAGGAAAGTGTTCTTTATGTTCCATCAGGAACTTGTCATTATAATTTTTAAATAGAAATAGAAGAATCTGTGGAATTTCGCTTGGATTTCTTAGGTTGTCTCCAATTTTCTACTTAATCCGAAATTACCTGAAGTCGTTAAATGGATGAAAGACAGGAAGAAATTGATTGGTTGAATTCAAGACCCCATCAGCCCCCACCGCTAATCGACTGTGGATTATGTTTTCCGTCGCCAGTGACGTACCTGTTGCCCTTCAGGTGTAAATATTCCCTCTCTTAATGGATGGGTTGTCCTTGTTGAGGAGACAAAAGGCTGTGTGTTGACGATGTCTTGCAGGTATCAGGAGGACAAACTCTAATCATCTGTGGACGTGATTGACGAGCAGATTACGGCCCTCAACTAAAAACACCACCTCCGAATGCACGTCATCATATTAATCACCATGTCATGAAATGGAAAAAAGATCCTAATTAGAAACGCTATTAATAGTCCCCTCTATTAAGGAAGATTAAGAAAAATTGTATTAAGCGTTTCCCTGCTGAAGATGCAATTAAATTTTAATAATGCTGACGACATTTATTAATTGGATCGATTAAAGGTTAAATGTTAACACAGGCTGCGATAGATCTTAGGAGGTGCGAACTGTTGCGTATTTGGTTGAGAATTGGCTGGAATAAGAGGTGTTAAGTTAAAGTTGCGATCAGGCCCAGAGGACCGCAGCTGGAGGGTAGGCTCCAGTGTTCAGAAACCTACGGGGCAAAGTTGAGGACGGGGGGTCGGCCTGTCGCTCGCCCGCCTTTAACTCCCGGGAAAGAAATCCGGTACCCATTCTATAGAGGGCTGGGTAGACCCTAGGGCCCGTTTGGAGGAGAAAGAAGCGTGGAAAAATTCCCGTCCTCCGCCGAGGCCGCGAATCGAACCCTTCACCTCCAACCCGCAGCCAAGCGCCCTTACCCACTCGGCTACCGGGCCCTTCAATAAGAGGTGTAATCAACTTATTTATTACAGAACAAAACAGAGTTTAATATTGAATACAATTTAGGACTATTGGCGCTCGGAAAATTCACTCGTCAAAATTACTAAAACTTAAAACTTTAATGGTTCTTAGAATAAAATGTCCAGTCTCAATCATAGTCAATAAAGTTTCTTTATAGTTCACTATAGGCCGCGCGGTTGGCGTTGTCGCTGTGACATCGACCTCTCACCTCTGAGTACAGGGTTCGATTCTCAAGTGGGTTTCGTGATGGTCGACGATCCGCGCTGGGCAGATTTTCTCGGGGTTCTCCCGTTTCCCCTGCACTTCTCCTACCATACTTTCTCAGTCTTTCTCTCCATCTGTCCATATTTCAGTGGGAAAGTACAATAGACCTCCGGTCGCAGTGCTTGGCTTCTCTGCCACCCCCATTCACTACATAAACATAAGACATCACATACTTCACTATACTTTCTCCGGAGCACTTCGTTGTCTTCAGACATCAGGAATCACACAATATTACGTTCAGTATGGATTATTTGGCTTTTTCAATGGAACGCGGGCTGCCATCTTTTTTCTCGTCCACAAACGACGCTAAGTCACGTGACTTCGAGTTAATCCATTTAACTCCGCAATTATTCAGATGCACACTTGTTTGTCCGAGTCACGAACACAAAAAAAAGTAAAGACAGATTTTCAACTTTACTTATAATATTACAACGCGAATTCTGATGATTCTCAGTCAGGAGGTCAGTCTGATGATCGCCCGCCTTTACCATCAGTGGACGAACCGATGACAGATGATTGTTATATCTCTCTGGTAGAGAAAAAAATCTTGGCTACTAAAGTAATGGAAACCGGCCCCCGTAGCCTTGGATTAGAGCATCTTCAGCTAGAGCTACCATCCCACAGTATCACCACATTCACTAGTTTTAAAGTAAGTTAACTACACTGTGTCCTGTAGTAAAGAAAACTCACATCGGAGCTTGATTCCCGAACTTTCTTCTGCCAGCTGTATTAAATAATAAACAAACATATAATCTATCTGTTTTGTATCCCCCCCCCCCCCCGAATTCAATATTTGAATTTTCTTCGGATTTACAACACATAATTGTGATTTACATTAGAACAGGCTTCATAATTTAAATTTTTCAAAAAAAAAATTGAATGTCTGTAACTTTGTCTCCACTTACAAACTTTACGCCAACATAACTAAAAATTTTAAACATTTATAATTAAAAAATTACACAATAAAATCACAACCGGCTTTACTAGCGGCTCGTGAATTGGAAGCTAGCATGTGAAGATGACAAAAAAATTTTTCAGCATAGTTCTAGAACAATCATGTCGTAATTAATCCTCATTAATTCTTTTTGATTAATCCATTAATTTCCGCGCGCTTTGAAATAAAATCGTTATCATTTTTAACTGCGTAATTCAAAGGATGGATAATTGAACACATTTATAAATGTAAAATTCCATTTTAAATTTAAATAAAACTATATAATGTTGACATCTTAAATGTATATCAAATGTATGCTTTTTTTATCACAAATTGTCATTTATTAATAAGTGGATGTCATTTTTTTTTCGCATTTTCAGTTGTGGTCACTAAATTTACTTGGGACAAGGCGTGAATCTATGACAAAAAGTTTCTGAACGAAATTAAGCAATTCAGGCGACTGCAAACCTTTTATTTCTTTTATATATTTCTTTTACCAATGCACCTAAAATTCTGAAAATTTAAATATGAACTTGTGAAGCATCTGGGATTTCTATTTTCTTGCTTTTAATTAACATGCTGTAATTAATTAAATTAAAATTCAAAAATAGTCAAGTTTTTGAGCGTTTTCGAGGTATTACTCGGTATTAACTTAAAAAGCTTGACGAAAACTTAATGAAAAATTTATAAAATAATGTTTAGTGCAATAGTTAAAATTTTAAAAAATAAAAACTGTAGTTTGAAAATTGTTTAAGATTAAATTTTTTGTTTTTTACGTGCTATCAAATAATCATAATAAAAAACGTTTTCATTAAAGGCTTTCTAAATATCATGCAAATTCATTTGATGCTGTTCGTTTCCAAAAATAAATTTGTTTTGAAGCGTTTTATTTTATAGAAATAGATTTAATAGAATTAACAAAATCTACTTCTATTGAGATAGAAATTTGAGATAGATATTTGACACGGTAATAAATTACGGAAACATCTAAATAACATGTGCAAATTGAATTTTATTACGATTAAAAACACTTCATTACACCTTCTTCTACTGTATAATATATGGCCAAATTTTTACAACCAGAGTTTTAACAATAAATAAACGTGACAATTGACATAGAAATGAGATGCGTGATGTTGTCTTCTAATAATTGAATGATATATCAAATATAACAATGTTAAATCAATATATGAATAATGCAAATATTTTACGTGCACTGAAATATCTTAATTTCAAAAATATAGCTAGAAGTTGTGTGACGTTCTTCATTTCGCCACCAGATGTCATTCCCGATACCCAGAAGCCATCAGTTCATTTAATATTATATAATTTCACCCCACTGCTGTATTCAATTGCTTGAGAATACCACCTCTCGGTGGAGAAACTAGTTGCGTTTGTATTGTAATTCAAATTGTATAAATGTGTTTTTGTTTAAACAGATGTATGGCTATAATCATTCTACGACTGCACGAATATTAAATTTGCGTTTAAATCCATGGACTGCTACTTTGTACCCGGTAATTAATTATACTTGGCATGTTTTTATTTACCTTTTGTTTTAATTGTGATACGGAGAAGAACTCACGGAATCTATTTCTGCGAGCCGCACATTATAAGTCAAAGAGCCGCATGTGGCTCGCGAGCCGGGGTTCGGCCATCCTGCCTTGGTATCTGCAATACACAGTTCTGATTTGCGAACTGTTTTTCACAGAAACCAGCGTCACATGTTTTTTTCTTATCTTTTATGTCTGCATCAATGTTATTCTGCTCTTTGGACTCAGGGTTTTCATAAGATAGAGGCTTCTCTGACATTATGTTTCCGTGGCATCCGGACGTAGGATATTGAAGAGACACAGAGAGCTCTTCTTGTGATAATTTTAGTTGAGGAAGAGGAGAAGATATCCTGGATGTGAGTCGACTTCCTTTAGTCAGTGGTGACATTTGACGCATCAACTTACTAAGACCGCAGTCACCCAGACAGAGGAGATACATCCTGACGCCAGTACACAGCGTCAATAATGATGTAATGCTATAACTGTAAAATGGCATTTGTTAGGTTACACGCTATATATATATGAGCGGAAGGCCCGGCGTTGCTCGGTGCATAGAAGACAGAGAAATAACAAATGAAGAGTACCTTCTGCGATAGCGCCACTGGGTGTCTAAACGAAAAAAAAATATATTTTCATTTTTTAATCTATATTATTAAAATCTTTTATTTCTTTGTCTGTCTGGCGCAATTGTTGTGATTTGTGAAAATAGAAATGATTTCTACAAGTTCGTTACGGGAATCGAACCTGCAACCTTCTGATCCGAAGTTAGACGTCTTAACATTCAAATCTCTATAAAAAATAAAAATATATCATTATTTTTCTCATTATTTATTTGATTTATTTATTCGCACACTGTCACTTTCAGGAAACTATCTGTGATCATAATTACTGTATAATAATAATTATAATGCCTAGTTCTTACGTCCCAGAATCTTATCAATGAGCCTCATTTGAGCTGACATTTAATATCAAATCCTTAAAAGTTCATCTTTCTCTCATAGCTTCGAGTCAGAGATTCTCAAACTTTCTGTTTTTTGCTGGCGGCATAGTCTTATTTGTCTACAGGAGAGTCGAGAATACTCGCTGGTTCTAAAAGCAGTCGTGGGTTGGGAGAATCCACTTTTCCCGGGTTGCTAGTTTATTTCTAATATATAATAGACGATAAGACGATCGAATCGCAACTAAACTTGTCTAAATATTCTATACTTAATGATCCATTTTATTAAAACCTTCTCCCAATGTACAGAGTACAAACAGAGAAACAACTGAACTAACAAACGTTATATAGATAAATGTACAGATAAATAACTTACCTGCAAATTTCATTTCATTAAAAGTGTTTTAATTTGATTTTTTATTATTATTATTTTTTTAATGATTATCAGTCCTGTTATATCTACTTATTTAAATGTATACCTGTGCTGATATATTAATAAATATTAAATTTGATAAATTAAGCTAAAAATATAAATTTAATTTGTCATAAATTACATCAGATATTAAGTGATTTTTTTTTTTTTTGGAAATTTTTCAGTTTATCGGTTTTACAATTTTCCCAATATAATTGACTAAACAGTTTATAATTAACTTCAGTTTCTAATCATTAACCGAAGTTATTATTCAGCTTGATAATATTAAAGATTCTTAGCCAAATTTTTCTGGTTATTATTAAATACCTTCATTGTAGGTATTTTTGACCCTTTTTACTTCAAAAAAAGTTTTTTAAAAAAAGATAAATTTTTCTTTAATAGTTAAGATTTTAAATTTTGTCCTAATATTTTATTTTTCTTGTATTGATTTACTTTTGAAGTTAAAATATACATTATCAAATATTTTAAAAACTAATTTATTAATATTTTTAATTTGTTGTCAATTTACAAAGATCCAACCCTCCAATCCGTTTCTAAATTTCCTTGTACAAAATAAACAACTACAAAATATTCGCTGTTTTTAGTGCACATTTGGGGCTATTGTGCTAGCGACCAAAATTGGTAGCTATTGCATTTGTTCTGTCCGTCCATGTCTGTCCCTCCCTAACAACTCCCGAACGGAAGGTCGGATCGACAAACGGATTCCCCATGGTGTTCAGAGGCCCAAATACTGTAGGAATGGGGTATTTTCAGGGGCCATGCCCCCCACCTCTATGTTCGAGATATTTGGCACTGTTGTCATTATACACCCTAAAAACTCCCGAACGAAAGGTCGGATCGACAAACAGACTTAACCATCGTGTTCAGAGGCCCAAACAAAGTAGGAATAAGGTATTTTCAGGGGCCAACGCCCCCATGTTCGAGATATTTGGTATTGTTTTCATTGGATTTCCGATATTAGCTTAAATGTTAGAAATGCAACCATCTCATTTCTGTTGTCAGCTATAGGTTGATGCTTAACGTCTCGCTCTCATATACTGGAGGTTGTCGGTTCAAATCTGTTTTTTTTTTCTTACGTTAATGTACTTCCTTTTTTTTTTTTATTATTTTTAATTTTTTTTCATTATTATGGGTCGCCCTTAAATTTATGCTTCATCACAAAATTATATTCACTCTTTATAAACGGAATAACGTAATGGTTGACGCAGCACTTTATATTTCCTATTGAACCTTTACTGACAATCTTTATTTAATCTTTTTTATTAACCTAGTTTCCAACAGCGAATTGGGGTTATTGAAATATGTTCCCTTCTGGACAGATCTCTTTGAAAACTTGTTATAATTCGACTACTAGGGACGATCTAATTTTTATATTTGAAACCTTTTCCACGTGGTTCCTAGACTAGAAAATAGCGCGAGAAAGCGATAAAACTTCCCACAGAAAAGCATTGGAATCTAACAATGAATTGATATCATATTTCTATTAATATCTCATTATTTTAAACAATTGAACGTTACGTCAGTTGCTCGCGCTTTCATCCTATTAAAATACAGTAATAATGAGAATTTAATTCATTTGTTTGTACAGTTAATAATGAAAATACAAATATTACGGTTTTTATTTTTGTCCTTTTCACGAATTTCAAAAATAAATAAATAAACCTACAGAGAATAAACGAGAAACAAATTAAAATTATTGGTATATTTAAAACATATAATAGTTATACATAATTAATTTCAATTGCTGCACGTAGTCCTTATCACATGTGTAGAAACAATAAAAATCTCACAATATACAAAAAAGGGGTGGATCTTCATCCAAGAAGGGGCAATTGTGGGCAATTGTTAACTCGTTAAAATTTTGGTCATTCCCATCCCTGTGCGATACGGGAGTTCCTTCCGCTGAGTTAGAACACCTGTGCTGGTCTTGACGGGATTCACAAGGATTAACGGATTTTCGGGAAACAAGTGGTCGGCTCTGTTTCATGTTAATAGTTGCTGTGCACTCAGAGGGAACAAAAGAAAACACATCCAAAGAAAAACCTAAATCCGCTATTATTGTTTTTTTTTATTATTATTTTTACTAAATTCGATTTTAATTTATATTGCTTTTATCGTATTTTATTTATTTCTTACTCTCTCTGTGTACACATATATCAATTTATATTAACAAAAAAGCATTGCACCATTTACAAGATTCTCAGCTGATCGGTCGTTTTCCGCTAATCCAGTTAATCCCTGTAATCCCCCCCCCTCCCGCTAAACCTTTGTTTCCGCTTACCTATCAGTGGAAACCGGCACAAAAAAAAGTTTAAGACAAACCTTTAATTCCGGTTTATTCTTATTCTTCTCTTTATAACTTTTTTTTATATCATATATTCTGTAACATATCCAAATGATACACTAAGCATTGTATTAGCGGCCCCTAGGTTACAGCTTGCCTGTAAGGAACGGTCTTGCATTTATATGCTCTTGCTTTTATTATTTTGTTTATACAATTGTGCATATTATGGACCGCTTTGTTTTTGACACTGTCTAAAAGCATTACCGTAAACCGGGGTGACTTTGTGACTAGTGGGGTGACTTTGTGACGCGTGGTCAATTTTTCTTATTTATAATCTCGCGCCCGGAACCTAGGGAGAAGCAGGCAATGGGCACCGCCATGAGTTGGTGTCATGTGTGCTGGCACCTAACAGTCGACTGTCAAGTTCTTTGCGCCTCGATCCGGTGAGCCAGAAGCATTGTTGCCAAGGACCACTTTTGAAGCATTGTTGTGTTTACAGTCAACTTTGATTTGCACAGCGAAATACAGAAGAGGATATCGTTTATTAGGTAATTATTATTGAACATTAATATATTATGTACAATATATTGTAAAATGATGTTAATTGGACGAGTTTTGTATGAGTTATTAACCATTATGTAAAAAATCAAAGATTTGCAGGCTGACTTTGTGACAGCGTCACATTCACCCCGCGATTGTTTTACTGTGTTTTAACCTAGATATTTTGTCTTGCAGTGTACATAACGATATTTTAAAATGCCGAGGACTCAAGTTTAGACTTGTACGAAGAGTTTTCAGATGATGAGATTCCTATCCGAGCTTCACCCACTCCGCCCACGGAAACAGAATAGGATCAAGGAGATCACATAGTTGCCAACTTTGAAGGAAAACTTTTCTGAGGAAAGGTGATGTAGAAGAGATAGACTGGACGGTGTAATTGTCAGCGCAATGGAAAAGAGTGGAAACAATTGGAAGGAATCTACAGAATAGATACATAAGTTAGTTCTTCTCAATAACGAAGTTCAGTGTGAAAATACAAAGAACTGAAACCCGGCTCAATTTTGTATCAAAAGGAAGTTTTGTTTCGTATTCATCCTCCCAAAATAATTAATTAAGATATAAAAATTCAGACTGATTTGCTTAAGAAGTAGAAACAAGTATTCATATTTCACGCTCCATCCAGTTTGCTTTTCCCAACCTAAATGTATAATTTACTCTGTTTAAATCTTTTAACCCTTTCATTTAAAACAGTAAAAATGGTTTTAAATACAAAGTGTGTGGTTTCAGTTTGTGATATTTCTTTCTCCCATGCATTTCTAACTCAAAAAGAGCTTGTCACAAAGTCACCCCCAGCTGGGGGGTGAGTTTGTGACAACTTTTTACACTAATTATTAAAAAACGATTGAGGCAACGAGATTTATATATATACAGTTTTGTAGAGGAAGGATGGGGTAACCCAAATCACCGGCTATAAAGTGGGGGTAACGAAAAATAGTAATATAACAGCTTGGAAACCTCAAATTCTGTCACAAAGTCACCCCGGTTTACGGTAATTATCTTGTTTTATTTTATTTTCCTATAAAGCATTGAAGTCTAATCAACGGGTTTTTATCTTAGTTCTATTAATATTTAGTCATTAAATTTTAAACAATCCGCGATTTTATATGATTAAAACTAATCTGATTTACGCTATTTTAGTAAATGACGCGGGAATTTAATTCTCTTTTTCCAAAAAATGAAATGTTTATTTTGTATTTTATATTAATAATGGTTACTAGAATTGGAATAATAATGTTGGATATTTAAAATTTTATAGATTTACTACTTTCAAAAAAAAATATAATAATAAGAATAATAAAGAAAGAAATTTTGGGAAATCACTTTTAAGAAAGTATGCTTTAGATTCTCCGAGCCTCTAGATATGATTTTACTTTGGAAAAATGAGATAATGGTAGCAAAAATGGACAACGGTAAGGAGTTGGTTCCGAATGCTGAATTCATTAGTAAATCTAGCTTTTTTAAATTGATGTATTTATTAATTGCTTCATCTTAAACTTAATTAGAATGGGTTCCAATTGTTTGTTCAATTTTTCTTAGTTTATTTTTTTATTGTTTTATTTTCTTGGGCCAAATGAAATCATTAACTTCCTGTTGTAGTAGGGTCTCTCGTGGCCATGTGTCTTCTCGCGTCTCACGTGGTGGGGTTCGACGTGACAGTCTACGTCATCCATCCCCGATGTGCCGTCATATCAGCCTCAACCACCGTCACTCCATTCGATGTGTAACTGTCGATAAATGTTTCTCGTGGAAGACAGGCAGAATTGATGCGTGCCACTGCATGACAGCCTCGTGCAAAATGTTTGCAATACTCTTTGAAAGTAAGACTTACCAGATCAACAACAGAGCATCCTCCCCCCCTCTGATAAGTTTTTAATCACTCTCTGCATCTTCATGAAACTTCGTATACTGATTTTGAAAATAAAAGTACGAGACACTTTAATGAAGTGGACAGAATCTACAAACACTTTATTATTTTCATTACACAAAAAAAAACTCCTATCCGAATTTATCCGAGTTTATCCGAATGTGATGGGACCGAGTCCACTTCGGATAAGTGAAATTTCGGATAATAAGAAATATATTGTTTGAAGCATATACTGTACATTAAAAAATTACAGTGAACATACAGTAGGGCGCTAAGATTATTATCGTAGTTAGTTACAGTATTACATTTTATGATATAATAGATATAATTATTTTTTAACCTATTTCAATGTTGATACACTGTACTGAATAATACTATTAATAGAATTACAGTTACATAATATTACATATTGATTATAGCAACGGAAAAATGTTTTTGTATAGTTTTAAAATAAGCTAAAATCATTTCGGATAAACGCGATTCGGATAAACGAGTTTTTAATGTACTTACTTGGAAGAAATATGCCTTATACAGTCTATTTCGTACAAGTCTCCAAATACGTAAAAATGCTTGACGGTTACCATTGTTTTCAAATATCTACTTGCAAGTTAAACAAGTTAAACAGTAAATTCAGTATCTAACGACGATTGATATACTGATTACAGCGTTAAGTAATAATACAATTTCATTTTCTCTTGTAATTGTATAAATTTGTTATAAAATGGTTGTTTGCAATTATATAATGGCATAAAGAAACTATGCCTTTAGGTTAAATTGGAATGGACAATCAAGTGTTAATATGAACCTTGTAAGCAGATACATGAGTAGTAACTAACCAGTAACTAACCAATCTAAAGTATTAAATGAGAATAAAATAGTTATCTTGAAACTACATTAAAATACGGGACATTATGCGTCCCGTTTGAACTTTATCAGGACAACGGGACAGAACCTCAAAAAACGGGACAGTCCCTTTAAAAATGGG
>JAFIDM010000006.1:41282013-41313431 GCA_023159025.1 Thereuonema tuberculata
ATTAGGACAAGAGGCAATCAAACTTTTCTCTTTGAATTTTGAACTTTCTCAGGACAACGGGACAGAACCTCAAAAAACGGGACAGTCCCTTTAAAAATGGGACGTCCGCTCACCCTAATTAGGACAAGAGGCAATCAAACTTTTCTCTTTGAATTGTGAACTTTATCGGGACAACGGGACAGAACCTCAAAAAACGGGACAGTCCCTTTAAAAATGGGATTTACGCTCACCCTAATTAGGACAAGAGGCAATCAAACTTTTCTCTCTGAATTTTGTTTCTGTGCAGATCATTGTCGGGAAATTAGCGCGTGAGGACAACAAAAATTCCCACAGGAAATCATTAGAATTGAATGAGTCTAACAATGGATAGTAATCACTTCAGATTATCACTAATTAGCGCGCGCTTTGAAATCAATCAGATGAAAGTTATTCGGATTTCAGAAATTTAAACGATGCAGAATTATTTTTTTTTTCTTCTTCTGAAAATGGAAAGTTTTTTTTTTGTCTTTTTAATATTGTAAAGATATTAGAATTTAAACAAGGTAGGGATAGCGATTAGTAAACCAATCACAATGCTTCGCAACGTCTATGAAATATAATTGATATTGCTTTAATTTACTTATTATAAATGTGATTGTTGCGAACAAAAAAAGGCGCAATTGTTGGGGTTATTGTGATTGTTGATGAGCTGTATTATAAAAGTGATTGTTGCGAATGCAAAAGGCGCAATTGTTGCGATTATTGTGATTGTTGCTGACCTGTGTTATACATGTGATTGTTGCGAATGCAAAAGGCGCAATTGTTGCGATTGTTGTGATTGTTGTGCTTAATGATAAGTTAATGAGATTTTAATGATGTTTGTCGACAGACAGACGGACAAACTGGGATTATAAGTCTTCTGATCCTTATCAGAAGACTAAAACTAAATTGAGACTTTTCATATATGAGGTTTTCACGACTTTCAATCTTAATGCCCATTTTTCTCTAAAAATTTATTGTTATTAAAACATTCACAGCAAAGGTTGCCAAACTCGTTGTGTTTTTGTTTTTTCTCTATAATTGAAAAGATGTCACTTCAGCTACAGAGAAAAGAAACCGAAAACCTGTAATTGAAAAGATGTTTCCTTTTTTTATTCTCTGTAGCTCAATTTACATTTCTTTTTTCTGTAACATATTTGATTTACTTCACTGTAATAAGAAGTTCGACAGAACTTGAATCCTACTTTCCCTACGAAGTTATTTTAAAATTTCTTTATTTATTTATTTTTTTTTTTTTTTTTTTACTTTTAAAAAAAATATATGTATTTTTTACTTTTTTTCAAGACAAAAACGAAAAGTCAACATTCATATTATAATTATAATATTTATACTGAATATAAAAACCATAAAATTTTCCATTTTCTGAGAAAAAATGATTAAATCAGCATTTTTACTTAAGTTGAATTTTAATTAAAATTTTAATAAAGCAAGGATTAAGATTAAGGATAAATGGATTAAGGATTTGCTACTGATTGTTTAAGACAATAAGGTATTAACAGAAATAGGGTGAAAATCCATTGTTCAGATTCCTATGATGTTCTAAGGGAATTTTTTTCTTCTTCTTCGCGCGCTAATTTCTCGATAAGGACCCATATGAAAAAGATTTCAAATAGGAAAATAAATCGTCCTTAGTCCTTGAATAGGCATACCAAGTTTATAGAAGATCCAACCAGTGGTTCAAAAGTTATTAGGGTCGTACACACAGACAGACACCCATAGATTTGAAAAACATGACTTTCTTATTAGACAGTGAGTTAAAGGAACATCAGAAGTTAGATTGTGAAGCCGTGAAGTATGAGATTAAAAAAAAACAATTTTTGAATAACTAATGAAAAAATGTTTTTTTGAATAATAATGGTAGGTTTTTTTTTTTCCTACTTTAAAAGCTTTTTTAACGTTTATATATTTACAAACAGGCCTTCTTTTGTTTTTCCAGTTCTTTCGATCGAATGCTTTTCTCTTCCATTCGAAGCCAACTTTTAATTTCACCCACGCATCTACCTTGTGGTCGCTTTCTGGGCCTTCTTTCATTCCTTGGAATCCAGTTTAGAATTTGTGTTGCCTATTTATTATTATTACGCTTTGCTACATGTCCAGCCCAATTCCATTTGAGCTTCTTTACGTTTCAGGTACACCCTGTATAGGGGCTAGACAGCAAACAAGAATATCTAATATCTTCACTAATAAGTTAGATATTCTTGTTTGCTGTCTAGCCCATATACAGGGTGTACCTGAAAATGTGCTGCCAAACTAAAAGGTTGTATTCAATCATGCAAAGCAACGAATAAATGTCATATAAACATGGGTCTGGAAATGCTTTATTTCCAAAATACGAACGATGCAACAATACAGAGGTGTTGGTCGTACAGCCGCTCAGTTTCACAGAAAGTGCTCCTTATGTCCTCCACCGGTCGCAATGCACGCAACACAACGTCGTTCCATCGACTGCCGAACACGGTCGAAGATGCCAGGTGCACGTCGAATTGTGATGCACCCATCCACTCTGCGATCATGCAGTGCGTGGGCGTCAGGAACCGGTGTGGTGTACACTAATGCTTTAAGATAACCCCATACGAAAAAGTCCAGAGGGTTCAAATCAGGAGAACGAGCAGGCCATGTTACGATTACTGAGGAGCAATTTAATGACTCTACGATACGACGTAAAGGCCAACACCTCTGTATCGTTTCATCGTTCATATCTTGGAAATAACACATTTCCAGACCCATGTTTTTATGACATTTATTAGTTGTTTTGCTTGATTGAATACAACCTTTAAGTTTGGCAGCATATTTCAGGCACACCCTGTACATATATATATACAGGGTGAATCTAAAATAGATGAACAAACTGCGGGGGCGGGTTCTTCATACTAAATGAAGCAAAATATGATCGGAATTGCATGATTGCTGAGTTATTCCAATCTAAAGAAACGAAGCTAGACTACAATGGAAACAATGGATATTAACTGTATCTTTATGTTGAACATTTACTATGACGTGTGTGGTGACCAAATTGTGGTATTGTACGAACTACATGCTACCAATAAAGATACTGTTCATGTCAATTGTTTCTATTGTACTCTGGCTTCGTTTCATTGGATTGGAATAACTCAGCAACCATGCACTTCCGGTTGTTTCAAAAGTTGTGATAATAAAACCATATATTATCAATGTGATTGTTGCGAATGAAAAAGGCGCTATTGTTGCGATTATTGTGATTGTTATGAGTGTTGATGAGCTGATACCTGTCCACAAACGGACAGACAAGCGGGGATATAAGGCGTCTGATACTGGGTATCAGAAGCCTAAAAACATACCCACACTTAAATAAACTTTATAAGGTTTATCATCAAGGAGGGTGAATCTGGCTGAAGAGTCCAAATAAGGACGAAACGGTCGTTCCCAAGTCCATCTGATTACAAACTCAAAGACGTGAAAGCTTATTTGTGTGCAGGCCTGTTTTTTTATTTCTTTAACGATTTCTTTGCAGTTAAATTTATTTTCATTAAATAAAATGGAGAAGTTTTTATTATTTTCATGATTTTTAAAAAAAACAAAGAAAAAAAAACCGAAATTCTTTCAGGCACTTCAAGTTTTACGATTATAACATCGTAGTAAAATTAGACTCATTATTCATGTACTCACTAAAGTTGGTTGTTTTATGTCCGCATTCTTTATATATTTGGAATCCTCATATCTCGTATCTTGAATTAGGAACCACGCGCTGACTTCAGTCATTTACAATCCATTTCAATCACTGCTAACGGAAATATTGACTTAGTCTGCGATAGGAAACATGTGTGTTTCAAATTGAAGGCACGAAGTCTGGCTCAGCTTCAAGTCAGAGAAAATTGCAAAGAAATTGCTTGATGAATTCATAAGAAAAGCCTTTTTAATATGAACAAAAGATTTTATTTCTTTCTATTAAGCTTCAAGAGTATTGTCTCAAGTTAGTTTTTACTTTTATTCGATTTATTTTTCGAGATTAAAGAAGCTGTTGAACAAGAATTGTCGATTATGCAGAACTGCCAATTTTCGAATTCGAAGACATATGCAATATAGATTAGAAGTTGCATTACTATGTCATTACAATAGTTAAAAGTGATTCCCTAAATAAATTATTGTTTATAATACTACTTACATCAAGGTATACTAGTAATAAGCTTACTACAACAAGTGGCCGCGCGGTTGGCGATGTCGTTAAGACACTGGCCTCTCACCTCTGAGTACCGAGATTCGGTTCTCATGTGGGTTTCGTTGATGGTTGCGATCTGCGCTGGGCAGGTTTTCCCGGGGTTCTCCCGTTTCCCCTGCATTTCTACCACCATCCTTTCTCAGTTTTTTTCTTCGTCTGTCCTTCTTTCCGTGGGATAGTACAAAAGATCTTTCAGGTCGCGGTGCTCGGCTGTCAAGCCACCCACACTCACCACATTACATTACTATAACAAGTGAATATAATTTTGTGCTTAAGCGTAAAATCAAGGGCGACCCATAATAATAAAAAATGTAATAATAATAATAATAATAATAATAATAATAATAAATAATAATAATAATAAAACCTTGGGGAAACCCAAGGTTTGAAACATACAAACATAATAATAAAAAAGAAGTACATTAACGAAAGGAAAATTAAACAAGGTAAGGATAGTGATTAGTAAACCAATCACAGTGCTTCGCAACGGCTTCTGAGTCACCTTTACTTTAGAATAGACTGCGCCGGGATGGTCTAGAAAGTGCTCGCACGAGTCTCTTTGCGACCCCATGCTATATTACCCACCCCTATTTATATTCTTAACTCACCCCTATCGTCATTCTTAACTCAAATCTTGTTAATACACTGAATTCCTAATAACGATTTAAAAAAAAAAATTAAGTTGATGAGGGGATCGAACCCACGACCTTCGCGTTATTAGCACGACGCTCTAACCAACTGAGCTAACAGGCCACCTACAACATTCAACATTAGGCCATCTACAACTGAGTTAACAGAAGCCGTTGCGAAGCATTGTGGATTATGTGTCCACAGACAGACAAACCGGGGATATAAGGCGTCTTACAGAAGTCTAAAAAAGTTAGGAAAAATATAAAAAGAATATTAGGGAAATGAGAAAAACAAAAAAACAAAAAAAAAAAAATCCACGCGGACATTGAGAAAAAAAGATGAAGAGAAAGAAAAAAAAATCAGTAAATACACGAATTCAAACCGACAACATTCAGCTTACGAGTCCGAGAACTTACCCATCACGCTATAACTGACTTTAGATTATAGTTGAAATTAGATGCTTGCATTTCTGATATTTAAGCTAAAGCGGAAATCCAATGAAAACAATGCCCAACATTTCGAACATGAGGGTGCGTTGGCCCCTGAAAACATCCCATTCTTACATTGTTTGGGCCTCTGAACACGATGGTGAAGTCCGTTTGTCGATCCGACCTTCCGTTCGGGAGTTGTTAGGGGTGGGCAGACACGGACGGACGGACAGGACAAACACACTAGCTACCGATTTTGGTCGCTATCACAACAGCTCCAAAAAGGGCCGCTAAGGATATAACTTTGTTTTTCCAGCTAGTTGTAGAAAATTTGGAAAAATCCATTCTACTGTTTTGGCATTTTTAAGACCGTGGAATAACCTTGGAATTTTCTGGAAAGTTTTTCTGATTAAAAGTGATTGGAGTTTAAAAAAAAAGCAAAATTACTGACAAAACGATTTTTTAAATATTTGTTTCCACTTTCCTAGGATATCGCTAACATCTTTAGTTTTTCTAAAGTTTGTTTATAAATATATTGCTATTAATAATTTTAATGTTAGTATCTTAACTGTGCTTGCGTCAATGTATATTAATAGTTGTTATTCTGTTCGATGGTTGTTTGTACATTCGATTCCTTATTTGGATTTGTCTGTGCCTGGATACATCTAATAGTACTTCACGTGAACTTTGAAAATGACCCTTTATAGAATTCGATGCTACGATACAGCTCAAGGTAAACGAGTTGCCCCAACTATAGCGTTTTTTCACTTGGTTTTAATAATCACTTGATCTCAGCTTAGGATCATGGTCTCATGGGAACGGGCTTTTAATAATAATTCCGGAGAATAGTTTCCCATAGTAGAAGTCATGATCCATTCACATTTATTGCTTTTTTACAGCTCGAAGATGCGTCTGCGCAATTGACGTAGAAAATTAGTGGAGGTATTATTAAATATCAGCTTCCATATAACCATCGGGTTTCCATGTTTCAAAGAGTAAGTTATTAAAATAGAATGGGGCTCGTGAAGTGACCGTAGGGGTAAAAAGAATATTAAAAGCGCAATCGCTGGCAAATATTTACCAAAAAGAACTGTTAATAAGGCAAAATCACAGCAGAAAGACACGCCCATTTGACCAATTCGTAATGCCGTTTTGGGGTGCTTATCCTCCAATAGGAGGTCAGGCTCAGCACGTCAGTCAGTCTCTACGTCCTCCTCTAATAACGTTGCAGCCGCTAGAGGAATGTTCTTGAAGTTTCGCGTGCATATTCGTGGACTAAGAGAATCTAAGTTTTAATATTTGTCCTTAAAAATCTCTCACAAAGTAGTTTTTGACGAGAAATAAAAGCGAGAAGATAGGAAAGCATTGGAATCTAAACAATGGATTTCCATCCTATTTTTAATATTATCTTATCTTTAATAAATATTAAATCCTTAATCTATTGCGCATGATTTTATACAATTGAAGTTAATCGATTTAGAATTGACAATTTCAATAAATAATGTGAATATCATTATTTCTTTTTTAAATTCAGAACATAAAAAAAGTACTATTCATATTCAGGAGATATTAGAATATGAATGTAAATATAGGAATTTCGTTTTTTTAAAAGAAAATTAAAATAATATTTAAGGTGCGTAAAAAGTTCATAATAAGTAATGAATGTATTAACGTGCAACTAATACATACGAAGCGACAAAAACATTAGAAACAGATTTAATAAGAAAATAAAAAATAAAACACGTTACAAGTTTCGAAAAGAGGGATTTTATTATTATGATAATAATAATAATAATAATAATAATAAAAAATTATTATTTTTTACTCGAAAACGAAATACAGAACGTTTTGAAAAAGTTTATAAATTTTAATCTGTATAAATGTATTTTTAATTATATTTGTGTGGTGGCCTAAATTATTTATTATAAAAAAGAAAATTAACTTCTTCCGAACGTTTTGTTTAGGTCAGCTTGTTGGCTTTGTTAGAGAGAGAACGTCATCCCTAATTCTGTATCGAAATAATTCTCAGAATTTTTCAATAAATAATAATATATTAGTATTTTATATAATGTCCGGCTTTGCCGTCATTTAGGAGGCTCTATTGATTGAAGTATCTTCGCTTATACATCTTATGTTTTTACACTTCTTTTTTTATTCTCGGGTATTTTTGATCTTCCTTACGTAATCATTAACCCACATCTTCTAGGAAATGTCAAAATTTCAATGTGAGAAGAAACTTTTGTCCAGAGTAACACGAAACATCTAGTGTCCTGTAATGCTTTTCAGAAGGATAGGGAAAATTCCGAATGTCCTAAAAAAAATATCAAGAGTGAACGAACACTTTTTCCTTCAGTTAATACCATAGATCAGTCATTTTGCTAATGTTGAGATGGGGGATGCGGGTCCCCTTTATTTAATGATAATGTCCTGATCCGACTTCTCTAAAACCTCCTTACAGATATTTTCTAAAATTATTTTTTTTTTCTTCTCTACAGTTCATTAGAGTCATGGACTTTGTTGGAGAAAACCGAATTTTAAACAACAAAATAATCTTAAAACTTTCATGGGGTGGCCGAAAGGAAGTTTGATAATATTGGAATACGGCGTTTGAGGGAGAGTCGTTGAGATGGAAAAGCAACAAGTCAAGTTCTGAAAGTGAATTGAATTAATTTATTAAATGAAAAATATTGGTTTTTGTAGATTACACATAGTTTGATTTGATTGGCTACGTAATTAAAAATGTACATAACGATTGGACAAGAACATAATGGATTTAAATTAATAAACTGATTAAACGGCTGCAACGAAAAAGAATTTAAAAATAAACAAAACAGCAATAATTAGGAAACAGAAAACGAATGTTGTAAACTAAATAACGGTAAAGATTAAAATGAATAAAATACAGATGTCTACAGATAAATAATTTCTACATAGATATCTAAAAATATTTACATATAAACTATTACAATAATACAGCAAAAAAATAACGAAAAAAATATCTTCATCCAGTTGTGTTTCGCCCTTCGGGCGCGGGGCCCAGGGCGACAGCCTAGATTCGCCCCCTCTGGATTCGCTCACCCTGGATGTAGCATCAGCTTATGTTTGATGCTAATACTCGTTAGTAAACTACTTTGTATAGTAACAAAACCTAGAAAAACTGCTTTATTGGCCATTATTCTGTGTTTTAATTATTGTATTCTATTTTTTCACCACTTTTTACTCTTTTTCATTATGTTAAAGTATCTCCCTATAAGCCTACGTGGCCCTTGGGATCGCGGGAGGAATCACTTCCGGCATTTCTTGATCCCCTCACCTTTAACCTCCGAGAAAGAAACCTGATAGACATTCTACAGAAGGCTAGGTGGACCCTCGGACAGGTCTGGAGAAAATAAAAATTCCCAATTTACGCGGAGAAAGGAACCCGGCTCCTCAGTCCCCAATCGAGGGTTCTTACCATTCGGTTACCCGATCTAGACACAAAATGTTGCACTTCTGAAAAGTTTCAACAAAAGATGGGATTTTCGAAACTCAAGAGGACGAGAGCGGGGTTGCAAGTTGACAATTCTAATTTACGTGAAGTATCACAGGAAACTCTTAACTAGTCTAGTTAATGTTTATTAATGATTAAATGTACGCCGTAAAGTATTTTCCTGTATTATTCTTTCCTTTTTTTTTTTTTACTTTTCTACTTTTAACGTTTAATAGCTCATTTCCGGAAAAGTAACTTGATAGCATTTATTCCCTGTTATAAATTAGTCAATATATTACGCTCTAGTTAATTGCTACAACGTCAACCACTCTAATTAAGGCCAATCTGTTTTGAACACTAATCATTTGTTTCATTGAAACTCGTAATTTTCGACATACATAACGTAATTAAAATAATAATAGAAAGGCCCATGACGCTACAGCAGTTGAACGACCTGGACGAAATATTGAAATCTTATAAAGATGAGAACGGGAAAGACATATAAATGTTTCTTCGGCTTCAGCTTTAATTGGGTTAGGATTTACGCAGATACATTCAATTCGCCCGCATTTATCATGATTTAGCTTTGATCAGCGATCAATGTGTCAGGGCGTAAGTGTTTGAAGGCAATTAGTAGTTAGAAATGAAACACCTGCTCCCCCATCGCTAACCATAAATTGTAATTAAATTTCAGCTCTTCCTCATGTATCATTTGTTTTAGTGAAATGTCACCATGTGTTCGTCGCTACATCTTTAAAACGGTCAGTGACCCTTCAGTTTTGTATCCTGGGATTTCAAATTTGATATTCTATAGGTTAAGTCAAATTGCTCGACTTGAAATAATAATTAAGCCTATAGGATTACGCCATGTTTACTTCGTAAGTTGTTTTAAGTTAAAGTTGGGGATGAAATTGAAGTTCAGCTTAAACTCTCACGGGAAAACAGACCTCTAAATAATTCAGAAGTTGTAATTAAATTTCATCCAAAAACGCTGAAGTATCCGAAGACAAAAAAAATGCACACGATCAGATAGAATAAAGGTCTCTAACCTATTATCCTCAGTCTTATTTTTCTAGTATGACAGAGGATAATAGGTCAGAGACCTTTATTTTTCAAGACTTTTATTTTTCTATTATAAATCACATTAAGATTAATTTTAATCCTGGCTTAAATAATGCCTTAAAAAGTTCAGTTAAATTATTATCATAATACAGGAAAGTAATATATTTAAAAAAAGACCGATAAAACAAGTGAATATAATTTTGTGTTAAAGCATAAATTTAAGGGCGACCCATAATAATAATATAAAAATAATAATAAAAAAAGGAAGTGCATTAACGAAAGGAAAAATAAAAATAAAAGTTAGGAAAAAAATAAAAAAGCATTGAGAAAATAAGAAGAAAAAAAAAAAAACACGCGGACATTGAGGAAAAAAGATTAAGAGAACGAAAAAACAACAGAAAACAAACAGTAGATGTACGGATTCGAACTGAGAATCTTCAGCATATGAGTTCGACAATTTACCGATGAATCTACAGCTGACAATTAAGATGGTTGCATTTCTAACATTTAAGCTAATAGCGGAAATCCAATTGAAACAATGCCGAATATCTCGAACATAAGGGGGGGGGGGCTTTGTTCCTGAAAATACCCATTCCTACGGCGTTTGGGTCTCTGAACACGATGGTGAAGTCCGTTTGTCGATCCGATCTCACGTTCGGGAGTAGTTAGAGGTGGACAGATACGGACGGACAGACAGATACGGACGGATCGCTATCACAATAGCTCCCAAATGGGTCGCTAAAAACATAATTTAATTGATTAGTTTTATATATATATATATATATACTATAAATACGCGAAAACGTAAACTTTTCGTTCCGTCCATTCTGCTGCCAGTGCTTGTTCATTGGTATTTTTGCAATTTCAAGCCAAATTTCTCGGACTCGTGCGGAAAAATTTTTCAAATTTAAAAATTCGATCGTTTCTTGTCCATAAACAAGCACGTTATGTTTCAAGAGCTACTCGCCGATTCAAAAAGAACATAGACTAAATGATTTTACGAGCCCTTTGAAAAATAAGTTAAAAAAATTCGCTTTTTATGTTCTGAAGTCATTGAGGCAGTGAAGAAAATGTACGTTAGAGTTTTCAGTCTTTACTAAAGCCATCCAGCGATGGACTAGAGAATATTTCTAAGTTCAAAATTGTGAATTTGAAACGAGATCTACTTCAATGTTTGCACGAGCTTAGGTCAAGCCTTTTAATTAGCACACAATCTAAACATCTTCAAGATCTAGCTGAACATCCATAAGAAGTTGAATATAATTTAAATAATTAAGAATAAATAATTATTATCCTAATTCTAACTTTTAGTCTTGTGATAAAAATCAGCAGACTTATGTTATGTCCGTTTTGTCTGTCACGTAGGTTAGAATCGTTAAAATCTCAATAAAATATCATTAAGCACAACAATCCCAACAATCGCAACAATTGCGTCTTTTATATTCGCAACAATTACATTTATAATGCAGCTCTACAGCAATCGCAACAATCACAGTAAACGCAACAATTGCGCATTTTGCATTCGCAACAATCACATTTATAATAATAAGGAATCTAAAGCAATATCAATGATAGTAGTGAGGGATTTCATGATTGTTACTACTTTGGATTCTGTTTTTGAAGTAGAGAGGAAAGTCTTAGGATTTTTTCTCTATTTCTTTCTGTATTTTCCTGAAGAAAATCTCGGCTCAGGAGGTTGAACTATCGAGTTAAAAGAAGTTTTGTAATGAAGATGGAGTTTTGTGAGTTTAATGATAAATACATTTAAGAAGACGATTTGTAATTCGTAATATCAATGATATTTTCTTATCAGAAGACGTTGCGAAGCATTGTGATTGGTTTACTAATCGCTTTCCCTCCCTTGTTTAATTATTATTTTGAATTGTTCAATCTATATTAAACATTTTATTAGGCTTACTTGTTTTAAAATTATAAATTATAAATATAACTATTAATTTTTTCAAAGTGAAGTCATTTAAAATTACAGAAATAGTAATAAAATATCTTTAATAAAATCATTAAAAGAAGTCGTAAATAACTAAGAAAAACGTATCATTTCAACGTGTGATAAAATTTTTTATTTCAACAAACTGATGATGACGTCGAACCTGTCCTTGTGCTTTGGATTTTTTTGTCAGATTTTTTAAAAAATAATTCCTTTATATTTTAAATGTGTGAAAATAATATTATAATCGTACGCTTGTTAAAATAAGAAAAACGTAATAATTTTTTTTGTTTTACTGTATACTTAAAAAAAAAAGAATTATTATTATTTTTACTTGCCCAAAATTAATTTTCTAAACTACTTTTACGGTGCCCAGAATGTTAATTTCTCTGTAAGCTATTAACAAAATCCTGATTCCTTGAGATCTTAATAAAATTAGGCTTAAGATTAATTATATTTAATAATTTCTTTTTATTTGAATTTTCTAATTATTATTTTCCAATTGTTACTTCACTGAGGGTTTTTTTTTTTTTTTCTTATCGGAATTTTCCTAAGGTTTTTTTTTTGTTCCCTCAGTGATCTTCCGGAAGCGGAAGATGAATCGTCCAGCTCTAGCTCCAGGTGACGCAGGAAATTGCGCATCCAAGTCTCTACCTTGTTGCCAAGAACATTCCCCAAAATAGCTCTTTTTAGGTTCTAGATGGACTTCCATTTCATTCAAAAAAAAAAAAAAAGGAGGCATTGGGAAAGGTTACGATTCACTCAAGGGGGTCAATGTCGTAGGAAAAAACGAATTAAGGAAATTAAGAAAAAAATAATGGGGACCCATAATTTATATTAAGAAATGTAGTATATAAGAATAGCTGACAACCAATTAGTGATTACTGTTTTTTTTATATTATATTAATATTAACGTAGTAAAATAAAAATAATAACTTTCGTTATTTTCATTATTTTAATAAACTGTAATATTTAATACTAACTATACTAAATACTTCAATATAAAATACATCTTCATATTCTACAATACATCTTCTTTAGGATGGGCCAAAAATTGAGCTGTAGATTAAAATCATGAAAACAAAAAAAGAAGTCCCTATTAACATTGGTCCGGAAATAAACAGTTTTCGCGCGAAACGTAGTTTGTAGTAAATATCGTATTGTTATAAGAATCAAAAAAATAAATTGTTACATTCGCTAATTTATTGACGTGTGTTTTATTCAACACCGTTTGTTAAATCATTCGTTCCCTGTTTTGCTTATTTGTGTTTCATTTTATGAATATTTGCAATACGTTTTCTCACATCATATTGTTCTAACAACACAAAGAAACAAACACACCTACATTGAATAATGATACAATACGCTTTTCTCGAAAACTTTTCATTTCCGGACCCATGTTTATAGGAACTTTTTTGTTTGGTTTCATGAGTAGAACCTATGGCTCAATTTTTGACAATCTTTTGGAATCATCCTGTATGTACGATATACAATTGAGCATTCCTAATCCGGATGCTTGGGACCGAAAAATTTCGGATTTTGGATTTTTCCTGATTTTGGAATGTACATGGTGGTGTTGCAGGAAAGTGAAAAATATTTTCATAAATTTATTTTTATTTAACTTAAAATAAAAGAAAGTGTGAATATAAATGAAACATCACAGATTATAAATTATTTATTTATAACAAGGAGCGATAGACGAAATGTAGACCGCGGGCAGTAGGAGGCTGTGTTGACGGATGGTGTGGATTGTCTTAAGTCTCCCGTGGCTTCGTGCCTGATAGGGAAGACTGCAGTCATCGTCAGTCGATCAGAGCAGTATATTGTGTAGCTTATGACCTCTGTTTATTATCTATAGTCCAACAGACGGATCTTGACGATCTCGTATTTTCGTGATTTCACGTAATTTACGCGAGAATAGCCTCTATCCATGTCTTCTCTCAAAATGGCGAAGTAAATTGAAATATTTAAATGAATTATAATACGGGGAAATGCATGAGACTTTTACTACATTGTAATATAGTTTTCATAAGTTGAAAACAGTCAATAAACAAGCAATAAATTCATTAGGTAGCATTTTCCTAGTGACAGACATTAAAAATACTAAATTCCTTGAGACCTGCTGAAGAGGCTAATGGCCAGATCTCGTGTTTTCCGTAATTCTCACGCAAACGAGATCGTCAATATCCATCTGTTAGACTGTATCCTATTATAGCTTATGTTCCGAAAAACCAATTACAGAGAATTGTAATTACGCGATTATCGGTCATTGTTTGTAAGAACACAAAACATTAAGGATTTGACTAATGTTTGGTCCCTTAAAGGAATATTCTGGATTTCCCGTTGATAAAAAAATGTTCAAGTGAAATCACAGGCTTCGCAGTCAATAAGTAAGAAGTCAGGTTATTGCTCCCAAGACACTTACGGGACTTTCTGTACTTTTAAAAGGCGTCCTTTGTTTAATTATACTGTCCACGAGAGAAAAAGATTAACATAATAAATAAGCTCAAGTCCATCCTTATAAACAAAATCTGTTTTTGCTTTTCTGCACTTCCGCGAATTTAATAGCAGAGCCATTTATAGCAAACTTTTGTGGGCGAATGTCAATCACAGCGAGATGTGGTTGTCAAAACCAAGAGGGGATAACTCTCTCTATTGGGGATTCATTTCCAGGAAGTGGATGCCTCTGGAGAAGCCGTCTCCTGCTGACCACAGGGTTTTTATGGGATCTGATTTCAGAACAAACTGTTGCTGGGACATGGTGAGCTTTAGCTCTTGGATCAACAGATGACTAAGCAACAATCTAAATAAAAACGCAGAAGTTCCTGAGAAAATGTACAGCCTATTTGCTTAAAGCATTGTTTGTTTGATTTGTTGTTGTTGTTGTTTTTTTTTAATCGTCTAAACCAGAAGTTGCTAATATAAAGCAGTATTTTAAAAATGATGACCACAGATATTAAAACGATTAATATGTATAAAAAACAAAGAACGATAAAAATACATATCAGGACAGTTTTAGCGGATTGAAACTGTCCTGAAACGTATCTTTATTGTTCTTTATTTTTAAGATGTATATATTAATCATTTTTAATGTGTGTGCTCATCATTTTTAAACATGACGTTATTGTCTATAAAGATTTCAACTCGCACACGTTAAATATTATTTTAATGAAACAGTATTATTATTCTATTTTCTGTAAAATAGGGTACTGATACTGTACTGATACTGTAAAGTATCTTTAATGAATTTTTAATTACATATATTTCTTAACCTAATTTGTGTGTTCGACAGTGTCTGTCTATTATATTTTATAACTTATACTTAAATCCTAGTTATTTATTAATTTGTTTCAATAGCTAGAAAGTGCTGAGTGGAATTCTACGTAGATTAATAACAAATTAACATTAATTACTAATTTAAAAGAAATCCAGTATTTCGGTTCTTGTGTTTTTTTTGTATTTTTTTTTTTTTGGTTGGAGGGTGTTATTTTCTCGGCTCACCCGGAAATAATTTAAAATAAACAAGTTTCTTGACCATAAATATTCATATTAAGTTTTTGGAAGACCCAATCGCTGGTTCTGAAGTTAGTAGGTGAACAGCTATACAGACTGAGTGATTTTATGAGGTTTTTTTAATCAATCATTGTCTCTCTTCAACTAGAATTTTTATAGCACAGTCCTTGTTCTTTAATTAAATTAAATCCTTTAATTACGTAACACGATTTTCCCAATATCTGAATTTTCTATAGCGCTTTAAATACTATTTAATTTTCTCTTACAGTGGTTTCAGTCTTTACTCTTGAAGTGTAAATGGTAAATACTCACTTTTAACATTATTGCGAATAGGGGCCTAGTTAAAAAAAAAAGTTGAAAGAATTTGAAACCTACTTTCTTCAAAATCAAGTTATTTCTGAAAATCGTTTTATTTTACGACAATGCACCAAATTGTTTACCAAGTGATATCCTGGAACAGCTGTTTCACATTCTTTGGCGATCATCAGCCAGGAGCAGTCACCAGTAAACAACAAGGTCTCCGTACTGAGGCTAATAGGAATGATCATCGGAAGGATAGTGGTGCATCAAAAGAAAAAAAGAACAATAAAAAAATGGAGAACTTGTTGTTTTACTGGTGGCTGCTCATGGCTGATGATCGCCAAAGAGCGTGAAACAGCTGTTCCAGGATGTCACTTGGTAAAACAATTTGGTCTTACCTATTGTTATGATAATAATTCAAAATGCGCAGTTTGAATTTTTATGCTTTAAAAAAAATTCATTGAGGCCGGCGGACTGCTGGCACAGAATTTTCTCACTAATTTTTCTTTAGTGAGTTTTTTATTGCTCATTTTTTCTTTTGAGGCACCACTGCGCTTCCGATGACCATTTTATTTTATTCTTTTTTTTTTTTTTTAAAGTGGTGTAATGACATAAATGAAAGTCAACCTTTGTATTTCAATTGATATTGATTGTTTAAGGCAATGAGATATTGATAAAAATAGAATAGAAATCCATTAGATTCCAGTGCTCTTCAATGGGAAGTATTTGTCGCCGTCTCGCGATAATTTCTCGGCAAGAACGTGACTTCCTTGTCAATCACGTAGGCTTCGAAAGCTCTCCAATACTGTAAAGTATCTTTAATGAATTTTTAATTACATACATTTTTAAACTAATTTGTGCGTTCCACAGTGTTTGTCTATTATATTTTATAACTTCTAATTAGGCGCACGTAAAAATTTACATTCAAATTGTAGATATAAATACAAAACTACATAAGCCGGACAGAAATTTGAAATTTGTACAACTTTAATTCAAAGAGCTTATTTGCTTCTGCAAGAATAATAATAATAATAATAATAAACACTAATAAGATAAAACAAGAAACAAGATCAGCACAAGCTTAAACAAATTGCCTTTCTGATTCGATGATCGGGAAGGAATCGGGAACGGCCGTTTCGTCCTAAGGGGACTCATCAGCCTGATCTCCGCTTTCCCCGATGAAAGACTCAGAAAGGCAAGATCTTATATGAAGGCCACCGTCGCAACTGGCAGTGACCCCCGTAGAAAAAAAAATAACAATAATAAATGTTGTGCTAACTTGCACAACTAAAAACCTCTTCCTAATGAAAGGTAGGACTGAAGGCTATTTATTACTATAATAATTAATTAAAATAAGTTTAGCGTGCCAAAGAATTTAAACAAAATAAAACAAGAAACAAGATCAGCACAAGCTTAAGAAAATTGTCTTTCTAATTCGATTATAACAGGGAGGTCTTGCAACGCATGGGAACAGACAGAAAGCTGCTCAAATCAATTAAGATGCGCAAAATGAAGATGACTGGGCATATACTCAGAGGATCGGCAGGCACCAATCTCTTAACCACACTTGAAGGCAAAATCCAGGGGAAACGACCGAGAGGACGGAGGCGTCTAGCGTATATGGACAACATAAAAAAGTGGACCAGTATTGGCTGTTATAGTGAAGTGAAAAGAAGAGCAGAGGACCGCAATAAATGGAGATCTCTTGTTCACACCCTCACATGAGGACGACACCAGATAGAATTCGATTATCGGGAAGGAATCGGGAACGGCCGTTCGTTCTACAGGAGACTCCTTTTAATTAATTTTTAAAAATTCCACATATCTGTCCTGTTTTATATAGTTTTCTAATATAAATTAATTTATTCTTACATTCTTTAATATTTCAAAATTGCATTTGATTAAATGAAATCTATGAAATTTGCATTTTGAAAAATATTTATTTACTTATTTCATATTCTCATAAATATTATACTCATATCACATTTTATTCTAAGGAGATTTGTGAAAACCTCGTGCTATTCTTTAACTTAGTATAAATGAACCGATAAGATCGTGAAATATATTTTATTAGTTTAAAAGCATAAATGGCACAGAAATAAAAAATATCTGAGCTTTTATCGATGAGTCAGGGACGGCCGTTTCGTTCATTTTGTAGACTCTTCAGCCAGACCCACTCACGAGATGAAATGCTCAGATAGTGAAGAAGTGATGAGGGAAACTACTCCCGCACCCGGCTGTGACCTCCCTCCAAAAGAAAACACATTTAAAAAGAGAAACAAAACAGGCAGAACTTCAAATCCTGACCTGCGGAACCGTCAGGCGCAAAGGAATTTGAATATAAAAAGAATCAAGGGGAACACAATCTGATTTAATGTAAACAAAAGATGTAATGTGCCAGAAATTAACAAAAAAGCATAAAGAAATGACACAGAAATAAAGCGAGCATTTCATTTCGTGAGTGGGTTTGGCTGACGAGTCCACAAAAAGGACGAAACGGCCGTCCGAGACTCTCACGGATGAAAGCTCAGATATTTTTTATTTCTTATCATTTCTTTATGCTTTAATATTAATTTCTGGCACGTTAAATCGTTTGTTTTATATTTTATTAGTTTAACTTAAAAAAGATTTTGACATATTTCTTTAACACGTTTGTTAACAGCATGTTCTGTGAGAACCTTTCTCCATTCTTCCTCTAATATATCGGATATATCGGATAGTCAAAAACTACGACCTTATACAATCTTTCATCATTACTTGAATATTATCATTCCTCTCCATCATTTCCTATTTCGTGATTCTGCCATCTCCATGTGTCCTTCCATGTATCCATCCTACTAACCTATAAACCAGATGGCGTTTTCGGATTTTGACTTAGAAATCCGCTCTGTCAGCGTCGAAAACAACTGCGGTTGCATCCATCTCTTAATTCCTGCTTTTTTTTATTTTTGAAAGCCAACGATCGCTTGTGAAAGATGATCTGCCTATTCCCGGATGACCCACAAATACAATTTCATCTCGACCCACTTTTGTCCGACCACGTGCGGAATTTCCGATGATTGCTTTAGTAATAGGCTAGTTGTTTTTCCGAAATGCAAATTTGGTTTCTTTGAATGATGCTTATATTTCGAAATACGGTTTCCAGTAGCGTCGAAACTGGATAACTGTATTTCAACATGGGAGATAAAAAATAAAATGTATTAAAATAAAATTATAATTGCTTTGCCTACGAGCTTTGCTCGGTATAATAAAACGAAAATAAAGTAAGAACACTGTAGACAATCACCTGGTTATTTAACCCCCGAAATGCTCTGCAGTGTAGTCAACGCGACGTTGACAGGAAAAAGTTGTAAAAATTATTATTAAGTAAAATTATTATTAAGTAAAATTATTATTTTATTACATGGAAAAACGTAGAAAACACGAATTTACAGTAAACTCTCGATTATCCGCAGGCGGATTATCCCTGGACCTCTCCTGTTTCCATTTTTTTTTTTACTGTACAATAAATTACGGAATTAATAAAAAAATTTTAATTCTAGAATAAGGTAAACTATAAAAGAGGCACATTTAGCGACGTCCAAGTAGGGGATTTTCGTGTTTCGACACGAAAAAATAAAGACAATTATCCGATTTTTTTGTTAAAAAGTAAGAAAATAAAGAAAAATAAAATAAATAATTGTTAAAAATGTTATGTACTGTTCGGTTTTGTTTGCGAGAGCCTTCAACGCTTTTGCGCAAGCGTCAGGTCTCCTTCGATTTCATAAAAATAGGTGTGAGGAGAAACAAAGAGGGGATGTTTATAGAGTTAGTTTACTAGTAGCTGCGTTCTATTTGCGCTTTTCGAGAAAGAATTATGGAAAGAATAAATACTACTGCAAAAATAACAGGTACTAAAAGAAAAACAGGTCTTAGGAAAGTGCCCATCTCACCGTATCACCCCTTTGCGGAGTAGAATCGTCCGTCAGTGGTAGTTCTCGCTTTTGAAAATGAACAGTACTGCATTTTAATGTAAATAAAACATGTTAAAAGCATTTTTATGTTGATTTTCGTCCTTTTTCGTCTTATTTCGGATTATCCGCGGAATTCGCTTATCCGCGATTGCCGCGCCACCCAATTCCGCGGATAATCGGGAGTTTACTATATTAACAATAAAATAGGACTCATCTTGGGACTCATCAGCCCAATCCTGCTACCCCGATAAAAGACCCAGAAAGGCAATGATAACATATCTGAAGGCCTTCACTTATGTTCTTGCTATTCTGGGTCTTTTATCGGGGTAGGCGGATTGGGCTGATGAGTCCATGGAAGAACGAAACGGCCGTCCCCAATTCTCCCCGATAATTGATTTAGAATGGCAATTTGTTTATTCTGGTGCTGTCTTTTGTTTTCGTTTGCTTTGTTGTTCTTGTTGAATTATCTTGATCACAAATTGGTAAAAAGTACCAAGAGTAATGATAAACATAAAAATATTATTATTAGCAAGTAAAATATATGCAATTTGTAAGTTGTTAAACATGAAAATGTTTTGATAAATCTGTATTTATTATAAACAGAAAATAGCTGTTAAAATTCTTCTTAAAATTCCTTTCTTTATTCACAATATTTCGTTTTCTTTTCAATAGAATATGTCCGATTTTTAGATCCGCCGTCCGATTTTCGGATCCATGTGCAATGCGGTTCACCCTTTTAATGTGTTATTAGATGAGTATCGGGAAAAAAAAAAGATAGCTTTTAAAGAATTCAGCTGACAACAACCCACTTGATAGGTCTTGATGGATCGACAGGGTTCAGGAAATATAGTTTCTGATTCAATTAGTCGAGAGGGTCTGTCTAACATGCGCTTGTCTTCAACTCGCATCCCGTTTGTTTAGGATGACTCTTGAGATTTATCTCATCTGGAAGACAAAGAAAAAGTAAGTTTTTTTCTGTAAATTAGTCTGTTTCTGGAAGCAATAATATAGCCATACACCTGCGTAAAATAACTGACATATTTAAATAATTTGAAAGTTTATACAACGTTTCGCCGTCGAGAGACAGCCTTATCAAGTGGACCACGTTGTATAAAACGTTGTATAAACTTTTAAATTATATAAATATGTCAGTTATTTTACGCAGGTGTATGGCTATATTATTGCTTCCAGTGTTATGCAGTACACGTAAACCTTTCGTTCTTAGTCTGTTTCTGTGTATGGAAGGTAGAGGGAACTTCCCCCTAATAACTTTTGAACCGTTGATTCTGTCCTCTTGAAACGTGGTATGCCTATTCGAGGACTAGGAATGACCTAATTTTGATATTTGAAATCATTTCGCAATGGGTCCTTGTCGAGAAACGAGCGCGAAAAGGTGCCAAAAACTCGCAAAAAGAAACCCTGAAATCTAAACATTGAATCTTATTTCTGTTAATAGTTGATATCTCAAACCAATATATCATTATCCTCTTAGATAATCCACTGCGCGCTATTTAATATGATTAAAATTAATCCGATTTAAACAACTTAAGTAAATAATGCTGATTTAATTCGTTATTTCCAGAGAAATGGAAAAACTGTGCTTGTATACAGTAGATATAATTTGAAATATAAATGTTAGCTTTACGTCTTCATCATTTCCGTGATTTAAAAAAAAAAAATAAAGAAATTTTAAAAAATCTCATTGAAGGAAAGTAGGTTTTAAGTTCTTCGAACTACTTTTATTTTTTTTATTTTTCCAAAAAATATCAATATTAGTTTTTTGATTAAAAGCAATTTACCGTGTGCACATAGTTTACGAATAAATAATTGATGGCCAACACACAAAACTTGTTAAAGTTTTAGCGTATTAAAAATATACAATTGAGCACAACCGGTTTCATCCTACACGGAGTCGTCAAGTGGAGTCGGTTGTCCTGCATTGTATATTTTTAATATGTTAAAACTAGTTCTTCATGTTGGTCGTCAATTTTTTATTAATCTTCAAAGTTTAAGATTAATGAAGGTATTTTCTCAATTTCAGATTTTGCTGCATTCTGTGACTCGATCGCAGATGCTCTAAACACATGTTTAATTGTTGGTGTCTATAATTTCTTTCTTTCTTTTTTCCCCACTGATACATTATTTGGCGTAATTAAGTATTCATTTGAGTGCTTCTTCACATCCCTGCATCTGTGCTATGAGGTGAAGCCGATGCTTCACTCAGCAGGGGTTGCTTTCATTACGCATTACGTAACAGAGTCAATAATTCGAGAGGTATATATACTTTTTGAAGTCGGTCAAACCATTCACGAGGAACCGAGCGATGCCTTATCTGTGACAGCCCATCACTTTCTATCTCATTACTTTCCAATTTCGCGATCTCTTTTTCCCATTTTCTCTTTTTCTTATTCCCCCGCGGGGACTCGGAGAGAATGGATGAACAAATACAATAGTGACTCAGTGCTTTTTTTTCTTCCTTCTGTGACTCCGAACATTCCTTTCCGTATCATTAATCTACCATTTCTAAAGTCGAATTACTCTCTTCAGCTTCTCTCTGGAGAATCGGAACGAACGCCGACTCGCGATTTGGAAGGGTCGTCGCCCTGCGCGAATCATCATCATCACCATCCTCTGCTAATTCACTCTGTGAGAAGCGAATTTCAGTTTTCGCCGCGCGAGGGCGTTCCCTTCGCCGATCTCACGATCTTTTCCGATAAAAGTTTTAAATTTCAAATTTCGTCCGGGAAATTTGAGCCGGCGGTCATTAGCCCAGGGAATGTTATGACCAAATTGGGGCCAACCGGAGTCAAGCAAGAAAACGCCCGATTTGGGTTTCACGATTATTAATCGCGTTTCAATTAGCGGCTTAAAATTTTAATGGCCATTAAATCGGACGGTGGATGGAGAAGAGAACATCATCCGCACCAATCCCGGAAGTGGCGGGATGTAAATGCGGAGTTTATTTAATTAGACAAAGCGGTTCCAACAAAGTGAAGAATAAATAAATAAATTATGCAGAAGGTAACGACGAAGATAGGTAAATTGGAGATATTTAAAGTTTACTAAGAAGATCAAGCAACAGAGCAAATTCAATGCTGTGTGTGGGTGTTAAGAAAACTTTAGGTATTTCATAAACTTTCTTCAAAGGGCCGCTATTTAAACACATCCACATTCCAATAACCGCTACTTGAGCAGTTTCTAACATTACTGATCTTTTTATCGATTAGCTTCATTGGCAGTAGGTTCTTACCGGAATTAAGAACCTTCTTATGGAGATTAAGCTTCTTGTTTGAGTTTTCTTTCAATAAATAAATTATTCGGTTTATTTTTAAAAAAGCATGTGGATCGTTTTACAAAAGCAGTAATCGTTAAAAGGAAAAGTCGGTCTTCCGAAGTCAGTTCGATGAAAAAAACAAATCAAATTTGACTGATAGTCTGAAGCGCTGTGGTGCCTCAAAACAAAAATAAACAAAAAAACTCACTAATGAAATTAGTGAGAAAATTCACTAATTTTTATAAATTTTTTTCACATTTTTTTTTTTACTTAAGCAGCACATTTAGATTCCATTCGTTTACAGACCGTTTAGGGGTGTCGTCACAAACCACGTGGCATGACGTCACAGGTCGGAATAACGGTTGCTAGGCCTGTTGCTAAATCAGTGGACTAACCCAGTGTTGCAATTGACACTTTTTATTTCTTTGGAATGGTGATAAAAAAATTTATATTTTGAAGTTCTAATTTGGTTATTGTCCTTGAGAAATGACTTTCAATATTTGAAAATAGAACCTCGAAATTGAAAAACGAACAATCTCAGTGTACAGTGAACAGTTATTATTGCAGTCGTGCTCGGATGCATCCCGAAATTACACAAAAATACATTTATTTCGGGATAGTTTTTGTAATTTTTGTTGTTAAATTAAAAATCCTCCTTTCAGTTTGATCGTCTAATTCTAAAGTAGAATTAAAATAACGCCTTCACGGGACCCCTCTTCCTCCTTTTCTGAAAGAATTTTTAGAAAAAAAATATTTCTTTATTCAGAACTCCAGAATTTTTACAAGATTTTTAATGATTTGATTAGATTAATTTTGTAAAAAATAACGGAATTTTCGGATCAGCAGTTTTCCCTTAATATAAATCTATATAATTATGCTGTTTTGTGAAATATCTTCGAAGGACATGATTGGCTGATCAGTACCACGTGATTTACAATGATGAGATTGATTGGTTTCAATTTAAAGTCAACGATTAAGGCGGCTAAAATTTTTTACATCGAAGTCTAATTTCGATTTCAATTTTTAGAGTTTGGCGGCTAGAAATTTACATTTAAAGATTAACCGAAAGCATTTTTAACTATTCATAGGCATAATATAAAAAAATTAATAACATAACATTTTTTCACAATTTCGTTAATGATATGAATTAGGAAATAGGCTTGGACAACGGACTGTAACATCACTTTCCCCTTATAACAAATATTAGGTTACCGTGATTCGTGATGAAGGACAAGAAAGAAAGAATTCAAAAGTACTTTCTTTATGATATTATTCTGATACTTACTTTATATTATTCCTAAAACTTCGTGAAACCCATAGAAACCCATAATTTCTCGTTTGATCTTCCTATAACAACAACAATCATTTTCCTTTATCTGGATACAGTAATAAAATTAAGGAAATAAATTTAACGCGCTGAAAATTTTAATCAAAACATCAAAATAAGAAACAAGGGAACCACAAGAATAAATTTCATTTATTAGGAAAAGGTTTTTGGTTGTGCAAAATAGCAAAATATTTTTTACTATTGATTTTTTTTTTTTTTTTGGTTTCGGGGTCACAGCCAAGGTGGCCTACACTTAAGTTATTGCCTTTTTGGTTTCTTTATCGGGGAGGGCGGATTGGGCTGATGAGTCCCATGCAGGACGAAACGGCCATTCCCGATTCCCTCCGATAAGTGAATCAGAAAGGCAATTTATTTATTCGTGTCTTGTGATGAGAACGAAGATAGCAATGACTGCTTTATTTCGTGGGTTTTCAGGTGTGATGTATAAAGTCCATACTTCTCCTTTTTAATGTTTCTTCTTATCATATCATAATATTCAAAAAACATCTCCAACGCCAAATATATGTATATAAAAAAATATATATATTTATAAAATGAATTTTCGGAAAAATATGCTTCTTTCCTTTGTCAAGTTTTAAATAATATAAACAATTTTCAGATGTTAATTATCTTGCCATTTCATACATCCTGGATTTTGTTACAAAATAACCATCAAAACAATACTCCTTACATGTGAAAACGAACCTAAACTTACTATTATAACATAATTTCAACAATTTTATCAATTCTTTAAGGAACCAACTCTTCAAATTTTACAATTTTGCGTTTCTTATTTATACTAGATAATATCGTATCTCTAGCTAATTTTACAGACTATTTATTTTTAATCCTTCATTTCTATTGATATTTTTCTTCAACATCATATACAAAAACCAAACCCCTGTTCAATAGTTCTTTATCATTAAATCTTCTAAAATTAGCTAGAGTTATGGTATTATCTAGCATAAATAAGAAAAAGAATGGATAAAATTGTTGAAATTGTGTTGTAATGGAAAGTTTAGGTTCGTTTCCATAAGAAAGGAATATTGTTTTGATTGTTATTTTGTAACAATGTCCAGGATGGTGACGTGACTTGATATTTAACATCTACAAATTGTTTGTTATTTTAAAACTTTACAAAGAAAAGAAGCATATTTTTCCAAAAATTCGTTTTATAAATATAGGTTTTTTTTTTATATAGGGTGTTGCAAAATTCGTGTGTAATATTCAAATCACGTGTAGGGGCATGGCTAAGGATCAATATATTCCTAATGAATCCATGTCCAGAAATGCCCCATTAAGGCGCTAGGTGGTCCTAAAGTGAGCCTTTCCATGAGAACATATCCTTTGCTACAACAGAAGAAATGCTTTGCAGGCGAGCCCACACATTGGCTTCGGGGTGCTATTTTTGTTTGTTTCAATTGAACCAGATCATTTCCGTACCGTTGTGCGACGCCTCCTTGTTCGTATTCTTCCAGATGGCTGGATTGGACGTGCTACAGATGCAGACAAACACCATCTGCATGGCCACCGCGATCGCCGGACCTAACACCATGTGACTTCTTCCACGTAACGGATGAAAGATAACGTGTACGTAACCCCCGATGCCCAGATCCATTGGTGATTCAAGGAACGGATCACCTATGCTGTGGATGCCATCCCACCGGATGTGCTTCATCGAGTGTGGCAGGAATTAGACTCTCACTTGGATGTGTGCTGGGTGACGAAAGGTCCGCACAGTGAGGGACTTCAAGTGACATCAAACTTGGATTATTACACTTACAATTTGAGAGATGTCAATGACTGTATACGTTAAGCAATAAAGAAAATACATGTCTTTCAAACCCAACCATTTATTTATGTCCACTCTGTTTAATGTAATCTTTCGAACATCTTCAAGCAAACTGTTTCAGAGAAAACTTAGTTTAAAATTAAGTTAATTTTAAATTTTTATGTTAAAATAAGAATTCTTGTTTGGGAAAAAAAAAAAGAGATATATAATTATTAATCATCTTCCCCTATACCAGAAAATAAATGCTAAGCATTACATTTATTTCTAGAAAAAACAGCGAATTTTCGAGGAGAAAAATAAAAGAAACGTCTCCTCTTCTTCAAGCCTTTTTTTCTAGAAATAAATGTAATGCTTAGCATTTATTTTCTGGTATAGGGGAAGATGATTAATAGTACACATTACAGTAGAAAAGATTTGAAAAAGAAATATGGAGTGTTTATTTATAGAGATATATAATTTCGAAAATTCGCTTTGTCGGGATTATTTCTTTTTTTCATTTAACCAATCAGATTTTAGTAAAAACAACGGAGATATGTCAAGCGTAATTCTATTCTTTTTCACAATTACGTAATTCTTTTTGAAACCTGCCTCTTTTCTTTAAAAGGTAGAAGAAAGACGAGTACTCTTAATGCAATTTCTCCTTCAGTGTCACGTGATCCTTTCTAAGTGTTCGCTGGTCTGTGTAAAAATAAAATTTCCTTGTTTATTAAAAGCTTTCCTTAATGTACTTCCGCGTTTGGAGTGCACGGTCTCGAAAGCTGCGATATTTCACGATAACAAAACGAGAAAGAGCGTAGCATGACGGAAAACAAAAACTGTAGGATTTTTCATTTCATTAATTCTTGATACAAAAGAAACAGAAGACCGCCGTGTTCTGACGTACTTCATTCTCTCCGACTGGTCATTAAACAGAAAGACAGGAAATTGTGACACGTGCGTTTTCCGAACTTTTCTTCTAATTCTTTCTTTCGCGTTTCCTGTTCACTTTCTCCGAATTTATTATCTCTGTCGCAAAAGCTTTTTTTTTTTTTTTAAGAAGGAATGATTGATTGTAAACCCCCATTTTCGTAAGAAAGACAGATTGTGGATTGTGTTCGTTTGTCGCGGGGTTCAACAACCCCTGGGGTTCTCACCTCGTCAGTAGCCTCTCTCTTCATTATGCTATCTTTGTAATTTTTCATCTCAAATTGAGAAAAACAAAAATATTTTCCCATTTCCTGTTCACAGTAAATGTGAGAATTGATTTTTTTTTCTTGTCTTTGTAATTACTAAGATTAATGTCATTTAACTCTGTTTTTAGCCTACTTTCCAAAGGAATGTGACGCTAATGAAATAAGTGAGTCTACATATGTATGTATTCGCCCACCCCCGCTTCGTAGATCTTCTTGGAACCTGGTATTCGGACTGCTGACGATCTAACTGTTGTATGTGGAATCTTTATCAAGACAAAGAGCCTTGACAAAGAGCCCTGAGCTATCATGTCCTTTTTAGACGTCCTCAGTCAGATTCACCCTTGATGTTAGCCCAGAGGGTGTGACAATTATTACTGTCGCGTTTATTGGTTGGGAGTTACTTCGGGGAGCTGAAGTTGTAACTTCATCTTTGTCTCGCACTCTGAGTGATCATCAAGGGTAAATCTGACTGATCTACCCTAATAAGGCTGAAACAGCTGATCCCAGATCCCGACATGATAGCTCAGGGTTCGAGAACCTTTGTTTATTTACGATCACTTTTAGTTTTTTCATGAAACGTTATGGCTGCACGTTAATTTATTTTTCTTCCTAAGAGTTTTTTGTTTTGAAATACATTAATAAACTAAGTCTAGCTCACTGAAAAAAAAAAAAAAATTGGCGTAGAAACTAATATCTGAATGATGTGATCGAAGAGGTCATTATTTTGCAACTTCAAATCATTTTCTAAAATTTGTTTGTTTTGACCTTTGAATTTAGTGATAACAAAAATCCTTAAACATATTAAGAGATTTTTCAACTGTTAGATCAAACCTACATACTTAATCAATCGCATGTAACGAGCGCTATAACTTAGGAAACAACTGACTAATTCTTTGTCATTCCTTAGAACTGCCTTCTCCTAATCTGTAACTATTTCCGTTGATTAAATTTAGGATTCTTGGATTTTTTTTTTTACAAAAGTGCTATAGGAGGAACATGTTTGGCATGTTCAGACATGTTTTGCTACAGCGATATCAGAATTCCCTGGTAGCCACCACAAAATCGGTGCATTCTGCATTTTGTACATTCATTGTAGTTTGTTTAGCCATTTAAGGTCTTCATTGAATCAAGATTGTGCTTTCGTTGAGTAAAAGATAATTACAAATCTTATCTAACCTAATACAGTATTGACATGTGATTATTCCACTTAAATATCTCTGTTCTGTATCCATTTATCGTATATGCTCCAATAGCGCCCCCCTCCCCCGTTTATTTGCAAAACTAGCCTCGGCTCCCGGCGCCTAATAGAGACCGGCTGCTATTAGAGGCCGGCCGTTATTAACAAAAACCTTCAGAATGCAATATTTTTACACATAAATACCGGCTAATATTACAAACAGCTACTTTATTTGAATTTCACATGCTACATAAGACTGTTAAAGATAAATGGCAAATGTCTTTCTGTACCTTTCGCTGCTATTCATCGTCGGAATCCGCAATGACGGGCGGCCGCCTCACCGGACAATTCTTAAAGGCAATGTCAAATTTTGAAAGGCAATATACCGTAAGGTATTACGCACGACTATAAAGATACTGACGCTTACATTTACCGGTAGGCAAATATCAAAGACCCGGCTACTATTAGAGACCGACTACTATTTGGCCGTGTTCCCTCTGCAGCCCGGCGCTTATTAGAGACCGGCGACAATAAGAGCCTCGGCGTTTATTGGAGAATATACGGTATCTGCTTTATGCATCACGTTAAAACGGCTCGACGGATTTTCAGAAAACTTTTTTGGTTAGCTCTATTTTATTATTGAAGTTTTATCTGCACCAGCTTTTCATTCTCACGATGGTACGTTGACCTGATATATTTTTGGTATATTTTTGTTTTATATTTCTGAGATTCATTGATATCGTATTTACTTAATTCTTTATAATTCATATTTTCCTGTATTTACAGGATTTTTAAGGAATGGTAAAAATTCTTGATTTAGACATAGCTTTCTAATTCTCGTCTTTATAAGAAAATTGCGTATCTATTTTTTTTTCCCCTCAAGAAAAGTATGTCAAAAGACATTTATGTTTGCTCTACTTCTTTGTTAATAAAATTTGGATATTAAATTGTTATTTGCATTTCTTAAGAGCCGCCAGTAAGAGAAAGTGTTGATTAATAAAAGATAAAATTCACTTTCTTGAAAGAATTAGAAAGTTAAAAGTTTGACCTAAATGAAAGAATTTTTTTTTTTATTTCTTCAACGCAACTTAGAACTTTCCAATCTTTGGTAGTAAAATATGAAACTATGAAATATGATAAGAAATATTTAAATAGGCCTATGTTGTTGAGACGGCAAATATATTGAAGTGAAAATATAATGAGATGCTATGAATTAGATATTGATCTTAATTCTTGTTTACAAAAATAAAAATAATAGTCAAATTTAACGTGTGGTGAGGATATACAGTAAGAAAAAGAAGCATAAAACCGCTCACAATTAAAGGTTCACAGAGCTATTTTTGGATTTTTCGTACCGGAACCCAAGACAGACTGTTTTGAGATTCCAATCTCTCGTCAGTTGGGTTCGCCCAGTACTCAATAGCTCAGTGGAACCAAAACATGCTAAGCCTAGAGCTAGCGGGGATTACTTATTGCCCTTTTTATTCTTAATTTATATTTTGATGTGTTTTTTTTAACTTAAGGGTCATTGTTTTGTTTATTTGTCCTTTGTTTATGTTTCTTTTGGTTCCACTGAGCTATTGAGTACTGGGCGAACCTAACCGACGAGAGATAGGAATCTCGAAACAGTTCTGTCTTGGGTTCCCGGTACAAAATATCCAAAAATAGCTGAGTGAGCCTTTAATTGTGAGCGGTTTTATGCTTCTTTTTCTTATTATAATAAAAAAAAATCAATAAATAAAAATAAGTAAATAAATAAATAAAAAAAATAAAAACTAATTAAATGAAAGACTAAATAAATAAATAAATAAATAAATAAATAAATAAATAAATAAATAAATCTTTTTACTGTCTTTACTTCACTTCGCCACGAAAAGTTAAATTCAGATAATCAGTATTTTTGGGTTTCAAGAACTTCTTGAACTTGACATTGATATTTACTTGACATTAAATATCAATGATATTTCTTGAACTTGACAATAACTTCGCGCGTGATGGTGAAAAAAAGCATTAAAAATAAAAATAATAAAGTTAATTATTTCAATAATTGATAACTTTACCAATGAATTTCTGTTAATGCGCACGAGGGCATCGTAGTCATGAAACAAACTAATGCAATTTGATTGCGCGTGCTTTGAATTCGTTAATTGCTTGGAATAAAGACAGTTAAATATAAGAATTTATAGATCTATTCATTTTTTTAGCTCAGAATGAAAACTTGTATTCGTCATGTATTGCAAATGCCGAGACAATTACTTTCCATGTATTCACAATTTGATAAAAACAGAAACACTTTAGAGAAAGTAAGTTTTAATTTATTTCAGAAACTTTTTGTTTTACTTCGAAATATCTATTTTTTTTAAAAAATTAAATGAAATCTGCGTGTACAGACAGGTATACAGACAAACCAAAGTGGGCAATGTACAAATGGAATAGTAAAAGAAGCGTACGCAATCAAAAATGGTTATTTCTGTAAAATTATCGGCTTAAAGAAGATTTTATCAATTAAAAACTGAAAAGCATGTAAACGACAAGTCCGCGAAAACAAGTTCTAACCTCAGTTTCGAATTCCCTGAATTGCCATTGATTATTCCTTAAGTAGGGCTTCTTGAACCGAACGTAGCCACAAGCTACAATCTCAGGCCTGCAGTGTCCACTCGAATCCAGCCACTTCCACGTGACTGTGTTTCACGTGCAAAGAAAAATCGTAACCTTTAATGGGAAAGGTCGTTCACCTCTGCAGATGACGTCACTGGGGTTTAGGCACCAACACTGTCACTCATGGGAAAAACCATTGATTTAGAGTCCAACCTCCACCTCCTCTATTCACCTATAATTTCCCCATAGAGTCCAACTTCGCGGTAACATGGTTCCACATACGTAATTCAGATAGAGAAATTCAGGAAGAGTTGATGATGTTACTGCTCTTAGAGGAGTTCTTGACTGACTTTTTATTTTTAATCCCAAAAGATTACATGTTAAAAGCAAAGTTTGTAGAAACGCTGATGCCTGATTATCCTAAAATAAACAAAAAAAAAGAAAGGTATTAGCAGACCATAAAGTCTTCTTTCATGAAAATGATTTTTATTTATTTGTTTATTTATTTATTTATTTATTTATTTATTTATTTATTTATTTATTT
>JAFIDM010000006.1:41341820-41366339 GCA_023159025.1 Thereuonema tuberculata
TCTTCAATGTAAGAATGTCTTGAAGAAGGAAAGCGTAAACATTGTTTTCCGAACAATGCTGTATTAAATGAAAATATCTGCGATTTGAGAGATGAATTATTCTTTTAACAAATATGAAGAGAGAGGAGGTAAGAAGAAAATATGTAACATTTTCAATGATCTTCGAAGCATCCACGGATAGTAGAAATGAGATTGGTTTGCGCGGAGCGGCAACGATGAAGGCTAAGAAGCACAATTTGGTATTTGATGTACTTATATACTTGCAGTATTATTAGAGACTGGAAAAATTTAAAAATCCTTCGCATTTAGATATATGTTATCCTGGGATATTTAAAAATTCTTTAAAGACAAATATTTTACCTGGAATATTTAAAAATCCTTCAAATGTAAATGTTTTTTATTCTACGATATAGATTCGATCAAAGGGAAGCGATCTACCAGACCAGGAACTCGCCAAAGCACTGAAATGACTTATTTTATTTTATTTTTTTCTCAGCTGCAATAACAGGTCTTGTGCAATGTGGTGGACGAAATTGACGTTTGCTCAGCGTCATCGAACTTCTCTCGCTCCATTAGATTGTTTCGCGGAAGAAACGGATGAGTTTTTAATTGGTCGCATGTTAGAAGACGCGATCTGGAACATTCCCGGAAAAGGCGTCATTTCTGCTTCCTTTAACAACACCGGAAGAGAATTGCGGAAGTTAGCACGTGTGAGTCCGACGAGCCATGTCTAAGGAGTTACACGAAGAAAAAGCGAATTGTGTAACGAGATTAAATCCTAAAAGCTGATGAAACTTCAGGTGTTTCAATGGAAAAGTTGCGAAAATATAAAATAGCAATTACATTATTTTAAAAGTTAAAGAATCCACGTGTAGACCTAAGCAGGTTTTGGGGGCGGCTGCAGGCAAGGCTCGCAGCTAACTGGGCCAACGGGACGAAGTTGGGGCCGCCCGCCCGTCTTTAACTCCCGGGAAAGAAACCCGGTACCCATTTTTACAGAGTGCTGGGTAGGCCCTAGGACCGTTTGGAGGAGAATGGAGCGTGGAAAAATTCCCGCCCACCGCCGTGGCCGGGAATCGAACCCGTCACCTCCAACCCGCAGCCAAGCGCCCTTATCCACTCGGCAACCGGGCCCACAATTACATTGCTTTAATAGTTTTAAATAAAAATAGTAATTTAATTTACTTTCATCGTTTTTGAGCTGTGTATCATGCCTTGATCGGATGATTGAGATTATACTCATAGTTATTGGTAAAGCAACCATTTGGCCCCGTAGCTCAAGTGGTAAGAGCGTTTGAGTAAGGGCTGTGGTAACGGTATTTTAATTAATGTTGTTGATCGGAAATTATCCCTTGGATTATATTTTTCAGACGGGTTCATTGGTCTACCCAGCCCTCTGTCCCTCGTATTAAAGGTCCCAACTGTAAACAAAGAAACAAAAACAATAAATAGCAGGTACCGTCACCGTTGTTGAATTTTGGGATTTCGCCTTTACATCTCACACGTGATCACAATCTGATTCTACGATCGCAGTAAGACTGTAACGCTATTGGTCCCAACCTTTGGACTCCCACGACTGGTTAAAACAAATGCATCGATAAACATGAGAAATAAATTTTAAAAACGCATACGACTGAGAGTTATCTGATCTGCTTTTGAAATTGTGATACCGGGAATCCAAGATGGACCATTCTGGTTTCCTGACCATCGTCAGTTGGATCCGCTGAGTATCTTGCATCTCAATGAACTCGGGAAACATAAAAAGAACAAAAGTGACATCACAACGGCTCTCCAATTAAAAAGACATCTTGGGCGGATCCAACTGACGAAGGTCAGGAAACCAGAAATGGTCCATCTTGGATCCCCGGTATCACAATTTCAAAAAGCAGATCGGTAAACTCTCAGTCTTGTGCGTTTTTGAAATTTCTTTCTCATGTTATCGTTGTATGCACGTTGAATTTATGCATTGCAATGTTAAACATTACTGTTGATCTATCAATGAAACATCAATTCCTATACATTGAGGAACCGTTTTAATTATGACCACAACCTGACGAAGCGAGCAAATAAGAGCTCGAGAAATCGATCATTTTAAATGTTGGCTACCGTATATGTGGTGATTCTTTTTAATCACTCTGTCTGTCTGTGTGTATATCTGTGTATTTATGTGTCCCACTAATACGTTGTGAACCACTGGATAAGTCTTTTTGAAACTTCGTATTCCCATTTATGGACTACAGGTGTTTTAACTTTTCTATTTGAAATCGAAGAAATAGATCCTTTTGAAATGTTGGGAATTTAGCGCGAGGAGGTGACAAAAATACCCACAGAAAAACTTTGGAATCTAAACAATGGATTTCTGTCGATTCGTTAACAATGGATATTAATTTTTATCTCATTAATTTCTAAAGTTAATTTTACCATTAATTTGCTCGCGATTTGATATGATTGATTGAATAAAGTGGATTTAATTACCTTTTCCAAAGAGTCGGAAAATAGGTATTGTCTTTAGTCAGCAGATATTGTATTTTGAAAATAAATGTAGGATTTTTCGATTGTTTTTACGACTTTAAAAAATAATAATAATGATAATAAATTACGAGGAAGGCAATAACGAACGTTCTTTCATGAATTTCTTGTTTTTATTTAGTTTTATTCATTAATAAAAAAAAAGTGGGAACTACACTGTTCGGCCTCTTTATTAGCTACACCTACCTAGTAGCGTGTTGGGCCTCCTTTAGCCCTCAAAACAGCCTGAATTCGTCGAGGCATGCCTTCCACAAGATACTGAAAACGTTGTTGAGGTATTGTGTACCATGCAGACATGAGTGTGTCACGCAGTTCCTGAAGATTTCACGGAGGTGTAGGCCTGGAGCGAACAGCCCGTTCCAGCTCATCCCACAATTTTTAATCGGGCTGAGATCCGGGGACTGAGCGGGCAACTGCAGCATGAAAAAGTCATCGTCATGTTCCTCAAACCATTCCGTAGTGATGCGGGCTTTGTGCACCGGTGCATTATCCTGCTGGAAGTAGCCATCTGCATGAGGATATGTACGGTTGCACTTGGTCAGCTAGGATATTTAGGTACGCTCTAGCATCCTGACGTACCTCCAGAGGTATCAATGGATGTATGCCAGGAAAACATCCCCCACACCATGACACTACCCCCACCGGCTTGAAGAGTTGTTGTGAGACACAGCATTTGTGCGCACAGCAGGGGTATACCCAATAAAGTGGCCGGATAGTGTATATTGTTTGAGAGATAGCTTGCTCGCTATTCGGGCAGTGACGTATTGACGGAATCTGGGTTCGGATCCCTGACATGGATTGTGTTTTTCTATTCCTTTGTTTGGGTTTTTCTACTTCTGTCTGTCTCTCCTTCCGGCGATTTGTCAGTTCAGGCGTGTGTAGTAACCCCTTGTGACCTTAGTAGCCGTGATAGAATACGACAGCATGCTTACTTACTATTTAAACTGTAATTATTACCAGTTGAATGTAGTTCCCAGAAGCGTTACTGCCTTTATTCCATTGCCTTTATTTATAGTTTGCATTTCAACACAGAGATGATAACTGTCTTTTGAAAGACCAAATGTAGTTAGGAGTTCGTTGAACCGAGCAGCGAAGCGAGAACTTCGTCGATTCCAACTTTGGGCTTTTGAATTTCAACATGATTAACTTTACATTATGTTACTTAAGTTGCAGGAAATGTCATTAGAATTGCTTATAATTTTTCATGTCGGTGCTTCTCTATGCTAAGGTGATTTTCGAAATTTCAGTTTCAGCTGTCGACAAGGTTTCTGACCTCCTACTGCCTTTTGATTTTTAAGTATTCTTTTACTTCCGGTTTTCCATTTTCTCTTTTGTAAATTGGATTTTAATAGATCTGTTCATTCTGTCGAGAGAAATCGACGATTTCTTTTGTACATTTGGACAAAGTGCATTCACTTGGATATACCTTCGTATTTTAAAGTAATGTCTTACCTAACAACACGCTCGATGTTAGGATTTCATTCACGCTAAGGATTATGGGATCCGTTTTAAAACCAAAGCAACTAAACAACAAAAAATGCATCAATTACAATAATCCCGAAAAGTTCAAATTAAAATGGAAGGTTGTGTAATCGCCGTAAACATATCAATAATTACTATCTGTCGTAATAACAATTTGTAAATATGACATGGATTCGGCAAAAAAAACAGAACTTAAAGTCTACATTAGAATGAAAAGTTTTTATGTGGCTAATTACAGCTTACGACGAACGGCCCCAACATTGGTTTAAAAGGTTAAAACATTACATACATTAAAACATAGAATAAAACTTGACCGGTTTCGCCTGTATGACCAGGCTTTGACAAGTAATTTTTTAGTTAATGTAAAACTTTTTCATTCCAATGTCAGGTTTGGCCAGAATTTCTCTAAAACTTGAAATGTACGTTCTTAAAAAATGTTATTTCCTACAATTTCTTCTTTTTTTTAAAATTACAGAAAACCAGATTTCTGTAACTTTTTAAAAAATAAAATTGAAGCAATATTCTTTGTTTTGTTTTTTGGTTTATTTCAACCTTTTATTATAAAATAGATTCATTTTTCGATATTAAGTAAGCTGGTACAATTTTATTATCTTATTTTTTTCTTGGTGAAATTCATAAAATAAAAGTCCATATTTGGGCCTTCTCATCTGTCAAATGCACGCGCAAATGCTAAAGAATTAACTCCCATTGTTTAAGTCAATGAGGTGTTAAAAATTGAATAGAAATCCATTGTTTAGATTCCAATGATTTTCTATGGGGATTTTTGTCTTCTTCTGGCGCTTATTTCTCGACATGAACCCATTGGGAAAAGATTTCAAATTTATAAGTTATATCTTCTTTAGTCCTTAAATATGCATTCTAAGTTTCAAGAGGATTCATCCTGTGGTTCAGAAGTTACTTGGGAAGGCATACACAAGTGATCCTCACTTCCCTAGGAAAATCGGCCAAAAGAAAACAGACGATCAAAAAAGTGCTAATATGGTATCAAATTTTATTTGTCTCCTCCCGTTGATTTCACTGACGTTTCGTGGCGTAAACTGGCTTCTCTTATGAAGTGATGCGGATTCTAGTCTTTGTCGTAGAGACCTATCTGGGAAATATCGCTGTGTGTTCTCCAAAAAAGCCGAGTGGAATTCTTTTTTGTCTTTTGTCTCGTGCTGAATCATTTCTTAAACACATTAAAAAGTGGACCTAGTGTTTATCAGTGCAAAGCGAGATCTCCGAACAGCTGTTTCTCGGTAAATTGCCGATCATCAGCGGAGAGTAGTCGCTATAAAACCCCTAGGTCCAATTACGGAGGTGGGTATTAGTTAAGATAGGAAAAAGAATGGAACCCCCAAGAATAATTTAAAAAGCAAGAAAAACACATTAAAAATAAAAGAATAGAAATTCATGTCAAAGCCTCCGTTGGCCTCAAATGAATTTTCTGTAGGCATCAAATTAAGAAAAACACCTAAAAATTGATTAAACACATGAAAAAGTGGACCTAGTTTTTTTACTTCTATTTCTTTTATTCTTAATGTGTTTTTCTTGCTTTTTAATTTATGCTTGGAGGTTCCATTCTTTTCCCACCTTAACTAATACCCACCTCCGTAATTGGACCTAGGGGTTTTATGCGGCTACTCTCCGCTGATGATCGGGAAATTACCGAGAAACAGCTGTTCGGAGATGTCGCTTTGCACTGATAAACCCTAGGTCCACTTTTTAATGCGTTTAATCATTTTTTAGGCGTTCTTCTTAATTTGATGCCTTCAGGAAATTCATTTGAGGCCAGCGGAGACTGACACATGAATTTCTATTCTTTTATTTTTAATGTGTTTTTCTTGCTTTTTAATTTATTCTGGGAGGTTCCATTCTTTTTCCTATCTGAATCTTTTCTTCCCATTATGACGCTGTTAATCACCTGATAGTAACTTGTTGTATCTGGTTACAGCTTTTATAGGCTTAACAGTGTTTATTGACTCATAAGCTTTCTTAGTAAACAACACAGGTCTGCGAATTGAGTCTTTGTAATCATTACCTGAATCAACTCAAGTAATTTTATACAATATTTCTGAGCCCTGAAATGAAGTCCGTTCTTTTCCTCCCACGTATGGACTTCTCGCAAAAGAGAAATAATTACTTCCAAAGAACTGAAATGACCTCTCAAAGACTAAGCTCTAAAAAAAAATAAAAACAACAAAATGTAGAAATCAAATCCTTGGGCTGCTAACCACAAAAGAAAATAATAAAAATAAAACTGTAATAGATCAGAAAAGAATAGAAAGTATTGTTATAAATACGTTACTTTTCCTTTAGTATGTCTCGAGTCTTTGTACGCTCAGTAGCCCTAGCTGAAGAGATACTAATAAGCTCGAAACAGCTGTTCCAGGGTTTCAGCTTTGACTCAAAAAGCTCTCCTTTATCGTAAAGTAAAAATTAAATGCGTAGTTTTACATAGATTTTATAAAATATTTTTTTTTTACATTTTTTTTTTAATGTAAATCTTAAACCACTCAGAAATATTAATTTCACTTTAATGTTTTGGAAGGTCATTAAATCAATTCAATTCTTTCTCTCTTTTTTTTTCTTTTTTTTTGTTTAGAAAAGTGTTCCTTTTTATCTTTCTGTGTGTGTCTCATAAGCATGAAAATCTATACTAGCCAAAAGCCGGGCTTTGAGAGTCTCGCGCACTGTTAAAATCACTTCCGAAAATGTACATAATAAATATATACACACATGTTAAGATTGAAGGTTTTGAAAAGTGACTATTGCTACGACGCTGTAGGATTATTAGAAATTATTTCGATATTGTTTCGGTTTCAGAATTTATGACGCTTTTGTTATGGTTTTTTTTCTTATGGCTTTTTCCCAAGTTTTTAAAATCAAATAATTCTTATAAAATTTACAGTTTAAGTGTTGAAAATATGATTGTGCACTTCTACATGGATTTGTAAGTGGGCAAACAAAATTTGATGTTTCTAGCTACTGTAGATTTTGAATAAAACGGTTCACAAAATGTGATGCAGTTGGGAATGAAGAGCGTCTAATAACAAAAAATTACTACTTGACAGTAAGCTCCGGTTTCATCATTTTTATTCTTCAGTAGTTAATTAATCATACGTATTTAATTAGTAACAGTTCACTATTTATTAATCCTGGAAGGATATGAAACATATGAAACTATGAAATCGTAAGTGGCTTTCAGCTTCATTGGAGAACAATGAAGTTATATTTCATTCAGGTAATTTGTAAAACGTAAACTGTAATACTCTCGTGCGAGAGGCATGTGGAAAGTGCACGTGAAGAGCAGCAGCACCTTCGCTAAAGGACGCACGCGTCCCTTGTTAAACAACACACCACGTGCAAGAGAAGCGACTTCACCCACTGCCGCCTTTTCAAGGCTTCCGAACCTCGATCTTATTTCTCAACCCATTCGCAGCTAAGGCTTTCTTCTTCCTACATCTATATCTAATCCTTCCAATTAGTTTGAGAAACTAAAACTCAAAATCTGTTTTCGAGAAAGTTCGAAGAAGTCTGAAAGAGGAGTTTGTCTGATAATAAAAAAAAAAATGTAATTAAACTAGACGGCTACCCGTCGCTTAGCTCCGATAGTCTCGCCTATGGACGGAAAAAAAAAACATTTTAGTTATTCACAAAAGATAAATTCATAATACAAAAACTCCGCACACACCATAATTTAGTATTTAACATTTCTTTATTAAATACTTGGCGAATTTTTCGGGAATTTTACGGCTTCCCTTTATCAAGCGAAAAAAATTAAAATATAGGGAATAACTACAAACAACAAAAATAGTCTTGAACACAAAAACAAATTAAAAACACGTTAAAGCAACAGATTAAATTGTTGTTATAAAGACTGATATTTTAAACAATTTTGAACATTATTTTTTGTAATAAAAATATGCTAAGATCAATAATTAAAAATATCAATTGTTATCAATTTGTTTACATCAATTTTTAATAAATCTCTTAACTAATAAAATAGTAGCAGGGTCTACGTTAGTTCCCTCGTATCTATTAAAATTACTTTCTTTAGTATTTTTTATTATAAACTTTCTATGATTTTTCTCTTCTTTAAATCCGTTTCTTTATATAAAATTTTTATATTACTATCCATAATGTGCCCCTTTTTTAAACAATGGTTTGCAATGTCCGAAGCATCCAAATTTTTGTTCTTTAAAGCCCTAGCGTGTTCCTGAACACGTTCAGACAAAGTCCTTTTGGGTTTCTCCAATATAGAACTCACCACATGTTTTACAGTCAATCCTGTATACTACTCCCATTCCATTTAATCTGACACTAAAACTTATTTTATTACATAACAAATTTTTTATTTTATTTTATTTTATTTAAAAGAATATTTATATTAAAAGATTTATAAAGAGTTCTCAAGAACATGCTGTTGTCATTAAGTTACGGAACAAAAACTATATTTCCAATCTTATCCAATTTCTTTTATTTTGAAGGTGTTATAATACCTTATTTGGTCATTAATAAATTTATCTGTGTAATTGTTTTTCTTTAAAATATTAGCCATTTCTTTTATTTTTTTCAAATAGGTTTCTTCCTTACTCGTATTTTTGTCTACTCTTCTCATAAAATTTTCCACAATATTCTTTTTTTATATTATAAGGGGCATTCAAAAAGAAACGAGCCGGAAGCCTAGGAACAGAAACCAGTACCTGTATGTCAGGAGTATTGGCCCTGGCGGTTGAGGCACTTGTCCCACTGCGATACAAGGCGGTGAATGACTGCCTTGTAAAATTCCTGGGGTTGCATTGTGAACCAGTTCCGCACGTACTGCTTGAGGTCGTCGTCCGAGGCGAATCGTTTGCCCCTCAGAGCATTTTTAAGGGGACCGAAAATGGCGTAATCGCAGGGAGAGAGGTCTGGACTGTATGGAGGGTGATCAAGAACCTCCCACTTGAATTTCTGCAAGAATGCCGTGATTGTGTTTGCCGTATGGGGCTTTGGATTGTCGTGGAGCAGAATGACCCCACGGATGTGAGCTTGCCTGGTCGTTTCATCTGTAATGCGGTGAAGTGCTTGTGCGGTGCTGTGAAGACCGTTTGGACGATTGACGCATGCCTATATTAGCTTTTAGTCACATGAATTGCACCCGTGATCCTCTAGCAGCGGGCTGTGAACTTCCGCACTCACTCGTGTCGAACCAATCTTGGTTACACATGCAACGATACTACCCTTCTGTAACCGGTTTGTCCATTCCACACACCGGCTCGTTTCTTTTTGAACGCCCCTCATAATTCTATGTCCGGATCGAAAATTCAACAGGTGGTCACTCTGATAATCCTTTCTATAATGTTCCACCTTAATTTAATATTATTATTTATCAACTTGACATCTAAGAAATTTAATAGGCCTACTTTGTTTTCGTCGATCTTAAACTTTAAATCTTTAAGCCTTTAATTTAAATTATCAAAAAAGATATTAAATTGGCGCATGGTACCAAACCAAATAAACAAGATATCGTCAACATATTTAAACTTTTTAATATTCAAACTTTTTAATATTTAAACTTTTGTTTGTTCTGTTTTTCATTTAACAATTTGCTCTCGAAATGATTTAAATACAAATTACACAAAGTTCCCGAAATAGGAGAACCCATCGGGAAACCTTTTGTTTGTTTAAAAACTTTTTTAAATCATATTTAAAATAAGTATTCCTAATCACAAAATCAATCCTATCCATAAAACTTTTTTCATTTAAATTATACTTTAATAGAATTTCTCTATTTTCAAAAACCTAAAATTAATAGTTTCATCTACAGGAACATTTGTAAACATGTTATTTATATCCAGAGAAACTAAATGAAATTTCTTATTATTATTTTTCTTAAACATTTCCAATCTATTTGCCAAATCACTAGAATTTTTAATAATTTTACAATTTAGGCAATTTAAAGCTAGGGCTTTAAAAATTGATGTAAACAAATTGGTGACAATTGATGTTTTTAATTATTGATCTTAGCATATGAAACACTACGTTTGTAAATATTAACAATGACGTCCTGTTGGCAATTGTTAGTATTGTTAGGTATGAAGCATCAGTATTATTACTCTGTTAATTGTTTCTAAAACTGCTATGGAAAACATTAATTTTAGAAGTCAGGGAGTGGTCCTAGAGGTCTGATTTTTTTTACGTGGTCACCTACTTTTTGATGCTGAACACAATGGTGAAGGTTTCATTCTAATATCTCTAACCATTTGGTCGCTACAGAGTGTGACATAAAGTGCGACAGACAGACAACACAAAAGCAAGAGCGGTTCCCTATGTTAACTGTAAAATGGGGACCGCTAAAAATAATGTTCAAATTTGTTTAAAATAATGAATTGTATTAAGTGGATGAGTCTTTATAACAACAATTTAATCTGTTGCATCAACGTGTTTTTAATTTGTTTTTGTGTTCAAGACTATTTTTGTTGTCTATAGTTATTCTATATATTTTAATTTTTTTCGCTTGATAAAGGGAAGGCGAAAAATTCCCGAAAATTCGCCAAGTATTTAATGAAGTAATGTTAAATACTAAATTATGGTATGTGCGGAGTTTTTGTGTTAGGAATTACATTAGGAATAATGAAAAGAAAGGAATTGAAAGAAGAATATGGAAAAACGTTGATGACGTCAACTTACCTGGCTGACGGTTCCGAGGGGTATACAGCAGTAACTGTTACGTCATGATGATAACTTCTCATCTCATTGGCCTCGTCTTCTAAATTATTTCATTGGTTAATTACAGCTTATGTTTCGAGCTTTGACTGTATTTAAGCAGCAGTTCATTTATTTTGTAGTAGTTGAGGAAGCTATTCGTATATAGCGAAACCGGTTCTTTTTAATTGTAAATATATAAGGTATATGGCCCAAATATCGCCCATCTAAGAAAACCTGCCCATATTCTTGTCATTTATCGTCTCAGTTGCTTGCAAACAATTACAATATATCATATGAACCTTCACTTACATGTTCCTGAACCAATTATAGATATAACTATTATTTTGTATTTTTCCTCAATTTTTGTTCAGGCAAACCTCATATTTTGAATTTTGTGAAAGTGTTCCAAATATCGCCCACACCATTAAATACTTTGTTTTTTTGCACTTCTTTGCATTTTTTGTGTTTTTCTTAATCTTTTCGCAATTCTTTATGGGTGTTGCGAGCTTCTTTTGCTTTGGATCGTCTAAGTTCAGCCCCTTAGGACTTAGTTTCCTTTTGCTGAGAGAATTCATTAGAGCAATTGTGAATGGTGACCCACTCACATTAAATGTTTTGGAAGCTTCCAGAAGGCCCACTTTTTTTATTTTTTACAGCTGTGACAACTTCACTGTCCCATGTCTTACGTTGAGACATCTGTAATAAACCAAAATAAACTATCGCACAGTGGGCGATATATGGAACAACGAGGTGGGCGATATTGGGCACTCTCTAGCTTGTCAATTTGGGGCTACAGACAAACCGGCTATCTCTAACAAGTGACAGACATTATCAACAGATAGGTTATTTCTTTCACTACTTCACGATATTAGATGGTTGCGATGGCATGAATAATTCATAAGCTGAAGCACTAAAAGAAACAGTAGGTTCATAACTTACCAGAACGAAAAACCTTCAAGAATTTATAAAAAATAAACGGGTTGAACTAACACCACCAACGAACACAGCGTACTAATGGAAGGAATGGCAAATTGTTTCCATCGGTTCCCGTGTGATAGCATCACTATCCCGTCCTACATCGCCCTGGGCGGTATTAGGAACCTGGGCGATATATGGGCCATATACCTTATATGTTTTATCCAGTTTATTTTTGTGTGTCAATTTCTTTATTTATTCATTTAAAAATAGAAAAGTAAATTCTTAATGATGCAGCTTTAGACTTTAATTTTTAATGTATGTTTTTGAATCTTACTGTATTGTTATTCGAAAGTTAGTTGATGTACCAGTTAGAACTTTGTTACATTATTAATTTTAATCGATGTCATTCTTTGATAACAATAAAAATAAGGGCACCTATGAGTTTCGAAAAAATGCCATAATGATTGTCGAAAGACATAACATTGTTATTTGTTTTCTTTGTATGTTTTAGCATTTATGTGTCTGTTTTATTTCATTGTTTCCCGCTCTGAGTGATGTTGGCTTCGCTACGTAACCTTCTTGTCATGCAGTGAAAGTTCACCGAAATCATTTTGGTGAAGATGAAAAGGGCCTGAAGAACATTGATTGTACGTGGCAGGTGGGGGAAAGTTTCATCGTAAACAACCCCTCTGCACCCCTTGCATCCGAAACTGGAAGAAATTTTGAACATTTTTATTTTTGGTTGGAAAGTGCATAGCTTTATTCATAAACTCTTTCTCCCATCCCCAGCCACGGTCGAAACCTGGAATCGGAGCCCCATGAATCATATCTCGTTGGACTCTCATAGTCTTGGAGGTTTCGAGGGCAATCCGTCTTAGGTCCACTCCACTTCCGGTTTGAGGCCGGGTCAGGAAAGTGGTGGTAGTTAGATGAAACTGGAGCACGTACATTGAATCGACTATGTTGAGAGCGAACGTGATACTCCCGACCCGATGTCCCTGAACCGTCCCAATGGTGCAATATGGGGATCTAGACATACTAAATAAATGAACTCAGTTTGGGCGTCGGTTGAAATTGTTGTTGGCCCTTGAATTACAACAGCTTGATTAAATGAGTTATGCGCGCAACCAAGCCTACGATAGTATTCATAGACCGAGCTTGATTAAAACTATGATAGAGTTTGGCATCCCAAAGAATTTGGTGAGACTGGTTGAGCTATGCGTAAACGACACAAAAGCTAAGGTTAAGATAGGTAATAAAAAGACAGAAAGTTTTCAAGTAGAGACAGGATTAAGACAAGGAGATGGTTTATCACCTATCCTGTTCAATTTGGCACTCGAAAAGATAATGAGAGAGTTCAACAAAGAGAACCTTCAGGGTGTTCAAATCGACAATGAAAATATTGCCTACCTGGCCTATGCTGATGACATTGCCTTATTGGCATGCACGCAAGAGGAATTGAAAAGAAGTATTCAGACCCTGGAATCGGTAGCATCGAGATTTGGACTGCAAATTAGTATTGAGAAGACTGAATACATGATCGTTGGAAGAAAACTCCAGAGTTCCCAAGACCTAACAGTTAATGGCACCAGGTTTAAACATGTAAAAGAGTTCAAATATCTTGGATCAATTTTCACTGATGTAATGTCAATTGAAACAGAGATAAAGGCAAGACTGTGTGCAGGAAACAGGTGTTTTTACTCTCTAGACCCGGTTTTAAAATCCAGAAGTTTATCTCAGCAGCTAAAACTAAGACTGTACAAAACATTAATTATGCCAGTGGTTCTTTATGGTTCTCAGACCTGGAGCACTCGAAAACAAGACCTTGTTCGATTACTGACATTTGAGAGAAAGGTCCTTAGGAAAATTTATGGACCAATCCAGGATGAAGCTACGGGAGAATGGAGAAGACGACACAACGCCGAACTTTATGAGCTTTACAAGGAGCCCAATATTGTGGGGGTGATGAAAAGTAAGAGACTTCAATGGGCAGGGCATGTAGTGAGGATGGAAGAAACAAGGTGGCCCAAAATTGGATTGGATTGGACCCCCAACAGGCAAAAGACCAGTGGGAAGACCTAGGAAGAGATGGATGGATGGATTGAGGGAAGACTTCTTGCGACTGGGACTTTCGGAGAGCTGGAGACGGGTAGCTGAAAATAGAGACAGATGGAGAGCCTTGGTTGTTACATCGCGCGGTCCCCTGGGCCTGATCGCGTAAAGTAAAGTAAAGTATGCGCGCAACCAAATACTGTTTGTGTGCAAAGTTCTAAAGAACTTCCAATATTTTTTTTTCTGTTTTGGAGAAGAATACCTAAGTTAATTATTGGAAAATTGGAATTTCAAATCTTGATCTAAGATTCCGTGTTAGGTTTCCTAAGCTTTCTGTTCTAGGAAAGTGAGGCACTTAAAAATCCAGTTTGTGTGGGTGTATGTGTTCCCTCCCTTACAACTTTTGAACCTCTGAATGAATTTTTTTGAGTTTTGGCATTTGTAACCTCTTCTTCATTTTATTTGAAAATATCTCCCCATAGAGTTGTTACCGAGAAGTTATCGTGTCAATGTGACCAAAATCCCTATAGAAACGCATTGGATTCAAAACAATTGATTTCTATCAAAGTCTACACAATCGATAATCTTTTTTTTTTAGTAATCCACTAATTTGTGCCTGCTTTGTTGTGAATAAAATTACTAATAACTTTTTCAGAGAATAAAAAAAGTTGCACTATTTTTATACACCAATACGGCTTTGTATTTAAAAAATAAAAAAAGACGTTTTTCTTGCTTATTGGATTTTTTTTGTTTTTTTGTTTTTTTAAAGAATGAAAACAATTCTAAACAAGGTAGGGATAGTAAACCAATCACAATGCTTCGCAACGTCTTCTGATACGTCTAAGAAAATATAACTGATATTGCCTTAATTTCCTTATTATTATAAATCTGATTGCTGCGAAAGGTGCAATTGTTGCGATTGTTGTCATTGTTGCTCATAGCAATTGCTGCGATTGTTGTCAATGTTGCTCATAACAATTGTTACGATTGTTATTATTACTCATAACAATTGGTGCGATTGTTGTTGCGATTGTTGTCATTGTTGCTAATGAGATTTTAATGATACTTGTCCTCAGACAAAACGGGAATATTATTCTGCTGATCCTTATCAGAAGACTAAAAATAAAAAGAGTTTAAGGGAAGTATTTTGCAAGGTCTTTCAGAGCCGTTTCCATTGGGTTCGTAATGAAAGAAACTTCTCTTAGCTTTGTACTGAGGTAAAGTTACTTAACCCCACACCTTTTTTTAGCAACAGAAAAGGTGAGGGGAAAAAACTTATTAAAATGATGATGGATGAATGTGGGATGACATTGAAGGAACGGAAAACTCTTACAAAAACTCCTGTTCGAATATGATTGGCCTAATACCCTTTGAGAGGTTATAGAACTCGTTGAATTGATAGCTGACAACTGAATTAGTCTGGATTAGAAGACAACATTTTTTTATACATTTTTTAAAAAAAAATTTAAGCTTTAGTTAAAAAATTTAACTGTACCAACTTTTCTTTATCATCTTGGTAAGGTAATTATATCAAAAGAAAGTTTTCATAAATTTTAAGCAATTCTGTGCTATAACTGCGCCTTTTGGAGATTCGTGTATCGGCACTTTTCGGACCCTACAGGTTAAATCCATCCAACTGAATAGATATTTGATACAGATAGACCTCGGAACGAAGAGTTACGTTCCAAGAAACATACTGTAAATGTACAGTACTAAAATTCATTACAGTGTATAGTACGTCAGAAATCATGTATTCAGTACAAATGACTAAGTCACCTATAGGTCAAAACACCCTAAAGATTTAAGTATGTAAAGATATAGAGTATTACTCCAAATACATATTTAACACTCCGTCGGGCGCAATAGGGTTCGGAACACGGTCAGGCGCATTGAGCCTTGGTGGCACTGCTTGATTTAATATTCTTTTAAACATATATAAACTTTTTTTCTTACCAAAAACAATTATTAGCTCTTAATATTAAACACCAACACGTTATAAAACGGCTGATGCCGTTACCGATAGAATTTGGAATAGTTAATGGAAAATGGAAATTGAAAAAACTCCGTCGGGCGCAACTGATCTGCTAGGCACATTTCGTCTGCCCCGGCCCCTCTAATCGTCGTCTCAACTTCTCTATCCCAGTGGCTTCCTCTTTTCTTGTACCACTAATAATTGTAAGGTCAGTTAGCAATTTTTTTCTTTATTTACGGTGGAAAACGTAATCGGGCGCAATGAGCCTGTGAGATCGTTTCGTCTGTCAACCGGAAATGAAGAATGAAAATCACTAACTGACCTTGCCATTGTTATTAGCACTGGAAAAGCGGAAGCTACTAGGATGGAGACCTCGCGAAAAAATTTAGCGGGGGAGGGGCAAACAAAAGAGTTCGAGGTGTGCCTAGGAGATCGGTTGCGCCCGACGGAATGTTAATAACTGTTTTATAGAAGAAATGTACTGTATGCAGTACAGATACAGTACAGTTACAGCAGGACTCCCACAAGAGATAACCTAGACAAAGAAATGAGCCTATAAGCCATGGTTGGAGAAGTAACGAGTTCTATGTTGGTAACAACCTATAATATATGTGGATATTTTCGCGTATATCATACAGTAAATCTTTATTACAGCAGTAAAGTATACAAATTTTATGTTCATTACCATTATTCTTTGTGCTGGTAAAGCAGTCGATTCATTTGTGCTAGTCAGCGAGCCTCGTGACGGCTGCCTAGCTTATGTTAAGAACTACGACCGTAAGATACAACTGGAAAGTGCTTGTGAACGTTCTATTGAGGTCTTCTATGTAAGTGCGAATGGTCGTATGTCGGATGGTCGTACGTCGGATGATCGTAAATTGGGATCTGTCTATATTGGGTAATATTTACCTAAATTTAAATATTAAGGCTTCTAAAATTAAAAAAAAATGAGTTACTAAACTTTTCGCAGATGTTTGGATCACAGGTTGCAAACTTTTCCTTAATAGCTAAAGAAATATCACTCGTAAAACAAGGCGTTCAAAACTTGTAAGTCTACTTTTCTTAACATTTCTTATTTTCTTTTTTAAATTTCTAAAAATCAATAATAAAGACAAACCAATTCATATTAAAAAATTGTATTTAAAACATTAAATTACTTATATCGAACAATTTGCCATTATCCGAACTTGAGTAATCTCTGCTTAACTCTATACGAAGATTAATTCATATTCGAACGTTGCGCTTGCAACCAAATTTGGCGGCATCCATAGTCTCTTGTCATAAAACCACATTTAGGACTGTCTCGTAGTAAATTCCTGGAAATATCGTAAAACAAGATTAATTAATTAAGTGTATGTTTATTTGGATAATTCCAAACTACAAAAACTCAGCTGTTGTCTGCTAGCGCCATCCGATGGTGGCATGTTGTACCTGCACTAACAAGTACTTAATCTCTACATGAGAAGGATCGTTTATTTTGTAAGACTACAATGTGAAAAACCACAAGTAAAGTTACACGATCGTCATTTCATCATCAGACTTCACACTGTGATATACAATCAACTTTCTGCGCTGAAGTACAAGCTTAAGTTACAATATGCTTGTCAAAAGGCAGGTTATGACGTTAACATACCAATGAAAATGTAATTAGAATGGCTTTTGATATTGGACTGCTTGAATGCTGAAGTGATGTTGAATGTGAAAATTGGCTGTAGTCAGATGTGCATATTGTTCTATTCCACTTTGCTTTGACCACTTCATTGAAATCCCACACCTGCACTTTGAAGACTGAATAGCTGTGCAACACTATCAGGTCAGTAAGAAAAGTTTGTTGTTCAGATAGCGTAATTATTTTAAGCGGAGGGAAATATAGCAATTTAATCACGACATTGAAATATTTTGGTCCTATTATATCGATATATTCTTCGCGTTACCAACGTTCCTCTCTTGGATCTTCAATAGATGATCATTCAAATGCCTCTCGTGGTAAGACGTGCAGTTTTGCAAGAGAATGACTCATACCACTGTTTTTGGCATGAGCGATTTATATTCTAAGCACATTCCGTGCAGTTCTGAGCGTTGGAAGTCACGCACTTCCCTTGTAAGTAAACAAGATTCGGTAATCATCGAAAGCACAGTGGTACTTCAAAAGTAAAATGAACAATAAAAAACTCACTAATGAAAAATTAGTGAGAAAATTCATGTGCCAGCAGTTCGCCGGGGTCAAGGAATTTTTTTAAAGCATAATAAATTCAATCTGCGAATTTGAATTCTTAATAAACAACAATGGGTGAGACCAAATTGTTTACCAAGTGCGGAGACCTCGCAGTACGGAGACCTCGTTATTTACTGGTGACTGCTCCTGGCTGATGATCGCCAAAGAACGTGAAACAGCTGTTCCAGGATGTAAGTTAGTAAACAAGTTGATCTCACTCATTGTTGTTTATTAAGATTTAGTAAAATTCGATAATCCCTTTCTTTTATTAGTTTAAAGACACTTAAAAGTATTAAAACTTGCTGCCTTAGACCAGTTCGTTAATTTCGATTTCTGATGCAATAACAATCGTTCTGCTTTTAGAGAACGTGTGAACATTGGAAAACGGGATTTTATGACCACTTTGTGCCTGGAAACCACTGGTCAGATAGAGTGACTCCTCAACCGGACAATGCTCTTTCGCTAGAAGCGCTGACACAAACATGCAAAGGAGGTCTCTGAACTCCAGAACACCTTAAAGACTTGGCAACTCCCACAATCCAACTTTCAGAAAGAGCACGGCTGGATAATTGAAGTTTAATTTCTTTCTTTGTGGTTTTTTAATTTGCTTTTCAGGGAGGGGGTAAATTGGCTTTTCTGTGACTTCAGTCAAAAAAATAAAATTCGTAGAAGAACAATAAAAAAAAGGATAATTAAGGACTGAATCTCTTTAGAATTCTGTGTTTTTGATGTTGTTTCAGTTCATTAAAGTATGTCTTTAAGTTTGGTAACAGTGAGGGCCATTCAACTATTTTATTCTGCATTTAAAGCTCACAAGGGAAAGGGATTACAGGTCACTCTCTCCCACACTTATTGCAGCTTGAACTGTATGGAAAGTAAAAAACTACAATTACAATTCAACTGAAGTGCGTAAAATCATAAAAAAAACATTGTTGACGTGCCAACTTTGTTTACCACTATGGAAAGATCAAAACAATGCTTACAACAAAGGCAGTGATTCAGACCAGTGGTTCCCAATCTTTTTGGTTAGCGTACCCTCGGATGTAATTTAATTACGTAGCCCCAAGGTTATTGATCCATAATTCCAATTTTCAACTTATCTATACATAAACAAAATTGGTAACTATCTAAAACAAACAAATCTAAGACAAAAATAGGAAAGTAAATAAATATGCCGACGGGATTCGAACGTAGATTCCAATACATCTGCAACGTAAAAGGCTTAAGGGGAGGCGTAAGGTAGTTGGGATGTTTTGGAAGTTTAAGTTCAAATCATTCTATAAGTGTTAAAAATATAACTAAAAATCTGAAAATTTTAAATATAACAGTTTAAATATGAATGAATCGTATTCTCCTATTCTTGATTTTTATACGATAACTTAATTAATTATATTTCAGCTCAAAATAGGCTAATTTTTCGAAAGAATTTGCTTTCTATTAAATTATTTTAGCTTAAAAAAGCTCTCATTTCTGAGTACACCAAATCACTGTTCTTTCGTATACTCACTTTTTTTTTCTTTTCGTATGGGTGTACAAACTGCTTATACGTCGGAACGCTACATCCAAGGTAATACAATATAGGGGAGACCGGGGTCAGTTGGCATAAGGAGCTAGTTGGCACACAGCTTCTATTTCCTGCCACCGTGTAGCTAGAGCGCTAACATCTTGGTAGTGGGAAATGTGTATGTAAAGGTGCACCATCCACTGTGACTTTAGTTTGCTTTGGAAGCGTCACGAAGGAAGTGATCCCTGCTTCATCGTTTTTCTGACTGGTGAGTAAATGTTTTCATCGTAAAGTTTTTTGTTCTGGTGAACATGTAGATCGAATTAAGGTACTGCTGATGGCGGTTTTCCAAAGAATGAATAACTGTGGTTGCATGCATGTATCATAATCTTTTGTTTCTGACGTTTGGGATTGTGTGGTATCCATTTTGTTTTGGAAATCCCTAGTTGGCATAGTTAGGTAGGGGTCAGTTGGCATAGCTATGACAAATGGTAAAAAAGGGGAAAATCTGGAGATGGCCAGACGAGGAAGACTAAATTTGATACGACCAAATTCAAGGTCTGCGAAAATAACTCCTACATTTGTGTTTGATATCAAACAATAACTATAGGTAGCTAAGAATTCATTGTTTGTTCATACATTTAATTTAATTTGTCATACAGTTGTTGTTTTTTTGTTCAAGTATATTATTAAAATAAAAATTTTTATAAAATAAAATGTTTTTCTCGAAAATTGATGTGTTCTGCTCAAGTATCCCTATCCATAGCAAGTTACGCCAACTCGCCCCATAGCAAATTATGCCAACTCGCACCCGGGGTTAGTTGGCGTAGTTGCAAGCTTTTAGGAAAAGTGTTTTTGGGGTTACCTAAACACGGATTTAATTAATGGGTCCTACATAATTTTGTAGTCAAAAAGATAAGCTATCCGCCGCATTCACCAGATATTCCCTCTAAGTATTTCACAAAAAAATAGAAAAATCAAAAAACCAAAATCTACGCCAACTAGCCCCGGTCTTCCCTATATATATAGTAAATTAATATTTTTTTAATAACTAGTCGGCTACCCGTCGCTTCGCTCTGGAAGCCTCGCGTATGTAACGGAAAACAATTTGTTATTTATTAAAAAAAAACACACACACAAATTACATCAAATAAAATAAAAATAAAAAATTTTTAAAGTTTTTTTTTTATTTTATTTTAATTTTTGATGTCTATATTCTCTCAATCCACGACTGCTTTTAGAATCAGCGTGTGAATCATATATCTATGATATATTTTTATTTTTTTTAGAGATTAGAATGTAATCCTTGTGGTTTAATGGCTAAGACGTCTAACTTCGGAGCAGAAAGTTGCATGTTCGATTCCAGAAGATAACTTATAGAAATTATTTATATTTTTGTAAATTACAATAATTGCACCAGACTGACAGAGAAATAAAAGATTTTAGTAATATAGATACACTTTTCAGTGGCTTTTGAGTTACAAATAGCGAATTTTCAGTATTCTATCTAATAGAAATAATGATTCTTTTTTTTTTTTCTTTTCTTTTTTATCCAATTCCAATGGATACTTTTCAGTGGTTTTTTGAGTTACAAATAGTGAAAATTATCTAATAATCTAGGCCATCAGATTGTTCGAAATAGATATTTGAAGAAGAGATGTTCAGATGTACGTTGGTTGATATAGATGATAAATGAAGATCATAGCTTGTATACGAAATTCTTCGCGATAAATTGATTGCACTATTCTTTAGTGAAGATAACCAAATTCTGTTGAATTGTGACTCAAAGACATAAAGTTGTACGTGAATGAAGACAACGTTTTCCAAATATATGGCAACTTTATTTAGAGTTTGTCCTTCAGCTTTATTGATAAACATCGCATAAGAAGGTCTGATCGGAAATTGTTTTCTTGTGAAAATGAATGGAAGTAGATTATCGCATGGTTCCATAGTTATCCTATGGATGAAAACAAAATCTTCTTTGTGAGTTCTGTTATAATTTCCGTTTCTATAAGATCATTATCGAATGAACGGCATTTAAGTTGAGTTCCATTGCAGTATGCAAACTTGGGATTAATGTTTCGCAACAATATTATTGGAGATCCAATCTTCAATGACAAACGATGTTGAGGAATACTGCTGAGATTCAATGCGTTCAGATATTCGGGCAGATAGAGATGTTCGTGTGGTGGATTATCAGAAGTGTCAATTTTATTCGCACTTGTATCTCTGTAGTCTCTCCTTGTATTCTTTGACTTATCATTCGATTGATGTTATCGACACTCTCGTTCATCTTGGTTGATGAGCCGCATATTCATCGTGAGTTTTTTGACTTTGATGTGATTCTAGCTTTTGAGTTACAAATAGTGATTTCTCAGTATTTTACCTAATGAAGTACTGCTTCTTTCTTTTTTGACTTTCTTTTTTATTACAATTGTTCCTTTTCAGTCAAAGTCAGTTCAGTTTTGACAGATAAATCAAAAAAACAATATGAAGAGAGTTGTAGTTTTCCCATGGCCAAATGGATAAGTCGTCTGACTTCGGATCTGAAGGTTGCAGGTTCGATTCCTGTCGCGAATGTTTCATTGTAAAAATTCTTTCTATTTTTCATTCTCACAGAAAACTGCGCCGGACAGACACACAGACAGACAGACAGAGAAATAAAAGATTTTAGTAATATAGATTAAGCAATAGATTTTAATTTTACAAATAACTAGTGATAATATATATGCCCCGTCAACAATGACGGGATAACAATGTGACGGCTTTTAGTTGAGATAGAATATTTACACTCGTCATTTGTAATTTTTTCTTTCTTATCGAGATATGTCTCTAACGACTCTTCAGATGGTCGCTGAATAAAAATGAACATTTAAATTTTAATCTAGTAGGCTAAAATTAATGAGTTGTTTTCTTTTTTCTCTGGCTCTTCTCCCATTGCGCCACACACACACAAAAGATAAGCAATATTTTGATTGTAGTCCCCGTAGCCTAATGGATAAGACGTCTGATTTCGGATGAAAAGGTTGCAGGTTCGATTCCCGTCGCGAACGTTTCATTGTAAAAAATTTTCATAGGAAATTAACAATTTCGTCAAACAGACAGAGAAATAAATTTTACTTATTGTAAAAAATTAACATAAAAAGTAGAAAAATAAAATACTAAAATAAATTTCTCTTGTAGCAACAGTTTATTTTAAAAATAGAAAAGTTTTTAGGATTTAAACTAATTTACATAAAATATGAAAACCCTCTGACTGTGCATTGGCAGTGATTTTTTTTTCTTCTTTTTTTCGCTTACCCTTAGATATCTTTTCGTATCCCAGGTTGAATGTCATTGATTTCGACATTACAGTTAAGGGTACTTATATATCATAATAGTAGCGCTATCAGCGGTTTTCTTTGGGTCCATTTTCTATGAAAATCAATATGGAGAGATAATATTTGTAACATTTGTAAAGGCTTAACTATCTTTTAAAATTTTAGCTTTAAAATAATTTTTAAATTATGGCATTTCTGTGCGCTTCAAGGGTAAGGTATTTTGTTTGTTTTTCTTCCAATTACTTGATGAATAATGACGTAACATTTAATAAGGTTTTCCTTAATAACTTTATGTCTATCCTCTTCAGCTTCCTAGGCTTTTTTCGTTATTGTGACCTTCCTAGGGTTCACACAGACTTCTGAAAACGGAAATAGCGTTTCTTTCTAGAGGATAAAGACTGGTAAACGTTGGACTGACCATTCAATCTCAACTATGTTTATTGAAACGCCAAAGCTATACCTTCGACGCGCTCGTGAGCCAACTGAGACTCGTATGGGAAATAGCTACTACTGTAATATCGCAGCGGTTCTCAAGTTCTCCCAGAATGCAACGCATATCATCGATTGTGCTGTCCTGATAGTTTGCTCGGCATGATAGACTGAAAACAAAATGCTTCACATTCAAAACTTGGTCAAGGAAAAGCCATCAACAGTCAATCCAGGGAGATTATTCTTAACGTTGCTCGTCAGTTTAGCAAGATTTATCGCCCAACAGTGCTTTGAAAAGTAAGAAGGATGCGTTAAAGGTTACTGCAGAATGCACTGGAGTGAGTTATTCAACTTGTAAACAGGATAGTGCAAGAATCAAATCGTTCACCGGCAGTATTAATAGTGGCGATAGTAGTCGATGACAATTTTCCGGAGGACTCATGAACCGCTGCGAGGATTGCGGTACAAGTTTTAAATTTTTAATAATATTTTCACAGTTTGATTATAAAGACAATATTTTCAGAAAAGTATTTTTAATTTTTAAATATCATCACTTATTTTTCACTATGCAGCAGTATTGAGAGTTTGATAATCTCCTGTTTCCGATCGTCGTAGCTTATTGATTGAGAAGCCTTGCTCTCAAGCGAGGACAGTGATTATTAAGCCTTTGCTGGACCACCCACCTCTGCGTTGCTGGCTTCAAATTAATTATTTCTAATTAGCAAAGCTCGAACTAATTTCCGTGGATAATAAAGGATATTAGGAACCACTAATTTATTACTCAAATTTTAGGCAGCCATTTTGTCTCCAAAAACCTTATAACACTGCTTGACAAATACTTACTGTTTTGAAACAATCTGGTACTCCATTATCTGTTTCTGAAATTGAAATTATTACAGTAATTTTCATATAAATTAGACAATAAATGAGATATTATTTTTAAATAAAAACATCTGCGGTTTTTATAAACATATTTCTTTTAGTACATAATTTCTAATTGGGTGCACTCGTTGACCAACTCAATGAAAAACAATAATAAAATTTAAATTTTTAGTATTCAAAAAGAAATGAAAAAAAAAAAATAATATGTCTTAATACGTTAACAATAAAATATATTGTTAACTATATAACACGTATCATTAATCTCAGAAATTAGCCTAATGTGCTTTAGCAGATGAATCTGTGTATGTGTGTGCTTGATGGTTAAGCTTTCGGATTCATATACTGAAGGTTGTGGATTAGAATCCGTATATAAACTTTTTTCTCTCGCTCTTAATCTTTTTTTTTTCTTAATGTCTACGTGGGTTATTTTTTTTTCTTATTTTCCTAACTTTTTTTTATTATTTTTCCTTACATTGTTGTACTTCCTTTTTATTATTATTATTTTTATTTTTTTTATTATTAT
>JAFIDM010000006.1:41366739-41388882 GCA_023159025.1 Thereuonema tuberculata
GAAAATGAGTGGAATATGTATAGTTTGTATTACCTGTGCAATAACGTGTAATGTTTATAGTAATTAATAATAATAAGTCCTGTCTAAATTTTTGTTTCTTTTTTTAGAGTAGTTATATTATTTAATATGATTTAGTTTTATCTTTCAAATACATACTATGTGTTTCAGTTTAAAAACTTTGTTGAGAGCATAAAAACATCAAAAGTATAATATTTATCAGGTCGCTCGTTATATCGCGCATTCGGTTATATCGCGGTTTTTTGCTTTTCTCCCGGGAAGCGCGATATAACGAGGGGTTGCTGTATTATAAAACATTGTTTCTAACAAAGAAGATACCTAATTAGTGACAAAGGTAATATTGCAATACATTATTGTTGATTTACTGAAATCTTGTAATTTCACCGCAAATTTTTGGGAAGTTTTCCATTATAAATTTACTAATTTCTAAGCCTTTCAGTTTATTAAAACATTCGATATTGTTTATTGCAGTGCTTGCAATATGAATCTGACAGTTGTATTCGTTTCTTGATAAAAAGAATGCACTTCTGGGCCAGGATTATGTTGGTTGATTAGATAATATTCCGCCCAATCCGAACCTAACGATTGGTTATTCCGGAAAGCTCCTATGTGTTCGTTGCTTGCCTCTTTTAGTGTTCTGCTTGTGTTCCCGAAGTATACTTTATTATATGTTCTACTTTTTTAACATATGAAAATTCCCATCATATTCATCAATGTTTTTCATCAAATTTAAAGAGATTGAACGTGCATGCATAACGATATAAATTAAAATAAGAGGCCAACATACTTGACTAGCTCTTAAAAACAGTTAAACGCATAAAAAATACATGCAGGACACCATCGGTTTCGTCTCAACGACGAGGCATTGACGAGTGACCTTAGGCATGTTGGTCTTTGATTTTAATTTACTTTTTTCATAAGTTTATGAAAATATTACGTATATAGTTGTTATGTTCATTAGTGTGCTTGTAATAAATTAATTATTTAGTTCATTATTTCTCTTACTCATGAGCTGTAATTAGTTGAATTCAAGCTATTTAGGAAAGTAAGGCACGTTTATTAACTTCTTCAGAAAATGAAAACAATCTTTACTTCAGTAGTCTTCAAATTCTTTCTGGTATGAACATTTTTCTTTGTTTTGCTGCGAATTTATTGTTGGACAACGAATATTTCATAGAGAAACGATGATGAGTAGTTATTTCAACATCTGTAGTATAATTAAAAAACAATGATGTTTGACCTTCAAATATCGTAATAAGAGCGTGAATATCAATTCGCGCGCAAACAACGACATATAGTAAACAGATGAAGGTGTATTGTTAGATATCGATTGGAGTTCATTATTCATTGTATTGAACACTTTCGTTCCCTACGGTTACTTTATACGCTCTCGAAAACCTGACTCAAACGCGCTCGAAAACTTGCCGTTTGCCAATGGCAGCTTGGGGAAAATGCGGTCGTTTTACACCTGCGAGCGGCAAGTCGTTTTTTGCTCTCGTTTAGATCACGATTAATGAAGCCATGGATTGAAGCCACGAACAAAGAATATCCAGATTTCAGCGTGAAGTTAATAGTGTTGTAAAAAGAAAAGAAATTTAACGTGCTGATGAATTAGTAAATAGGAAATGAAACACAGCACTTGAAGAAAATGTGAAATTGCCCTTCTGATTGGATTATGGGAAGGAATTGATGGCCAGGTTGGCCGTGACTTTTACTAACAAGATCTTGCCTTTGTGATTATGTTAGGGGAGGGCGGGGATTGGGCTGATGAGTCCGTAGAAGGACGAAACGGCCGTTCCCAATTCCTTTCCATAATCCAATCAGAAGGGCAATTTCACATTTTCTTCAAGTGCTATGTTTCATTTCCTATTTATTAATAGTGTCGTAGTTTGTAAATAAAATTTTCTCGCCGCCAGGAACGCTGGTGTCGACTTGCTTCTAATATTTGAATTTAGGAGCTCATCATACTTAGAGCAAGAGGCAAGTGGTAGATTTTCGAGCCACTTGCTAGTTTGAGGCAAGTTTTCAAGAGCGTGTAAAGCATCCATTAGAAAAAAGACACAAAATGTCACTGCTCCAATCCCCACAATTTAAATTAAAATTCCAAAAATATCATTTTAAATCTGTTTCGTCTGTATCCAGTTAGGTCACCGGAAATTTAATTTCCTTTTTCCAATTGTAAAGATTCTATTTTTAGGAAATAGAGCTGACAGACAAAGATAAAACAAAATTAATTAAAAAGCAAGTGCGTGATCTGATTTCATTTTCTATTCGTCTTTTTTTAAGTAGGATCTTAGATTTCAATTTGCAATTATTTTTAAATCGGATTAGGTTGGAAAAATAATAATAATAAGAAATATTCTGAGGCATTAACCCGGATTTTAAGGAAATTATTATTGCAAATCATTGCGGTCGCTCCTAAATATAAAAGATTGAAAATTACGTTTTTAGAAATGTATCTCTTAACAGAGTACAGACCGCCCCCGCATAACGAGTATTCATTATCCGCGCCCACGCAGGATTATGTGGTTGAATAATTGTGGAACGCCACTTCAAAATACCAAATACTAAAGAGATTTCGCCGGAGTACGGCAATGTTTCACCACGTGACCCACGCTATCAGAACGACACATCAATTCACTTCGTTTTCTTATTACATTATTAATTACTAGACGGTTGCCCGTCGCTTTGCTGCAGAAGCTTAGCATAAGTAACGGAAACAAACATTTTATTTAATCAAAAAAAAAATTCAACAAGAAAAATAAAATTTTAAAAAAAAAAAATCTGAAAAATTAACACTTAAAACTAAAAATAAATTAATGTTTGAATTCTAAAAACTGCATGCAATACAATATTGAAATCCATTTGTAACTGTCGGAAGTTTGCGCAGTTGAATTGATCATGCAACAATACTACTGTTGCCTGGTAACGCGCGTGCGAAATTCCATTGTTGTGGACAGAGTTGATCACGCAACAATACTCTGACAACGCGTGTGTGGCATTATATGGTCGACCAAGTAACAATACTCCTGTTGTCTGGCAACGCGCTTGCGATTTATTGCGAAATTTCATTGTTGTTTACGGATGCGCACACGCAGAGTTTTTTTTTAATAATAGATTTATTATATTTTCAGTTATTTTATGAACGTGTAGTTAAATGTAAGCTTGGATTTTTTTTAAAAGATTGGTTATCTTGTTATTAAACAATGTTAAATGAAAAATAAATTCCAGAAAACAATCAGTCAAGATTTAATTATGATTTTAGGTCAGAAGTCAAGGTTCAATATAAATAATGATAAAATACAGTCAGGATATTCTGAAAATCAGTTTTAAGTTGTAAAATAAAAAAGTTTAAAATCAGTTGCACGCATTAAAGTTATTAGGATGTAAGAAATATGTACAATTATGAATGATAAAGATGTATTTTCACAAATGTTTCTTGTGTGTTCAGAATTCCATTAAACATTTTTCTCATGATTTTATGGTTCCCCCCTTCAAGTAGATTCACTTACAGTGGTAATATTTTAATCCTACTCATCAACGTTAAACGAAGAAAGACTGTTCTTAATTATTCAAATCGTTCTTGAAACCTACAAATCACTATGTGCTCCCTAACAACTTTTGAACGAGTAAATGTACGTTTTTAAAACGAATTGACCTTACGTTGTATTTGAAAACAAGGTAGGGAAAGCGATTAGTAAACCAATCACAATGCTTCGCAATAAGAAAATATTCTTCCGATAAGAAAATATCATTGATATTGCTTTAATATCCTTATTATTAAAAAAGTGATTGTTGTGAATGCAAAAGGGGCAATTGTTGCGTTTGTTGTGATTGTTGTAGAGCTGCATTATAAATGTGATTGTTGCCATTGTTGTGCTTAATGATAATTTAATGAGATTTTAATGATACTGGTCTACAGGACAGACAAAACGGGAATATTGATTTTATCGGAAGACTAAAAATTGTTCGCGCGTTCCTTTTGTACATGAAGGCTACAGAACTTTCTATAGGGAAGCATTATAAGTGCAACAATGAACTTCTACGTGTAACAATGCATATTTATTCGTCTAATAATTCATTGGCGTTTGCGCTTGCTTTGTTGTCATTAAAACTAATTATATTTAGACAATTTAAATGAATATCTATAATCTTAATTAATTTTCAAATAAAAAATTTGAAGATACATCCTCAAAACTGTTATAATCCGCAGTTATTATAATTTATAAATACTTAGTTAGAAAAGTTTATAAAGACTTTCTTTATAATTTTCAAAGAAAAAAAATTGCAATATTTTAAGAAAAGTGCGATTTTAAGTTCTTCAAAAAACTTCCAGTTATTCCAGTTACCCGGGAAAGATGCGAGGTTTCTGTGTATTTTGTTGAAATCTAGAAGAAAAAAATTTTCCGATTTTTTCCCTTTCCGACTGTTTTTCGCGCCGTGGAAGACAATTAGAAACCCCGTAGCTTTCGTCATCAGCTTCTCACACTGAAGAAATGATATCTACAAACTTGCTTGTGCATAGAACAATTCAAAATAGGAAAAGTAAACAGAGCGGGGTGTTGTAATCCGCAGTATTTGAAAAACGAAAACAGAATTAATGAAAAAAATTGAAATTTGATAACACATTTCAGTTGGCGTCCATAAAGAAAGCGTTCTTGTAAATCACCACCAGAGGAAAATGTGGCGCTCGAATGAGAAAAACGTCAATAAACGATGTGTATATTTCACGGACGAGTTGTTTTGCCTAACTACTAACTTTAAGTTTGCATAACTTTTCTGTAGCAATGCCTTTTTGATCAGGGAGTGATGTTGTCATTAACGGAATCTTTTCTCTTGATCTGTGAAGTGTTTCTAACAAGTTATCCCTGCTGAGTCACTTCTGCAGCAGATTCATTTTAAAGCTAAAATCACCATCGCGTCCTTAACATCGTTGATGAAGTAGCAGAGGAGAAGGTAGTCGAATTTAGCTTCCTTTTGAGCGCTGGAGAACAAGAGGGAGATATAGCCAGTGAGGGTAATCCTTACCCCTGCTGAAGATCGTCGGTTCCTACAACGTAGATTAGCAGATTACCATATCGTTTAATTTGGAGCACCCTGTATTTCAGTTCTTGAGATAAGACAAAGATAAAAGATTTTGGTTATTGTGTAGAACACACAACCCGTAGAAGTAAGACGAATTTCTTTTGTTTTGGAGGGAAACGATTCGTAAATACGAAGTAGATACGTGAACGATGAAAAACCGGTTTTATTTTGTATTTTTTAAGAAAATTAGAAATTTACGCAGCACTTTTGCGAAAGCACCCGTAAAACATGAAAAAAATGGCTGTGTTTGGACTATTTAAAAGAACTATTGTTTGAAGTATTTACGGCGAACAAGTTGCCAAATCGAGGGTCATTCCGAAACGAAAATGCGTTTTTTCTCTTTTGGGTTTTTCCAAAGGAAACATCCTGGAGAGGGTGATACCTCACTTAACCTAACCTACAGTTAATTAAAATTTTAGTTGTTGTTGTTGTTTTATTTCCAAAAGAAAAACAGCCGCCGGGTGTGTTTTCCCGAAGACGCTCGCCAAAGAGTTCCAACAAAATCTCGAATTTTCTTAAGAAAATTCAGAAATGGAAAAAGGAATCCAGAATTTTCCATCGTTTTAATAAAGTAAGTACTTCCGAATCGTTTGGTTTGAAAATAATGAATATGCGTTGTAATCCCACTGGTTCTGTTTTCTTTGGAACAGCCTAGATTTTGTTTTTCTTCTGAGAATTACTTTAGTTGTAAAAGTATATAAATTGAAATCCGTTTTTCATAAGCCTTTTTTCTTAAATCATTTCTCTTTTGGATGCTTGTTATCAACTGAGATTGTTTTTGAGTCGCGTACACAATTCGCTCGATATATATCCTCTTGTGTCGACTGCTGTTCGCGGAAAACGTGTTCCTCGGCCCGAAGCAAGGAACTGTCTTTCTAATTGAATTAATAACAGGGTCAGGAGGCTGCCTCTCGGGTTACTTAGTTCGGTCAAAACTGGAGGCGATCTCATCGTATTCCGTTCCATCGCAATAAACAAGTCTTCCCTCTTTCCGTTCGTCGTAAGATGAACTTTGCTAGCGTCTTGACGGTATACAGGCTGTAGATTAGAATATCATTGAAATGTATAATGTTAGTCAAGCAATGATAACATGATGATAAGATTAATGTGAAGTTTTTAATTAGCGTTTTTCATAGTTTTATTTTATGTACTTATTTATATTTATTTTTCCACTTATTTTGTACCGTTCAGCTGATGATCTCAGGATCCTTAATTCGTGGGCTGTATATTATCGTTCAGCAATTTACGGACATTTTGCTTCAACTTTCCCGCAATATATCGACCTTTGAAATTACTTTTGTAGCATTTCATTTAACCATAAATGAAACCATAAAACACAGCAATACAAATAAGGTGTCAAATGTTAGACATACTATTGAGGATGGCTACATTTTCATTTTTCATCGACGTGGATCACCCGGAAATCACGTGACGTAAGTTCAACTTCTAAACCGTTCATTTTAGATGATCGAAATGAAAGACAGTTTCCTCTCGTGGAGTTGAACTTTTTTACAGGAAGTTCCGTCGCGATCAAAGGTCACATGATTGAAAAAAATGACTTCGGAATCCAAGGTCACGGGTCATTAAAATTTTTACTTGGCACGTTTTAATAATATCTACATTATTAAAAGAAAAGTTGATTTATTTTATTATGGCTCTATCTCTTATGAAGCGACACAATACAGTAATGTAAATTGGCTGGCAAATGTTAGGCTTAGTACACATTTTTAGTTTTTATCTATGTGGGTCAACCGGACGCCCCGAGACATCCCGGATCTCCGAGACGCGGTCGCGGGTTGTGAGAAAGTGATTTAGTAGATTTCACGACTTTATAAAAAAATGAATTAAGGGACAATATCTTAAAGAGATCAGGATTGCGATTCTCAGAAAACTTTATATTTATCCCTTAAAGGCTTCACCATCTCATCTTTGCAATCAACCCTCGCCCTAATTCGACGGGAGAAAACATAAAATTGCAGAATGCCAGGATTTAAAAATAAAACAAACATAAAAAAAAAGAGTAAAAATTCACATCGATATATAATTAAGTGGGTTTTTTTTAAACAGTAAGGCCCTAATTCCAGCTCTGGAGCGGCATGTCTTAGATCTCTATTTCCATCTTCTTTGAAATTGTAATGAGTTGATGAGGCAAATTCCTTTGTGGTGGCTTCGAAATGAGCACTTCATTAGCTTTTGCCAACCTTGGCCTGTTTATTCTTTTTAAAACCCTCCAATTACTTTCGGATTAGCTACGACTCATCGCTCGACTCCATCTTTTTCTTTTTTCTTTCGTTTTCCTTTTTCTTCTGTTTTCAATTCCTGGTCTTAAAAATGTTACATCCTTATTAAGGTGTAGGTTTTCAGTTAAAAGGATTACAGCTTTAATTGAAGAAATAGTAGCAAAAAAAAAACCAGATTTAAATAAGCTATTGTGATTCCTTTTATTTTAAAATTAAGTTGGCTTTTTGTTAAAACAAAAATAAGCAATATTATTCCTGCACTACACCTTCGTTGCCTCTCGCTTTCCTGAGGTTCTCAAACATTTTCCTCGCCTTTTCTATGAAAACCGTTGGAGTAAGTTACCGTATTGTCCGGCGTATAAGACGACTTTTTAAACCAGGAAAATCTTCTCAAAAGTCGGGGGTCGTCTTATATGCCAGGTGCTGAAACTTCCGAGCCGGACTAGAGAATCTGCGGTCGCCGCATATGGTGGGGGGAGCTCAAAAACGGCCGCGGCCGCATCCTCGCCATATGCGGCAACCATATGAAAACAGCAAGGACGGCACTGTACAAGTACGGTAGAAGAAAATCCACTCACCAGGATTCGTGGAAAGAAGTGACTTAACGCGGTCCCGATGACGAGGTGAGGGGGCGCCTCACCAGGAAGGTGTAAGTGAAGGGCGGAGCAAGCTGCAGGCGTCCGGGACGCCCGGGGTATGGAAAAAGAGTTAGAGCGGGGACAGAATAAACAAGGCTACAGTTAAGAAATACTATGATTTTAGTGAAATTCTAAAAAAATGTAGCATTAAAATAATGCTCCAGAATAAACAAAGCTACAGTTACTTGGAGAGAGAGAGAGCTGACCAATCCAAGCAGGCGTTGTATACAACAACCAGCCAATCGCCGGTAAGGTACGTCGCTTTTAAAGGAAAAGTTTAATCCACTTGCACTGTTTTATGTTTACATGTTTGATGACAAACAGCGTTATGTTTATAAGTGACAGTTTTCCTGCTAAGTATCTGCATGTCATAAGCATTTGAATTAAAATTACCATATGGAAATCAAATCTGATATTTTTTTAATTTTTATTTGGTGTGCATTGGAAGAGGGGTAGTCTTATACGGCGCATATATCCCAAACTCTATATTTTAATTGGAAAAATTGGGGGTCGCCTTATACGCCGGACAATACGGTACGTCTATAAGACAAAGACAGCATTACTAAGTTCTGTTCCCGCCATACATTTATTGCGACAAAATTCATTCAATAACAGTCAATGTTTTGGCGTTTCAACTTAAAAAAAAACTCGACAAAAACCTGAAATGACAAAAAGATTTTAAAATAATGATTTGTATTTAAAATATTTACAATTTTTACACAGTTAATTTAAAAAAAATTAATCTCAAACAATTTTAAAAAACACAATTTTTACTTTGTTAAAAATTAACTTTTGCCCTAATAATAAATATTATTATAAAACATTATTTTACAAATTTTTTATCATTTAAGGTTTTCGTCAATTTTTTTGAGTTGAAAATTCCGAGTAATACCGCGTAATCACCCAAAAAATTTGACTGTTTTTGAATTTTACGTTAATTATAGAATATTTTGAAAATTTAAAACAAGAAAATAGAAATCTCAGATGCTTCGCAAGTTCATATTTAAATTTTCAGGATTTTAGATACATTAGAAAAAGAAATATATAAAAGAAATAAAAGGTTTGCAGTCGCCTGCATTTCCTTAAGTCAGGGCCTGATGGAACGAGACACTTAAGACTAATCAAATGCACCATTTCTCTGGAGGTCTCTTAGTTGCCAATTGGAAACTTAATACGTGACGATCTTGCGCAGAAAATCGTTTTCCACTGGTGTAATGAAACCACAGGTTGTTTACAATGTAAGATTAGAGTTTTAATACACAAAGGGTTCTCTGGCTTTGTCATTTCTTAACTCCTACCGCCCTTTCTCCGACAATTCGAAAGCAAAAAGGTCTATTGATAACACGTGTTTGCCTCGTGAAGATCAGTCCCACGCGTAATTGAAGCCCCCAACACGTTTTTACCGTCCTTGTAATCAATTAGGCTTTGACACTTGTCACGAGACCATTGATGGTAATAAAAATTATAAAGATTACAAATTAATCTTTACTAAAGAAATACATCGCTGTCTTGTTATACTATCACCTCTAGTTTATTTATATATATTACTAGTATTTTACGTTCTTATAAAGCATAAAGAAATGATACAGAAATAAAAAAAAATATCTGAGCTTTCATCGAAGAGAGAGAAGACGAAACGGTCCGTCCCAGACTCACACCGACGAAAGCACAGATATTTTTTATTTATGCTTTTATATTAATTTACGCCACATTAAATCTTTTGTTTATATTAAACCAGATTGGGTTCAGTCTTGGTTTTTTTCTATTCAAATTCCTTTTGCCTGACGGTTTCGCAGGCCAGGATTTGAAGTTTTGCCTTTTTGGTTTATTTTTTTACAGGCGTTTTTTTTCGGAGGAAGACCACAGTCGGGTGCGGGAGTGGATTCCCTTATCAGTTTTCCACTATCTGAGCATTTCGCCTGGTGAGTGGGTTTGGCTGAAGAGTCCCTGAAAAGGACGAAACGGCCGTCCCAGACTCTCACCGATGAAAACTCGGATATTTTTTATTTCTGTGTTATTTCTTTAGACTTTTCTATTAATTTCTGGCACGTTAAATCTTTTGTTTATTTTATGTTCATTTTACTTGTTAAAAGAAAGGAAGCTAAAAGATAATCATGTTTGTCTGGGTTCTCTCTCCTATTGTCCTCCAAATGAGAGATGGCCACCCTGTTTTGTGAGATCTGCGCATGTATCATCGATTAGTCTGATCAGGCACTTCCGTCGGATTTAATGACAGGACGCCGCCATTACGGTAATCGCTTGTTACTTTGGAAAAGAGCATTGTATTTATAAATAATATAAATTTATTTATTTACATAAATACTTATTGTTAGCAACTGGTATTGAAATAACGCTAAATAGTCGAGGGGAGTTTTAATTTGGCGTTATCAACATGTCTTTCTCAGTGAAAACAGACCCCGTCGTCCATTGTGACAGGAAAACATAATTGATCAGCTACCGGAAGGGCTGCGCAGTTCAAACTTCCGCCGGTCATCTCTCATTTGGAGGACAATAACAGCTTATGAATGCCCTTCTTGACATTTCCTTCGCATGTTTTTGGACAAGAAGCCATCTCTTCTTTATCTTTTTAAAACTTAAAACAAAAAAAACTGGAAACCTTAAACCGTGGTATATATATTTATATTTATGTTAGAGGATTCTCAGTTTCATGTAGGCCTATATATTTATGGTTCATCCTCAAGTTTCTCACGCAAGAAAACTCTCTCAAGAAAAAAAAATTCAAATTCGAAAGTTAGATCTCATGTTCACATATGAGCATATGGCATAAGTTTCAAAGACTGATTCATCAATATAGAATTTGTTAGAGAGAAAACATGTATGGGCATGTCTAAACATGTATGGGCTTGTTTATAAACATTATGATTTAATGCCTCCCACTTTTCTTAGTAAAGAGGTGGCTTCCAGTTGCAATTTTCGTTACACTTGGATATAGTAATGAGCTTTTATCAATATATATTCATTGCTCATTATTAAATTAAGATTAAACCATTGTATCCGGTGACGTAATTACCAACCTAAAAGAAGATCAGAATGTCAGTACGACGCTCGCCCATCTTAATCCCCTAAGAAACTTGAAGTAAACCGTACAGGGTTGGGTGAACCCTAAGGCCCGTCTACCGGAAAAATAAATAAAAAATAAACAAATAAAAATAAACAGAAATCCAGACAATGACGGTTATGAAATCCGGCTTTTACTGTCTTGTAAAAATCTTATTTATAATTCATTATTATGTACAAATGGATGAAAATCACCTTAAGAGACCCTAATTTATCTACAATATGTTCAAAAATTTCATATAATTGTCTCAAAGTAATATTTCATATTACACATTAAATTCTAAATTCTGTAATTAAAAACACAAATAAACATAATTAAAATACAAATAATGTCCTCTAAATTTTAAATTATATTTTGCATAAGTTTTTTAATTAAATATGTGAATTTATTTAAATTAGTAAAATTCCAATTTTAATACATGTTGAACTATAAAATTTAAATTGAATTAAGGTATCTTTGTTGTTAACAGTAATTGTATATATTATAAAGGAGACATTTAACATATTGTGTGGAGATCGGCCATCTTCGCGTTTCCTGTTGTTTTCTAACTGAACTGTGATGTTTACAATGTTTCAATCTATTCCCTGCCATTCAATTCCTTGAGGTCCACTTCCTGTGTGAGTACACGGGTGTCTCCCCACCCTCTGGTAAGCAGGATGAGTGGTTTATGTTTCCTCTTGTGCCCGCACGCGTCTCCACAAAGACCGTTCTCCTGCCTACGATTAGCCGCAGACGACGGTCTTGTGCCTTGTCTCGTGAGGAGGAATGTTCGGTAGACTTAAGTGTCGTATAGAAACAGTTTACTTGACTCGTCACTAAACTTTTAAGAAAATTAGCTATATATTTAATATGTCTTTTAATTAGTTATTATTATTATTTTATTATTATTATGTTTGTATGTTTCAAACCTTGGGTTTCCCCAGCAAAAACAATACGGCGGGTCAAGGACTAAAGCACATATTGCCAAGTGTAAAGAAGTGTGCAAGAATGATTACGGATGTGTGGTTGTGTCCATAAATTTCCTATCTACGCGTGTTGTGTTGAGTACCACAGCCTTCTGGAGTTGTGCATAAGTGTTTTTATGAAGTCCTAGTGTGCCGAGACTGTGCTGCAATGTTTGAGGCACCAGACCAGTGGCGGACAGGACGATGGGTACAACAAGTACTATGTCCTGCTTCCACTGCTTCTGGAGCTCGTGTGCTAGGTCGGTTTATTTACTGATCTTGTCTGCGTGAGTTTTCTTCATGTTCTTGCTGATAGGCACTGCAATATCAATGAGATAGGTCTGTTTGTTGAATTTATCAACAAGTGTAATGTCAGGATGAATAAATTTATAATTTATTAATTATACATTATTATTATTGTTAAAGAGGAAAATATGCATAAAAATAATATTGCTATTAAAATTGCTGCAATTGTTGAATTTGTTATTATGTTATTGCTTATATTAATTCAAAGTGTACAATAAAAAAATAAATAATAATACTCCGTACTATTTTTCAGCAGACCAATGCACCTGTTCTATACTTGTAACTAACAAATTCATCAACAAAAACTTTTAAATATATCAGAAATTATAAATTGGAATTTTTATTAAATTCCAGAACGCTTTTGATAGGGATTTTAAATAGGGATTTGAAGCTCTTACATAAATAAAATAAAAATTATTTATCTTTCGCTTTTCAGAATATCGCTCAAATTCTGAATACAGCAAATGATCGTTGATTTAGGGTAAACCATACTTTGCTTTTAATAGTTTGAATGAACTCTGTAGGTAGGAGCTCTTATGGTCCCTGTGTGTACGTGTGTGTAACGACGTTTAAAGTCCAAATCAAGAGTAGAAGCTCCGTAAGTCATAATTATTGGATTCCCCATGGCCTGGAGGATAATAAAAAAATCCTACTTCCGGTTAGGCCAATTCTGGTTTTAGGTAGGCTTACCGGATCAGGAAAACAATGGTAACTGGGCAAAACGAGTTCTATCTATACTAAAGCAACTGTACCGAGAACGAATGATACCTTCGATCCAACATGTCAACTTCCGGTTCAAGGTGGTCACTGGTCGCTTACTCATCCGGATGGTGCAAAATGAGGATGAGATACACGAAATGAACTCAATGTGGGCATCGTTCGAAATTGTGTTGACCCTCGAAAATTGAGGCGATTTGAATAAATGAGTTTTGCTTGCCAATTAATAGTATTATCACCTTTAAAAAACGCAAGCATTTGATAGATTGGAAATCGTGAAAGGTCGCTTAGTTTTGTATTTACTATAAAACTGTAACTTGATTTCTTTTTAGTTACGCCCTAAATTGAAAAAGCAACCCCTTGAATATTTGTGGAAGCTTCTCAGCATTACACGAAAGAGTGACAGCTAAGTATTCATTGTAATTTTTCAACATTTGGAAACTTTTAATGCAGTAAAATTTAGTAAGTGCAAATACATTAAGTGTAATGAACAAATATTATATACATTTGGCTCTACATATTACGTCCTACGGCTGGCGATCGCAGGAGTATCTCTCTCCCGCTGTGCAAATTCGTTTAAAGTTAACCGCGTGAAGCTTTAATATTAACGTAAGCATATTACAAATCTAAAATTATCGAATAAAAAATTATTCGAATACAAGTATTCGAACTTTTTAAAAAATTATGTAATTAAATGTAATAAATTACTAAGTTTTGATATTTAGTTTCTACATTAAAAAAAAAGCCTATGTAAATGTGTGCGTACGTCCGCAACAATTGAAGTTAGCACGCGCATTTCCAGCAACAAAAGTATTGTTGCATCTTCAACTCTGTCCATAACAATGTACGTACGCACGCACGTTGCAGGCAACAGGAGTATTGTTGCACGTTCAACTAAACTTCGCACTTTCCGACTTTTACAAATGGATTTCGATATTGTGTTGCATGTAGTTTTTAGAATTGAAACTATTATTTAATTTTAAGTTTTAGTTTTTAGTTGATGTAATTTTTTATTTTTGAATAAATAAAATGTTTTTTTTCTGTTACATATACGAGTCTTCGGAGCGACAGATAGCTGTATAGTATTTAGCTAATTAAAATGAAAATTCCAGTGTTCTTCAATTGAATAAAAGAAATATTGGATAAATATAGAAACAAAATTGACAAATTACATAAAGCTGCATAAAATAGTGTTTAAATTAAAATACTAAAATAAAATATATGAAACTTAATAAAAAAGTAAAACTAACTATTTTTAGTAAGCGAAAACTAAAGATAATTTACAGTCCCGATTATTGAATATGTTGGCCTCGTTTGCGTGAAATTCACATAATTTAATTCGAATGAAAAAGTAATTTTATTATCGAATGTCTGAAGAACAAAAACAAAGACTATGAAAAAAATTAAAAGTTCTCTTTTTAAGGATTCTTGATTATTGACTTTTTATTTTATATTTAATTTAACATGTAAATCGATAAAGCAGCAGACTGTAAACCTATAACGCTTTTACCTTTTCCATCGAAGAAGTGTCAATCCAAGCTGAGAGCAAAAACAAACTTCACCATTACGCGAGCTACATAACCTTAACTCCATTTCGAATAGCATTTTTTTAAAATTATTTTTAACGTGTGCGGATTAAAAGAATTTTTTAAAACATGAACAACTTTAAAAACTTTAGCACACATAATAAAATTCATAAATAACGAGTCATCTAAAAATTAAAAAAAATACTTAAAAAAGAACGGTTTCAACTGCAGACTATCTTCAGCTTTAAAAAATAGTAGAAATAAAGGGATTATATAGAGAATCAAGTAAAGGAAGTACTCGTTTAATGGTCCAATTTTTTAACCAATAAACGGGACGTCAAAATGATTGGTTGAGGAAAAGTAAACAAAAACACGTGCGAAGAGGATACACCTGGTGCAGATCAAGAGAACTACGAAAAATAAACAAAGAAAAAAAAATAAAATCATAACTCCGAAATAATTTTATTAACTTTTATTTTTCTTCTATTCTGATTGTTTAAGAAAGTAAAATAATATTTCATCATTTGATTAGAAAGTTGGTTATTCAGAAATGGATTCAGAAGCTTTCAATACATTTTCTTTTAACATCGTTGAGACACATTGTTATGATTTTTACTTCATTGAAAAGGGGGTAATGATTTTATTTTCTAATGTGTGGGCTGAGACTAAAGAAAAGTCAACATTAATATTCCTACAAGCATAATTATGCTGATACATCCGATTTTTCCATTTTTGTCTGCAGTATCGATTCTTACATTTGATCCCATAGATAGTGTCTTTCGTATCCATGACACTATGCTGTTCGTTTGCGAAAGACAGACTCACCACTGGCGGACGATTCTACTCCGCAGAGGGGTGATACGCTGAGATGGGCACTTTCCTAAGAAATTCTTTTGGGCATTTTTTGCTTTTAAAAAAAAAAATAACGGAGGAGTATTTTTGCAATAGTTTTTATTCTTTCCTTAATTCTTTCCCGAAAAGCGCAAATAGAACGCAGCTACTAGTAAACTAACACTATAAAAAGTAAACATCCCCTCTTTGTTTCTCCTCACCCCTATTTTAATGAAATCGAAGGAGATCTGACGCATGCGCAAAAGCGCTGAAGGTTTTCGTAAACACAAATAAACAGTATGTAAAGAATAACTTGGACCATTAAAACGTATTATTTTTAGGATTGCAATACATTATAGAAATGTCAGTGTTATTGAAAATCTGCTTCATTTTCCTGTCAAGATTACTGTAGTATGGGATGGTGATATAGCTATTATTTCACTTTTTCTCTCTAACATTGTTATATATCCTTTCGTAGTACTCTTGATCTGCAGCAGGTGTCTCCTCTTTGCATATGTTTTTGTTTACTTTACCTCAACCAATCATTTTGATGTCCCGCCTGCAGAGGGGAGTAAGTTGAAACCGTCCTTTTTTAAGTATCTTTTTTATGTTTTTTAATTTTTAGAAGACCATTATTTATGAATTTTATAATGTGGGCTATCATACAGTTTTTAAAATTGTCCATTTTTTTTTGTCTTACTCTTTGACTTTTTGAATATAATGTCTGAAATGGATTTATAATATCGATAAGATAAGTATATGTTAATATTTTTATATTATTTTATAAACAATTCGTGGAAAGATTACTTTTTTTGGGGGGGTGGATTTGTTTTTCTTTTCAAATTATTTTTTACCGAGGGTTTTAATTAAGATTAAATTAAGCTACAAGATCGTAAACATGATTAAGATAATTATGGTATTAAGTAATAGCATCTTCTTCTTTACAACTGCAGCAGACTTTTCTCTGTAATTAGAAATACCAAACTCACGTAAACAATTCTGGGAGCTGAGGTTTTCCGCTAACCTCTTCAATAAAAATAAATGCATTGGAAGCATGTGGCAGCAAATCCTACTACTTCTACTATTATTATTGCTGCTACATTATTCTGGTGAACGACAAGGAATAATATTCAGAATATTCAAAAGTAGATTAGAAACGTTTTACGTGTACTAGATTTTTTTAAACGCATTAATGAAGTCATACACGTGATTAGTTTAAACATGCAATTAATTTATATAAAAAAACAAGATATACAAAGGAATCGACTAGTTTCACCAGCGAGAGACGGTTTTTTCAAGCATTTCTTGAAATCGACTAGTTTCACCGCCGAGAGACGGTTTTTTCAAGCATTTCTTGAAATCGACTAGTTTCACCGCCGAGAGACGGTTTTTTCAAGCATTTCTTGAAAAAACCGTCTCTCGGCGGTGAAACTAGTTGATTCCTTTATATATCTTGTTTTTTTTATATAAATTAATTGCATGTTTAAACTAATCACGTGTATGGCTTCATTAATGCGTTTATAAAAATATTCAAAAATATTTGCAATCTTTTTCTGTTTGTTATCCTATTTTCTAAAGGTTCATCAAAGCAGTCGTTCCGTGTCTCTCTAATAACTTTTGAAACTCTGGAAAAATCTTCATGAAATTTGGTATGCATATCGAGAACTAAGGACGACCTAGCTTTTGTATTTAAAAATCTTTTCCCAATGGATCTTTGTTGAGAAATCAGTGCGAGAAGGGGTCAAAACTTTCCAGCAAAGACATTGGAATCTAAACAATGGGTTTTTTATCCTATTTCTGTTAATCTATATATATAAAAGAAAACATTGGGTTTTTCTTTCTACTACTCGTCCGAAACCATAAGACACAGAAATACAAATAAGGTGTCAAATGTTAGACATACCACCGAGGATAGTATGCATTGTATTTTTCATCGATATCGGTCAACCGGAAGTCACGTGACCTAAAGTCACCTTCTAAACCGTTCATTTTAGATAACCAAACTGAAAGACAAGTTGTTTCTCTCATTGAGATGAACTTTTTTCAGGTCGTCCGGTCGCGATCAAAGGTCACGTGACTGAGAAAATGACCTCGGAATCCAAGGTCACGTGATCACTAAATACAGATTTGGAAGTATCTCATTATTATCTTTAAACAATCAATATTAAACCCTTAATCCAATGCAATTAAACTTAATCCGATTTATACAATTGCGTTTACAATGCTGATTTAATTCATTTTTTTTCACTATCTTAAAAGAAAAAAGTTATTAAGAATTATAATCTAAGGAAAGTAGATTTTAAGTTTTTTCGAACATCTTGTTCTATTCCTAATATTTTTTAAGCGCAAAAAATTTAGGAAAACGTTGCAAGTCGAATTTTCAAAATTAAATCAATAATTTGAAAGTTTATCTATCTACATAAAAGAAAAGTTGATTTTTCTGGCCCTATCTCCTCCGAAACCATAAGACAAAGAAATACAAATAAGGTGTCAAATTGTTAGGTACAGTATTGAGGATGCTCACATTTTATTTTTTTATCTACGTGGGTCAACCGCACGTTCAGGGATATTCCAAGGTCTCCGAGACGGACCTCACGTGACTTACGCTCAAACATGAGATCTCAGAGATGTGCTCGCGGGTTGTGAGAAAGCGGTCGCGGTTACGGGTGGTGAGAAAATTATTTCAGAATCCAAGATCACGTGATTACAGGTTTGCTAGTTACTATTTAAAAAAAAAATATGAAAAATGTTAAATATATAATAAAAATATAATTCTTACTTTCCGCTGCAGGAAGAAGAAAAAAAAATGAAAGAAAAATTTAAAATACAAAAAAGAAAAAAAAATACTGAATGAAAGAAAAACCTTACAAATTATTGTAAATTTTAACTCAAAATTCTGAAGTTTATTTATTTTGTTAATAAAAACAGTGATTACTGTATAATAAGTATAAAACAAATTAAAACAATGTTATTTATATTTATATTGAAGTTTTATAATTTCAATAATATATGCTCGTACATAGAATAATTTTTGTAAATATTATTATTAAACTGTTATATTATCTTTTATATTTCATGTATTTACGATAATCTATTGAAACATTTTTATTTATATAAATGTTTATTTGTCTATTTGTGGGCCTGGTTCAGTTTCTGATGGACGGGCGGGAATTTTTCTATTCTCCTCCTAAAGTTCACTCAGACTTCTATAAAATGGGGACCGGGTTTCTTGCCCTGGGTTACAGGCGAGAGAGTGTTGCCCTGACCATTCCAATGATCGAATGATTGGGCCTTTATCTCGCACTCACCGAAAGGTCTTCCATGGCCTGTGAAGCGTATGATTAATGAAAATGTGTTTTCATTATTATGAACTTTACATATTTGGTTTTCTTTTTTTTTATTATATCTTTATATATATATTGCAAATGTTAATATAGTCATAACTTGTCCATTTAGATAATAACTTAGCTATGCATAACGTAAAGCATTTTGTAACGTAAAGCATATCAAAATTAAGGTATTTCAGTCATTTACTATACTTACATTAAAATAAAAAAATGAATATAAAAATCTCTTATACAGTTTTCCAGATCTGTCTGTGTGTCACGCACTTCCGTAACGCACTTCCTCCGTGTTTGGAAAATAATTTTAATCTCCTGTGAAAATAGAAATAATTTCTGCAATGAAACGTCCGCAACAGGAATCGAACCTACAACCTTCTGATCCAAAGTCAGATTTCTTATCCATTAGGTCACGGGATACATTCAAATTGTAGTGAAGCATCTCTTATCACTCCCTCTGTGTATGTGTGTGTGTGTGTGACGCAATGAGAGAAGAGCCAGAGAGAAAAAAAATAACTCTTTAATTTTATCCTACTAGATTAAAATGTAAATTTCAATGTTCATTTTTTTTAGCCTAACTACAAGCGAAGGCCAGATGAGCATTAGATGCAGAAGCTCGCCCTCAGCGACGAACTGAAAAGTCATTAGAGACATATCTCGACATAAATTAAGAAATTACAAATGACGAGCGTAAATACTCTATCTCAACTAAAAGTCGTCACATTGTTATCCCGTTGTTGACGGGAAGTATACGCTAGTACTTAAATATGAACTTTTGATTATCGACGTGGGATTGCCTTCATTAACCTTCAGTGAACTGGACATTCAGTTTAATGACTTTCATTGACGATACCGTTACAATTTCTCTTGAAATCTAGTGACAGACGAAACGTCCACTTCCTGGAAATATAGCCGCAAGTACCGCAACGTCAGTAAACTATGGCTGACGTAGAACGATCTATTGTTCAATGTTGGTTGATTTAGATGAAGAGGGAAAATATATTTCAAACATTGCGGTCAGTTTTATAGTAGAACTCGGTTTATGAATAGAACTCGAGATCTCTCTAAATGTAGTTTTCGTCTCCATATCCCAAAAGATAAATTTGTCAGAGACCCCACAACTGAAGCGTCGTTATTCAGATCTTTCCAAATTAACAGAACACTGGAACGTTAATCTTAAAACTCCATCTAAAAACGAGAAATTCGAAAGAATTCGAAACCTACTTTCCTTAAAAAAATTTCCCCCATCTTTTTTTTTTAAAGTTATCAAAACGAGAAAAACAAAAGTTGATGATGAACTGGAGTACATTAAAAAAAAAAGTTAACATAAAACGATTGTAATATAAAAATACTAGATTTCTGACTGTGTAACCGTCTCTGCTCACTTAAACAGTAAAACGCACGCCATAGCCACAGGAGTAAGCTTCATCTTCGTTGTTAGCTACCTTACAAACTTTGTAATAAAGTATTTCTATTAGAAATGGTTGTGTAAATATTGCATCCGTGTTTTAAATTTAAATGCTAAACTTTAACGTGTGTAAAATTTAATACAAAAGAATCAACAAGGCCATACACAAAATATAAAATAGAATATCTATTAATAAAATAACATTACAACCGGGTTTCGATCCGGGCTCGCCGTCCGTTCTCAAGTAGAATGACAACAAAATACAGACTGAATGATAAAATACAAAATAACAGCAAACCCTGATTGGACAAGCTAATAGCTGATAGTTAATCATTACTTTGTTAATAATTTCTGTAATTGTTCATATTGTTATTTAATATTTAAAATTTAAATATATTTTACTAGGTGGCTTCACCAGTTATTAGCTTGTCCAATCACGGTTTGTTGTTATTTTGTATTTTATCATTCAGTCTGTATTTTGTTATCATTCTACTTGAGAACGGCCGGCGAGCCCGGATCGAAACCCGGTTGTAATGTTATTTTATTAATAGATATTGCTATTTTATATTTTATGTTTTAAATTTAAAATAAAAAAAAAATCTTTTTGTTAAAAATAAAATTTGTAAGCGTTTCCCGGAGATACAAATTTGAAATTTAAATTTGAATTTAAACTTTAAAGTAAATGTTCTACAGAACCTACAAACAAATCCTATAAATATAGGGGTATCTCGTAGGACTGAATTTGTAAATTTATTAAAAAAAAAAAAAAAAGTTGGCGCCATCTAGCGAGCGAAAGAAAATTTTACTTAGTTTCTGAAAAAAAGTAAAACTTACATTTTAAAGATTACTTACTTGAAAATAAAATTAGGGTGATTTCGATTTGATAAAACGTAAATTTAGAACGCGCTCCTTTTTTTTTCGGATGGGTTTCAGGCCCCCTTGTGCTGCTCATAAACGGCTTTAGCATTTAAAAAGGAGACAATACGAAAGCTCAGTTTTGGACCTACAGAAAATCGGTAGTTATGAAAATAAAAAAATTAAACTCAAATCCCCATTGCAGATAGGCCTAAATAAGTAAAGCTAGCCTTCAACTTTTTTTTTTTTTTATTCAAAAATTTATAATGAGTTTATTCAATACGTGTTTACTTGTATGCTACTCCCGAAGCCCTAAAATTGATTTAAATAAGAAACTATAATATTAAGGCTAATCTCACAGGGGATGAGGACGAAGTAATGATAATCTTATTGTTGACTTTAATCTTCTCCTAATTTTTTTATAGGACTTTTTTTTTATATCTTCCTTATCAATATATCTTTTAATTAGTTCCACCATAAAAATATTTATTCTATTGTTGACATTATATATTAAATTTTGGATTACTGCCTTGTTTTTTTTGTTATTATTGTTATTTCCATTTCAGGCTTTAGCTTTCTTTTAAATAAACAATGAAAAAGGTTTTTTGCTATTATCTTGAAGCAATTTTCTGCTGAGGAAACATTTATACTGTATTCTGTGTCTCAAAGGAATTTTTCCATAAAAACCACGTCTGCAGTTATTTAGGTCAGAACTTCTGGGAAAGAAAAATTGAAACTTTCTCAACTATTCAATTAAAATATTCGCTTTTCCTTGGTTCACGTTAACTATTCCCCATCATATTTAGGGCAGGAATTTTTTCCTGAATAAAGTTCTCCTGTCTCAGCAAGAAATAACTCGAAGCCCGCGATTCTTTCTTACAGAGTTTTACAAAAATGCAACAAATAAAATTAGTCTATAGTTACATAAAATGAACCGAAATATTTAATAAAACAATAGAATATAAATATCACAATGAAACATAAAACAATATCACGTGAGAAATAAAACAGAAACGCACAAAGAGTTCACTGAGCTGTAAGATACTGGGCGGATCCAACTGACAATATTCAGGAAACCTGAAATAGGCTGTCTTGGATTCCCGGTATCACAATTTCCAAAAACAAATCAGTGAACTCTTAGTCTTGTGCGTTTTT
>JAFIDM010000006.1:41388892-41414272 GCA_023159025.1 Thereuonema tuberculata
TTGATTGGCCTTTCTATTCTTTATGTAGGTTTTGATTTTTTTTTTTTTTTAATATCGAGGGCCGTTGTGGTGTTTGCTTTTGTTTTCTTTATGTTTTCTGAGTTCACTGAGCTGTAAGATACTGGGCGGATCCAACTGACAATGTTCAGGAAACCTGAAATAGGCTGTCTTAGATTCCCGTATCACAATTTCCAAAAACAGATCAGTGAACTTTTAGTCTTGTGCGTTTTTGTTTTATTTCTCATGTAATTGTTTCCACGCACGTTAAAAATTTTGCATAAAACAATTAATTATTTATAACAACAAGTTTACGTGCGAAAAAATTGACAATACAATAAAATAGAAAGCAAACTCACACATGAATAAAGGAATCACTGATCTGTTTTTAGATTTTTGATACGGGGAATCCAGAACAGCTGTTTCAGGGTTCCTAGCCTTCATCAGCTGGATTCGCCCAGTATCTGACAGTCATTGATCCAAAGAAACATATAAAGAAAACAAAAGTCAACAACAAAATGGCCCTTCATATTAAAAAACAACAATACATAAATTAAAAATAAAAAAAGGGCAGAAATTTAATCCCCGGATGTATGCTTTTTATTTTATTCGATTAATTCTTTATTTAACCTTTTCAATTAAAAACAAGCTAACATAAAAATGGTAAAAAAACTGTAACAAATTAAATAGAAAATAATAAATAAATGAAGCAACGTAGATATCTCAAAAGTTAATTAAAAAAAATCAAGAAATGGATAAAAAGAAAAAAGATACAAGACGCCAGAAAGAACTTAAAGCCACCTTTCCTCATTTCTTAAAATTACAAGAACTAAATTTAAGCAGGAAAGTTATTAAGAAATGAAAAGACTGCATATAAATAAACTACAAAAAAAAACACCTCTTTAAGTTTGTCAACATAGGGAATCGGGAACGGCCGTTTCGTCCTTAAGGGGACTCATCAGCCCAATCCACCCTCTATTGACAAACTCAAAGGCACGTTTTCATTTGGTTTTCATTTCTTAATAATTTTTCTGCACGTTAAATTTAGTTCTTGTAATTATTTTATCTTTTTGGGTTGGTTTTTCTTTGTAATTAAATACCATTTGTATCCCTAACGATTGTTAGGTCGAAGGATTTTTTTCATGTGCACTTTTTAATTGTTGTTTATTTTGTTTGGGAGTCACTTTCGGGAGCTAAAGTAATTTCCATTTCTTTTCACATCTTTCTGGGTTTGTCATCAAGGGAGGGTGGATCTGGCTGATCAGAACGAAACGGCGGTTCCTAATTCCCTTGTTGACAAACTCAAAGACATGATTTGTTTATTTATGTGCAGTCTTTGATTTTCAGTTCTTGAAATTTTACTGTTTATTTTTTTTGTTTTTTAAGAAAAACTGCAAAAACCTGAAAAAAAAAATGAAAAAAAGAATGAATTGTTATTGAATGAAAAACAGTACAAAATTTTTATTTTCTTTTAAAACGAATAAATCCATATTTTTACTTATTTAAATTGGATTACTATAATCAAACTTGTACAATGCATTAGCTAAAAGAAATTTAATATTCCTTGTTTAAGACAATGAGATATTAATAGAAAAATAGGACAGTAATCCATTGTTAAGATTCCGCTGCTTTTCTATGGGGATGTTTGTCTTCTGGTGTTAATTTTTCGACAAGGACTCTTTGGGAAAAGATTTCAAATATAAAAGTTATATCGTCCCTAGTCCTCGAATGTGCAGACCAAGTTCCAAGAAGATCAATCCAGCAATTCAAAAGTTATTGAGGGAAACACAGACACACAGACACAGACGGACTGATGATCCTCTCTTTCCGATTGTAAATAGGCTAAAAAATATCTGAAAAGAAATAAAAATATAAAAAAAGTAATTACATAAGCCATAAATTAAATAGAAGTTAAATAAATAAATGCTTAAAAACAAAATAAGCTTAATTATAAATAAAAACAAGAAATGAAGCAATGGATATTACAACAACAATAAAAATAAGAAAAATAGCGAATAAAATCAATGATATATAAAAAAGATAAGCTTAAAGATTTACTAAAATAAATAATAAAATTAAATAATTTAACGTGAATCAATATAGAATGAATATCTCTGGAAAAGAGGTCTAAAACTGAAAAATGATCAAAAATGTTAAATTTAAGATAAAATTAGTTGCATGTTCAAATATAGCGATATTCTCCAATTTTAAATTAATTTTTACGGATTCTTATAGGTTTTATTAAAATAAATCTTATAGGTTTTCTTATAGTTATTTAAAATAAATATTAAAATAATTTATTAAATAATTTGAATTTGAATAAGAAAAGCAGTGGAACCTCCATGAATATAAATTAAAACATAAAAACACATTAAAAATAAAGGAAAAGAAAATTCATGTGCTGGACTCTGCCAGCCTCAATGAATTTCTTGTGCGCATACAAATAAAGGAAAAGCGCCTAAAAAATGTGTAAACACATTAAAATTTGAGGCCCAGGTTCAAACTGACATCTCAGTCATGGTCTCAAATTTTAATGTAAAGCTCTTTGAATTTTGTTTCTTTTTCGCTATAATTTCAAGCGAACCCAGTATCCTTTCAGCCATCTTATAATTCTGTCTAGACATCTATCAAAAGAAAGAAATTTTTTAAGAGAACAGACAGCCTCTTGTCCATAAATAAGTATGTCAAGTTTTAAAAAGATCCGTACAGTGGCTCCAAAGTTATTCGGGAATCACCTCGTGCAAACGCACGCACAGACACTGTGATCTTATATGCTTTATTGTCTTTCCGTAGTCTAAAAAAATAAAACGTTGTAAAATTCGACAAGCATTTTCAACTTTACTCTAAGAAGCACATTATCTAATGGTTGCTGCTAACCTCTGTTGACTTTGGCGTTCAGAGAATTGTGGTTCGGGGTAGCGTCACAGGGGGGCCAAAGTACATTGACCAACTAATTGGATACCGCTGGCTCCCACACAATTCAAATTAGTCCGAGCTATTTTTAATAGCGCTTCTGAAAAACGGCAACCCGAGAATCAGTTCCATGAAGCAAATTAGCGCTCAAGCGCCGTTGGCTTCGGAAGGTCCACTGTTGTTCCGTCACCGCCCAGCTGCTTCGTTTCTGATCCCGTGGTCGAATTCTCGTTAAAATGTAATCAGGATTGTTTTGACCACAACAGGTGCTTGATGATTTAGCGGAAAACGAGACGAAAATGCCCTTGGAGGAACCTCGACACCCCCTCCCAGGGTATTGAACTCATCTACATAAAACATTTGTGGAAACGTTTTCGAAGGTCATTTCCGCTAATGACGTCTTAAAATAGATATTGAAGTAGTTTCTCTTTTTCTTATCGATGCTGATCATCTATTTCTGAAATATCAAGTGGAGCTTTAAGAGTTCAGTGTCTTGGAAAGCATCTGAGGTAAAAGAACGGAGTAAATAGTCATTAAATAAATAGGAAATATATCTCAGTAAAGCTATTATTGAAGTTTCTGTCGATTTTTGAAAAGTTGCTAACACAACGCATGCTTTCTTTTTGTTGGGTCTCACAATAACAACTCATAACTAATTCTACTGTTAATTAGAATTTATTGTTACGCTTATCTAGCAAACAGAAGAGTATTCGATATGTTTGTTAACATTTAACATACAGAAAGCGTGCATGAATCTCATTAATAACACATCTAACGTACGGAAAGCGTGCATGAATCTCATAGTTAACATACATCTAACATACAGAAAGCGTGTATCAATCTAGTGGTAACATCTAACAATGGCGTGTAGAAGTCTGAGACAATTGTTAACCAAAAAAATTGCTGCAACAAAATACTCAACTGTTAAGGAAAGACCGTTATTGGATAGGCCAAATTTTTTGGATGGAGTTTCTCATAGTAAATGCTGTGCATTCTACAGCATACAAAGTGAGTTGTACAAAAAGTATAAAAGACTTAGAATTAATTCATTTCTGTTTCCCGTGCTAAGTTAACTGAGGTCAAGAAATTGTCTGCAGTAGAAACAAGCAGGGAAAGTTCCCTCAGACAAACATTTACACCATTTTCTGTGAAACTGGATGTCTTGCTTTACTGATTGAATGTTTTTTTGTAATACCAAAACAAAATACAGAGCTTACACAGAGCTTATCCCGGTTTAAAAGATGCATTCATCGACTCTTATAAATGGTTAGTTCCAATATGTAATCTTAGGTTACGCAGATGTTCGGTAGAAATAAAGTAGACTAGCTTTTCTAAGATGCAAGAAATCGCCATAATTGGAAAAATGGGTGTCCTAAGAGACTTTGAATGTGGCATGATTGGTTGATGCTAAACGTGCTGGATTGAACATTTCTCAAATGGCTGTCATATTGGACTTTCAAAGATTTGAGTGGTGTGAAAAATAAAAAATTTCAAGTGATCGAGAAAATTATGAGAGTTTTGCTTCAGTGGCCTACCCAGTCCCCGAATCTCAACTCTATTGAGCGTCTTTGGGATGGTGTAGAAAGCTTCATCTCACGATTGTGGCTCCGTTCAATTTCTAACAATTGAGCGACACAGTCATGGTACAATATTCCCAGACAATGCTTCCAGCATCTTGTAGAATTTAAGCCAAAACAAATTTTGACTATTGTATTGTGTAAAGAAGCACAGCATTAGATACGTGTTCAATAAAGCAGTATTTAAGTGGTATACAGGGTTATTCTAAATTCATAGGACAGACTTTAAGGGCTGGTAGGGCACCCTAAAAGAAACAAACATTTTTTTGTCAAACACTTATGTCCGCAACTGTCTCGTTTACATTCTACGACATGTTGAGGAACGTTCCGACACAAGCACCAGTGCACGTAGCGTAGATGAGTGAGAAGCCACCGTATGGAGAATTTGGCACCAGGAGCAATTACACCCATTCCATTTACAGAGAATTCACGCATTGAAAGCTAAGGATTATCCTCGACGTGTAGAATTCTGCCACTGGTTTATGCAGCAGAGTGCAGTACATGTGCTCTTCACAGATGGAGCATGTTTACACATGAGGGAATGTTTAATGCTTATTTATGGACAAACGCAAATCCACACGCTACACGGCCACATCCTTACCAGCAACGATTCTTTCTCAATCTTTGGGCGGGTATCGTCAACGACCAAACAGCGCCCTCTATCGCGCCAACGCGACAGCTGCGGACATACATTGTTTGACAAAAGGTTTGTTTTACGTGCCCTATCACCACTTATACTTTGTCCTACGAATTTAGAATCACCCTGTAGGTAAATTTCCAGTTTCCATCATTTTCGAGTTGAACAGCCTCTGAAATAGAAGAAAATCTTAGGAGCTATTTTTATCTTCATCATCTATTCAGAAATCAAAAAGAAAGTCTTTCTCGGTAGGAGGAGAAAAGATAGGTTACGCAAAACAGAAAAATAAAAGAAAAAATTAATCTATTTTTGGCTTTTTCGTTGCTGGGGGAAAAAAAACACAAGTAACTAAATTTTTGGCATCAAAAATCAACTTAGCTTTTAGGTAAATCATTTCTCTTTGACTGAAAGGTCTTAATTTTCATTTTTTATTCTATTTTAATTTCCTGTTTTCTTTTTTTTTTTAATGTTTGTTTTTTGTTTATGAAGAAAATTCATTGTTGAAAGGTTTTTTGTGGGGGTCATTGAACCCCAACTGAATGGTTCTTATTTTGAGAGCCTCTTTCTTACGAACCCCCTGTCGGTTCCTTTCCGCTTTTTCTCACGAATTCTTCATCTTCAGAACCCATTATATTCTCATTTCTTTTGTCACTCTTCGTCCTTTTCCATTATCATCTTCTTGCTCTCTCTCTCTTTCTTCGAAATGCTTCCCAAACTCAAATTTAATTTCTTTGTCTCAGTTGTTAAATGTATTTTATTGCTTTCCAATGCTTCCACTCTTGAACTTTGGTGGAATTCGTTTATTTCGTTTTATTCATGAAATTCTTCATTTGTCCGCTTAAACGTAATCGACTCCATGATCTCAACTTTCGTACTTAAGAAAACAACCTGTTTGTATTTTGAGTTATACAACATTGTTGTTGAGGACCTATCACCTTTGTATTGTCTTTGTACACTTTCCTCCTTTATTTTTCTGTTCGTTTATGTACCTGTTTATCTGTTTGTTTACACGTGTATCACACTAAAACAGCTGGACGGCTTTTCCTAAAATTTGTAATTTGCTTTGTAAAGATTCAAATTAATTTATAAATACATTTATTTCAGTCTCCAGCCTCTCAAAAGCGAACCTTGAAATCCCTCTCTAAAATTACATTTTTAAAATTTTGAACGATGAGGATATGTGCTAACATAAAAAATGTTTTCGTGATTATTTTGGTCAGCTCCAGTTCTAAAAATTACCACCCCTCCTCCAACGCTGCATGTTCGGTCTCACTATGCGTGACATATGAGTGAATAGCTAATGTAAATAAATAACTAAATTTATTTATTATTTATTTATTTGTTATTGTCTATAATATAATTCTTATCTGTTAATATATTCTATTATTATGTGTTTTACAATTTATATACAGTGTATTACTTTCTTAAGTTTTTACTTAAGTTTTTACGTGTGCTGAATATAAAAACACAGCCTGCACACAAGCATAAAATAAACATTAAAAACACAAGAACGTCCAGAGCTTTCGCCTCAATATAGTACATTATTTCTTTTATAAATTACTAGCAAAATACCCGTTCTTCGTATGGGTTACAATGATATGGATGAGAAAGAAATTGAAATTGTAAGATCACTACGAAATAGCAGGGGAAAGCATTGCATACCACTTAACTCAGATGAATTGCGGGTTGCCTCCACACACTTCATGGTCATTCCCAACCCCCAAACTAAAAAAAGCTTATTTTTTTATATAATTTTACATTGCCTACAGTATGGAACGTACGTTCATTCCAAATTTCAAGTTTGTAGCATGGTGGGAGGGACGCTAAACATTTCGAACAGACAAACACATATCCACAAATTTCCCTTTTGTATTATAGATTTTAAGTATAATATATGAGAAACTATCCTTACAAATAACCTAAGTAAGGAAAAAATTATTTCCATTACAAAGATAATAAGCAATCATAAATCCATTAAAGTTTGAATAGTATGTGTTTATAGTTAATAAACAGAACATTTATCTTTAGTTGTGCAAGTAAAACAAGAATGTATAAAATAAGCAAAAAAAACAAGGTAATCAATGCTTTTAGACAGTGTCAAAAGCAAAGCGGCCCCCATACTATGCACAATTTTATAAACACAATTTTGGGCGAGACCGTTCTTTACGCAAGCGTGAAGCTTCTCGCTTTGCATCAACATTTCGTTTTTCCGCACGTCGCCACACTCAAATTTATAATGCAGCTCTACAACCATCACAACAATTGCGCCTTTTACATTATCAACAATCACATTCATAATAATAAGGAAATTAAAACAATATCAGATTTCTTGGTTTTTAGCAACCCATTATTAGCAAAACATTTATTACAGCTTGCCTGTAAAACCGCTAGAGGACAGCTCTTGCTTTTATTCTGTCTGAATGGAAAACTTATGTAACGGCCAAACGGTTAGAGATATTCGAATGAAACCTTCACCATTGTGTTCAGCATCAAAAAGTAGGTGATCATGTGTAAAAAAAATTGAGATGTCTATGACCACTCCCTGCCCCCCACCCCCAAGGCGTAGTCTTTCTTTGAAAAACGCCTTTAGAAGACAGAAAACGCCTTGGAGGGTCAGGGAGTGGTCCTGGAGTTTTGATTTTTTACACGTGTTCACCTAGTTTTTGATGCTGAACACAATAGTGAAGGTTTCATTCGAATATCTCTAACCGTTTGGCCGCTGCAGAGTGTGACAGACAGGATAAAACCAAAAGCGGTCCCCTAGCGGTTTTACAGGCAAGCTGTCACCTTGGAGCCGCTAAAAAATAAAAACAATTGTTGATTTGAATTTTTTCAACTGTAAATCATTCTATTTATTTAACTAAGTTTTGAATGTTCTGTATATCTCAAAATAAGTGGTACTCTTGTACTGTTGTTGTTGTCTTATCGGATTCAATTTAATTTCACCTTGTAATTCAATTGATTCCAGTAAATAAGTTAATATAAGTTAATAATTAAGTAAATAAAACCCTTGATTTATTTACTATAAATGAAGCAAATTAATTGAATTATAATTGAAAAATAAATTATTGAGATCTTTTATCGTTAGAAATAATTCACTTTTAAAATGATAACTAACTTACCTCAAAATGAAATAATTAATAATCATATCTAATTACGCTAATTAATTAAATGTAATGTAATTCAAATTTAAAAAATAATTAAGTTGATAAAATAATACAAATAAAGGTTCAACGTTAAAGGGGTCCTTACAACAGCAGGCTCAAGGGCTCGCGGGCGGTAGGTCTCCCGGCGTTTCATGACCAACGGGACTATGTTGAGGTTGAGTGGTCAGCCCGACGCCCGTCCGCCTTTAACTTCCGGGAAAGAAACCTGGTATCCATTTTACAGAGGGCTGGGTAGGCCCTAGGACCCGCTTGGTAAATAATACAAGTAATGAATAATATTAATGACATGCCGCAGAAAATTAAATTTAATAATTCATCATTCAAATAAACAAAGGCAAAATCCATTACAATAAAATTAAAACAAGATTGAATTAATCTATCTTATAATTTGTTGGTGTAAAAGTTAAGTACACGAGTCGTTTTACTTAAATATAAGGATCTTAACTCAATTTACATTGATCCTCTCCAGAGTGTTTCATTTGTGTTAAGAAGTTCTTTCTATGTTTCTATTCAATGGGCTAATGAGAGCAAATCAACGTTAATTCAGTGCCAGTGTCTAAAGATATGTGAGAAGGCGTAATAACATCAGTATCCTGGTTACGTCTATGACTTCGTCCATCATTAATTAACCTGATTGGCCTCTAGGTGGCGTTGCAGCAGGGATACATAGCCCTAGTGGACTTGGAGCGATTTGCAGGGTGAGTGAGCACTGATAGGAATGATTTGTGTAGGTTGTAATCAAATAAATCACCAAACTGAAATCTCTCAGTGGCCTTCATGTGGTCGTTTAGAGGCCACTGGATTTATTATGAGCTCAATGAACTAACGGCAGACACGAGTTTACTACAGTTCTTAATGAATATAGATTCAGGCCAACTTGAAATTTTAGAAGAAGCCTACTTTTAAAAATAAAGTACTTTTTATTTTATTTATTTAATTTCTCTTTTAAGCTATAAAAAGTGTACAAGAAGAAGTCTTCTTATCACTTATACACATATCATCACAACTTCCGAATATCAACAACTTAACTTCAAAGGAGAATGGGCAGATCTGCCCCACCACTGTACAGCAATAAGATATAAACGTAAGGAAAGATCTTCATTAATCGAACATTTTTTATCATTACGACTTGTCTCAATTATTAGTCCGTTCGGAGTTATATACGTCTAGATATGACTTATCTCGTTGACATCTTAATTCCCGAATGCATTAATTAATTGTCAGTTAATACTTATTTTCAGTAGCAGTAAATATTATTTTCATTTATTACATGTAAGTAATTATTTCATTTACTTGAAATAAATGATAATATTAATTAATAATTACGTGTAATAATTATTAAAAGTTAATTAAATAATAACTTCAAGAATTATATAACTCCGAACGGACTAATAATTGAGACGAATCGTAATAGCAAAATATGTTCTATGTAAGGAGATCTTTCTATAGGTATATATCTTATCACTATACAGGATGGGGCAATTTCCCATAGAGTTTTGTCCATTGTCCTTTCCAAAGTAAATTTGTGCCGTTTGAATTCAGGGTGGGATTGGATTCTTCTTTCTTTTTTCTGTGTGTGTCTCTGTTCCCTACAGCCACTTCCCAACAGCTGTCCTGGGATGCCACTTAGTTAACACACTTGTAAGAATAGTATTTTATATTACTTCATAACGTGTACGGGTTGAAAGAATTTTTTTAAACATGGACAAAACTTTAGCACACATTGAAAAACTTTAGCACACATAATAAAAATTCTAAATAATAAGTCATCTAAAAATTAAGAAAAGATAAATAGATACTTAAAAAGAACGGTTTCATCCCGCTGTAAGTGCAAGTTATCATAAGCTTCCTGAAGAAGTCCACTTGTCAACGGCTCGCAGGCGACCTGAAACTGTAGTTTTTATCCTTTTAATATGTTAAAAAAAAAAATTTAATCTTAAAATATGTATGTTGGCCTCATTACATTTTTTAATTTTGATAATTATACCCTTTGCACGTGAAATTGCTTAATTGAATTATTGGCCAAATATTTTAGTCTTTGATAAGATCAGCAGACTAATATTCCCGTTTTGTCTGTCCTGTGGACAAGTATTATTAAAATCTCATTAAATTATCATTAAGCACAACAATCACAACAATCGCAACAATCACATTTATAATGCAGCTCTACAACAATCACAATAAACGCAACAATTGCGCCTTTGTGCATTCGCAACAATCACAGTAATCGCAACAATTGCGTCTTTTGCATGCGCAACAATCACATTTGTAATGCAGCTCTACAACAATCACAAGAATCGCAACAATTGCGCCTTTTGCATTCGCAGCAATCACATTTATAATAATAAAGAAATTAAAGCAATATCAATTATATTTACTTGTCAGAAGATGTTGCGAAGTACTGTGATTGGTTTACTAATCGCTATCCCTACCTTGTTTTACTTTTAGGCTTCTGATAAAGTATCAGACGCCTTATATTCCCGCTTTGTCCGTCCAGTCGCAATGTAGACAAATGTATTTTTTCGTTCCCATCGAGAAGCTGACGAAATGCGGAAGAGATCTCTCTCTCTCTGTTGCCATTTGCAACTAAACATGACCTCGAGATATTCTTATGTTGTTTTAAGTTTTGTTTGGTTAATTCTAAAAACTTATGTAACATACGATTACGTAAGTTTTATGTTTAATATAAAATATCGAAATTTTAAGTGATTTTTAGGTTTCTGATACAAGTATCAGAAGCCTTATAACCCCATCTTTGTCCTTCCGTCCGTATCATTAAAATATCATTAAATTATCATTAGCAACAATCACAACAATCGCAACAATTGCATCTTTTGCCTGCGCAACAATCACATTTATAATACAACTCTAAAACAATCACAACAATCACAATAATCGCAACAATTGCACCTTTTGCATCGCAACAATCACTTTTATAATAATAAGGAAATTAAAGCAATAATTCAACATAAATTACGTATCAGAAGCCGATGCGAAGCACTGTGATTGCTTTACTAATCGCTATCCCTACCTTGTGTTATTATTAAATAGTGAGTAAAAGTTTAGATATCTCATATTTTTTTTTTCAATTCGACTGAATAAGGTAATGGATTTCAGAAAACTAGTCGAATTTTGCTGCTGGTGAAAATTTTCAGGGGGGAATTAAGGTGAGGATATAGTTTTCAAAGGTTGTTCGGTCTTTTTTAGCATAAGAAGCAGTGGCGGCTCGTGGCTGTGAAGTTAGGTGAAGAGCTAGTAGGGAAATAATTATATCATAATATATATATTATAAATTATATATATTATATATATTATATATTATAATATATAATATAAAATATTATAATAACTTTCTTCTTATCTAATTATATTATATCATAATATATGTATTATAAATTATATATATTATATATATTATATATATTATGATATATACAATATAAAATATTATAATAACTTTCTTCTTATCTTCGTCTTTTCAACGTGAAAATGATGTTTCTAATAAAACACGCACTATATCTTAAACAGGATTCATATTTAAAACAGCATAGGACTGCGAAACAAGAGCGCTCCGAAAGAATTTCACATTGGAAGAACAGAACATATTTCTCAGTTGTAACTTCACCTATACAGCGGGTGACGTCATGGTCGTCATAGCAACCATCGCTTCGATTATCCAGCTAGGCTCCGCCCCTGAGGTTGAGAAACTTCCTGTAAAAGTCTACTTCACTTGGCTCGGTGCCAGAACAGTGCCGCAGCAACGGCGCGGGACTTACAAAATACAAAAATACGTTTCTATTAAAACCAACATACGTGATAAGGAAAATAAATGTTTCCTTATAATAATTGTTTATTTTATTTTAAATAAATAATATTGCATTATAAATAATTGGTGAAGTGCCACTTCACCTACTTCCCCTGAATAGCCGCCACTGATAAGGAGTAACAACAAATTTGAATATGCTTTTGGAAAGCATTTCCGGAGCTCTGTAGATGCGAATGGCGGGGGTGGAAGTTATTGACGAAAGGTATTAGTTGTTGTCAATACTTCCCTTGCATTCATCTTTCCACCGTTCCATCGATTCTTGTTTCTTTCGGCTCAGAAATCTCATTATCTTCTTTTCCATCCACCCACACCCCCGTTCCTTTAATGCAGTCTTTTCCCCTGGTGACAGAGAAACAAAAGAGCCGCCGCTTTCTTATTCACGGGCCTACAGAGAAACCCGGAAGTTTAGTCAGAGGGAACTGACACCACTGAGGGAGGCAGCAATTAGTGAAACCCTTGATTTAATTACAGTTGCCGGAAAGAGCCTCAGCAAATGTTAAAGGCTACTGGAAAGGGAGATAGCGTTACTTACTTATTGCAATTAATTTGATTTCCGCAATTTTTAGCAGTGAAAAAAAAAAACAATAAAATAACCAACAAAGTATTTTTATTTATATTTTAATGAATATTATCAAAACTATGTTAAACAGGGTGATTCAAAATTCCCTATACGAACTTTAAAGGTAGGTTCTACTCAGTAAGACAATGAAAAAAGCTGAAATAAACATGGGTCCGGAAATGAATACCGTATTGTCCGGCGTATAAGACGACTTTTTAAGCCAGGAAAATCTTCTCAAAAGTCGGGGGTCGTCTTATACGCCGGGTGCTGAAACTTCCGAGCCGGACTGGAGAATCTGCGGTCGCCGCATATGGTGGGGGGGAGCTCAAAAACGGCCGCGGCCGCATCCCCGCCGTATGCGGCAACCGTATGAAAGCAGCAAGGACGGCACTGTACAAGTACGGTAGAAGAAAATCCACTCACCAGGATTCGTGGAAAGAAGTTACTTAACGCGGTCCCGATGACGAGGTGAGGGGGACGCCTCACCGGGAAGGTGTAAGTGAAGGGCGGAGCAAGGCAGGCGTCCGGGACGCCCGGGGTATGGAAAAAAGAGATAGAGCGGGGACAGAATAAACAAGGCTACAGTTAAGAAATACTATGATTTTAATGAAATTTAAAAAAATGTAGCATTAAAATAATGCACCAAAATAAACAAAGCTACAGTTACTTGGAGACAGGGAGAGGTGACCAATCCAAGCAGGCGTTGTATACAACAATCAGCCAATCGCCGGTAAGGTACATCGCTTTTATAAGAAAAGTTTAATCCACTTGCACTGTTTTATGTTTACATTTTTGATGATAAACAGCGGTATGTTTATAAGTGACAGTTTTCCTGCTAAGTATCTGCAAGTCATAAGCATTTGAATTTCACATTGAAATCAAATTTGATGTTTTTTTTAATTTTTATTTGGTGTGCGTTGGAAGAGGGGTAGTCTTATACGGCGAGTATATCCCAAGCTCTATATTTTAATTGGAAAAATTGGGGGTCGTCTTACACGCCGGACAATACGGTAGTTTTCATTACTCAGTGTGTGGTTGTTATTTGGCACAGTATGTTGCGATAAAACATATTTCAAAATATTTATTAATTAAAACACAGTTATACAAAATAGGGAAAGAGTCATTTAATAGACGGTGTTGAAAAAAAAATACAATTAACTGGGTCCGGAAATGATGTTTCCGGAAATGGGTCCGGAAATGGGTCCAATCATACATTGAATAATGAAAACTACGTTTTTCGCAAAAAACTATTTATTTCCGGACCCATTAATTGTTATTTTTTTGTTTTGTTTTTCAACACCATTTATTAATTCACTCTTATCCTATTTTGTAAATCTGTGTTTGTCATAAATTAAGAATATATTGAAATACGTTTTATCGCATCATACTGTGACAACAAAAATAATAATAAAAAACAAACAAACATACATTGAATAAAGAAAACTATGTTTTTTGAGCAACCAATTCATTTCCGGACCCTATTTGAACTTTTTTTTTTATCTTACTGAGTTGAACCTACCTTTTAAGTTTGCACAGGGAATATTGAATGGGTCCCTGTCTATTTATCTTATACAGTGACGCCACTTTATTAGAGTTTTTTCAACTTGAAAAGAAAGTTAGATTGAAAGCGTTGGTGATTTATATTTTAATATAATTTATTTGCATTTCATCCAGTGTGGTGGCCTTTATTTTATTTAAGTGTTAAAACTGCGACTTAAATGTTTACAATTAAAAACACACATACAGATTAAAATACAAACAATTAAAAAATAAAAGCCTATTCTTCCATTCAATTCAACCTATGCTGACGTCAGCATCACTTCTATTTTGATTGGTTTAGGGGTGGTGATGTTTTCTTATGATGGTGATAACACTCTAAAAATCAAAAGCGGAAGAAATTTTTTTAGCTATTTTTATCATAGGAATTGGATGACTATCATTTGACCAAACGCCAAAATAGATTTTTTTTATTATTATTGCTCCATCTACTGGCGAAAGGTGTAAACTCTTAACTCCTGCTTGCTATCTCAACGTAATTCTGCGGATCGACTAATCATACAGAATAAGATTTGCATCATGTGACCTTTGAAGGATATTATTAATTTTGATACTGCATTGTCCTGTAAATATCTTTATCTTGATAGGTAACACTCTTCATTCCATAAAAAAATGTGAACTAATACATAAGTTTTCGCGTTTATCAAAAAATGTTTCCTGTACAGTTCTATCCAATGTCATGTCATATGAGGTCATGAAACAGGTGACATTTTTGTTTGGCAGTTCGAGTTATTTGTTCGGCATTCCATCCTGGTCCACTACAAGAGCTGGTCGATGTGACGACCACCAACTTCGTTGCAAAGCATGTTCTAGTACACGTCCTCAACAATACATGATGTATGTTGAATCTATTGTGCCGCGGCCAGAATTCGTGCAAGCAGATCTTCCTCCGACTCTACAGGAGTCTCGTAAATACGACTCTTCATGTAGCTAAACAAGAGAAAGTCGAGTGGAGTTAGATCCGGCGATCATGGAGGCCAAGCAATTGAGCCACCGTGGCATATCCATCTTCTCCTGAACGAGATGATCTCGAGATGATCTCAGACGACAAGTGCAAATTGATTTTGTTTTGCTTGTGGAACGGTGCATTTCCGGACTTGGGTTCCTATTCCAAACATTATCTGCTCTGTCTCCTCTACAACCTCTGGTGTTTGCAATAGCAATTTCGAAACACCCTATATATATTAATAATACGATCATATCCATTAAAGATATAACAGTTAAGATGCGTGTACAGTAGAGCTTCGGCGACTAACCACATTTGTAAGCGATCGAAAAAAACAATTATTTTGAAGTAAATTGAAGAAAATGTAAGGGGGTGTATCAAAATAAATAAACAAGTTTTATTTTAAATAAAATATAAAATTTGTAAAATTACATTTTATTAAAAGTGATGGAAAAATAATTTACTTATTTTAATCAAGCTCGGTTTCTTGAGTATTTCTTTGTTTCAGTTGAAATGAAGAAATCCGTAAATTTAAACAATAAATTTTATCTTGAAATTACTTCCAGCGTTTTCTCCTTGGTCTTCCTCTTGGTCTTCTATCCACACAATATTAGTTTACGATGGTTATTCCTCTGTACAACAGTGCTTCTCAAACTTTCCCTTCCAATCTTTTAGTCAAAAATCAATATTTTTTTTTTATTTTTCGAACTTTCAGTTGATGTCAACAACGACATCAACTTTAATTTATAATTAAACTTTTATTTGGATTTGTAGACCCCCAAGCAGATGAAAATAAAAACACGCGAAAAAAAAAAGATAAAAATCATGCGTGCCAAATAAGGTAAGAGAATTTGACATTTGCTTTTGGTTGAAAATTCATCCTCGAAACGAAAGATTTTCACTCTCCCTCAGTTTGGGAATCACTGATCTTTCCTTCCATTTCTGTTATGAATGGTTAATCGGGTACCATTTGTACTTTAGTTAAAGTTGAAGTTGCGATCAGGCCCAGAGGACCGCGCAATGCAACTGGAGGGTAGGCTCCAGTGTTCAGAACCTACGGGACAAAATTGAGGACGGGGAGTCGGCCCGTCGCTCGCCCGCCTTTAACTCCCGGGAAAGAAACCCGGTACCCATTCTATAGAGGGCTGGGTAGACCCTAGGGCCCGTTTGGAGGAGAAAGAAGCGTGGAAAAATTCCCGTCCTCCGCCGAGGCCGGGAATCGAACCCTCCACCTCCAACCCGCAGCCAAGCGCCCTTACCCACTCGGCTACCGGGCCCACCATTTGTACTTTACTGATTTTATTGTTTTTTATTTAATTGCTTTTTTTTAAAAAACTTTTTATATAATGGGTTTTATTCTTATTTCCATGAAATGGTCATTAGCGCACGTTAAAATGAAGTAATAATTGAAAATAATAATAATAGCAAAACGATCAAGTTTTTTCTTTCTTTCTTTCTTTTTCGCTTGTTTTGTGTTTAAAAGAAAATATTTAATTTTTATGAAATTATGAAAATTTCGCCACCTGAGTAATTGCGTAAATAAAAGTATTTTTTTTAAAAACAAACAAACAAAACAAGTGAATATAATTTTATGGTTAAGCATAAATTTAAGGGTGACCCATAATAATAAAAAAAATAAAAATAATAATAAAAGGAAGTACATTAATGTAAGAAAAAAATAAAACAAAAAAGTTAGGAAAAAAAATATAAAAAAAAAAAACAGTAAATTTATGGATTCGAACCGACAACCTCCAGCATATGAGTCCGAGACCTTACCCATCAAGCTATAGCTAACAACTGAAATGAGATGGTTCCATTTCTAAAATTTAATCTTATAGTGGAAATCCAATGAAAACAATGCCAAATATCTCGAAAATGGGGGGGGGGGGCGGTGACCCCTGTAAATACCCCGTTCCTATGTTGTTTGGGCATCTGAACACGATGGTGAAGTCCGTTTGTCGATCCGACCTTCCGTTCGAGAGTTGTAAGGGGTTGACAGACACGGACAGGACAAACGCAATAGCTACCGATTTTGGTCGCTATGACAATAGCTTCCAAATGGGTAGCTAAAAGGCAGATTCTAATTCCATCTCGATAAGGTTTATTTAGTCGACGAATTACAACAATGTTATTATATGCCAAGTTTCATCGAAATCAGTGCAACAAAACTGAGCTTTTATTTATCTCTTCTTGCGTCTGTCCTTCTGTACGAGGGAATAGTACCAATAGACCTAAAGATCGTGCTTCTCTGCCACCCACATTTCATAAAAATACATCAATAAATAAATAAATAGCATTACAGGTCAACTAATGGCTTTGGAGCTCGATAGAAGTAAGGCTCCCAGCGTTCCGTGAGTTGAGGTCAGATGGTCAACTTGGCGCTAACCAACATCCAAGAAAGAAGTTTAGTATGCATTTTACAAAGGGCTGGGTTAACCCTAGGGCCCGAATGGAGACGAAACAACCAAGGGGGTAACAAAACAATCACCGTCGGAGATCGAACGCAGCCCTTGCAGTGCTTTAAGGTCCCCACAATTTCATGGACAGGGACTAATTAATTTAATACTGCCTGACAAATGGTTCTTGATGATCGCGTTTGCGCGGGAATCACGAAAATCACGAGATTTGGCCATTAGCCTCTTCAGCAGGTCTCAAAGAATGTAGTATTGTGAATGTCTGTCACTAGGAAAATGCTAGAGAAAAAATGTTAAAGTTGGAATTTTACCTTCAGTGTAGAGGCGATGGATGCAGCGGCGAATACGGCATCGGTCAAAATCGTCGACATCAGTAATGGGGCTTGCTCGTGGCCGCTTCTTCCCCGGCGTCGATAAGCCTTCTTTCTCGCCATTTTGTGAGAAGACATGAATAGAGGCTATTCTCGCGTCAATCACGTGAAATCGCGAAAATTCGGGATCGTCAAGAACGATCTCTCGGCCTATAGGTACTACGTGCTTCTGCAAAAAGATAATTTTTTTTGTAATTTAAGAATAAAAAATAATAACTAGATACATCTTGACGAACGTACAAGGACGAAGGACAACGGTTAAACAAATAATAATCAATATTCTAAAAGAACTTTTACTAAGAATGTGAAGTCCACAGAACTAACAATCTCAAGCATCATTTCCCGAAGCAAACAATAACCTCAGAGTCAAGTACAGAAAGAAGTGAAACTCATCAGATGAATCTGTCTTTGTTCCTATCCCTAAAAACTTTTGAACCACTGGGTGGTGGATCTTCTTAGAACTTGGTGTGCAAATTCGAGGACTGGAGACAACTTAAATTTAATATTTGAAATTAGCACGAGATGACGACAAAAATTCCCGACAGAAAACCAATGGAACTTAAACAATGAATTTCAATCCTGGGTCTGTTAATATTTCATTGTCTTAAACAAGAAATATTAAATCCTTTTAGCCAAGCGATTGCGCATGGTTTCATCCGATTAAAATTAATCAGACTTAGATGAGTTACGTATCGCAGATTTAATTCGGGAAATAGAAAAATTGTACTTTTTTTTATTCAGTAGTTATTATAATTTGAATAAAAAAGTAGGCTTTTTATTCTTGTCGTTCTCACAATTTTAAAAATAGGAAAAAAAATTATAAAAGAAAAAAAAACAGAATAATATTTCAAGGAAAGTGGGTATTAAAATCGTTGGAACTTCTTGTTTTTATAAATAAGTTATTTTTTTTAAATATGTTTTTGTTATTGTTTTAAGCTAAAATATACGCTTCGAAGGTTTTTATTAATACATCCGATATGCCTGAATGAAGGCAATAGTTGTTTACGTTCTCCCATTCTTATTAACTTCAATCCGTAATTATTTATTTTTTAATATGTCTTCTGTTGAATCCCTCATTTTAATTTCAATTTACAGAATTAATTGGCGAAAGTAATTTTCCAATTATTGGGATCCCTCGAGAAAACGAGATGCGGTCACGAGTTTCACGCACGTGATATGCTCGAGTGACCTTGGCTGAAAGTGTCACGTGCTGCTTGTTTATTACTCTTCGGATATTACTTCTTAGATAGCTTACGATTTTTTTTTTTAATTTCGTTTTTCATCAAAATTGCATTTCGATCAGAACGTTCTTTATTATTCACCATTCGACCTTTTTTTCCTCCATATATTAGGGCGACGTTAACTATTTTCCGAATATCAAATTAATTATCAGCAGGTACTAGTAATTGAATTCTAGTTTAAAATTACGAACTATAATTGGTGCGTCGTTTCGTTATGAAGGAGGAAACTAAGATACTTTAATTACAAAACATCTTCGGAAAAGGCTAATAATATAGTATCAGATTTCGTGTTTATAAAAGTGCAGGTACTACCGAATTTATGGAATGATTTATAAACAAGCTGGTGATATTCTACACCTCCAAAGAATTAAGAGGTAAATTTTCACATTTTTTTTTAATCATTAGCATAACTTTGATGTATTCGGGATGAAAATAAAAAAAAAAAAATTAGTACATAAATAAATAAAAATAAAAAATATAGTTGGTGAGGCAACTTCTGAATAACTGAATTAAGATTCATAAGTAGCTGTACTAAAGATATTGATAATAAAACATTTTCAGCATTTCTATTTAATTTATGCTTATTTATAGTGTGGTTTTTTTTTTTTGGCTTTAATTATTTGTTGTTATGTAAATTAGTAACAATTTAATTTCCATAGCAGTGTTAGTAATAATGATAACAATTAACACAGTAATAATAATGATGCTTCATACATAACAATACTAACAATTGCCAACAGGAATGTCATTGTTAATATTTGCAAACGTATTGTTTCATAAATTCTTTAACATATCCAAATTATGCACTAAGCATTGTATTAGCGGCCCCTAGGTTACAGCTTGTCTATAAAACATAAAGGAGCGGTCTTGCATTTATATGCTCTTGCTTTTAATTATTTTGTTTATACTATTGTGTATATTATGGGGGCCGCTTTGCTTTTGACACTGTCTAAAAGCATTAATTACCTTGGGTTTTTTTCTCTATCTTTTTCACCCAGAATCAATACGTACCAAAATCAATATCGATATTCCTTTGAACACCTCACAAACTCTAAAAAAAATTAAAATTCGTAGGATGTAGGGTTTTTAAGATATCATCGCTGTAGTTGGACATGTGCATTGCGAGTTACAATATTGCATTTAAATTTGAAACTTTTTTATTCTAAGTCTTTTTTTTTTTGCATATTAAGGGCAGTTTCAAATTTTTAAATTGCCAACAGACCAAGTCTGTAATATCCTGTGGTACTGTCCGACCACGGATAAGAGACCTCTCGACACTTCTGCGCATACCATTTCCAAAATAGTCAATCTCGCGGAAAGTTTGATCCGTCTTGTTTGTTTATTATTAAACATCAGAAAAATAGCTTTTATTTTGTGAACATTATAGTAGTTTTAAAATTGTAACTATTTTGCTTAACAAATTAAAATTTTATTTATAATAAAAATAAAAAAATATTGTTGTTCTTAATCGCTTTACAAATCGACCCCTACAAGACAAATCGACAGTTCTTGGCACTCTGCCAAGTGGAGGTCTGACATCCGTGGTCGGACAGTATCTTGCCAGTGTAAAAATTATATAAATGATTTTTGAGTATTCTTCAACTGTGGGAAGGTATAGATAAAATTCTTTCATTATCCAGTCTTCATAATTTGTAATTATTTTTCTTTTAAAATAAAAGTGTATTTGCGGAGATAGCCGGAGGGGGCAGTGCGATCTTCAGATCCTTCTTAATGTTCATTTTGATGGTGAGAAAAAAACCACAGTCCACGGAGATTGTTCGAAACTTATTTTGGAAATAAAACATCACACACACACACATTTATAAGCATGATATTTTTGTTTTCAATTAAGAAGAGTGTAATTAAAACATGGAGATTTAAAAAAAGTTAAGCAGATAAAGATAAAATTACCAATATTTAACTTTAAATAATTCTTTTTTATAGTTCTTTTTTTTTACTATTTCGCTACAACTGACCTTGATTTGAGAATTGTTTTCAACTACATTACATGAGTCATTTTTCAAAACATCCTTAAAACTGTATAAATGTGTATCCGATAGTACGATCCAATGAGACTGTATTGAAAACAATAGCTGATCATTCCGTCGCCATATTTGGTGATGCTCTGATGATGTTTGTATCACGTGAACAGCAACACGTGCAATCACCTTTCGACTAATACACGAACTCACCATTGGATTTCTGTAAAAGAAATAAACAATTGTAAGAGAACTTTTTTATCTTTTTAAAATATATTTATTATGAAAAGCTGAAAGAAGATACATTAATTAAATTAAGGATATTTATTTAAAAAAAAGAATGTTCAAAAATACCAAATTAAAACAATTTAATTTGTAAATAAATAAAAAGGATAAACAAACTACAAGTGTTTGATAATTAATTTTTATTTACATTATCTCGAATGCGAAAAAAAGAGAAGTTTGTAAATAAAAAAAATGTTAAATGTCTGCAAAAAGCTCATTTTGGATATAAATCTATCTATAAATGAATATTTCTTTGTTTGTTTATCCCGTAAGCGTTCCTATACCATTCATCAGATTGCGATGAAACTTTGGTGAGTTGTTGTGCGAAGGTTTCTGAATTAGTAGAACCTGTAACAACATCTGGTGCGCAAGGCGTTTCAACAAATGAGTGTATTTCCGGTGCGACTCGCATTTGCAATGACCATCAACAAAGCACAGGGAAAATCGCTACAAGTGAGTGGACTAAATTTGGAGAATCCATGCTTCACACATGGACAGCTGTATGTGCTCACGCATCGGAAAACCTTCTGATTTATTCGTGAATGCACCAGACGGAAAAACAAAAAAAAATATTGTATATCCAAAAGCACTTCAATAAACACAATTAAACACTTTCTTTCTTTGAGTGGCATTGCAACGCATGCCGGGTACAGCTAGTAATCTATAATCTCGATTTTTATTAACTAAATAAACGAAAATTCATGCAAGCGCTTATACAAAAAATTTAAAAACTTGACCAAATTGTGATCTAAAAATCAAAAATATTTATTTAATATAAAATATAATTAAGTAAATAAAAATACTAATAAAACCATTAACAAACAAATATATGTTAATAACTGATTGATACAAAAACAAAAAATAAATAATAATAATAAAAACTGCTGACTCGTAACATTGACTAGTACTAAGATTACGTCATTGTTATGATAGCAATGACATTCTTATGATAAAAATGACGTAATCGTAGTATTAGTCATTGTTACGAGTCAGCAGTTTTTGTTATTGTTTTGTTTTTTTTTTGCATTGATCAGTTATTAACACATATTTCGTTATTATTAATTTTATTAGTACAGTCAAACTTGGATAATTCGAAGTTGAAGGGACCAGAGAAAAGTTCGAAATATCCAAAAATTCGAATTACATATATTTTCTCAAATAGAAGAGATAGTTTAAAAAGTTTAACTCCACGATCAAAGACTTAATACATAAACTTTATCTAAGAATACTGCTACTTTTTTTCCTTTTAAATCAAACAATTTTTTACTAGCTTAATTATTCATCACTTTAAAAAAAAAAGGCAGATATTTTTAATTACTTCATTGAATGCAATCTTTGAGTCATAGCATATGATTCCATCCTATCAATTGATACAAAAATAGAATCTTCCATTAGACTGACCTTCAAAAAAGCATCGAAGTTCATGTAGGCCCTATATGCACCATAGCTTCTCAGGCACTAGGAAGGGGCTTCTCTGGAGGGTGGACAGAAAAATCCTCGGAAATCCCCACATAGTGACATTCCAACCCTCGCTTTTGTTTTCCTTAGAAAGACAGTTAAAATAAATAATGTATCTTAGCTGAGAAAAGTCTCAGGAACAATTTTTACCGTAATATTTTAAGGACAATCGTACGAAAAATTCGAATTATCCAAAATAAAATTCGAATTATCAACGATTTTTTAACATTATTTTAATACAGAATTCTAAGGACCGAGCAAAAAATTCGAATTATCCAGAATTTCGAATTAAACAAATTCGAATTATCCAAGTTTGACTGTATTTTTATCTAATAAATACAAAGCATAAGTCAAGTTCATTGTTGAATTTGATGCACAAATTTATATTAAATGGGCATGAATATTGGTAATGGATTAATCATTCCAGATATCTTAACGACATCTACTGTCGAAAAACTAAAACTGTTGCGAATTGTTTGTGAAAGAATATAAAAATAATGCCATATTGGTTTATTACAAAAATATAATGTGCTGTTTTAAAATCAGATATTATTAAGTTTTTTTTTAATGGCCTAACGGGGACTTTCAGGCCTAATTAAGTATTCTTTTCTAAATTGGCAAACATTCATCGGGAGCAGAAGTATTATTCAAAAATAGTCCACAGAGCGGGCAACAATAATCAGAATACGTAACAACAGCCCACAAAAAATGTAACAGTAGTTCACAGAATATGTAACAATAGTCTACAGAACATATAACAATAGTTCACAGAGCATGTAACAGTAGTCAACAGAGCATGTAACAATGTCTCCGGAACACTTAGCAATAATCAACAGAACATATAAGTATACAGAACATGTAATAACAGTACAGAGAACACATAACAATCTACAGAACAATATAATCAACAAAGCATCTAATAATAAATCTCCAGAACATATTTCAATAGTTCAAAGAACATGTAACAGTTGTCTACAGAACATGTAACAATAGTCTACAGAGCATGTAACAGTTGTCTACAGAACATGTAACAATAGTCTACAGAATATGTAACAATAGTTGACAAAACATGTAACAATATAGTCCACAAAACAATAGACTCCAGAGCATGTAATAGTAGTCTACATTCAATAGCCTACATGAAATAACAGTCTAGAAGACATAACAGTAGTCCATAGAAACTTGAGACGAAACTTAAGTGTAATACGTAATTCAGATAACCAATAACTTTAAAGTTTGAATTTTTAATTTAGTCTACATAACTTGACTAACGTTAATTTCACTGCTAAGAGCTCTTCTACTATACAAACGAAGCCACACCAATTCATAGTCGTCATCCAAAAGTGCTCCATTCAAAATCTTATTCAAGCCGAAACCTGAATAGTGTCCTAGATTTTCCTTTTGATGGCGTCTAGTCACTTCCTTGCCAATTGCATTAAGCCAAAAGCTAATGGTGGAACAAAGAGAGTGAATTTAAATTTAGTTTAATTTGGTAACTAGTTAAGCAAAAATCTGATTCTGTGAAAGCTTCGGAGATTACAAAACGATTCAAAATTGCAAAATAATATATATTTTGTTCATTTTATTATCAAATTCGATAGGACCTTATATAATGTGTACACGATTGCAGAAGCTTCTACTGTGTATATAAGCAAATTATCTGAAGTGCTAAACATAGAGTTTAGCAAAACAGTAAAAAGAAAATCATACAAATAATGACCAATAACGCACTCTCAAAAAATTAAAAATCAACCTGATGATAGATACCGTTTTAACGGATATCTGAAACACGTCAATACTTTTTAATTTTTCAACTTTTAATTTTTTTTTATGTTTAAAGAGTAAGTTATTGGTCATTATTTGTATGTATTTTTAGCAAGCACGTTAAATTGTTTTAAAAAAAAAAAATATTGAATTTATCAATATGTTCATTTCAAAATAAATTGATCACTTCAACATCAAAAGTAATATAAAATAAATGTAACGATTTAATTTAGAATGTAACCACATAAATTAAGGCGCGAAAATAAAAATAAGTTCTTATTGTATTTCTCTTTAAGAGATCTAATCTAAAGTAACTATAACAATTTTATCTTATGACAAAAGATTATTATTTTTCGTGAACTATGAAAATTTGATATTTGAGAGAGAATTGTTATTCTTGGAACTTAGCTAAATCCACAACCAAGAAAGTTGCTCGTGCAGATGAGAATTAAGTAATCAATATCATTCAAGACGGATTTACATGTGAATTGTCTTTTTTTAGAATTTTAAATGTTAGACAAGACGCAAATAAGAAGGGAAGTCCTACTTAAATCGATTTAAGACAACGCACTAATGGGACACAAGATAAGCTTCTGTTTATTTACAAGGCTGCCGTGCGGGGGCGGACAGCCAAGAACAGGCGCGCGTTGTCGGAGTGGTTGGTGTTATTCCCACGGTAACAGATTCGA
>JAFIDM010000006.1:41473660-41573918 GCA_023159025.1 Thereuonema tuberculata
TTATTTGGGAATTTGAATAATAAAATCTTAATGTATATTATATATACAGGACTTTTTTTTCGGTTTTTTTTTGTTTTTTGTTTTTTTTTACCTTAACGAAAAGCTCTATTTTTTTTATATAGATTTATTCCTACAAACATCAATTTGTGAGAGATGGTATTTTGTATTTTGAGAAACTTGAATTGAAACACATTTAAATGTATTTACTAAAAAAATAAAACCAGAAACAGAAAAGAAAATATTGAAATAACATAGGCTTTACCAGAAAACCAGCTATATAAATATTTGGTTAATCTGGTTTTAGGCTATCGTTACAAGTTTTATTCAATTTTGCTAGCAAAATTACTAATAATGTGATACATAAAATTATAGTAAAAGTATAATAGATACGTAATTGCTAGCACAGAGGCTTGCCAAGGAAGTTTGGTTACAAACAAAACACAACTTTCCAATCAAAAACAAAAGTCCAAAATGCTGGATTCTTCCATTTTCAAATGCAAATGAGGGGGTGGCAGTTACAACGTATACCATTGTATCATATTGTATCATTGTAAGCCAATGATTAAGTAGTAATACATAATGTATGTATACTGTTCTTAATTCACAAACCAAATTTCGTGAAAATTAAATTAAAAATGTAAAGTTGATTTAACTTAATAATGGGCAGAAATATAAATAGATCCTCTATATTATTATAGAAACCTGTACAAAATTGCTCTTTTTTTTTTTTTTTTTTTTTTTTAAAGCAAGATCTATTGTTATGCAAGTTGGAAATATTTTAAGTAATTTCTTTAATTTATTCAAATAGGCTATTGGATTGCTTTTTTTATTATTATTGTTATTATTATTTTCATCTTTATAGTAAGTCTTAGGCTACTTTTTTAATTTATTTATTTATTTATTTATTTATTTATTTATTTATTTATTTATTGTTAGTATAAACTATTAAATTATATACTTCTATGATTTGGTTGATGTTTTGGATGGGCAATTTGGATAGGCTCTTTTGTCGATCTCAGCGCAGTATAGGTAGTCTAATTCCATGAGAAGCAAGGACTCTGAAAGTCTTCTCGATTCCGTTAGACAAGAGGAGAAAGCAATACTTCATTAACATGTTCCAGATTACCGTTCGGCCAACTGCTGGGCGATATACATATTTTTAGTATTCCACAATTTTTTTGTTTGAAAAACAGTCGATAGCAAAAAACGTTGATAGCAAAACCTCTTTATTGAAACGAAGGGAGTTCTTTTTATTTGCTTGATTATCTTTTCAAAAATAGAAAGAACGATCGAGGACAGAAATAATTAATATTTTAATCGGATATCTCTATCACTCAAGTGGCTGTTTCCCCAGTAGAAACAAAACTTATTATTAAATTGAATTATAAATAGAATAAGGTAATAAAAACGTTACAGATTACTTGAGTGGTGAGCTGAATTATATTTTTTTTAATAATTGGGACTTTGTTATATACAGATTTTCATTTTAAATTGATAGTTTTTGCACCTGTATTAAAATATCTGGAAGTTTGGAGTTTTTCTTTCTACTCTGATTTTCCTGACGTTTTCATTATAAGAAATTCTTCTATTTCATATTATCCTTTGTTTATTTTTTTTCTTACTAAAATTTACCTGTTTTGTTAAAATGTTATTTATTTAATGCTAGTCGTTGTACCCGACATTGCCCGGGAAAATCCAAGGTTTTTTGTCCAGTTTAGTACTGGTAGGTGATTTATTTTTAATTCTTACATTTTTTAATGATTTTTAAGTTAGCGCAAGAGAATCTGTTTCCCTACCTCTCTCTCCCTCTGGATCCTGTTGACCATGTCCCGATCTTCCCCAAATGCACCGTTAAGAAATGGACTGAATGTACTACCTTACAAACAGACATTCTTCGTTATATATTTAGATACCCCTGTCTTCCTCAAATTAATTTTTATTATTATTATTATTATTTTCATTATTAAAATTTTACATGTAGCAATATTCGTCGTACGTTATAACATCTTTATAATCATTAAATATATGTAATATTTTATACAGGCAGTTCTAAAGATACCACGTTGGTTTTATTCTTCGATTTCCTCTTTTTTTTTTTTGGGGGGGGGGCATTTCCTTTAAGATAAACGAAAACTTAATATTAGAAAAAACTTAAAAAAACAGAAAAATAATAATAAACTAAAACATTTAAAAAAATAACAAACTAACGGCAGATTAAAATATTGACAAACGTATATAAATAAAAGCAGTAAGAAAAAAAATTAATATAAAAACTAAAACAAAATATTAATAAATACGAAGAATAAAGAAAGAAAATTAATATTCCTAAAAGTGAAAATACGAAAAAAAATTTAAGTTTCTATATTTTATAAATTATAATTTATTATAAACTTTAAGCCTTCTTAGCTGCTTTAGCATTAAAACAATATTTTTTTTAAGAAAAAACTGTAAATAAGAATGTTTATTTCAATGTTACACCTAAGTTTTCCTAAGGTGATCTTAAAAACAAGATAGAATAACAACATTCCTACATTTGTGTTGATAGAAACGAAATCGTAAATACTGGTTGGAAAACATTTGATTTTGTTATTTACCGATGAAGTCATTTAACTGTTGCTTGTCTAACGACGCTTCTCTAATTCGAATTAATATTTAATCATGAGTTCCTTTCAACCTGTTTTTCGAATAGGGTTATTTTGCTTCGTTTCCTTGCGTTCTACAAAGAATGCAGTTCGCGGTCACGTGCTTCTCGAAGCGTCCGCTTATGTTGTATAAGTTGTTTGTTGTTGCAGCCTTTCATTGGGAAATTAGAAAACACTTCATAACAAAACTGATTGTCTCGGAAAAATAAAAAGGAGTGCTGAGTGAAAATAATATAAAAAACAATGTACTTCATTTCGTAGTTTTACCAAAACATCTTGAATTGATAAAAGTACAAATCCCGTTGCCATTTTTTTGTAACTGGCTGCCAGGGGACGACTGAAGGGATTCGTGGGACAAGATTAGGAAATAAAGAATTAGAGTCAGAATTTTCCCGCGAGTGTAAAGATTATTGTCCATTCTAGATTGAAATAAGTGTAAATTTAATTCGCAAAATATTTTATCACTTTTTTTTTATGTAGGTGTCTTTGATTATGCACTGACTGTCTTAACTGACAATTTAATACATTTAAAAGATGACAGTCGACGTTCTTACAAAAGTGAGCTCATCAAATTGTCAGTGTGTGTATGTGTTTTACGCTGTAATAACTTTTGAATTGCTTTATGAATCTGTTTGAAACTTAACATGCTAATTTAAGGATAAAAATATGATCTAACTTTTAAAACTTTGAAAAAAAAATATTTAAAAAAGTTTTCTGAATTTTCATGACTTAAAAAAAAATATTGAGGATTCTAACGAAAGTAGGCATTTAGTTCTTTCATAAATTTCTTAATTTTAATGGAAAAAACATTTTTTACCTTACAGTATTACAGAATAATGGCATACAGAAATGCAGTTGTCGACTTTTAAAATTACTTATTTCATTTCGAGTTTTTCTTATATTTGTAGGTATATTTTATGTATGCGTGAGCTTATCTTCACCTTCTTGCTGTATTTGGTCTCCCAATCTTCGCGTAGCAGGTGAAGCCATCGTAAACACGAGCGTAAATCTCGGCTTCTCTTCGTTGTTATGATATCCGTAGTTCCGTTAGTGTCCACAAGAGGCCACTGCTACAACGGCGCTGACTGCAGGAGACGTCCAGATTTACTTCATCGCTTTCTAAACATCATTTCCCGTTGATTTAAAGCATTCTAACAGAGAAATAACAACAAAATTACCTTATTAGGGTCTGAAACAGAAATCAGCCTTTCTTATTAACGAAGTTCAGTCGTTTTGTTAATTTTGGCGCCTTTCTCGAGGCCCGTGCCTTTTTTGCAATTGTTATCTCGTAGCAGATGTTTAATCGCGATTTTATTTTTTTTCTTTTCCTTCCTCTCATTCTGGTGAGAGCCAATTTCAATATTTCTTTAACTTTATTCATCTTTTTATTTATACTCCTTATTTAGGATAAGGCTTAGGATTGTAGTTTTTAGAATTTATATTAAAATAATAAATTACCTTTTTATCATTAACATTAATGTTGTGTGAATGAATGCTGATTCGCGAAAATAAAGTTCATTATCACGTGATACACCATAAAAGAAAGCGTAAAATAAATATTTAAAAATGGTTTTGAGATAGGCTGTGTTTTTACTTTCTACAGTCAGGCATTTTTTTTTTTTTTTTTTTTTTTCGTGGTTTTGAAGTGTATAGCAGACACACGAAGATACACACATCTTTTATTAGATAACTAGAAATTGTCGTTTCTACATCTTAGTTTAAACAATAAAAATTATTTTGAATATTAAGCTAAATATAAAATATTTTAAGCTAGCTTATCAAGTAAAATGATAAACTTATCACTATCAGTAAACAATGTTGTTCTGTAATGGAGTTTAGTATTTTGGTATTTTTAAATAACATAGTCTAATAAAAATTTGAAGTATTCGTTAGTAAAGCACCGTTGCGAATTAATGCTAGCAGGATATTAAAATAATACATTCTAATTTATTTATTTTTTCGCTTTTATTTGGTAACGGTACTTAATTTTATGATTTTATAAATTGCAATTCTAAAAGTTAATAAAATTGCGGAGATGATCTCTTTCATTAGGTTTAGTTAAGTGTAGATTATACGGGAGAGAACATACAGATATTTGAAGGGATACAATTAATTCTCAATTATTTTTTTTTAATTTTATATATGCTTAAACAAAACTTTGAAAGAGATGTGCATTCGTAGATATTATTCAGAAATTTTCATAACAAAAAAAGTAACATTGTAATCATGTATAAAATAATACAATAACATTGAAAATAGTGGTGCCTTGATGCACTTTAATACCTGAATTATTAAATTCCTAAAAACTGTTTTCTCCTCTGAGCGGAAACTTTATAAAAACTTCTTGGTAAAACTTCACAACACGGTACCAGCCGACGTTGGATTATTTTTCGTAGTTGTGAGATGATGGCGGTATTTGCACCATTTTCAAGATGGCGAGTAACGTATGAGAAAACAGTCGTTGCCGTTAATTATCTGTGAATATTAATTTTTAAAATGTAAATATCCCGGAGTGGGTGTAACCTCAACATACCTAACCTACAGCTAATCGTCACAGGCGTTGATTGGTGGTACCGTGTTGTAAAGTTTAACCAACTTCTTTCCCTAGATAATAGAGAAACAGTTTTGAAGTCCATTCTTACAGAAACTGCGACATTCCTCTTTCAATACTACAACAATAAAAAAAGCTCGAGATCCCATTGAAGCAGTCAATACCTGTATAACGCATTTAGTACTTTATTGGTATTACTATTGAACCACGGTATAAGACAAAATTACACATTTGTTTGTCTTTTAAGATAATGTTTGTCAGTTCTAAATTCAAATTCCCCATTGTTTGCAAAACTTAACATTATTGATGTAGATTAAAACATGATGGATTATTTAGTTTCATGGATATAAACATAATCATTTTTTAATATTAAAACTCTGTAGCAGGTTTTACGATACAAACAAATTTATTTTTTGTTTTTTTTGTTTTGTTTTTATTGTTTTTTGTTTACAATTGGCAAAAAGATATTTGTAAAGGATGTAGTATTATTTTTTTATTGTTCATGAAATTGATGGCGTGATTGGGATATGTTCAAAATAGCTTTATAAAAACGAGAGAAGCGATCGGATCACTTCTTTTTGCTTAGTAACAAGAACCTTATTTACCTCTACAGATTATTAGCGGAGGAGAAGATCTTAACTAGGAAACTCCATTACTGCTGAGGTGCTGTCCTTGGGTTTCACGACAGTAGATCACCGTTGGGTCGGAAAACATACAGAATCTGTCACCCCCTCGCGGTCCCTCGTCGACTCCATCCAATTAGATTTAGTTACGTTGTGTGATCAAATTCTTTATGACAAGTAATTGGTTCTTTCTGAAGGCTTTTTTCTCCTGTCTTTTTCAACCTTGATATATACTTAAGAAAAAATAAATTAAAAAAACACCTGAAGGATTTCTCATAGGTTACGGTTAACTGGCAAATGATGGGATTTTTTTACGACACTGTATTAAGTCCCTAATCGCAATTAATGACAACAGAAAGACAACAGTACGAGTTTAGCTGCGGAGGAACCATTTTGGATATCGTAGTAAAAATACATAAATACGCGGTAAAAAAAAAAAAAAAAAGTTAATGAAAGAATTCTAGTTTATTTTCCTCAAATATTTAATTTATCCTTTTTTTAAGTTGTGAAAAAGTCCTCTTAAATTGCAATAGTTATCGAGTATCGTCACATTTTCCGTTTGCTAAAGAATGAATTTAATAAATTATAAATCGGCAATTACCTATTTCCATTGCTGATATCAGTTGCTATATTCAGTTAATTTTCGTAAATTAAAGCATTTGCAAATGACAGTGGATTATTGAACGAATTTCATCTTTTCATCTCCGCCTCTCCCCGGAAAAAGTTTCAATCATTTAAATTTGATCGTCTGCTAACCGTAAGTACGCGTTCTGTAGAAGCTCCCTTCACCGGCTGCAAACTCACAACATACTGACACAGATAAATGTGATTGTAAGAGCGTTGTTTTCCTTCGGAAAGTAGGTTAAAAACTAAAATTTAATTTCAATCAAGGGCCTAAATCTATCAAAATCAAATAGAATAAAAATATCTTTCAATGAAAAAAAAAATAAAGTATTAAATAATATCTTAATAATAATATAAACTCAATATTCTTTTTAAAATGTTTGAATTTGAACAAATACACAGTAATAAATAAAATTGAAGAAATTCGAATATCTGATCTAGTCTTCAAAATTGCTAAAATATTCTAGCGATGTAAATAAGTTAATGTTTTTATTTGACTGTCATATTCTTTTAATAAATTAATTTCTTTTCAATTAGAAAAAAAAAATAATCCTAGATAGTTTTTGTAGTTAAAATTAGTGTAAAATAATTTAAATTAAAAGTTAATTAAACTGAAATTCTTAACTATTTAATGTTTTATTTGATTATTCAAGAGTCTTTTTTTTTTTTTTTTTAATACAGAAAAATAAATGTACCATACCTTATACAATCTATATTACTAAAATCTTTTATTTTGACGTAGTCTGACTTTTCCTATTTACATCAATTTATTGATGAGGAGACTATCTTATTATTATACAAAGTATTATTAACTTCTCTGTCTATCCGACAATTGTTAATTTCCCTTGCTGAGAAAGTCAGATTATAAAATTTCTTTTTTTTTCCGCCTTGCATGGAACCGAGGAGTCAGGAACGCTAACCATTGAACTACTGCTGGTTCTCCAATATCCAATCCTATTTTTTTTTTCTATTTGTTCGCGCGCTATCAAATAATGAGTTCATTCAAAAAGGAATAAAATATCACTTTCTGCCATAACCGCTTGGAATCGATTCTTCTTGGATTATCTCATACATACCAAGGGGAGACAAGGGTATGGCCCAGTTAAAATACAAGATTGAATATGTAATTTATGAATGTTTGCAATTTTTACGTGTATTTATGATTTCAAACTCTGTTGGCTTGTATCATCGTCGTGTTTACCAATATCATTTCCTACTGTCGTAAATATAAAACGACCCCCCAGAGTCCGTCAATGGCTCTCCGGGGACCTCCTCCTCCTTCGCTCGTAGACCTCCCCGATGTGCCGTTGAACTCGCAGTCTTGTTTATGTCGAAGCGGAGAGAGAGAGCCTGCTTTAATAACACATTCTCAGCCGACCTTGAAAACCTTTCCACGACTCAGCTGGTAAATTCCGCTAGGTTGACACAGCGGAAGGGACTCAAAGGATTGTGGTAAATTAAAAACGAAGACGGTTATCTTAATTAAATCCTGAGATCAGCACGACAGTTTTGTGCTACTTCTCCATTCCCGGCGCTGTTTTATAAGCCACCACAACTATCCAAACTTAATGTAAATTGGCGTCAAGTTTAGAAGGGTAGCTTCGAGATACGCTGAACAGGTGCTAAGGATGTCTCGTGCGATGTAGGAAAGCTACCCCTGCAGTCATAATAAGGCGGCTTTACGGCATTGCTCAAACGCCTGATGGAAAGCCGCCATTACGCCAATGAAGTATTACTATTAAAAGATTCTGTTTTAATAAATAAATGTAACCCCTCACTAAAACAGTTAAACTGATTTCCTTTAAGTCTGTTACTTACTTACTTTGCGCCCCATTTCCACAAGTCCTGAAATGAACTCCCACTCGCTGCACGATCAGTTCCCAATTTTTTTCCTGGCGAGAATAAGCTAAAAAATCACAGTGATGATGTTATATATTCAACTGCACTGTCTGCAGAACAGACCAGGCTAAATAAAGCCTTTCTCTAATAATAGCACGAAGGGGTCTGGGAATCAAACACATGAACAACAACAACAGCAACCTTTGCATGTGATAAGGTCAAGGCAGTAAAAGAATTCGATCCCGTCATAACATTGTCAGTTAGCGAATGCTGGGTAAACAAAAGACGGTAGCAACACAAGTCACAACTAGATCTATCTATGGAAATTACGACACTATACTAGTAAACACCTTAATTACGGGCCTAACGAGACACGTAAACATAATTAAGAGAATGAAGATATTATCGGGATATCTAATTACCTTAAGTTTTTCCCCCCCAAGTGTGTTGATGTGATAAGGTATTCGAAATTTCGAGAATACCAAATACACGGAATGTTAATTAGGTGCGTGGCGTTACCTGATCTTCTGATTTAAAGTTCTTGTCGTGGCGTCGTGATTTACCGTCGGCTTCCAGAAGAATCTCTGCTCGGCCTTCAGTGCCTGACACACTTTCTAATACGAATTGACAGACGGACGTTCTGTTGTCGCTTCCTCGGTTGATTTCGAGATCCTTCTCTTTGACTGACTTCGATTTGAAGGCTGTTTCTTGTCAATTCAAATGCGAAATTTATCGACTTGGATATATCCATTTCCCTTGCGAAGTAAACATATTGACAGACGCTTTCCTTAGGACTTTTCTCCGGCTTCTTCTTTCCCATTCTTCACTCCTTTTCGACTTCGCGGTGAGCTGAAATGAACAGACGGCAAAAAAGAAAAAAAAGAGTCGAAAATAGAATTACATATACATAGAAATATCACTATTTGTGTGTTTGTTTTGACTTTTTTTGTTCTGCGGTCTTCCAGGCGACCTTCATCTATATTTTTTTTTTTTTTTTTTAAATCCTGTTTCTTCTTGCGTGGGCTGAAAGAAATCCCACAATAACCCCTCAAACTATCAGTTTCTCCGCATTGAGTCGTTCGGGTACAGCCCAGTGATCAAAGACGCAGCTGATACCTGGGTTCGAATCCCGGCCTGGGCTTGGATGGTTTTTTTCTTTATTCTGCATATGTAACTCTTCCTTTCAACGACTTGTTTCTCAATTTCGTATCTTATTCCTGGCGCAGCTTAGCCTCTGTCGCTGCTATGCCATTACAAAATAATAGGCTGAAACCTATTAAAAAGCCAATCCTCTTCCTATAAATGCAGAGTTGGACGCAGTTAACAATTAATTACGACAGAAAACACTACAGTTATCATAAATACCAGAGTTAACAGACCCTGATGATTCTCACATAAGTTTATTTGATCAATTTAGATACATCAAATCACTAGGGTTTTAATATTTCTTGTTTCTCTTTGTTAATTTAAATAAGGATAATTATCTATTAATTTTTAAGATATGTAATTATCACGATTTTTCTTTTTATCACAATGCACTTTGGCATATTTGTTTTTTTGTATATAGCTCCTGACCTATTAGTTCAATTTTTTTACCCAAATCAATTCTTTATTGCCATTTAATCGAAAGCCTGAAATTTCAGCTTCCTGGGATAAATAATGTTTGAGTTGTCTTGATCACGGACAGACACGCGGAGTTCGATTTAAAATTGCCTTTGAAAATTATGTTGTTCCTTTTAGCCTTCTGATAAGGATCAGAAGACTTATAATCCCGGTTTGCCGTATATCTGTGGACAAGTATACATTAAAATCTCATTAAATTATCATTAAGCACAACAATCACAACAATCGCAACAATTGCGCCTTTTGCATTCGCAACAATCACATTTATAATACAGCTCAGCAACAATCACAATAATCGCAACAATTGCGACTTTTGCATTCGCAACAATCATATGTATAACACAGGTCAGCAACAATCACAATAATCGCAACAATTGCATAATAATCAGGAAATTAAAGCATTTGTAATAATAAGGAAATTAAAGCAATATCAATTATATTGTCTTATGCTATCAGAAGGCGTTGTGAAGCATTGTGATTGGTTTTCTAATCGCTATCCCTACTTAGTTTCCCTTCATCTAAATCAAGGCATTTACAAAAAATAAGACAAAAGCTATAATATGCTGGCATCGGATTTAAACAATTAATGTAAAATTTATAACTTTAATGTAAAAATTTTATACTTTAATTTCATGATATATTAGAAGTCAAAGTTAACTTGGTAATGGATGTGATGTCTGCCATCTTCGAAAGATACGGTTACTTAGACGTTATTTAAAAGAAAATGTATGTTTTTCAAAACGTACATCTTTATTATCTCCGTTTTTCTTTTTTTCGTTTTTTTCTTTTCCTCTTCTTTCTCGTCTTCCCTCCGCCTGTGTTTACTTTCGTTCCGTTTCAAGGTCATTTTCGGTTCTCCTTTTTGATCGATGCGTTGGTAACAGAGATAAATCATCCTCTCTGTTTGCATACGATTGAACTGATGGATATTTTGCCAATTCAAGAGGTTTTTAAAAGCTTTCTTTTTTTCTTCCAAGTTTATACATACTAAAAAAATATTAGGATATTTTTTAAGAGTTTAGTATTAACTTCAGTTCGGTTGTGTGTTCGGATAATATGGTAATATCCTAGTTTCTACCTGATAGTAACTCTCGCCTCTCTTTATTGCAAAAATGTAATAAGAAAGAGTACATACATACAGGTGTACCTGAAATGTGCTGACAAACTTAAAGGTTGTATTCAATCATGCAAAACAACGAATAAATGTCGTATAAACAGGGGTCTGGAAATGCGTTATTCCCAAGATATGAACGATGCAACAATACAGAGGCGACTTCTGAACGGTTATCCTGACCGTTGGATTGGAAGCGGGGGATCAACAAAATGGCCTGCTCGTTCCCCTCATTTAAACCCTCTGGACTTTTTCATAGGGGGTTATCGTAAAGCATTAGTGTACACCACACCGGTTCCTGACGCCCAAGCACTGCATGATCGCATAGTGGATGGGTTCAACAAAATTCGACGTGCACCTGGCATCTTCGACCGAGTTCGGCAGTCGATGGAACGACGTTGTGTTGCCTGCATTGTGGAGGACATTTCGAGCAGTTTCTGTGAAACTGAGCGACTGTACGACCAACACCTCTGAATGCATCGTTCATATCTTGGAAATAAAGCATTTCCAGACCCATGTTTATACGACATTTATTCGTTGTTTTGATGATTTAATACAACCTTTAAGTTTGGCAGAGCATTTCAGGTACACCCTGTATATCTTAACGTAGCTCTTTATTAGGGCTGTTAAGTACTGTACTGTACAGTATTATTTGTTCGGTATGTACTGCATCATTATATCGCTGGTAGCGCGATCACTTTGTGTACGCGGAATCACCTACAAGTCGGATACGCAGGGACTTAAGCCTACGACCGTATTTGGATACAACTTTAAAGGGTTTGTGAAGGTTAAATGGATCTCGTCGCAACTGCGAGTGATCGTAGTCGAATGCAAAAACCCGGTCTAACACATCGCAGCTGAGTCGTGAGGACATCCACCTAGCCACACCATCTGCTGGTAATCCATTTGTTTTGTCTTTGCTAACCTCACTTAAGTACTGCTTGATTCGGTGTAATAAAGAACATCTAATGAAGTCGGCTTGTGTTTTAGCAACGGTCCCCCTGAACACGGTAAATAAGAGGCCTGTGAGGAGCCCCACTCGGTCCTTGTGGCTTTGATGTTGTTTGAGGAATGTCACGAGTGCGTGGCAGCAGATCCAACAAATCGTTGAATCACGGCCAGATTGGCTTCTATGGTTGAAGAATGCTCACTTTCCGTCGCTTGATGTTCTTTTTTTTCTACTTTGACGAGAACGAAAAAAAAAAAAAATATCCATATCCTCATAATTAACTTTGGCGGCATAAAAGCACTAGTGTTATCGCATTTGCGTATTAATTACCACATTCGTTTTTTGAAGTACATTAAGAAATGCAGGGAAGATCAAGTTGATGTCGATCAATGTTTTCTTTTTCTTTTTTATTTTGTGGAAGTTTATCTCGCGTAAACGTATTACAATGGTAAACAAGATTATTAATGATAAGTTATAAATAGTTTCGTCAATTTTAAAGTTCACTCATTTTATTTAACTAGGAAACTGTTACTTAGAGATTCAGTGCCTGGAAGACCGAGCTTTGTTCGTGAAATAAAATAAAACGAAAGTAAGAACACTGTAGACAATCATCTGGTTATTTAACCCCCTTTCAGGGAAATGGACAGCTCCGCAGTGAATACACTCGACGTTGAAAGGAAGAAGTTTTCAAAATTATTATTAAGTAAAAATTATTATTTTATTACGAGTAAAAACGCACAGAACACGAATTTATGAAGATACCCAGGTCTCAAGTCAGTCATTTACCTCCCAAATGATTGTTTTCCCGAAGTCGAGACCTAGCTAAATCGTTTCCTCGCACCCGGTGGATTCACCAAATTTCATCAAAATCGATAGGAATCTACCGGAATGATTTGAGATTCAACATGTCAAATATTGCGAATCTTGTGGCACAGAAACATCGTCATCCATCGCACAGCTACAAAACAAAAATAATTATTATATACAGTCAAACTTGGATAGTTCGAAGTTCAAGGAACGAGAGAAAAAGTTCGAAATATCCAAAAATTCGAATTACATATATTCTCTTCAAACAGAAGAGATAAATATTAAAGATTAACTCCACGATCAAAGATTTAACACACAAACTTTATCTAAGAATACTGCTACATTTTTTTTTTTCATTAAATCAAACATTTTTTACTAGTTTAATTATTCATCACTTTAAAAAAAATGGCAGATATTTTTAATTGCTTCATTGAATGCAATCTTTGTGTCCTAGCATATAATTGCAACCTATCAATTGATATAAAAATACATTCCAACCCTCGCTTTTTGTTTTCCTTAGAAAGTCCGTTAAAATAAATAATGTATCTTAGCTGAGAAAAGTCTCAGGAACAATTTTTACCGTAATATTTTAAGGACAATCGTACGAAAAATTCGAATTATCCAAGATTTTTTAACATTATTTTAATACAGAATTTAATACAGAATGCGAGGAAAAAATTCGAATTATCCAGAATTTCGAATTAAACAAGTTCGAATTATCGAAATTTCACTGTACTATTATATACTATATAATTATTATTTTTAATGAGAAGAGTTTGATTTTATGAAATTGCTGTGTTAAGATTATTATAAGTAAATGCCTTTTCCCCAAGATAAAAACTAGTTTATTATTATTGTAGTTTATTAATTAATGGTTGAAAATAGAGGTTATATTTCGGTTACAGAAGGATGCTCAAATTTCGGAAATTGATGCACAGGATCGTAAACAGCATATAATTGAGATATTTAGCAGCTAAAAACATTGCTTAATTCAGGGTTCAAGCAATCGTTAAGATGTCCTTTATAACAAACATGCTTGTCTTAGGTCTTTGCTTCTGTAATTCATTTATTAAATTTAGTCATTAAAATTTCTTCATTAAAATCTCCCGTTGCAAATATTTCGAGATGACACTAAGTGAATAGAATCTAATAATAATTTGTCCAAACAGACGGAAGGTATAAGAGGCCAATAATTCACGTGCGCTGCAAAGTGATTTCTTTTAAGTAAATACAGATTATGTAGCAGTGAGTTGGGCAGAGTTCCCATCAACGCGCCTACGCGTGGATTTTTTTTTTTCTTAATTTTATTTTAGTTATATATACGGTTCTAAAAAGAGAGATTGTATCTTCGGAGCTATAAATATCAGAATAACTAAACAACGCCCCTCCCCCCCCACGCACTGTTTTGTGTACTCTGGGTTTCCCTAACTAAACAACATACACACCTACAAAATGTAGAGGCGATTGAAAATAGGCCTAACTCCACGTTCTGCAAGAGATAGATCGTAAAAGCGAGCGAGAATTATTTTTGAATGGTTTGGCCTAATTTATCATACCTGGGATATTGAAATCCCTTTTCACCCGCTATCACAGCCTTGGCCGATATATCACAGAGTGTGTATTTGTTTTTATTTCGCTAGATTTGTAACATCTGCCGATCCATCACAGAAAGCACCCATTGCTTAAAGCAGCATTCGTTGTAATGATGTGCTTCTATAAAACCTGTTTTGGGCTTATTTTGATTGAACTGCTTTTATTGAGATATTTCCATATAATTTTATCAGCTGTATATATTATTTTTTTTTTCTTAATCTCACATTGAACTAACATTACATTAGAGTTCATTTAAAAAATTTATATATATATATATATATTTATAAGAAGTTTCTAATTAAGAATTTATATTTAAAGTCGAAATAAATTTTTAATAATAAGAAAGGGATTGAAAACATTAAAAAAAAAACCGAATTTAAAACGAAACGAAATCGTTTGATAATCTAAATAAATAATGATGCAGCAGAAAAAAATAAATAAAACGTTTTGGGCTGTTTTACGTAGATCTCTTCAGGTAACTTATAAAATATAAATGCTATTTATTGATAAATTTTAATTATAATTTGTTTACTTTTCTGAACCTTAATTAGAAATCTTTTTTCTTAGTTTATTTGTTTTCAGTGACACAATTGCTAATTCAAAAATCTTTTTTTTTTTAATTAAATAAATATATTTTTTTAATATTTAATTCCAATCAAACTAACTTTTTAAAGAAAATTGTATTTGATTTACTCATATACAAGTTGACATTGTATTTGATTTACTCCTACAAGTTGACCCGTACGAATAATTCGCAACAAATAATAAACAACTCCAACAGCAGTGGTGCTTGTCAGTTAAACACGTTGTCAATAGATGGCGCCTTCTCCATTTTTGTAAAAAAGTATATAAAATACAGTTTTTTAATGAAAACATTAATATTCAACAATTTGTTCATTTTTCGTCATTAGCGGTGAACGTAATCTTCAAAATGATATCTCAATTAATTAAGAGAGATATGGCGTACCTATACAAAAACACTTTGAGAAATAATATATAAGGATATTTGATCATTATTAAAATTACATAAATTTCATTAACTAAAACATATATTAAATTTTTGGATTTAACAAAAAAAAATTAAAAATAAAATGAAATCAATATGTATTATTATTACATATTTTTTTTTTAAGAGATTTGAAATTTTTATTTGAACCTTTTCTAAATATTTTTTCTCCTTAAAAGTTGTTTTAACGCCAAAAATCGAAAGTAAATCTTCAATATTATTTTTCTTTTTGAATTTCTTTCCCGTTTTTCTTCCAGTCCCTTCTAGCGTGGAAATTTAAGTTAATATGATGGATCGTTTTCGAACGCGCGTGACGTCAGCTCTTCGTAACCATGGGAACATCAGCTCAAATTGTAGTTTTTTTTTCCTCCAATTATGGCCAAAGGCATAGTTTTTCCTTTTCGGTACCAAAATCCCATTTGGGGGGGTTTATTAGCGAAAATAATCTTTTTTATTTCATTTATTAATTTAATTTCAGGGACACGTGTTTGCAGTTTTTCTTTTTTCTTTTCTTTTTATTTATCTATATAAGTTGAAGAAATTTCTTGATATCTTTTGTAATAAAGATACTTAATTTTATTTCCAGACTTTTCCGTTCAATTAGTTGTTCATTAGCTGCTCAGCTAATTTGTTTTTTATTTCATTTTAATTATTTTATGGCATGATTAGCTAAGTATTATATATTTGTAGCGTCAAACAAACAATCAAAGCAATTTACGGGATTTTTTAAAATAACATTATTATTATTAAATTTTAAACTCAAAATCATATGTTTTAATTTTTCAATTGACTCGTTCATGATAACAGAGGAACTACAGGGTATCTCATTTTTATCGACATTACGAACTGAAGATATAGGTAACTCCTCTTAAGAAAACATCCGATTTAGTTAATGACTCGGACTTTCATACATTTGAGAACCGTATTAGAAGTGACACTAACCTTCATTTGCACCAACAGACTTGTAGCTACCATTTAATAAAGCTTAGCTAACGTGCTGAGCTTAGCAGTTCCATTTTACCGGACGGGTAGAGCCAACACCACAAAACCCACAGTTTTTATGCGTTAAATTCTAAGTGCAGTAAAGTTAGCGTAAATTAGGATGTACTCTAAAAAAAAAACTTATAACGAATAGTATAATAGAGGTTTCGATAACGAGAAATAAAATAAAATGTCTATAAAAAGCCAATATGGATGTTGTTGTTGTTACGAAGAGTTAAAACAAATAATGTTTTTTCTATAGTTTACGCTACGGCAAAACTTCCAATAATAGAAGCCCTTAACTGAAAAAAGAGTTTCCTTTTTCCCTAAGAGCTCTGTTTTTAATTGCTAAACTATTATTATTAAAACTATTTTTATTTATTTATTTATTGATTAGAGGAATTGGAGAGTCAGAACCAAAATATTTATTCGCTATAATAAATTGGTTCTTAAAAAATAATTGTACCAATTATTAAGAAAATGGGTCGAGTAATTTTAGCGAGATTCGCATAATACTAACAGAAATATTAAGCAGCAAGTCGATCAAAACTATATTAGCATTAAGATATTTTGACTTTTAATACGTTTCTAATAACCTAAAGGAGTAATACTTTAGGTTTTATGTTTATTACTGTTCGGTTAATGATCCCATCTGTAAATATCTTCGATTAATGAAAAATATATGTTGATAAACTATTATTTTTCATTTTAATTATCTGATCAAAAGTGTATTGTATTTCCCACGCTTGTTTTTCCGACTTGAATATTAATAAGAAGGAAAACATTTTTATCGTGTTATTTTGAACAATTTATCAGATTTATCTCATCTGGTTCTAAAAATACTCAAGTCATTCATTACGAAAACAAATGGTGCATTCAAAATAGGACATTGATAAGGCTATGTTGGGATTGGCTCTTATCGAGAAGTTTCAAGTTACCCCACAGCGTTTTGTTTATTATGAAATAATGCCAGGTGTACGGAAAGTTCACTACAGTCCATTTAGTAGCCTAAAGGACCCAAGAAATGGGAAACACGAAGAAATATTTTATATAATAAACAGTCCAAGAAAATACATAACAGTAAAAATAATATGAAGTCAATATAAGAACGTTGTAATTAGACTGTCGGCTTCCAAATAAAGTAAATGGACATTTATTACAAAAAAATGCCCTCTCTCGAGGTTTGCGAAACTAGTCGTGTATATTAAGTTATTAAATTGTACTTGTAATTCTAAGCAGGTATACGGCTTTCTTAATGGTGCTACGATATGCGTACTTCAAGAAAATGTGAAGAATTTTTCAACTTTCCATTGTAAGCAGTCACAGACAAAAAAAACTATCACTACCTGTGTTAAGTATTCATAACTGGAGTAAGGAATGACAATTTTGGCTTTTTTGTTTATTATTTTTTTTTTTTTAATTTTTATTTCTTATGGCGTTAAATATTGTTTTCCTACTTTTGCTCTTGTTTTGGCATTTACTTCTTATACTGCAGCGGCGATGACTCAAAATGAACGACTCAAGATAGGCGGAACTTAACCCATCGGTTGGAGTAAGTTTGGAGTATTCGATTCAGGAAATCTATTAATTAGTTTCTTTTATTTTAACTTCTGGGTATTCTTTTCTGAAATAAAATCATATCAATTTGGGAAAAAAAAATAAAAAAAAAAGCAATAGAAAAAGCAAAAACACAAAGAATCTCATAAAATTCAAAGATTACATTTTTCGAAATATGAGTTTTTTCCATGAATTTTATAATACGATTCAGGATATAGATTGTCCTTTACTTTTCTGTAATATTTATAAAAACTTTATTTAAAATCAGTTACAGTAAAATTTTATAAGCAAAAATTAATCTTTTGGCAAGTTCTTCATAATAATGGTAAGACTTACTATTATTATTATTTTGAGCAGGTCAATTTAGAAATAAGGCTTATATTTGAAGTGCTTTTTTTTTGTTTTGTTTATTAATGTAAGGCCCTGATTTATTTGTTGACGTTATTATTAACTATTCCGAGTTATGGTTATTGACGTAAGAGATTACATTAAAGAAAAATCACTGGCTCGGAAAAGGCGTCGATTCATGTTGGCTTTGCCTCGGGGCTTCTCGGTACACGCCCTCGAAATCCGCCAATGGCAGCCCACTATCAGGTGGCGTGATTGTGTTTTTGTTTTTACGGTGGTCATCGTGTAAACAAGGACAGCATTAATTGATCCTTCTCCTACTCATGAGGAAAGGCCCACAAGATGTGGAAGCGCAAGCAGCTGGCGAGTTCATCGGCACTCGGTCCTATGTTTATAAACAGGTTGCAAATATCCAGAAGAAACTTTTCCCAATTCCATCTATTCTGAACGCTGTAAGAAAATTGAATACATTTATTTAATATGTAACTTCGTAAATCGTAAAATCTTTATAAATCATAAATTTTTATTTGATTCCTTACAGTTTAGGGCATATGGACCAATTTTGTTTGAGTCTTCATTTATATAGTATACAACAGATCCCATTACAGTTATCTTTTGTTGTGTACCTAATCCTAACGCTCGACTGTGTCAAACGCTCGACTGTGGCGCCATCATTATTGTAGTAGCAATAATCAACGTAATCTTCATTAAAAATATTAAGCCTAACGTAAATATTGGACATTTATTTTACATATGGTTAAGAAATTAATGTTGCATTTATTTATTTCTTGTAAGTATTTCTTATAAATTAAAATATTTAATAGAAGGAAATTTTATTTATTTCATTATTATTATTGTTATTATATTTGAGTCGTGTACCACTCAAAAATCGGAGCCATTTGCAGTATGTTACGCTATATGTGACACAGTAAAATGTACGAAAGTTTGCAATGTATCCTCAATGTGGCGCGAATGTTTTGTTTACAGTCTTTTTTGAATGTAGCTGATAGCAAAGAAAAATGCTTGATATTTAATCATTATTAACAAACACTGTATTCACATAGAAATTGTCAGATTTGTCGGATGTAATCAGATAATGTTTTATATATAGCTTTTGTGAAAATCCCTAAGCGAAATTATCCGAGAATTGCTGCAGTGTGACTGACAGCAGAATGTAAACATTCAAGCAAAGCTATAAGTCATCGATTATGTTGTACAAATATAGATGTTTTATCTTATTTAACCTATATCAAGTTTTATTTCAAATTATGAAAGTAATTAGAGTAAATATATAGCTGAAGATATCGTCATTTTCATATCGGAAGAATACCATATAAATTTTAAAAAATGTGTGTGGGGGGGGGGGGGGTATCCCAGAAGGAAAGATCAATATTGTGAGAGGGGGCGGGGTATCGTTCAGTCTAAAAAACAGTAATTACATAGCTTATTCCAAACGGTTTCCGAGATATACAGAGCTATCGGAATGTATTTGATGTTGGTGTGCAATATTGTCCTCGTTCGTGCCGTCACTGTCTGTTGCCAAGTGCATTGATATTGACGGTGGAATTTTTGAAATTTATTACAAAAATTAACAAATTTGTCACATGATCAATAAATATTAGAAACAATACGTAATATCTTATCAGCTTCCATTTAAATATCTCGAAACCATTCGGAATAGGATGTATGTTCGTGTAGGGTTTTTTTTTTCTTTCTTAAATAAGCTGGCACTACGATTTCAGAATTTTTTCATGGGACATCCTATTTGAAAGTCCATCCTATATGAAAGTCTCTGTATCAGTATTTCTGGAAATGATATATTATTGAAAGGAATTATTATTGATTTCAGCACCTGATAAGAACTTTTCTTGGGACTTATTTTTTTTCCCATATAGGCTATAAAGATTAAGTCAATGTTCCATTAAATTCATTCTATTCCTGTGGGACGTTGACATGGGGGGGGGGAGGGGGGGTTATAAAATTTTATTACAAGAAAATAAATAGTTGAAAAGGTTAAGGAGTTCTTTGAGGGGATTGTGGGCGACGAAGAAAAGAAAAGAATTAAAAAAAAAAGGCTCTTTTGTTACGAATGGACTTGAAGAGGGAATCGATAAATAGCGCTGCAAACCTTGGGCACTCCGCCAACTCTACCCCACTTTAGCCCACGAACCCTGACATTTCGGCGAGTTGCGCTTTGGGCACGAAATTCATCTGGTGTCGCCCATCTGAATAATGCGCATGGTGTTGTATCAGCTGCTGCGGTAGATCTTCATCGGAATTCTCTCTCCGTACATTGTTGTTTTCCTCCTTGTTGGAGTATTTTTTTTAAAAAACACTCCTGAGGTCAGCTGAGTGATGACCAAGTATCCTAAGTTACACCTATCCGTGGTGCTCACGTTACCCAACGCCCACCCGTCCACGACGACCAGCCCCTCACCAATACTCGGCACGGTAGGCGATGATTACGGTACTCTCTTAGCGAACGCACCCGTTACGAAACAGGCGGCAGCTCAACAATGAGTTCGTTCTTGAAGTTGAGCAGTGATTGTATTGTTGAGTAATGGATGCGTTTGTATTTGCATGTCACGTGACTCAGCGTGGAGCGGCTCGTCCTAACAATAAGCGTATCGGGGCGTGATTGTACACTGGTTCGTAATTCCTGTTGATCGCAGAAGCCTTTGTAATTTAGGCGGGAAATCAGTAATTGAAAGCCAATTTAAAAAAACATCCTCAAAAATAAGGATAATGTAAATATTATGATCTGCAATTTGTTATAACGTAAAAGTAATACATACTTTTCAATAGTTAAAATTTGATTAATATTTTATAGTATTACAAATAAAGTAATAAAACGGTACAACTAATAATAATTGTTATTAATACGTCTGATAACTACTAATTAACACATTGAATCAAGGACATATTTAGTTTAGTAAATATATTAAAAATTTATGATAAAAAAGTTTATTTTAAAATAATGTGATGGAATTTCGAACATTTAACATCTGAAATTACTTTTAACATTTATGTGTTTTATGAATATTTATTTTTTTTTACTTAAATTTTAAAAACAACAAAAACAATTATTTTTAAGCTTTTTTTTATTATTTACATATCAAAACTTATTGATATTTATCGTTTTAGTTTTTATAGATTTGTCTATAATATAAAATTTATGAGGAATTCAGTAGACTTTATTGTTCCAATTCCCTGGGAACTGCGTACGCCCGATATTTAAGAACCACTCTTACAAACTATTTATTAATATTTGTTATTAAAGTGATTTTATTAATTTCGATAAAAGAAAAATTACAAGGAACAAAATTTACGAAAACAAATCTAACGATAGCCTATGTATATAAACTATTAATTACATTTTTCGTTTATTAGTTTATATTCAGTAATTTATCAAGTTCAACATAAAAAAATCATTATTTTCTGTTATGTTGCTTAGATTTTTCAATTTACCGAGAAAAATTGTTCATTGTTATTATCTATGTTGACTACAAGATAATAATTAATCTTCCAATTAGTTTAGCGTTGATTAACGTACTTTTCAAATTAATTAGTTAATTCAATGCAGGTGGACATGATTAGAATAGTTTCTGGTTTCATGAAAACAACAATACAATACGCTTTGTCCTTGAAATTCGTCTAATATATGGTTGTTTACAATTTGAAATACGTTACAAAAGAGCTCTTTTGTAGTTAATGTTATTGAACTGAAAATTGTTTTGAATTTAAAAAAAAAAAGTCTTTAAAATGTAAGTTCTTTGCTCTCGAAATTCTGATTTTTTTTTATTTTTTTTTTCCCCCGAATATGTGCCATTTTTTCTTCTTCTAAATATATGTGATATAGAACAATAGGATTTCGTTGGACTTCTAAACTTTTCAGGCTTTCGTTTCAGACTTCAGGAAAAAAAAAATTCTATAACTCAGTGGCAACAATGGCATTGACGCGTGCTTCATTAAAATTCATTATTAGAGTGAATTAACAATGAGCAATGCATGCTTCAAAGTCATTGTTAACCATTCAACAATGTTTCACAGCAATATGGCGCAGACTATAGATTAGCATGAGTAAGAGAGCAAGCTATATAACAATGAAATATATATATATATATATATATATATAAACATTTTTATTTAATTCTTTTTTATCTCATTATCATCGTTGTAATTCTAATGGACATTATCTGAGAAGCAATCTTAATAATGATGCTCCTTTTCGATGTCAAAATTTCAGAAAGCTCCGTTCAACGGTTCAGAAATTATTAAGAGGGGGAAAAAAATAACACACATACGGTGATCTTATAAGCTTCCTTTGTTTCCCATATTGTCTTTATTTAATGTCTTCATGTATAGTTTACTTACAGTGAACTTAACGATCACTTGATTATATTTATCTTTTGTTCGTGCTTGATATGAGATATGAAAATTTAATTTTTTTAGCTAATTTAAGCTCTTTTGTGGGAATGTGTTTGTATGTTTGTTGTCGTGTTTATTTCCATATTTTTGCTTTTGTTCACAAAATTTGCTTCGTATTTGGGTGCGTTTCCGCGCTCCATCCGTCAGAACGCCAAAGGACAAAGCAGAATGCATTTCCTGTATCAGTCGGGCATATCAACGGATGCTAACACAAACTTTCCACAAAACTTTTGCTCGCAAACCATTCTGCGCTGCGAAGGACTGTTACAAGGCTGTTCACGTTTTTAGGGTGTTTATTTAATTTATTTACTTTCGCCTTCTCCGATCTAACACCCTCGTGAAAATAAACGTGTTCGAGTATATAGTCCCTTTGCTGTAAATATACAACGAGCGTTCATCGCAAAATGGTAGCACACCCCGTTGGTTTATTTCTGACCTGAGTTGCTAACGTGTCCAGAAAGAATTGTACAGAGAGAGAAGCGTGCAAACTTTGATACCTTAAAAACTCCCACGCACTCCAGTCAAAGACATAACTCTTAAATATGCCTTGGTCATTTCTCATTCTGTTTCCCGTCCTCGTGAGAACATACAAGGTAAATAAATACATATTTTTTTTTCTCAATAACTAGCACAAAATTGAAAGAATGTTAATTTTTCTGGTAGTTACTAAGGAAAAAGGAAACTTACGCAAACAATATGTCTTTGTGTATGTTTGCCCTCCCTTAGCAACCTTTGAACTGCTAAATGAATCTTCTTAAAATTTAGCATGCATATTTATGACACGTGACGATCTACCTGTGAATATTGGGAATCTTTCCCGTGAGTCTCTATTTGGGCGGGAATACGATCCAAATTCACATAAAAAAGTATTAGAAATAAAAACAATCACTTTCTTTGAAGGAATAGCAATGCATAATTTGTAATTCAGTTTAAATTCGCGCTGGCTTTGATGTGATTCAAGTCAATGGATGTAGGTGACTTAAATGAACATTTTGCAGATTTAATTCATTTTTAAACAAGTAGAAAATTTAATAATTTTTCCTTTTTATTGTTTTCATAAATTAAAAAAAAATAAAAAACTTAAAATTTTACGGAAAGTAGCTTTTAAGTTCTTAAAGGAACACCTTAGTTTTAATGCAATTTTCTTGAAGAGGATCTCAAAGCTGGTTCGCGCATTACTTTTACGTGACATTATTTGGTTATTTACTTCTTGAAGGCATTTCTACAATAAATCTACTAACCGAAGTAGCTAGTGCTGAGTTTTGATTTTGGTGTTACCTACCTGATGGTCACCAACAAGTATGAAACATCTGCACTTGTAGTTCACTTAGAAACACAGTCAAGATCTTTTCTGATTTTTTTTTTAAGCTTTGTTAAATCTTTTTCCAGTTTCCTTTTTTTTTTTAATGTAATTATTGTTAGTGCCTTTATTATTTTAAAACTTCGATTTTTAAATGCAATGAACTTAACAACGTTTCATGAAAATTAATCTTATAGATTTTGTCTGAACTTGCATGAACCTGCCTGAACTTGCTCCTTGTTTCCTGAACAACAAAATCACTATAAACCGTTTTCAAAATTACTGGATTTAATTCAATAGAGAGTATTATTATCTTTGCTTTTAGTAAAAGCTGTTAGTGGCCTATTTAAACCGTAGGTGTTCTAGTAACGCAGTGCTCCTGTTCTGAACTTGCGTTTTTTGTAAATGTGAAAATTTTTAAGGTTTGGGACTAGCGTAGCTACCACACATTAAATAAATTTTGCGATCTAAAGTTTGTAAAAATCTCTTCAATACAGTATATAACAAAGAGAAAAAGGTTTAGGATTTAACTTTTAGCCAGAACATGTCTGCCCTTCTGTAATCAAAAACTACTTTTCCTTGAAAGCTGAAATTTGAATAGTAGATTTAGGTTATCTAAGGAACAACTCTAATGATTTGTGAAGAATGTCGGATCTAAAATACGAGGCGTCGTTGTTAAATCGTCAAAACACTATAACTCAAAATTAATAAAAAAGTGAAAAAAAATTGTAGGATTTCTATATAACTTTGTCATTCTTTTCCCTTTCATTACAATGTTTACAAACAGACATTTCTCTTTCAAACAAAAACAGCGAGATGTAGATATCCTTGGTTTCCGGCTGTGATTGGCCTTTGTTCCCGGTCACGTGTCTAAAATTAGACATCCCAAAACTGCAAACCGAAACAAAACATCAACAAAAAAAAAAGAAGCTACAAGATATAAAAAAAAAAAAAATCGTAATACAACAGACGATTTTAAATAAGTGTGCGCTTTGGTGTGAAAATTTAGAAACGAAATTTATGGCGGCGCGTATTTGCAGAGTCCTTTGGCAGCTCTCCAGGCCCCCAAGTTGCTGCAGATGTTCTAATTGCGGATTGTATTTAGTTCTATTTACATAACGGACACGTAACGCTGTGTAACGAATCTGCGACGAGTCTTTAAGAGGATTTCAACTTATGGGCTTCCTTTTATTGTTGACAAAATATCATGTTTTAATTGTAAATACAGAAGTATTTGTTAAGTGATAATTTTTACTCGAAAATTACAATATATATTTGTCTACTTTATGGATACACGTTGTCTATCTCCATTTTCCAGCTATTTTGGAATTACTGTAAAAATTATTAATCTAACAAAATTCATTTTAAAAATTCTCAGTTCTCTAAACATACATTATATTCTAAGAAAAAAATATTTTTGCAGAGCTTGCTTTTTTTTTTTTTTTAACTTACTTTCCGGGGGAAAGTAAAGTTTATCAAATATCCTATCTGCATATCTGTGACTCCATGTACAACTTCTGAGCCGTGAATTGATCATCTTGAAATTGGCATGCATATTTATGGACAAGATTGACTCTGAATTTTTTTTATACACAAAAAATTTTACCTCATGTTTATCCCTATACAGGAATTTGGCAAAGAAGGAATTTGACAAAAATCCAACAATGCAATCAATGGAAGCATGCTGCCTAACAATGCAGCGATGATGTTTTGAATTAGCGCGTGCTCTCGTACGATTATAGTTAATGAGATTTCAAGAGTTTGCTAATAGTTTACAAAAGGAAAATTTGGTAGTAGATTATTAAGAGACAAAAGAACATCAGAATACGAAACCTTATTAGAAAAAGTATGCTTCAGACTCAAATACTTATTTCCTAGAAAAGTAGTCAGCTAAATACGAATATTAATTATTATTTATAGGGGGCCGCGCGTTGGCGTTGCCGCTAAGACATGTACCGAGGTTCGGTTCTCATATGGATTTCGTGATCGTAGACTATCCGCGCTGGGCAGGTTTTCTCGGTGTTCTCCCGTTTCCCCTGCACTTCTCTTACCGAGCTTTCTCAGTCTTTCTCTGTCCTTATTTCCGTGGGATAGCACAACAGACGAAAGGTCGCAGTGCTCGGCTTCCCTGCCACCCACACTCGCCACATAACATAACATCTTTTATTACTTAAATTTTAAATTGAACTAAATATTTATTTAAAATAAATAATGGAATATTTCGAATTATTTATTTATTTATTTATTTATTTATTTACTTAATAAAGACGATGAACGATGAAATAAAAGTCAATAAAAAGATTGTTAAATAATAATAATAATAATAAATATTCTTTATTTGATAAATAAGTTAAATCCACTTATAAAAATTCAGTAAGGTTTTATTAAATATTGTTTTTTTTTTCTCTTTGTTTTACAATTAAGATAATATTTCTTGACTCTTAGATTGTAATTATATATTATAAAAATCTAATGAACACGTGAAACAGCTAGGCCTAAATATTGCTTTATTGTTAATTTCTGTGCTTATTATTTCTGTATTAGTTTATATTGTAGTAGGGTATATGAAGTAAACTTAAAAAAAGTATTATATTTTAAATTATAGAAGATGTAATATTGACAACAAAACCTTGTTGTTTAACGAGTAAATCTCACTACTTTCGGTTTTCAATCTTTTTAGATTTAATTTTAAGTATTCATCATTTATTGTCCTTGTTTATCTGGTTTTTATCTTTTTCAATTTCCTGCGTGTCCCAACTTTAAGTGCACTGTTTATTTTGGCGGTTGTTTCAACTTTATAGAGACAGAAGCAACAACCTTCAATTTAATGCAAAGGTGGATATTGCACCACTGCACCCTTTTTATGAATGAGCTCCCACAGTGGAACATGTAAACAAAGATATGAAGGTTATCGGGAAGTCGGCCATCTTGTTTCCACAATGACGAAATAATAAGGCACAATATCACATTTCCTGTTTCTCTACATTCTGTATCAAGATAAAAGATTTAACACAATTAATCACAAACTGTGGAAAAGATTTTCAGGGTTTTGTCTGCGATTATTAAATTATCAGAAGCTTTAGAATAAAAAAAAAAAATATAGTAATATTAATACGCACGTGGTATTAAGTTTATTAAAGCCACGTGAAATGTAAAAACCTGTTTTGTGTTAACAAGACATGAAATATGCATTATTAAGACAGAAACGACACTGCTGACATCAGGTCTTCCGAGAACTCGGTACAAAACATAATGTCGTAATCATTTCTCTTTCTTATTTCCCACTGTCCATCATAAATTATTCACCTGTAAGGAAGAAACCTATCAAAAAGGATTTTTTAGTCTTTGAATTTCTCATTTCTCTACACGAGATCCTAGAGCAAAAGTCTTCAACTGTTGGCTTTTAGAAAAGTTTCTTAACCAACGAAAGAAGCTTGACGTCAGTCTATGCTTGTCTGTGTCAGATAAAGGTAGCATCATCCATTTGCTTGGAGGGCTGCAATTTTAATTAGGCCAACAGTGTAGGTAGTTGGACTTTTTCGATGCCAACTCTGCTCTCTACACATTTGCCTGAACTTTGTTCAGATTTACAGCTCTAGCTCAAATTGATTTTGTTTCGCATTTCTCTACAGAAAGAACAAGTGAAAGGTACGTAGCTGGTCTTTTAAACTTACTTGCAAGCAAAAAAAACTGGTTTAATTTAACGTTAGAAAATACTCAGATCTACCAAATGAAAAATGGTTCTGACCAAACAACGCTAGCTGACGCCGTAGCACTGACATTTACTTAAAGTTAGAGTTTATTGTTTTTTTAACTTGAGATAATATTAATATATTCCAGCACAGTGGCATTTGCTTGCAAGTTATTCCATACTCTGTGATCCAGTCTATCGTTGAGGTATATTCGAACCTGCATTTTATTTATTTATTTATTTATTTATTTATTTATTTATTTATTTATTTATTTAATAGAGCTGCCAGAATTCAAAGAAAAAAATACCAATAAAAGTCGTTGGAATTAATCTGTTTAAAGAAAACCATAGAAGAAAAAAAATGTTGTTAAATTTATATAATAAGCAATATAATTAGTTTAATTAGAACAAAGAAAGATGATCGCCAACGAGCGTAAAACAGCTATCCCAGGATGTCACTTGTGAGTAATTTGGTCTCATCCATTATTTTTTTAACATTTCAAATGCGCAGTTTGAAATCTTATACTTTAAAAAAAAAAAAATCATAGAGGCCGCTCTCTGTGGCACATGGATTTTCTCACTCGTTTTTTCATTTTGTAATTTATTCCTTGAGGCACCACTGCGCTTCCGATGTATTAATAAATAGCGCCCTTCAATGTTTTGTTTTTGCTTCCTAATTGTCCTCCAGAGGGCTACAAGTAAACTTTATTTCCGTTTCTCTGCAATTTTAAAGAGTTTTATTGCGCTTCAAGTTAAGGACAAAGAATATTTTCGAAGAATTATAAATATTTAAAGGAACTCGCGTTGTAGCGGTATTTACTGTACCTCTACTTTAAGAGAGACGTAATATTTACAAAGGCAGTTAAAGCGCGACAATTTTCCTATTTAACAGTCTGTAATGATGTTTTAATGTTGTGAGTGTAAACATTGATTGCTTCTCTTACGTTACATGAAGAATCAGGTGAGTTCACATCAAGGGATTATGAGTCATTGAGCAAACCTCTTAAAAAAGCTGGTTTATGCTGTTTTAATCAGTAAATATTTAAATTTATTCTCTTAGTTTCAACATTAACTCTGTCACTTACTTCTATGTTTGGAGTTTAATGACACATACACAAAAGAAGTGTATTTGAAAAGTTACATTTATTGATTTGCTCTTCCTTCGTGTTCAATGTACATATTACTAATACTGGTAGTTCCATTGTTACTCAAAATTATCGTGAAGTATTTGTAATTTAATCGAGTATTAATCGAACTTGTGGCTTATGGCAAAGGATTGTTTGACTCTACTGTCAACATAAAGAAAATACAATATTTATTCCAAATTTAAGTCATTGTAAATTTATTGATTGGTCCCTAAATAAATTGCTTCTGAATTATAAATCTGTACATTTGGGTTTTTGATAGGAAAGCAGGAATACTAATATTTGAATTACATATTCTATTTTGTAGGATTTGTATGAAATTTGATCGAATTTTAAAGGTATAAGTCTTTTTCAAGTAAATACGTCACATTGCAGGACATCGTGGAATGGGACACTGTATATCTATCAATTAAATCTGTTGACAACTTTGAAAAATTGTTTTTCAAAAAATTGTTCTAAAAAAAACAGTGATTAAAGATACTAATGATGAACTGAATAATTATTTTGTTTTTTTCCCGTTAAAAAAAATAATGATATGTTGTTTCGAGGTGTTTATTCTCTAAAGTTAAATGTCATCTTCCTTCGATGAAGCATGTCATATGACATTTAGTCACGGCTTGGATGGTAAGGCTTGAGTGATTAAAAAACAATATAATTGCATTGTAACAGCTCAGCAACAGTACAATGGAAATGTAAAGGAATTAGTATGGTTTAGTTGGCGTACCAGCTTTGGAAACCCTTACGATAAGATGCAAAATAGTTATTGTACAAAATAGTGATATTTTACTCAATAAGAATTTACCTTTCTAATACTGTAATGTCTTTATTTATAATGATAGTTGCGCTGTAGAGTGACTCCTACGCTGATGGTTTGAGCCTGATTTCTAGTAAAATCAACTTAGTAATATTCATCATTATTCATATCATAAAGTTTCAGCTTCCTTGGATGTGTAGTTTTGATGTTGTATGATAAATTTGGATTGATCATCAAGTTTATTTCTGCTTAATTGAATTGTAAAACTTTTTTGTTCTTTTTTTCTTTCCAATGCATGTTAAGGGGAAAAAAAAAAACATTCAATCAAAAGCTGTAATAAATTTTGTGGTTTCGAAAATGCCCTGAATATTCAATTTCAAATGCTTTCTCAAAACAAGCCTGCTTTTTCGTATTTTTTTAAAGACAACTTTTAGCAGGAAGGCACTTGAAGGAAGTTGAGTATCAGACCGAATTATCAGTCTAGTTCTTGTAAGGAAACCAAGCGAAAACAACTTTGCAAGGTTTGTATGTGCAAGTTTAAAAAAAAAAAAAATATATAATTTCAAATTTTAATTTACTTTTTCCAACTTCACATTCGACGATATGTTCGGCTTTATTTTTGATAACGAAAGACAGTTTCAATTGCATGAAAGTTAAATGCAAATAAGAGCGTGAGAACGCGGTGGTTATATCATCCCTGCCCGAAAACCCACTCAACTCTAACGAATTGATAACCGCCATTTTAACTAGCGGGCGATTAGAGACCTGCATTTGCGCGTTTGTTTACTTTTTGCCGAATCGATTGCGCGCTTAAAACAGGCACCTCCTTTTCATCTCGTGTTCCCAGGCACAGAGTATCGCTTCCATAACCCCCTCCCCCACTGGAAATCCCTGCCTCGGACGCCTCTTTTATAAATAAAGATCCCAATACATCATCGTCTTCCCTGAATAGCAGCAGCACATCCATCTTACAACAGCAGCAGCGCCCTCTGGCAGCCGTCCACGTAGGTTGCTGGCCTCTGAATTGGACGTTTTGGGTGGACGTGTTTAAGGGGTTTTTTTTTGTTTTTTTTTTCTGTATTTTTACAGGATAGTTTTCTCTTACAGAATAAACAAGAAACTAATTTTCCGTAAAATTTAGCGTTTTTATTTTCCTTTCTGTTTGAAAATCGTGAAAATTACATCGTTTATATCGTTTAAAAGGATTCCACTTTGCAGGCCCCTTCTGGGCGATGGAGGCCTAGGTCCCAACGATTCTCGACCATTGGAATGAGGTTTAGAGTCAAGAGTTCAATCCGGGAAAAAAAAATCTGCAATCCCGGAAAAAAAATTCCCATTTTATAAAAGGCTGGGTAGACCCTAGGAGCTGTCTGAAAGAAAAATCAGACAGGAAGAAATTCCCCGATCTCCGCCCAGAATTGAACCCGGTTCTCCAACCTACAGTCTACACCACTGGACTGCGGACCCCACATAAATACAGTTTTATCTAGAATAATTTCATTTGCAGAGAATTGTTTAAATTTGCTATTTCAGCTAAGTTTGTTTATCTATATACGGTCTATTGACTCCTGAATTTTTATGAAATTTCATCAAAATTTCAGATGAAACTTCATATAAAAGAATTTTATAAAAAAAAATACCCTCAATTTCAAAAATCACAACCTTAAACTCTGATGCTTCCTGGTTTTGTAACTTTTTTAAAAGACGTAAAATTAAACAAAGAAAGTTCTCTTTACAGGTCAAAGCTTGGGGTCTCGGGGATATAAGGCTCCGGCGTTTCCTGACCAATGCGACTAAGTTCACGTCAGAAGGTCAACTCAAAGTCCCTCCCCCCTCTTTCAGCCTCGAAACCTCGGGAAAGAACGAGGAACGATTCTATAGAGGGCTGGGTTGACTCTAGGACGCGGTCTTAAGGAGTAATTTAAACAGCCCTTTATCTAATAAAAACACAGACAATCTTCGTTAGGGCTTTCTGTTTCACCCCAATTACCATGTCTACCTATTTGTATATAATTTAATATATATATACAATTTCCGATACTAATATTGTAAGTATCAGGATATACTTATAACATTAGTTGCTTGCAGAAATGAATTAAAATTATAAAAAGCTAAGTTTGTATAAATTGATTAAAATTTCTATATAAAAAAATAAGAATAGGTTTCTTGAGAATTATCAGTTGTCTTTAAAATAGATACTTTGAATTCCTGAGCATCTGAGGTCAATTGTTTATTCTTTGATAGCGGAGATAATAAAAAATACGAAATGAACATCCTTGGTTGCTATTTTAGTAAAATGCTAACATTTTTTTATTTCCCACCAACGAAGTGATGTTCTCGACTTTTGGTTATTGTGTTACGAATTTTATTATATTTTTTATTGTTATTTTATTTTAAGCATAACAGTTTAAAAAAAAAGAAAAAAAAAGGTTGAACTGGTGCTTGGAGGTTGATGGTCACCAGTAGCTTTGTTTCAAAGTAAAAAAGAGCTAAAGCTGGATTGACGTCACACGTGACGTCAGCAGAGGACAGACAGTGCTGCCTTCTGGTGTCCCCTGCTGTTTCGCCATTATCATGGCATGGGGGCACCGTTGCAGTCCATGAATAAGGCCCGCACTTTATGTGAAGTTAAAGATCAGAGGTGGCTATTAGCATCTGTCGGCCACCACCCCCCTCCCTCGGCCCATAAGTAGAGAAGCTAAAAGATCACCTTCAATCTAGAAACCAAAAAAAAAAGAAGACAGCCTATATTGAGTTTGCTGTAATTGCCAACTGATGTTCGAACACGATCTAGAAGCGTGGAGAAGCAATTGGCCCCTTCTTGAGTCAACAAATTGAGATGCCTATAAATATACATGCCCGGAAAATAAGTGTTACCTTCACTCTGGCAGCAAAAGCGTATCTCAGCTGATGTTCTTTTGTCTTTTTTTTAAATGTCTTCTATTTTTAAAGCTTAAACTGTGGTTAGAAATTTAGTTGTAGGCGCGAAAAAAAAAAAAAATTCAAAGATAGATCTTAAAATCGTTACAATAACTTAAAACAATGATACGTCTGTGTCTAAAATCCCACTCCGTTGATTTTTTTTTTTTTTTTTTTAATTGTAGAGATTACTGCGCTTTAGGGACAATACGTTTGGTACTAGTTCTTTACCTATTGCTCCGATATGTATCAAATTTAGCAGAGATCTTCTTTGTAGTATCCTATATTTACCTGTAAAATTTCAATATTCTAGAATATGTAGTTTCTGCGTTATCGTAATCGCAGTCCGAAGGATGGGTGACGGATGTATCTCGCCTTAAACATTTGCATTTGAAAACTTTTTTTTTCTTTCTTTCTATCTGATGCGTTTTAGAAATGTTAGAACAAATCTCTAATATCCTGTGACAGCATTAAAGAACTTATGGCCCAATTTACCTTAGAATTTTTATTTACTTGTTTTTATTATTATTATTATTATTCTTTTTGAAACCCACGCAAAAAGAAATGTATTTGGATATTTGTAGAGTATCACAACCACGAAGTCTTTCGTTGTTCACAAATTGTGAAGTCGGATTTCCGAAAGACAAATTTCGCCCTCAATGAAAACAGGAGACAAAAAAACGGATCTGACGAATTAATGAAATGCTTGCGTAGCCTAACCAACAACGTCCTTTCAATGGTGTCGTAAGTGTTTGCTTGCTTGTTTGTTTGTACTTTGTAAAGGAATTTGTTTATTTCCTTGTCTGGAATGTACATTTTGAAAGAAACAGAAATCTGTTATTTTTGTTTTTTTTTTTGCATTTTCTTGATCTGGAATGTTCTCTTCAGAATTTAGTTTTAAATTTAATAACGTATTCACTATAATTTAACTATAATTTAATAACGTATTTAATAATTTCTAAATTCTTATATCATCAATTCAATTCGTTCCACTTGGTTGGTGATCTCAGGATCCTTATCTCCTCCGCTGCTTACTTTATAATGAGGATACAGCGTGATGATTTGCGTTTTAACAAATTTTTATACCTTACACCTCTCAAAAGTTTTGTTTATTTATTTTTTTAAGTTGTGAAAATAATTAAAATGTTAAGTTAATATTTATATTCCAGTTCTAATGTCTATCGAATATGAACAAGTACAATTTTACATTTCCGCAAGGAAAAAAAAATTAAATCTTTATTATTTACTAAAATTGTCTAAATCACCTTTATTTTACCATATTTTACTACATGGAAAGGGGAGGACAGAAACACAGCGGTTAAATGAACCTCACTTAGCTACTGGAACGTAAGCTAAAATACGAGGAAAATCCTAAATTATCCTTTAAATTTTTATTACATTAAAGATGTAACACTTTATTACGTCTCAAAGTATAACACTTTATTATTTTATTTTACTTTAATAAAAGATTAAAGGTAAAACTGCTGGTTTTTAATTGATTTGTCACATTTTTTTACGAAAGCCATTTTTAATTCTGGAGTGTCCGCTAGATGGCGTCATTCAGTGATAATTTATTCAGTGTTTGTACGATAAGATTTAGCTTTTCGCGAAGGTTTAATCCTGGATTGAAAATCAAAACAGGGTAAAAAAAAAAATTAGACCAAATTAACAAAAAACGTTTACTACTATGCGAGTGGGTTTTTACCTTTTACGCAAGAGAAGGAACCGGTATTCCTTTCTGCAGCGAATTACGTTTGCTCGAACTGCAAAGGAAGTCCGAGGAAAAAAAAGAACATCAAAAAACCAGTATTAGCAAATGAATGTACTGGCATTTGAAACATAAGTAGTTTTGAATTTTCTAATTATCGAAATGTCTTACATTTTATTCACTTCCTTAATTTACTTGTTTATTTAATTATTATTATTACAGCTTTTATTTATTTATTATTTTTTTTCATTCTTTATTGAATAAATATATTAATAAAATCGGTAACAAAATATCTAAAATAACATTTTGAACAGAAAGTATCCGGCATTTTTTGGGTTTTTTCCTTCTTAGAAAAAACAACCCCCTCTTATTTTTCATTCGATATCAGTCAACACAGGAGGTAGAAGATCCTGTAATCGTTAGCTCAGAGGTATGACTGGAGATTGGAGAGCCAGACGAACGCTCATCCGTCAAAATCCTAGGTATCCATTTGATAGAGGGCTGGGTGGATCTTGTGACCCACACTGAAGAAATAACCGGAGGAGAATTTAATCGGATTTTGTGGCCAAAATAAGCGCTTGAGATCCATCTACTGGGCCCTCGTCTTGTGTTTTTTTAATTGATGATAATTCTAATTGATAAGAGTTTGTTATCCAATGTTTTACGTAACATAATTTAAATCATATAAAAATGGTTCTTACACATTAGTAACAATATTCACGCCTTTACAGAATTCTTAACTTTCGAATTATCCCCTAGGGGGCAAACTGAATTTGAGAATAACTGGATTGGCTTGAAATTTCTTAGTTTTAGTTTTAAAAATGTCCGCGTGAGGGCGATAAGGAAACCGTAGAAGTTCAAACAAAATTGATGTTCAAAATCAAAAGGTATGAATAGAAATGATATTAATTTGGAAGAACATTTTTCCTTTTGTTTTCGGGGCTTCATTGAATTAAAATTTGATTATATTTTTATAATTAAAAATCCATTGCAGAAACTAACAACCATTTTCATTACAGAATGTGTTTAGTTGCACATAACTAGGATGACCAGACGTCCCGATTTTGGCGGGACAGTCCCGATTTTTAACAATTTGTCCTGCGTCCCGCGGCATTTTAAAAAAGTCCCGATTTTTTTTTTTTTTTAATTGAATTCCTTTTTTTGTTTGATTGTCGAACTGGAGATTCCTTTTTTTTTTTTGGTTGTCGAACTGGAGATTCCGTTTCTTTTCTTTCTTTCCGGTCTTCCCCCCCCCCCCCCCCCCGGTCAATGGTGTCCCGCTTTGCCAATGTAAAAATCTGGTCACCCTAACATAACTCACAGCCCAACTGTAACAAAATTGTATGAACTGAATTGAACTAAACCTTCTTTAGCAATGCTTTTGAGAAATGTATTTCAGAAATCTTTGTTCAGGTGCATTTAGAACATTTTTAGTCAATCAACGTATTTTGCTCAACTTCTCTGTGGGGCTTTCCTTCACGTCTGACACGGTTTATTTTATTTCAATTGATATCCGTTGAGATTTACGTAATAATCTCTGAACTCTGAGCACGTGCAACTTGAGCAGATATACCACCAGACGTTTAGTGACGTATATAACAGGGAAACCTCTAGAATACATCTGAATAAATTACGATCCATTTATGGAGCTTTATCCCTTCAATTTTTTTTTTTTTTTTTTTTTTGTTGAACGAGAGTACTTAATTAAATAACTTTCTTTTTAAATAAACTTTAATTTTATATATGTATAAAGCTTGTAAAATATAATTATTTCCTCAAAAGTTTGAAGAAAAAGCATTTGTTATTTAATCAATTCATATCTTCACGTGAATATTTATTTATTTATTTATTTATTTATTTATTTATTTATTTATTTATTATAATTTATAATTTTAGATAATAAAAATTTTAAAATCCTTTCCTTCAATTACAAAAAAAATATAAAAATTTGTTGAAATTTATATGTTTTATATAGTAGTAATTATATTATGTAGTAACAATAATTATGTAGTAACAGCATTGAAAATAAAGATAATTTGGCAGTATCCTAGTAATAAACCTCGATATATTGTATGAAAATATCGTAAAATTACATATTTATATTTTGTAAGTATCCTAGGCATTAAAATTTATCCTAGATTTTAATCTATTTAAGAATTTATCCTAGATATAAGAATTTGTAAACTTTTTTTTTTTTTTTTTTTTTACATATTTTGGAAAAACTTTTTACGGATTTTTGATTAAGATTGCTTAGATTCATTAATTTCTTGAATTATACGGATTACTATTAAATACGAAAATCCTCTTACTAATTGGAAGACACCAGACAAGAACCACTTAGTCTGTGTGAATTGGTCTGTTGCGAAATTCATTTTCTCTTTTTATTCTGAGAAATCCTGCACTTGACAAGGATACGGAATCATCTGGGCGGACATCTTGGTGTCTTCAAAAGACCCCTCATTTCTCTCCCCCACGCGTTTCACACTAAGCACAGTCACTACCCAGAAACCTGTACACGAGCACCAACTCTTGAAAAACGAAAGGGAGAAATCATTGACTTTGTTATTTCTTAGCAAGAATTCTACGAAAAACGGCTACTTTTAATTCGAGACTGACCAGGGACCCTTTCTAGCCAGTAAAAATATATTTCCAGTGAAAAACTAATAATTAATATTCTGCAGGTGGTCTGAACCGATTCGAATTATTTTAATTCTTATAGGATTTAGTTCTTATAATTTTAGATTTATTTTTGTTATTTGATATCGAAAAGATATCAAAAATTCTTTTTTAATTCGAATAATTTATTATTATTATTATTATTATTTTTCCTTTATTTATATATTTGATAATAAATTTGCTTTATTTGAATTTTCCAAATAAAAGGATTTATTTTTAAATCCTTTAATTAAATTGCTTTTAATTTTATATTTTTGAATGAATGAATGAAAAATAAAAAATTATTTATTATCATTTATATTGTTTTTTCTTTCTAAAATGTTATTATACTTTTTTTCCATATCATGCAAACGCCTCGATATAATAGTCCTTATTATACTTTTACCAGAAAAGTGTTCTTCAAGTAGATTATAATAATGTAATACTGTATTATTGTACATAGTACAATAACAACAATATAATATTACTTTTTGTTATTAATGTAACAGTAATATACAATAATGTTGTCTACGGTTCATCAAAAAGCGCAATTGCTTTTTGGAGGGAATTTATTCCAGTATTAGAGTATTAGTTAGCATGAGATCTGTTGGAAAAAAGGACCAATCAGATCGGTTTCTTACATGCGGTCTAAGGCGCATGCGCATAACATTAAAAGAGCCGATATAACAGAATACTGTCCCTCGCAGAGTATTATGACATAGAAGAAATCAAGACTAACATTCAATCGGAAAAAAAAATGAGTATCTTTTAGTCAATAAATGTATAAAAGAGAGGAATAAGTATTCGTTGATTGTATAAATAGCTACGAAACATTATCATCAGAATTTTTAAAAGAAAACTATCTTACGTTTCATTGACGTATGATAATTCATACGGAAGTTCAAGCATTCAAAAGCATTTACATAGCGTCGTTCTGGCGTAGCCTTGAGGTCAAGGCGACGACCTCCCACGAGGCAGATGTGTCCGAATGTGGGTTCGAATCCCGCGCCGGCAGGGATGTTTGAAAAACATTTCCTTTCCCGTGTTTATCTGCTTCTTCATCTTTCCCTTCGTGAATGGCTTCCTTTCGTGAATGGGGAAGGCAACGGGAAACCACCTCAGTATCTATTCCCTGGATATTCCGTGGATCCTTCTAGGGGTTCGTCATGATGGGAACACTAGAGATCCAAAGGACGCGTACCTCGCATTTAGGAGTAGATACAGAATGACAAAATTCATAAGCTTCCTTCAATTAATAAAATACAATTTTGAAATAATAAATAATGTAATAATATAATTAACTTCCATTACTAAACTACAGATTTCATATTTCTGGATATATTATCCAGAATTAATAGAGTAATAGAGTGGTTTCTTGGTTAACGACGGTAATCCTTCGTTATCCAAGGCGCGATTTTAAATGTCATAAAAATATGGTACATATCACTTATTCATTTATATTTGCTATAAAAATTTATCATTAATAAAATGAATAGTCCATGAATACAGTTTTTAAATATCATCTTCACCAGAAGTACAAATTGTATGTAAAGAAAATATAACTGACTTAGATAAGAATATTTTGCAAAATTTAAATGCGATTTTCTCAAAAACTATTTTTGCTTAGAGCAACTCGTCGTTAATAAAGTACGTCGTTAACCAAGATACCACTGTATCAATATATCCAGCTTCATCAGCGGCATCTAGTGTTCGCTTTAAATGATTTGGTATTTGGTATTTATATATCAATGTTTTTAATAGAAAGCGAAGTAAAATTAAAGTAGCCGATGTCAGAATAATGTAGCAGATCATTTCAGATACAACTGCTCGCATATATTCTGCTATAGGTAATTACTTTCCCTATCCTCGTTTTCTCTATAGGAACCTTTTTGAGATGTATTAAACTCTGTACGTAAATATAGACTTTCGTTTAACTAAAATCTCGTCGTAATGAGCCTGGCATTTATTATTCCTTTAATCCAACGGATACTTTTAGCTTAGTCTGTGGTTATTTGCTCTAATCTTCCGTCGAAAGCGAACAAAAGGATAGAAATGGAAACGTTATCCCTACAGAATTCTCATTAGGCGATGATGAAAGATGTCACGTGGCTGGTACCCAGCTCTGAAGTCGACACTGTCACGTGACTGGAAACCTTAAAAGGAGGAACCTTGAAATTTCTTCGTCAGGTCGGAAATTGATTTAAAAAAAAAAAAAAAAAAAAAAACTTTCGGCTCTTTGTACGTCATAATTTATCTTTTATGAATATGCATATTCGGTTTCGAATGATTTTTTTAAGAAATTAGACATGATCTGATGTTAAATATATAATTAATTAATAAATCTTTATTTTAAGGCATTATAATTCATAAAGACGTTGCTAATTTTATTTATTTTTTTTTTATATCATTCATTTATAAAATATTTAATTTGCGAATTTTATTATCGAAATGGACAAGAACGCTTTGAAAGAACTCAAAACTTTGCTGTTGTACTTATTTTATTTTGCTTTGTGAAATCGTGAAATCATTATTTAAAGGAAATCCTCCTTTGTAATTATAATAAGTGCATTTAAGTTACAACTATTCGTTCAAAAAAGAGAAAAAAAAAGTATATTTTTTTAAGCCTTACATTTGATTTCAATTTGATTAAATTCGCAAATGTATATCATGTAAATGTAATTCGTAGGTCATACAAAGCACGCGCAACTTTCAAATGTATTACTACGAAATACAGTAAAGTTACCATTGAAAATTCTTTGTTTTCAATTAACGCTTCTCTGCAACTGCCATCTTTCATTAGAAATTTTTATCACTTTCGCGCTCAATGATCTACACGATTACATTTTCAAATATACAACTTAGACGATCTCTTATCGCTAAAAATGTATGCCAATTTTCAAGAGGACCCATGAACTGATTTAAAAGTTACACAGATTTACATGCTTTGCAGTATATCTTGGACTTTCTGGGATAGGATTTCTATAGTTTGTTTTTATCTCTTTATTATTATAAATTTCTCAGATATCTTAAAAAATGCTATTTTTTATTTTAAATTATTTATATTTATTTTGAAGTTAGATTTCATTTCGATTTTAAAAGCGATTTCCCAAGCATTTCATAATTCGACATTGCTATTCCATTGTTAGGCCTAATTTTAATAATCTTGATTTTTTTCTGTAGTTCTTTTTTGTTCGTAATTCTATTTGATGCAGCTAATATATTGGTTGTCAAGGAAACAAGTGGAAATCTCTAAATTGAAAAGGAAGTGGATTTGCAGAGTCTGGAATCAGTTTTATCGTCTGGGTTTTGATAATAGCGATAAATATATATATATATATATATATATATATATATATATATAAAACAACAAAAAAAAACCTGTCACTGACAAATGTTTTCTGTCGTCCTGTCAAAGCGTGAACAGTTCTTCATCTGCCTTGACGACGCAATATCCAAAGGTTCTAGAGAATTCTAACAGCGAGAGGGATATACCCAGCAACTGTCTCTTATTATCTTCAAGACAAAGGTGAATTATCGATTTGATATTTAAGACTCTGGTGTTGCTGCTTCCATAGCAACCGCAGAATGCGAAGCAGTGTCACGTCGTGTTGAGAAGATTCCATTAGATTCATAAAATCCATATTGTTCGTGTAAAGGATTTTTTTCATATAGAATGTATGTAAAAAAAAAAAAAAAAAGCTGGCTGTGTAATGAAAATTTCAGCATTAATAAAAAGATTTTTTTTTTTTTAAATCAGGAAATGTCTTAGTACAGTATATGTTAATATATTGTAGAAATAAGTAGTATAGTTCTAAAGTAGGTATATAATCAGAAATATAGAGTATATTTCTTTTTCGTTGCATGATGTGTCTCAAAACTATTAAAGTTCGGAATCTGAAACGTCTCTGGCCAAAAGCTTACAACAACGCGTTTTTCAGCTCTTTGCTTTGACCCTGATTGTTTGAAGAAATTGAAAGAAAAGATGAAAAACCTGCCCAGTAAAGTCGCAAACTTTCCGAAAGGATGTTTCGTCATGAAACGAAGTACAAATAAAATTTAAAGAACGCCATTATGAACGCCATTTTCTCATATATTATTCAGCTACGGCGCTGTACATTGCAGCTGTTCACGAAATACAGGAAGCGTTTTGAGAAACGCTTTTTGGAATGAGAAAAAAGCTTGAAAATATTCAAGAAATCAACGGTAAACTATTCTGTCTGTATGTCCACTCTTGTTATTCGAGAACGCTTAGTTTTGTTTTTTTTAATGAAACTTCACATGGGATTGAACACAGATTTTTGCGTGTAGAAAACATTTAAAAAATAAAAACATCGGCCAGACGCTTTTGACTACTTAAAAAAAGTTTATACAAATTTAAAATACATGAAACACTACCGGTTTCGCCTTGACCAGCAAAGGCTTTGACAAGTGACATTGATTAACAAAGATATGGGATTCTTCATGAAAGTTACATGCGATGGCACAATAAAAATGATTGATTTTTATAAAAGTCTAATAAATGTTTGTAAATACAAAAAAAATACTCACCCTTTTTCCGTATTTCTTCTGTAAGTCCTGTGCATAAATTTCTTTATCGAGTCCATAAAGAATTATAGGTAGACCAGCATGAAGCGTCTTCTATAATTTCCTACCTACTATTTTGCCAACATTTCGTTTTTTGTTTTTTGTTTTTTTTCCCTCGCAAATTATTTTCCTTTAAAATTTCCTAAAAGTTCTCATATCTTTTATTTTTCTCCATTTGATTTTAATGAATTTTCATATTTAGTTATGTTATTTACACTCGCGCAGTTAGAAAAGCTATCGAAGCATCATAAACATTGAATGCTCTTACTGTAAGACTTCTTGAGGATTGGAAAAAAAAGTTTTATTGTTGTTTGTCACAAATTTTGACTTCAAAAAACAAATAAAGTGAAAATCTAAAACGTCGGAACAAATTCTATCCTAGATATAAAATCTCATTGTTCTTCCGTAATATTCCGATGGTGGCGCATCATTCGTAAACGAGGCGCGCGCGCTCGGATATAATTAAAAAAATAATCATATTTAGACAATTTAAAAAATAATACGGATTGAAGCACTTTTTTCGCAAATGGAAGATTCAACTGTCGCCATTTGTAATTTAAAAATAAACTTAAACTTCTAGTTTAAAAGGAATAAAATGAAATAATAAAAGCAACTAATGTATTGATGATCTAGCTCCTTTAGGAAGTTGTTATTTAATGAAACTGCAGTTCTGAAACTAAACTGTCATTGTATAACAATAATAAAATAATTATAAGTAATAACTTATTTCAAAATAGCCGGAATTGGAGACAAATTTTTAACAATTTCACATGATGACATTACGTTTTTCTTTCCAGTTGCCACGTGATTCTTGAGTCTACGATTGAAGATTTTGTATCTTTTTTTTTTTCATGGGATCGAGTGACGCAAAGAAGGAAACCGTACGAATGCCTTGAATTTTAATGAGTCGTTTAATTCTTAGTTGCCTTTTTTTTTGTTGTCACTTTCCTCTTTCTTCTTCGACCGTTGACGACAACATCTCTAAAAATGACGAAGCAATTTTATATCTGAAGATTTCTTAATACGTAAGATTTGGTTAACTATTTGCTATTATTATTACTATTGAAGGTGTCCCGGGATTTTGCTGCCATTTAACCCATACGTCTGACAGCGAAGAAATTGAAATAAATAAAAACAACAAGTTCAAAAGAACTTAAAAAGAACTTAAAATTTAACACTTTCCAATTAACTTATTTCTTATTATTTTAATATTTTTTTTTTTCTTCATTGGCATGAAAAAACAAAAAGCCTGCGTATATATAATATATATATATATATATTCTGATTCAAATATCTACTAATAAAAAGCACTACAAATTTTCCATTTTCTGCAAAAAGAAATAATTTAATAATAATTAAACAATTACATGAAATATACATCGGATTAATTTTCATCCAAGTAGATCTCGCGCAAATTAATGAACTAAGGATTTAATATTCATTGTTTTAAACAATGAGATATTAATAGAAATAGGATAGAAATCCATTGTTTAGATTCCTATGATGTTCTATGGGGATTTTTATCTCGAAATGAAGATAACAGATTTAATCGTATTAAGTTAAACTCCATGAAATAAATAAAAACAGTAAAAACAAATTTTCTGTAAAATTGAGATGAGATAAACGATCTATGTACGTTTAGACGGGGTTCAAATTAATTTTAATTTAATTAAGATAAGTAGAAATGCTATAAATGCACAATACTGAAAACCCGGATACGAAAATTCTTCTTAAAAAATATTATTTATTTATTTATTTATTTACTTATTTATTGAATAATTCCTCTTCAAAGTAAATTGCAGACGATCTAGGACCCCATAAGCCGGGAAGTATAAATGATTGAAGAAGTAAGAGCTGGTCTCTGTGCACGTGTGGAGGGTTTATAAGATTGGTCTCCTAGACTTCCGTCGTCAGGATCTTCACAAACCACTTCCCCCACCCACTTATAGCACGTGGAACAATATGTTTCCGGCGACATTGAAGGATACAGACATAAAATTCATCTTTTTTTTCCCCTCGATCTGTCTCGTTTTTTTTTTAATGAAATAATGCTAATTTCCGGTTTCCGGTTTTTATCAAAGGCGCCGATTTTATGCTCCGTTTCCTTGAAACACGTCCGGAACTGACCCCTTCGTCGATATATTCTTCGTGAGTATTAAAATGTCAGAACCACAGCAACGAGGCCTGATAAAAATTATTTTTTCGTACATGTATATATACAGTAGTTCTCTGTACTTTTGATCATATATCAGTTATTACACCAAGTTTGGTCTCTGAGCAACACAGCTGACTAACATACATCCGAATTTAATCACGATTTGATGAAGACATATCAATGTTGGTCTGGGTAGTATTAAAAAAAGATATAAAAAGACTGGACGGCTAGACCCTTACGTCGTTGCTACATAAACTTGGTCTACAAAAATCAAAATCTTTTTAGATTAACACAAAAAGACGATATAGTTTGATGTAGGTCATTGTTTTCTTTTTTTATTGTTCCTTCAAAATTGTAAGTAATATCCTGACATTCCTGACAAAATTTGTTGTAGATATCAAAAACGAATCTTCTGAAAACTGAAATATAAGAGAAGTTTTTAATTTCTTGTAAGAAGTTTTGAAAGAAGGAAAACATTAAAAATAACAAAAATATTTAATATGATTATTGCAATTCCTCGTTATAGCAGTCATTAGATAGTTTTGTTTAGTTTTAAATTATAAAATCTGACGGAAAAGGCTTATTATTACAGTTTTCAAATGAAAGATGATAAGTCTTTGTGTTGCTATCAACAGATCCCGTCAATCATTATTTCTGTTTATAATAGATGTCACTGCAGCATAACTCTTTGCCTGTACGTGACGTCACAACGGTATGCTTAGGCTTTGTGACGTCACAAAAACAGAAATATGTGATCGTGAATTAATTAAATGCTTCATTATCAGTCTTTCAATTGTTGTTTACGTAGCCTACTTAGGCACACATCTGACTTATAAATGCAGTAGCATATCTTGTTATATAGTTTGTAATTCATTAACTAAAACGATTTTGCTTTAGTAGCTGTTCACTGAACTACACCTGATTTAGTGCAGTCAAACGATCCTGATGTGTCTCTTTCGTTTAGCTCTACTCATTACTGGAAGGAATCTTGAAATTTGATTACGTGATTACGAAAATAAATTGCTTTTAAATGTCTGAAATTTGCTTTGTTTACTTTCGTTGATATCACTGTGCTCATGTAGAAAATAAACTCAAAATTCTGCGTTTTTTCCAGTCATAACATTCGGCCATTACTTAGGTCTCAAACAATGTTTCGCACATGCCTTGCTACCATAGCGCAGTAAAAGTGTGTTAATTGTATCTTCTGTACTTTTCAAACGTAGCACACAGCAGATAAACGTCCAAAAACCGCGTACCATTTCTTTTTGAAAAGACTAGCCTCTTAAAATCACAGCAGGGAATTTGCAATTCAACGTGCTTCTACAGAACGAAGAACAAACAGAACAAAAGAACAACTCAATCGAAATGTAAACATCCAATATTACTGCACGAATGGTCTAATTCAGTTGCATTTTCTTTTACGTTGACTTATCTACCAATACCTTATCTTATTCCTTGAAATTTTATCACGGAATTGTATTAGATATTAGATTAACTTAACTATAGTTACCTTCTTGAAGTATGATTTGGAAGAAACTTTCCTACTTGTGAGGTCCAGATCGACTGAAATAATGATTACTTTTTTAAATGACTCAAAAGAATGTTATTCAATGACGTGACGTAAACTCGGCATCAATCTTTCACTAAACAAGTGTAATTTTAGCAAAACACCCAAGTTTTTTTTGGCAGAAATGTGTTCTTCTCTTCCTTAAATGTCATGATGTTTTCTTAGACCTCATTTCTAAGAAGCTTTTAATTTTTTTTCTTTCATATTCTTACAGAATGCCTTTACTTTAATGGATTACTCCTTTTTTTCCCATTCGTGGCCTCAATATCACTGCTTTAATTCATCCTCATTCCACCACCCTCACACCATGATTATATTAAGAATTGCCGACATATTGACCAGTCTCGCCTCCATCAACAGCAGAGTTCATTTATATCACTCCGAGGCAAATAACCCTCGCTTATTAAGAATCTCCTATTTCAAGGATCGCCCCCTTCTCTCTTTTGCCGAATTTTCTAGACTTTTCGGCTTCTTCCTTCCGATGAATCTTTGAAGGTCAGTATGTGACTTCACACACGTATACGACTTAGATTCGTCTTAAGATACATTTGGCAAGAAGGAAGAGAAGAAAAACAAGATTTTGACAAAAATATCATCAATCACGTTTAAAAAAAAAAATGTAAATAAAACTAAAAAAAACCACATGGCAAACTGTTTTATTTGCTTTAAATCTTACAATGTTTTTAAACTTCGTTTCTGATTTCCTGTACAGTAAGGGACTTTAAATACGTTTTCCTTTGTTTTTCATTTGAATTTCGTTACCTTTTCATGATTTTTGTTATACATTATGAAGATATAAGCGTGTTTCATTTTTTTTATTGCTAAAGCTGTTTCCATAGCAACTAATTTATAGAACGTTGGTCGTCTTAGCAACCATTGTTACAAAATTGTTCCTCACAAGTTTGCTGTTGAAAGTCAAATATCAATTATACTTCTTTTTGTAACAATATAAATACATCTATAATATATTGTTATAATAATATTTATTATTATAACATTCTGTTTCTTGCTTTCTGTTTTTCGAACTTAACTCCAAAATAATTTTTTTTCAAGCATTTTATTCATGTTCTTAATTCTGACTTTTCCAATTAAAAACAACATTTATATTAAGCTAAAAAAAAAAAAATCGACTCTTATAATTTTTTAAGATAATTGCATTAGGTTTCCTCTTTTTAAAAATGCATTATATAATTATATTCAATCTTTTTATTCATTAAAGAGTTTCATAATTGTAAAAATGTATATAATTCAGTCGATTGCAAGTTTTCCATATTTTGCTTGCCCCAAGTTGACCAAAAATTTATAATTTCATTTTAGACTATATTTATGTTGACTACTATTGGACCTTTTGAAGAGGTAATCAATTTAGCTTGTAAATAATATTTTTGAACTCAAATAGAACATTTTATATCGTATGAGTAAATACGATATGTGCTTCCATAAATATATACATTGTGGTGAATGATCAATGGTTCTGTCTTTAGCTAAGCCTTAAGAATGGACTACGTGTAAGTTGTCTGGCGGTATTTTCAGGTTTCCTCGTATTCCAGTTCCTTCATTATAATCATCATCATCTTCTTCTGTTTATTTGCAAATACGAAAACGGAGGTGGATCTGTAAATCATCGTTAATTTCATGGTTCTGCAGGTGTCTTGGTCCAATATTCAAGGCTATCGTCTTGTGGTTTCTCCCAACGAGAGCCTCATTCGTCGCTGATAAATGTCGACAAGCGTAGCGGGGGCAGTAAATAGACCCCATCCGGTGTTGTTTATCGCTACTCGGAGTGTCTTTTTTTTCTTTTTTTTTTTCTGATTTCACTAACACTCGACACTGTCAGACTGCTGGGCTACGTGCAAGGTCATACCGCTCCCATGTCGGATTTATAGGGACGCAGTGTTTTGGGTTTGCCAACGAACCAACAAAAAAGCAGGAGATGTCTTTAAAAATGAACGAAAACAAAATGGCGACATTTATAAATTGTATTTAATTATCACGGTAGACATCTATGCACTGACACAAATTTATATAGTAAACAAAACCCGTTTAACCCTGTTTTTCATGCAAAGCCATGAGCCTTAATTATCATATTGTGAAAGCCCATGACTTACGATTCGACCAATGGCCACTTTTGGAGATGGCAAACCTTTTATGTCGTGTATCCTTAGGCGAGTTAAAAATATGTCAACTTTTTATTATTATTATTTTTTTTTATAGCTTCTCTTAAAGAGTTTTTCAATTTATCTGAAACTGAAACTTTTTTTTGATGTTGTTTTGGGGTCAGTGTAGATGAAGCTGGATAAGATGTATACTGAAAATACTAATTGATCGTTTGTTGTTTTACTTTTTTTTTAACTACTGTAAAGAAAGTGAAGCTTATAAAATCATCATGTCTGTGCACGTGTGTTTGTTTGTTTTTCACCGTAACAACTTTTGAATCCGTGCAACGATCTTGAAAATGTATGTGTATGTTTGTCGATAAGAGATGGGCTAATTTTTTTATTTGAAAACCGCTCCAGGTGCGAGAAATTTACGCTTGAACTTGACAAACGCGTCCCATAAAAAATATTTAACAGTGAAAAATGAATTTCTGTCAAGGTATAACAATGCGTATTAATCCGTTTAGAAATCTCATTTACCCATATGTTGGCGGGGTAAAATTACTGGCGCTTAGTCAAATTAGCAAGCATTTGCAGATTTAGTTAATTTTCAAGAAATGAAAATTTGAGCAGACAGAAGACGAACAATACGAATTTAATAAACGCTATTCTTCTAAGAGAAGATTGCTTTAAATGTATTTTCTAATAACGAAAAGGTCCTTAGTTAAAAACGAAAAGATCCTTAATGCTAGTTTGCCGTAGCCTTTAATATTGAGGAACCCAAAACATATTAAAAATAAATAAATGCGTATTCTCAGTTTTTAAGCTAATGTTATGTTTTGAAGTTACCAGAAAGTTCCAGAAAAGAAAAAACATAAACAAGCACTTGTTGAAAAGATGTTTATTTTTGATTCTGTTAAGGTTTTTGAAAGTGGGAAAAACATTGGGGAAAAGAGGAAGCTGTTGTAAGAAATCTGATCCCGCGATCAGGAGGTCCGTGCACCGGCCTCCTCTTCTTGAACGACCTCCTTCACGGAGGCACGAGGGTTTCCAAACAGCGCGTGGGAGTTAGAAAAAAAGAAGAGCAGCAAAGCCGAACAGCATATTGTCCCACGTGCGATAGTGGCTTCTTCTCCGGACACTTGCTGAGATAATGCAGGGGCCTGGTTTGTATCTCTTAAATAGATTGGGAGCATCTCAGCAGGAATAAGGTCGTTTTTTAGATGCACGCATTACTGATTGGGTGACAAATAATATTCTTCGAATTCTAATGAATCTTCGGTTTTGTTTTTGTTTTTTCAATCTTTTATCGTATTATACGATGCGGTTTATCAGCAGGATATGAGAAGCATTCTGGCAAATCAGGCTGCAAGAAAATTGCAAGCAGACTTCAGTTAGAAACCACTATTTGCAGCCTATTCTCCTCCCAGCGAAAGAACAACCGTAGACACCAGATGGCGCAATAGTAGAATTTGAATCGATTGTACATGTCAGTGTTTATGGCGGGAAAGTTATGGCTTCTGATAGGTTTGCCTCGCTTGAGATTCGCCATTGTGAATAGTTTCTCTCGACAAACTTCAGTCCTGGAATGATTAAGAGATCATGGGTATAGTTCAAGGTCAGAGTCATTCTTTCGCTGGGCGGGGAATAATTTCCAATTGAAAAGTGAGGGGCTTATAAAATCAGTCAGTATGTCTGTGTGTTGCATACTAATAAGTTTCGAACCGGTGGGTGGATCTTCTTGGAACTTGGTATGCACGTTCGAGGACTAGGGACGATGTAACTTTGATATTTGAAATCTTTTACAAATGGGTCATTGTCGAAAAATTAGCTCGAGAAGGACCACAAATCCCCATAGAAAAGCATTGGAATCTAAACAATGAATTTCTATCCTATTGCTATTAAAATTGAGATACTGCATTAAACAATGAATATTAAATCCGTAATCTATTCCTTACATACGATTAACATTAATCCGATTTGGACGATTTAAGTAAATAATACGGATTTAATTCTTTTTTTTTTTTTATTTTCCAGAAAATGTAAAGTTTATACTATTTGCATTCAGTAGACAATAGGTTTGGAATATAAACATTTAACATTTGAACAACTAACGTTTTGAAAAAGTAGGCTTTGAATTCTTTCGGAATCCTTGTTAAAAATGTAAATCATTTAGTAAGTCTCGCTTAAGATATTATTTTTATATTAAAGGATAATAAATGCTTTATTACACAACTTAATCAAAGAGAAATAAAACAAAGTAACAAGTTTTAGAATGCAGTTTAAGTTAAAATAGCCATGTTCGTTTATTTTGATCAAAATAACTGAGCTAGGAAGCTGAAACTTTCATTACAGAGATTATATAAAGGAAAGACTATCTATAGGTGAATTTTATAGGAATTAGAGACCAAGAAAATAGATTTGTTTACTTATACTGTAATTGTTTGTGCATTATTAAATTAATGCCTACTCGAATACCGATTGCGTTCTATTCCCGCCACTTTTATTCATTTCAGTTATTATTTGCAGTATTTAAATTGGGGAGGCTGAGCCAAAAATTCATTCGTTTTGCTAAAGAATAACCAATGTTATTCATTATTATCAATAGCTTTTCTCTGAAAGCCTAGAAAAGTCCTTTTCAGTTAATAGCAACATCTTTAATGAGTTTTAATATTTATTGGCGGCTGTTGTAGGGTTTGCTATAGACTCCATTCAAATTACAACACAACAACCATGAAGAATGAAAATGGAAATATTTATTACCAAACTTGACTAGTTAAAGTTAGGCGAAAAATACTGGAAATGTAGAATCGTTGTTGCAGATGTGTAGGACTTCTGTAAAACTGAAAGCTGAATTAAGTATGATTAAAGTAAAAATGAAAAAATGATGTTTTTAAAAAATCAAATTTATTTGGAATCGGTTACTACAGCTGATTGGAAACTCTAAGCAGACATTGTTCTTTGCTAAATCCTTGTCCAAAATTCTTTAAAACTGTTGTTAGATGGTTAAATACTGTTATTGATGAATCGTTACTTACTATCACCTCCTTAAAGAATGCTAAGTAAAAATCCACTGTAATGAAATAGAAAGGACCGCCTACTACTCTTATTGAAGTATGAGAATTTAAAAAGTATCAATTGATGATCCAGACATACGGACATAGCTCTGATGATTGGGGCAAAGTCCATTGCATCTCGTAAATTTGCTTAATGGAAATCTATCAGTTTTACACCTTGTTTCATGAGCAGTTTACTTCGAGAAGCACCTAGAGTAGTTAGCCTTGCCTCAACCCTATGTCTAAGTCATGGAAACATTGTTACTTACATACAGCAACTAATAAACACCGCTTGCAGACGCCAGGGAGTGCTACTTCTGGACGACACGATACCATTGCAGGTTTTGCCTATACCACAATGAAAATCGAAAGAGTCCATTCTAATGCTGCCACAGACTGACATTTAACCTACATAATTACTAGCTTTCAGCTTCAAGTACCTATTCGACATTTACAGGTTTTAAGAATTTTACAATGTAAGTTTTTTTTTAGTGTTTCAGATACTATTACTGGCTGTATTTACTTTCTTCATCATCAAAATACTTAAGCTGTAAATCCTCCAATGCTTCGGAAACCTCTGTAACTACGAAACTACTTGGCCAGTTCGTGCTGGAATAGGAATAGCATTAAAGTTAAGCCTAAAATAAAACAAGAGAACGCTGTTGCCAAGGTTATTGTGTTAACGGCCTTGCCTTAACGAATCACTACCTTAGCAATTTTTAAGTATTTTATTGATAGGAATGTATTGAATCAGCTTGTTTTTGTTATGATACAGTAACAGACTTAAAGGCGACAAACATGTTTACCTTTGGATGTGAAAAAGAAGAAAGCTTTTTTCTTTTCTTCAAAGACGGTCTCCTAAGATAGTGAAAATAAGATTAATTGTGCATTTTTTACAGGTTGAAGTTGTTCTGTATGAATGTCGTTAATTATTCATAGCAAAGGAAAAAAAAATTTGTTGAGAATTTTTATCTTCATTTGAACAACAATAAACAAGTCTTGAATTTGTCTCTGAATCCCCACGTAATAATTTGTCCCTATTGTCAAGTCTAACGCAAAACAAACTAAAAAACATTAGAATCCTTTGGTTTCAAACACAATTTATCTCGTGTATTTCGAGAGTTTTCGAGATTTGAAAAAAAAAAAAAGATGAAAGAACAAATGACTTATAAGTGTAGTAGTTTATAAAAATATACTGCTCAACTTCTCAACTTAATTGATGCAAATAGTCAACATAGGACATTTAAAAGTTTATTAAGATATATGCGTGTTTGTAGAGGAATAAAAGGTCCCTTACCGAAATTTTAGAATTACATATTGATTTGGGTCTGTTTCATGATTAGATGTATAAACAAAGATAAAGATGCCCACGGTTAGGCCTTTTGCAGACCTGTAGGGGCCGTAAGAGGTAAGACTCACAACGTACTTGGCCAACGGGACGAAGTTATGTCTGGAGGTAGGCCCGCCTGCTTTTTACCCTCGGGAAAGAAACCCGGTACCCATTCTAAAGAGGGCTGGGTAGACCCTAGGACCCTTTTGGAGGAGAAAGGAGCGTGGAAAAATTCCCACTCTCGGCCGAGACCGAGAATCGAACCCTTCTCCTCCAACCCGCAGCCAAGCGCTCTTACCCATTCGGCTACCGGACCCACGATTAGATGTAGAAATATTTATATATTTATATATTTTTTATTAATTTTTTTAATTTTTAATCTTATATTAATAGCCTATAACTATATATTTTTAATACAATTATACATTACGGAAACATCATAAGTAGTAAAGTAAAGCGATTTATAATGCATTTATTTATTTAATAATTAATTCATGAGTTTATTAATTAGTTCTGTGCAATAAGATATTATTAATAAGCTGTTATTATGAAGAGATAAGTAGAGTATAAATAAATATTAAATTTTGTAAATAAGCTTAATGACAGTAGATTTTTCGTGAGCATTATTTGGCATCTTCACTGAGGATGTTATCTTTCAGAAATGTAAAGTAATTTTCTTTTTTAAATCTGTGATTTGTTTACAAAGTGTATTTCCACAAGTGTTTTCTAGGTTATTCTTAGTCAACCTTCTAGTATTTCTTAATTATGTTTGCCTGTGATTCGGATCTTTTTATCTGAAAGTTTGTTTTGGTTCCATGTAACTTCTGCTTCTACGAACCATATTTCCCACAATTACACAGTTGTGCAAAAAAAAAAAAAAGACGGTGACTAGGAGGCAATAGCCTGTGGCTGTGTCGAAAATAGCTAAGATTGACTTATTGGAGGGTCTCGCCTGAGATGTGATTCCCATGTTCACACGATGAAATAGTTCGCAGAATAATGTACTTGCCCGAATAAAAAACGAAATACAATGAGGGCTTGAGTAATTAATTCATCGAACGCCTCTGGCGTTCGTCAATAACGGTTTTTCTATTCGTGGTTCGCAGGGGTCGAAGCGATAAAAGAGGAAAAAAAGTCCTGAATGGGAGGGTTTGTTCTTTACGGCGAAATGGCTTCCCCGCCTTCATTAAATTTCCTCTTAATTAATTGATTTACTCGTCACAGCGTTTTGGAAAAGGTCTTAGCTGACGTAAGCGTTTGAGACGGCCGCCCCCTGGTCCCGTCCTCCGTCTTTACCTCAAGTTGCATTAGAAATTCTGGAGATAGTTCGTGAGAAACAAAGGATCAGCGGTAGAGATCTAGAGCGCAGTTGAGAAGATACGATGGATCTGTGCAATATTTATAAAGAAAAACGGAAAACTATAGTACGGAGAGTTTTTTTTATTTCACAACAGTTCGGGAAATTATTATATCCTCTAGGAAAAATTCTCTCGGTTCAAAGCGATAGCTACTATAATATTACATTATATTATAATAGAGATTAAAAAACATTTTTTTCATATTTTTAATATATTTATTTATTTATTAATGTTTATTTTAGGTATTTGTGTATACATATTTATTTATAAATATTTTTTATAATTTTATATAAAAAATTGCCCGATTTCTTTATCTTTTCTTTTTTTTAGTTTTAATTACCATTTATAACCTAGTAATGATTATTTAATGATTTTTAGCTTATTCAAGGAAATGTGGATTTTAAAATAACATTTTCATGTAATATTACAGCATTATTACCATATTTTTCTATTTGTTTTATCGCATATTTAAATATTTTAGAAAATATTTAGAAATATTTATAAAATTAATGACAAACATATTGATTTTACTCTATATAATTAACGTATTCATATTTCATATTTAATTCTTCTTTATAGAAGATAATTAAATAATTTTGTTTTTTCCTGTTGTTCATTGGTGGCAAACACGAATTTCGAACGAACGACATTTACTCTTATTTTTCATTTCATTCCATTTCCTTTTTAAACCAATTACGCGAAATTCATTTAATGAAATTTCAGTTGAATTGCAATTAATGCGAAAGTCTGCGAAGGAAGGAAGTTTTATTTTGGGGGCATTTTTATTTATTTAAGCCTCCCTATAAATAGCAATGGATTCATCTACAGGTAAAAAACACTGCAAATTTCATCCGGGTATTCTCGGAAAGTGAATCTCTTACGGATTTCCGAGCTACAGGCGAGTGTCGCTACGAGCAGAAGAAGGATTTGTTTTTTTTCGCAACTTACGGATTTCCCGGGAGGTGTTCAGGGACGGCAGATTACAAATTCAATTTTATTACCTGTTTGTTCACGATTAACAGGCAACTCCTAAGACGATATTAAGTTATAAAAGAAGAAAGTTATAAAAGAAGTTATAAAAGAACGTGAAACTTATTATTAATATTATTTTATTTTTTATAATAAGTTCTTACCAGACACAATAAATTATAAAATTTCATTAAATTCGTAGCTTTTAATGAATTAACAACTAAGGTAATAGGAAAACTTTTTATTATTTCAACTTTTGGAAAAATTGTGTTACTTCTACACTTTAAATAGTAATGTTGGTTAATTTGCCACATTATTATTATTATTGGTTTCTTATATCTTATATGTTATACTAATATAAAAAGCTGAAGAGTTTGTGTGTTTGAACACGCTAATCTCAGGAACTACCAGTCCGATTTGAAAAATTATTTTTGCGTTAGATAGCTTGTTTATTGAGGAAGATTATAGACATAAACGTCAAGCAACGGGTGCGGCGGCAGCGACAGGGCGGCTTGGCCGCACGACGAGAATCGAACATTACCGAGAAGGGCCGAATTTAATGCGGGTTACACCGCGGGGCACAGCTCGTTAGATATAAACTAAAGACACCCATTACGCATGCGTCATATTATCATAAAAATTCAGAAATGGCCAGGATTTTCTGTTTTTATTTTCGTTTTTAAGATACTGGATCAACAACAAAATAATGTGAAAAGAAAGAATTGATCTCAACATTGTTCTCGTTTGTTTTTTCTTCGGATTGAACAGAATCATCCTCGGTCCATCTGTTCCTGCTAGAAAGGCACAGCACTAAGATATGGAAGGAAGTGAACTGTATGACTAAGTGTTTAAATTTTTCACTCCATTATAATCCATAGAAAAGTTTCTGTGAATTGATAGCCTTCTAACTTACAGATCCTTTTTTGATAGATTCTGTAAGTAATTTCTGGCAAATAAACTTCAAAAAGTGATGTGATAATAATACGTCGGTTTTATATGCAAAATTGACATCACAGAACGTTTTACCAAAGGACTTCATTAAAGAAGAATTAATTCTCCTTGCAGAACACTAATGTTGATGAATAATTTAGAAATAGAGCACTGGGAACAGTTATTTTACCATTTGTCATCGAGATGTCTGCTTCAACAACTAAATTTCTAAATAACTTTATGATCTAGATTTGCTTAGCTACAGCCATCGCGTATCGCGGAAACATGCAGCAATTGGGGAAGATGGGGTGGATAAGGGAGAGATGGAGTCAAATAAATAGTAACTCAGGTCTTAAGTTATATCATAAATTAACGTCGTATCAAATTTTAGGGAAACCTGTCCAGGCGTTTTAGCGTGATACTTGTTCAGACAACAAACAAAGGACAAATATGTTCACGTGAAATAGTAAGAAGACTCAGCCGATTAAGACGACCGTCGACAAGCTCTCGCTTCAGCATACGGACGCTACACAGCTCGTTTGACTGACGGCCGAACATAGGAAATTGTTGTATTTAGGCAGTCTTCCCTTCCTTTTTTCTTTTTCAGCTTAGAATTCGCGGGAATTTCCTCTTTTAAGAATAATTACTGTTTCGCAATGTTTTTTTTTCCGTAAATGTCCCACTCGTACAGAGCACGGCTGAGTGGGCTAAGTTCCTTAACCACCTTCCAGTGATTAACGATGGTTTATTTTGGGCGATCACTTCCATAATAAATCGATGACGTAGTTGATTGGAGATCGTGGCAACTGATTAGAATCTTCTCGAAGCACCTTGGGTGGCAGTTGTTTATAACACCTACTCTTTTACATTCTCGGCCGGTGGTTTCTACCTCCGCAAGTGAGCGTGGGTTCAACTAACAGCATAAAACAACAACCAAAATACGTAGTATTATTATTATACTGTGTATCTGCGTTTTAAAATTAGCAGTGTATAGGTGAGCAAATTAATAATATCATTTAAAAGCTTTAATTTACCGAAAATGATAAACATCTCTGTAATAATCGGTAAAAAAACTATAATATTTGGTCATGAATAAGATGAATTTATTTAAATGAGCAAAATACTGACATATCGCATTGCATAATAACAATAGCTTCAATTATTATTATTTTGACTGGTTTTGAAAGAAAATCTAAGGAAGTAAGAATATTTATTTATTTTTTTTATTTACAACGATAATTTTACCTCCTATTGTAAATTATTAAAAACAGAATTAGAAACCTGACACATAAAAAAAAAAGTGGAAATGAAAAATTATTAGAAGGATAAGATATCATACAGAAATTCCAGATCAAATACTTTATTATTGTATTCAAAATTTTGAAAGTTGTCTATAACTTTATATCATTCATCAGTTTGTTTCTGTGGACTTTCTGATTATTAATTTATAATAGCAATATTAAATTCTTATTTTTAGCCTTCTGATCAAGATCAGAAGACTTATATTCCCGTTTTTGAGGACAAGTATCATTAAAATATCATTAGCAACAATGACAACAATCGCAACAATTGCGTGTTTTGCATGAGCAACAATTATATGAATAATACAGCTCTACAGCAATCATAATAATCAAAATAATTGCAACAATTACGCCTTTTTCATTCGCAACAATTGTTTACTACTCGCTATCCCTACCTTGTTTTAATAAAAAAAAAACTACATTGATATAGGCCTATTACATATAACAATAACATAATATTGTTATACCTTAACAATTGCTGAACGATTAAAATGCCTAAAAAATAAAAAATAAATAAATATTATTAGTGTTATTACTTTCTATTATATTAGAAACACGTGTTTCAACTGTACTTCAAAAACAAGTGTTATAAATTATTTATTTTTCTATATATAAAGCATTTCAAAACAAAACAAAACCGTTAGGTTAAATTTAATTGTTTACAGGTGCTTCATTGACGTGAGTGTTCCTTTGTTGTGGGTTTTTTTTTTGTGTTTAGTTAATTAGTCTTTAGTAATCTGTCATTCCCTCACTTTGAAAGCTAAGAGGAAAAGTCTACCTTCCCTCAAATTGAACTAGTTTCACCAATCACGTCATATTCGAAGACATCTGCCATTATTTGTTCGTCGAAGATATTTTTAGCAGCTCAAAGGCATTGAAAAGTTATATAACATCAAAACCAAAAAAACAAAATGTTGATCGACAAACTTTTGTAATTGTATTTAGCTTTGAGGGACTTTTTGGTTGTAATAATTTTGTCGACAAAAAATAACATCAAGTGATTGTCAACAATTCTTGCTTCTCATTCCCTTGTTATATTTTGACATTCTGTTACAATAGTTTCATGTAAAACACTTTATCTCAATTTGATTATCGATATCTTTATAATTTAGCTTTAAATTTGTAAAGATAAAGTTTGTAAAATTGTAAATTTCTTTATATCTTTATAAATTTGTGTATTACTTAAATCTTTGTTTCGTACCCACTATCATTTTATTTTTACCGTACCATAAGACTTACAGTGGTACATTGTTGATAATTAGTTTATTAGTAACAATCTATAACTCATTTTATAGTCAGCTTTAATTGTATAGACCATTATTTTTATTTACTCGTTGACGCCATCTTGTATGTCGATATTTATATTACTTACAGTTGGAAGAAATATCTTGATATCTCAGCCATCCTAGTTAGTTAGGTTTTGTTGACATACACTTAAATTCTTTCATCGCCAAAAGATATTTTAACGAAGCATTGAAGGTTGTAATTGAAACAGAAAATTAATTTTCCCGTCTTGTCTTTAGTGGAGTGCCACTGTCAAGAATGCGTTTTATATACATAAGATGTAGAACTGTACGACTTAACAAGGTAGTTGGTTCTATTAAAGAATTACTAAAATTATATGTAACAAAACTATAAAAATTCAATCTGCACTTCTAAATTTTTGTTTTCAGAAGATATTTGTGTATGTTCTTTTATCAACAAAAACTAGTCTTCCAGTTGAAGGCCATTTTAAACTTCGAAAATTCTATTTTTCTTGGGTCACCTGGCAAATACATTCAGTGTGTTCACCCTACGTAGCCATTGTTAAAATATACTTTTAATTTTCTATAGCAACTAGCTTTCCATGGTAAGCGGAAATTAACTTATTCCCTTTATGGCCTTGAAAACTCCTATAGAAACGGCAGGGCTTAAATTGTAATTCGAACCCTGCCAGCGAATATCAGCGCAGAAGCAGAATTTAATTATTGCCGTTGCCATGACAACTGAATCTCTCTGCTATGTCAGAAACAGAAGAGAGATCGTTTGGCGAGCATAAAATACAGGCCGATAGGGGTTTAAAGTTGATGGAGAAACAACTACGAATGATACGAACTGCAATGTGAATTATTTAATAATCTTTCAGTGATGCAATGGTAATAGTTACAATCAAGTCACGTTTTGCGATACTTATTTTTAGATTCTAGATACACCAGTTCGCTTGTGCTTACAATTATTTTAATTGACTATGTAAATCTTTGAAATTCAACTTAACAGTAAGAACTTGAAATTTATTTTCTTTTAAAACTTTTGCTTGTGACTATTTTCATTTTCTTGTTTGTTTGTTTTTTGTTTTTTTGTGATAACTATATAAACGAAAAACTTCCGTATAAATTTATAATATCCAAATAAATATCTACCAAATGCTGATACAATGTTCAGATTTTTTAGGTTTTCTGAAATAAATTATATTTATTAATATTTGCTTACAGCGCGTCTCTGAGGTGGTAGCAATGATATTGACGTTTGCTTTGTTTCGATTAGGTCTTCGCAACAATGGAAAGTAATAATAAACTCATTACGTTGATGTAAATCATAGCTTGTGCCATTGTTATTGTTAGCCATTGTGCTTAACAATGATCTACTGTGAGATGCCTAAAATTAAAACTTGAAATAACTTTCAATTATTTAAATTAATCGAATTTTTAATATATTTTTACTTTCGATATCTTGTCGGTTTGTATTCTGTATTGAAAATCTTTCTACAATTAATTTTCTTTTCTCAGCAATTGTTTTTATTTTCGGATACTTCAGATAAAGAAATATAATTTAAAAAGGAATATTCACAGTCCTCCAATCTTGGTATCGTTTTCGTTTCGTGAAAAACCTTTCAAGTGATCCTGCCTTCCGTTTTATCGGCTGTATTATCGCAAGCATCGCATTTTTCCCACACCCGGGATAATTAGGATTAAGCCTAATTCTCCTGTCGTAAAATTTTACGTGACAGTATTCGTGTACATTTCGTTGACTTCCGATGAATTGACATTTTCTGTCGATCTGGCGTTAGCTATCGGCGAAGGATGATCAAAATCCTTACACGATGCACTTGTGGGTGGATGTGGGGGAGGAAAAAAACACAAAACAAACAAGAATCACTCCATCTTTAAACTTTATGTGGGAATGTTATAAAAATAAGTCAAATTGCCAGTGAATTACAATATGTTTTTGTTAATACAAATCACCATCTACATAGGAAAATAATAATAATAATAATAATAATATTTTCAACAAATTTAAATTGCACATATTTACAAAATCAGTTTTTAGGCTTCTGATATCAAACCGTGATATGCCTTATAATCACGGTTGTCTGTCTGTGGACAAGTATCATTAGCAACAATCGCAACAATCACATTTATAATACAGCTCTACAACAATCCCAATAATCGCAAGTATATTAGCAACAATCACATTTATAATACAGCTCTACAACAAACAAAATAATTGCAACAATTGCGCCTTTTGCATTCACAACAATCAAATTTATAATAATAAATTAATTAATTCCTTATAATAATAAGGAAATTAAAGCAATATCAATTATATTTTCTTATACGTTTCAGAAGCCGTGGCGAAGCATTGTGATTGGTTTACTAATCGCTATCCCTATCTTGTTTGTATTGTTACAATGGAAAAAAAAATCTTGTGGGAAAATCATTGGTATTTCCTCTTGTTAGTTTAAAAAATAAAAAGCGTTTCTTCTTGCCCCTCCCTTTTTCTATTCGCTTCCCTCACAAACAACTACGTCATGTGTGTTGACTCTAGGCCTAATGTTTTTCTACGTGACTGGTTCCGACCTTTGCCCTCTGTCGCCGACGTCGCCCTTATTATTGTCGTCCTTCGCGCCCTTGACGACGCCTCTTTTGCCTTTTTCCAGGCACCTGAGGCTGCCCGGGAACACGGCTCTCTACGTTCAGGCGACTATATTACACTGACCTGTTTACCGCTCATAGCTATTTAAAGTTTTCGAGAAATAAGAGCGCTTTATTTAAAAGCCTGTATTTTTTTTTTTTTCTTTCGAATAATTACCAGCTTATGTTCGCTATTTTTATATAATCTGACATTTTGGAAAAACGTAAACAGCGACATGTCAACAATGAGTCGATGACTGATAACCGCCTAGCGACAACAGCTACAACGATTACGTTTGCTGACTTTCCTATTGAATTTTAATGAAACATTTTCACTGAATTATATAGATTTTTAATATTATTTATTAATCCTGCAACTTCCTGAGAGATTGCCATGAATTTTTTTTCTCAAAAGCCTTGAAAACGTAAGTTGATAGCATAAAATGGTGATGCAACAAACAGTTATTTTAAATCAGCGGAAATCTTTGAAAAGTGTTACTTTCGTTATATTAACCCAACTACAAATTTCGAAACTTCAACGAGTAAATTAATTCAATTCTTTATCTTAATTTTTTATTTCTGTGATAAAACAACGCTTTGAAGCTCAAAGAAGAAACTGATCTAATTTTTGGCGCGAAATATAATATGGGGTGAGAAAAGTTTCTATCATTCTTATTTTTAGTAGAGGTCTCATAGTTGTAACTTGATATCAAGCTATCAGTAAAAAAAAAAAAAAAGGTCATATACATATGAAATCGCGGACTTTGTAACTCTACCAAATATATATTGGTAGAATAGTGGAAATTGGAGGAAAAACGAGACAATTGAATTATTATTTAAAATAAAATTAATTTTATAAGAATGTTGTAAACATCAAATCACCTTCCTTTGAGTCCAGCATAACAATCGAAAATTAAAAATAAAATAATTTATGATAATGGCTAGATCACTAATACTAGTCTGTCAGTGAGTTAATATCTATCTATATAAACGTTTGCGTTTATATACATAAATAAGCCATTATCAGATCCTACCTTTGCTGCTGCGAATATATTTATGTATGCCTACTAATTATACTTAGTAGATGAGTAAAACAGATTCCATGTTTTTGTCTTTTGTTATTTATTTAGGTTTGTTATTTATTTACGTTTCAGTGATGCAATCTTTTATTTTGTAAACAAACCTGATACTTCAGGTCCTCGAATTTCCCTTTCAGGACGAAGGCAGTTTTTCCTTTTTCTGTGTACGGGCTTAAAAGCACAGCATCAGTTGACGTTTTATATTAATAAACCACTTACGCCACGTGGTTTCAAAATCTCACATCCAACAAAAAATATCGTAAAAATCAATGTGAAAGAGCTGTGTTCAAAGCGAGGCTATGACAGCCAACAGCTTTTAACAACTCCATCAGCAAGTGTTGATCGCTCCATATATCTCCATTTGTTCTAGTGCATCAATTAAAGCTACTCTTTTCAAGGATTTATTTAAAATATTAGCTCTACACGTGTGTAAATCAAAAGTTCACATTGTTTAATAGTTTGTAAAAAAATGAACTTCACAGTTAAAATAATGCGCGATTATGTTTTATTCAACTAACTTATTTTAATTAATAAAAAAAAATGTGTTGACGATGGTGTAGACTATTCTGGAAGCCGAGATTGCCCGGACATTTTTTATACTTAAAAAGAAAAAGAAATTAAAGATTCTTTTAACGTATGCGGATTATTCAGGTTGTGTATACTGTAAATATGGATTCTAAACACAGAATGTATATAAAAAAAAGGCTTATTTTTGTAAAGGAGTGGATCATTGCAGTAGATATTGTTATTTTAAAGAAGGACCTTCTCTTAAAAGAGGTAATTTTCAATTCGTTTTATTATTTTAAGTAATTTCATTATAAGCTACTTGTAAACACATTGCTGGTTAATTTTCTTTAATTTAATTCTTTTATTTACTTTCAAAAATTAAAAAACATTTATTTTGACAGTCAGAAAATTTTAATTTGTTTGATTATTCCTTTGTTTTGTCTTTATTTAAGCATTTGCTATCAAACTTAGATTTAATTTTATGATTATTATTATTTAGTTTCGTCCAATTACATTGCTTTCTTTTTAATCATGTATCCAATCAGTGAACGAGTGCTAGGTCTTCTGTTTGTTATAGTAAACCTTTAATAGTTAAAGCAGTGGCTCTTCTTCTCATTAATTAACCATTAAAAATTCGTAACAGTATTTGCACTTGAATTGACCTTAGTAAGGATTTCTCTGAGGTATCGGGCATTTTTGGATGGCATAAGAATAAAGAAATAATCAAAATTAATAAAACCAATACAAAAATAAAACTTCTCTTGCCGACTTGTGAGCTTTGAACTTTTACTTACAGTTGGCTGATCAAATATATATAAAAAAAAATGATCGATCTAAGTTCTTCAATCAGTTTTCAAGTGTGTCCTGCATCCTCTCATGAGCCCTCGTAATCACTTGGACAGTTATCTCTTTGAGTGTGTTGAGGACATCATCCCCTGTCTCCCATCTTCCGACTTGTTTGCTTGTATTTTTGTCTTTTGGGCGTGCAGCCAATTGCCTGTCCTTAGAAGGGGTCAGGGTAAGTGAGTGCGATCTTCAACAACCCACTCCACAAGCAAAGGACTTAATCTCACTTGCTACTTTAATTACAGTTATCTTTAGAAAAAGGATTTCTTTCAGTCACGTGACCCAATCACATTACTGTCAGTATTTATAGTTCGCGCCATTTTTTTTTTTTTTTTTCCTTCTTTAAAACCTTGCAGAATTTTTAGCATTTTTTCCAAAATAAGTTAATGCCCTTAGATTTCATTGAATATACGGTCAACTATACTTAACTGATGTATTTTATTGTCTGTGGGTGGTTTTTTTTAAAAGCTTGTTATTATTTGACATATAAATATATTTCGTCGCTATTTAAAAGCAGAAACAAAGGCCATGTGTTCAAGACAAAATTTCAATCATTTTTTTGTCGATCCAAACAGTAGCGTGCAGTAAAATTTACATCAGTGGTTTTCAAATCTTCTCGCGCCCTTAACACAAATGGCTAATAAATCAAATTTTAAACCAAAGATACATTAATATGTGTGGAAAAAGGGGGGGGGGGTACAAATCCCCTCAAACAATCATCCTCCCTACGTTTCAGACCTCGGGGTAGCGGCGCACGGTAGCCTTGGCCACCCCCAACATAGCCTTATGATAACCGATGCAATAACACAGAATCGTTAGAAAATAAGTTTTTTAATTAGTTGTAGGCTTCATAATAGTGCTGTAAACTGATACAGGATTTACAACATTATGTTGTTCTGTAATAACAGTATCGTTTTATATATGTACAGTATTACGTCACGATGTCGCCCTTCTTCACAATTTGCTTTTAATTACCATAGTCTTTAAAGTAACTTCTTACGTCTTTAAAAGCGATGTTCCCTTGAAGAGAAAACAACCTGGAACTGACACAACAAAATGTCTCTCTGCTGTGTTGTGAAGCGAGTCCTCGTGGTTTTCACTGAGTTTCACGTGCGCCTATATAGACCGTCGTTTCAATACATCGTCTCTGGCAGCAGAACACAAGGAAATACAAAGAGAGCAAAAAAAAAGAGCATCATTAGCTTCCCAAGGCTTTATCTCCTGATGGCAGCAACGGAAGTGTCTTCCAGGAAGGGAAGATCAGTTGAGGTTGCTTGTGATTCTTTCTTTCTTTTTTTAGTCGCCTTAAGTGTGTAACACCTAATTGTTTTGCCTGTCATGTGTCCCGTACCCGCGAAGTAACTCAACTCTCACTGGATTGATTTTCCTGAAACTTGGTATGTAGCAAGATCACTAAAATTTATTGATTAATTCCAATTGCTACTTGATAGCGTGAAAATTAGGACCTTTCTGATAATCTTTTTAAAATAGCGTTCTATAAAGCAGAAACTGAAAATAATATGTAGGGTTGGATATTTGTGATGTCTGTAGAATGAAAAATTTTGAATTCAAAATACAGAATTAAAAAAAAAAACAAACATAGTTGCTGTGCCAACTTTCAGTGGAGATAGTTGTACCAAAAGACAATAAGCCTAATAGTAGATTTTAAACATTTTTATTAAATTATGTTTATTATTTTGATATCGTTGTTTTTGGACACTCGGTTTTTCTGTTTTTTAATTTAAATATTTTTTTGAGTTAACGCGATTTATAGTTGGACACTTTTTTTTCCCCCTTATCACCTATCGTGTTTATCGGATATATAGCCGAAATCACTGCAGAATTTCCTCGTGCCAGTTTACACCTACCTCTAAAATTTCAGCTTCCTAGTTAGCATAGTTTTTGAGTAATCGTGATCACAGACGGACGGACATTACTACTTCGACTGATGCGTTGTACAACTAATTTTAACCCCTTATTGCTCTGTGATGTATATTAAGAGGCTTTACAGATGATAGATGAAATGTTAATACCCTGCAGCTATTATCCCGTAGAAAAATGACGTTTGAAAAAGCTGCACCTTTCCAAAGTTTTTCCTTATTGTTCTTCTGTGACGTCTTGATTGTTTTGATATTTTTTTTTAAAGAAAATTTCGAGAAAGCCAGACAGAGTTGGCAGAAGTCTTTGTGTTACAAGTGTTACTACGATGAGTGATTGATATCCACGAGCCGACGTCATTCTCTCCTATTTAGAGACTGACGAATAGACCGTCACGTCCCGCAAGGAGAAATCATACGGCTAGAGACTAACCAGACACCCGGACACATGAATGGGTGCCTCGGAAGGTTTCCGGCGATTTTGAAACTTCTAATAATAAACCCCGCCTATGAAGAAAGATATAGGTCTTCGCATCATCGTTGGTTGCATTATAAGCCAAGTACAGTAACAATATTTGGCGCCATTACTATAGCTTTTATTTATAGCGCTGTGACATTTAAAATTGGTGTAGGGGAAAAAGCAAAAATCCAGTGAGAAATTTAAATATTTTTATTTTTATCATTTATATATATATATATAAAAAAAAAAAAAAAAAAAAAAAAAAAATGTGGAGTTTATCGATACTTCGTAAAAATAAAAATGATACGTTTCTTTAGCCAAAAATTTCATTAAGCTTTGCACCTGCGCTGTGGAAGATCACGTTTTGAGACGCACGATCTGCAGTCATTAAATTTACATATCTTGCTTTCACAGAAATCTTTTGAAAGTTTTGGAATGCACATACGGCGCTTCATGGACAGGCGTTCGCAATAAAATTATGGCTTCTGCCCAAACTAAGATTTAACTAACTTTATACGATATTGCGACCATGATACCATTGGGTATTTAAAAAAAAATTGTATTTTGGTATTATTGGATACGGAATTTTTACGAAATCTGTCCGGTTTACAAAATTGTAAATTATAAACCAAACTGTTTCAACTTAACAAGTCGAAATAATAGATCAATTTGCAAACTTTAGATTTTACCGATATACTTTTGCTGAATGCCTAAATGTAAAATTTTAACAAAATCCTAACTATTAAGAGCTGAGTTATTTTAGATGGACAGACGTAGCCAAGCAAATAGCCATTGTTTTTTACGTCCTGAGACATAAGAAAATAACAAAAAAATAATAACATTAAATTCTTTATTTCTGTTTACATATTGCAATTTCAAGCTGATATTGAGTAAATTACGTTGTTTATTTTATTAAATATTTACATCCACAAAAGAAAAACAGAAAATGAAGAAATAATTATCAGTTTTTTTGATTAGATAACCGAATGGTATCTAATTACATCCGTTTATGCATTGAGTTTACATTTTTTTTTTTTATTGTGAAATTATATTTGCTTTCGTAAATGTACGTCAGTAAATTATCAAACTGACCTTATTTTTCTAATGTAATTTTCTTAAGAAATGAACGCGTGTGGATTAATCAGTATGTTTCAATTCCCTGCTAAAAGACACAAATATGCCTTTGTCTCTTTTCAGTTTCTGTAATTTTTCGTCGAAATTGTTCGGCTTCCATACAATGGACTGCTTTAATTTGAAGCGAGACTTGCTAAATTAAATCCGGCGAAACAAAAATGCTGGCAGATTTTGTTAAAATACAATTGATTTGTGTGTTTCTTATATTTGAGGGAAAAAAAGAAGAAAGATAAATTATTAAGTGTGGAAAGTTAATAAACACGCTCAGTGTTTTTAGCTATTTATTTTTCTGAGTTAAATCAAAATGTGGTATCGTAATTATTGGCAGTTTTTTATTGGCTTACTTTTGTTACAAATTGTAAAGGACTAAGCGGATTTCTTTTGAGGCGAACTACACAACAAAAAGTAGTTCCCCAATTTCGAAAGTTGCAACGAACTGTTGTAAGTGGATATTTAACGTATTAAATGATTTTGTTTGCGTTTCTAACAAGAAAATTTCTTTTCGATCAGTCACAAAGTTAGTTTGGCCTACGGCGGAAGGATATATGACGTCATATTTTTTAAGCAATTTGGCTGAATTCTTAGTGTGAAACAGAGAATAGTTTACTGCATGAAATTGCAGTCCTATTCTGGGTTGACACCATTCAAACTAAATAATCGACAACGACAATTTTATTAAATAACCAACATTTTGCACGTGCCCTCTCATTTTTATTAGCTTGTTTGGAAAGGAAAAAGTTTGTTTGGAAAAACTATTTTGTTTATGAGTAGTTATTCCTTATTATAGTCGTATTTTTTTTTAATGGATTTAATAAAAATTATAATCATAATGTACTACTTTCGTTCTTATAATAAGTATTAGAATGAATTGAAACTTCCACTTAACACAAACGGCCAATTGGGAAAATACCAGTAGGCTAGTCCCAAAACAGATGATGTCATTTTTCTTAACAGTTTCATCACCCTTATTACGAAATGTTTTCAATCATTTATTATCATTAACTAATTAGACATCACAACCTTCTACACATCTAATGACTTCTAAGGAAACGCATTTGTTTTAAGTTTGTTTTTATCTACTATTAATATTCCTTAGGCCTGACCCACTTTCTTACATACTTGACAATCAGCTTTCGATATCTGCAGAGCGGTTTTAATCTTAATTACTAAACGATAGATCCATTCCAACACCTTGATTCCACTCACGATCTAAACATCAAAAGCAAGTTAGTTCTAGAGGCGTGAGAAGTTAGTAAATAAAAACTGCAAGCCTGAGTCATTAAATGCTATCTTGTATTTATTTACAATCTAACATGCTTGCTCTTTATATATTTATGTAATAAGACCTATTCATGTATTGCTTACGACCTTGTATTGAAATACCTTCTCGTAAAGGAATGTTTCTGCTTTTTCAAGTTATTTGTTTTCTCCATTTAAATACGATAACATGGGTTTCGTAGCTTATGTTGTAATCCGCGAATTCCCCGGGATTTATCTAAGTTACCTAGGTACCTGCAGTCCGTTTCTGGTTTCCGTGAGACCATTGTAAAGTGGCTATCAACGAAATTTTCTATCAGAGGCTGATGAAGCAATGCTAATTAGCAGTCGCACAGACCTAATAGGAAAACAGCATAGGTCAGTGTCGTTGTTAGCCACTTGTTAGTAATCGTTCCAGACTTACGAAATGGACTTGTAGATACTTAAAAATTAATATTTCATAAAAATTAAGATATACATAAAAATGCCTGAATTTTATTTATTTTTAAAATGCTTTATCTCACCGACACAAGTGATAAACTATCAAAAATTTAATTGATGACTATCAATAATTATATAAATACGAAATAAAACATCATAATTATCTTGCGTGGAAAAAATTGTAATTATAATTAACCACTACTTTTCAAGTTTTCATATAGTCTCAGAAGGGTTTCAAATTGTTTATAGTTTGACATATTTATTTAACGTATTTATTTACAGTTGATCACGTTATGCTGGATTTTGCTGTTAATATATTAATATATATTAACTAATCCTTAAGAATTATAAACTGAGAATTTTTAATGTTGGAAACGGATGTTTTTCCTTGCTAACCCTTTCACTCCCCGGATCCCGTTAACCAGCACTGAACAATACAAGGAAAATGTAATGTTGATTATCGTCACGCATTGAAAAGTCTTCATTATGACGCGACGTTGAAGTTACAAGGACAATTTCCTGGATCGGAAAAGGATGTAGATTTTAAGAAATGGAGTACTGAACTCTGAAATGTAAATAGATAGAAACATCCATAGCTGTTAGGGATTTGAACTCAGGTTGCTAAACATATTATTTTTAGTAAATGTACGGTTTATAGCTTGCCAAAATTGTTTGATGAGATTTTACAGTAAACAACGCATTGGTTGATTTCTGTGTTAGTGTGAATTTCTTTGCATCGTGACAACTGGCCCTCCAAATCAACCGTTACGTAATTGAGCTATACGTTTTCTGTATATTTCGTTTACTACATAAAAATGTACTAAGAGAAAACGACAAATAGAAACTAGAAAATCTGTTTCCTGTTTTTGTGAATCGCCAATAAATCTTTCTCGCAATTGACAGATAAGTGTTATTTTTGAAAAGTTGTTTTCGAAACCGGTTTGCAATGACTTTTAATTACATGGGGGACTGAGATGAAATTCTGTGCTTTTATTGATTCTTCTGCATGAAGGCAACTTTCTTGTTTTCCATTGAAAACTTGAATTATAAATAGCCTGACAAACATGTGGCCTTAAGATTTCGCTACATTGAAAATGCATAACATTTCCATTATCTAAGCTTAATCTTGATATTATTCAAAAACAAATACGGTTGGGAAACGTGGATATTACAATTTTGTATAAACATAAAATATAAAATATAAATATTTTCAGAATTTTCGTTACAGCATTTCCGTATTCTACATCTTAGGCTCATAAAAATATTACATAACGAACAGTTTATTAATCATTTATTATCTTTTACTAACGAATTTTTGGTGATAAAATTTTATACATAATGTAAATATAAATAGTATTTATAACAGTTTTTATTTTTATCTGTAATTACATAATCTTCAAAAGTTTAATCTAACTACGAGCGTAGAGACAGCTGTTCCAGGATGTCACTTGTAAATAATTTGGTCTCTCCCATTGTTATTATTAATAATTCAAATGCGCAGTTTGAATTTTTGTGCATTAAAAAAATTCATTGAGGCATACCCACTGCTGGCACATGAATTTTCTCACTAATTTTTCCATTGGTGAGTTTTTCGTTGTGTATTTTTTCCTTTGAGGCACCACTGCGCTTCCGATGTATTTAATGATGCGTTTAACTATATATTTCGCTCACTAAATACTAGGCTTAATCGTAGTTGCAAAAACATACAGAATAAAAAGATTAAAATAATCGTTCTCAGATATTATATTAAAAAAAAATACTTACATTTTATTTACGAATACAAAAAGTTAAGAGTACAGCTATATGTGGTAATCGTGTATTTTTATATAATCCTTTATGCTTCAGTCTAATAATATATATCTATAGACTTTGTATGGTAAAAAAAACATACAAGAAGCTTACAATGGCGCACCGACGCTGAAAGGAGGGGGGGGGGGGCCTAAAGCCACCCCAGAACCCCAAAATAAATAAAGAAAACGAAAGAAAGAAATTAAAAACGAGAAGAAAACCCTTATAAAAGCACTGACGTGTCTGTATCTTATTATTTTGGAGAGTGATTTTATTTTTAAATAGGCCTACATCTGAATATACTTTTTTTACAAAATTCTTAGCACCCCCCGCCCCCCGAAACCTTTACCCTGGGTGCGCCACTGGAAAGCTTACACCTTGAAGCAAAGACTGAATCGTAAAGTGTTATTAAAATTGTTTCAGAATTAATTATTAAATTGCAGTCGATTCTGGTGTTTTTAAGTGAGCAGCGACGGTATGAACTCGATGAACATTGATAACATGTTATTTTCCGCGCGGCTTGTTATGATAATTTTGGAACCGCACGTGGAGAATAATATCCCGTGTCCTTCGGAAGCTCATAGAGAATACAAAACCTTACATCTTCAACATAACCCACTTTGTTTGCTTTGCAGTTGAAACTGTACCGCAGAATTTTATTTCTTTACTGTTATGGTTCTTTAGAAATGGATTATCTGAGAATTCGAAAACGAGGAAGGAAGAGAATTAAGATAGGACGCACCCTTTCGATACGAATTGCGAAACCCTACGAACTGGTCATCCTCGGCGCTGTTTAATTCGTCCAGGATTAGCGTTCCTATTACTTGTCCCCATCCCCTCACTTCTTGTGGACAAAAATTATTAAAAAATGATTTCTGTAAAATAACGAAGCCATCTCCGAAAAACAAGAAAATAATTCTTACAAATAAATACTATGAATTCTTATATTATTTCTATATTACTGTGTTATTCTTATATTATACTAGCCGGGTACCGTCGCTTCGCTCCGGAACCCTTGCATACATAGGATAAAAAAAAAAGAAAAAAAAATATTTATTTAACAAATTAATATCGAGATCGGAAAATATACGAGTTCCCAGCCCTTTGTGGCCTTCTCCGGATAAATCAGATGCATTGCGGGATGGCGCCACAAACCTATACATCGATAAGGCAACTTTAAAGCGAAAATATAAATCCTCTTTATTCCCTATCCCGTGGGAATTTCGAAAAATCCGGCCATATTCCTTGTCTACATCATAAAGGGAACCTCTGTGCAACATTTCAGCTTTCTAGGTCCAAGGGTTTGGGCTGGGCGTTGATGAGTCAGTCAGTGAGTGAGTCAGGACTTTTCTTTTTATGTAGGTATATTATTCGTTATTATTCGTTACTAATAATTTCTGTGTTTTCACCTTTCCATAGAAGCTTTGTTATCTTAAACATTCGGCCTATACTTATTCGTTAGAATGGAATCCCCCACCCCTTCTATCTATCTCGTCCAATAAAAGGAAGAAATCCAGCTTTTTGAAGCTTTTTTTTTTTTTTTTTTATAGAGCCATTGTATTGTTTCTGCTTAGCCCCCTGCCAATCTTCTGTCTCCATCTTGGTACAAAATGGCGGACTACGGAAATGATGGGAACTGTTTCACTTAAAGAAACCTTATTAAAAAAATTCAGTGAAAATCCACTCTATGGACAACGTCCATATAAAAATATATGTTTGAGTTCAAGAACGGAGGACCGCAAATAGTTTTCATTCAAAGTTTAAGTAGAACATTACTAATTTTATTGTATTTATTTATTTATTTAGGTTTTTTTTTGAAAAGATACTCATTGACTAAACATTCCTTCCATTGCCATTGGACATAAAATTTCGAGATAAAATTTGGTTTAAAGTTTTCGCTTTTCAGAACAGCCCAATCTGCTCCTCCATACTTCTTAGTGAACTAATAGCATAAAATGTTATTTTGTTTAGCAAAAGCGTCCTTTAGTGCGACAGATGATTTTGAATGAATTAATTCATTCATTAATGTCTTGAATACCGGCTCACTGGGCTTTAACTGGTGATCTATCTGACTAGTTCTTTTGAAACAATAAAGGCCACAGTAACAGGTTAAAAGGTTCCAAAAACACTAATTAATTAACAAACGCTTAATACCCAAAGCAAGAAGAAAAAGGAAAAGGTTTTAATTTTACAGCATAATCCGCCACAAGATTAAAAACAGAGTAACAAATCAATACCATTATTATAAACAACTTCACTAAAAACATTGCAGCAACAATTCCAGAAGGTGGACATATTGTACTTTCTACTGAATAAATGAAGTTTAACGCTATATTTCTTGAAGCCTGTGGAAGAGGCTACTGTAGACTCCACGTGGTTCTCGTGTGAATATTAATAGTCACGTAAAATCTATTAAGCTATAAATATAACTAAAGCTAGAAATAACGAACATTTAATGCATATTATAATTTATACAATTTATTTATAACTGTTTTTTTTAATTCTTTTTGATATTTCAATTCAGAAATTTGAATACTGTAGTTATTAATTTAGATGGATTAAAAGACAACGAGATAATGAAATGCAATTCGTAGCTATTACAGTTAACGGATGTATCGTCCATATTACGAAGCATATGACCCAAAGTTCATTAACATGAGTTTTCTTAACTAGGCTTATAGTTTATAAAAGTACTCAATCATTATGACTTCTAATTGCTTCGATAATAAAAATTTGCTTTGGGAATTTTTGCGAAGAGCAGCAGTTGTAATTCTAGAGCAATAAAAACTGATTAAAGATTACAAGTTCACCGTATAAAAAAAATGCAGTAAATGTCTTTATCAGTAAAGCCTTGATAAGTGACATAAAAATCAAATGCAAAAGGCCATCGTGGGCTTTCATGTAACTGTTCGAACGAGTCTCAGGCTGTTCTGTGAAAGATTGAGATAATTTTCTTTTGATTATTATTCTGTTTAACTGCTTCCAACTGGTTTCATGTCTTAATTCTTCCCATTCATTCGATGCCAAGGGTTTCTTTACAGCCACTTGTCGAATTCCAATTACCCGAGGCTCCGCACGTGTTTGTATTCCTGTAACTTCAGTGTTGGTGCAGCTTTTCAATTGCAAATAGTTCGTGGGATATTGATTCGCACAGTTGTTCGAGACAAAGGCGGTTTAACTTACACGTACTTCGTCGACAGTTTGCTTCGTTGTAAGAACAGATGAATGAAGAATTTGAAGAAGAAAAATTTGTAACCTAGATGTCTCAACTAGGAATAATTCGGCGGAATTTTAAATAAATGCATTTAAAATTTTGATTCATATTCGCGATCAGATAAAGGACTTTTAATAAATAAGAAATCGTGTATTTTTATATTTAGCGTTTATATAGTGATGGTGACTGTAAGTCGACATATTTAAAGATTTGGACATCTACCCAAGAAGGCACGATAATGTGGACAACAGAAATTGTAAAATGGATTCGAGGAGTAAGAGGAGGCCAAGAAAACGTTCACATACTAGATGGATGGATCAAATTAAAAGTTTGGTTGTCTATCATTGAAAAAATAAATAAATAAATAAATAAATAAATAAATAAATAAATAAATAAATAAATAAATAAATAAATAAATAAATAAATAAACATAAATATATATAAAAAAGAGAACTGGAAAAAAATATATCTTCATACTGAATTGATGATGATGGATTTATACATTTCGCAATATAAAATAAAGCATAAATAAAATTATATAAATAATCTTAAGAATATACATTCCACCTTTCTTTTCCAAGATATTACATCATTCGCTAGGGAGAAAGTTATTGAAAAAAAAAAATCACATACGGTATATTCACGTTTAATATTTTTTGAAAATAACTTATATATCTAATGAGAATATAAAACTCTAGAGATATTTTTTTCCTTTTTTAACCTTCCGACCCCTCCCATCAGATCCTAAATTTTGTTGCCTGAATATATTTTATATAATCTACATCGCGTTTCTCACTTTTTTCCTTTTTTTTTTTTATGTTTTCAATAGAATATGTTGTTTTTGTTCTTGTGAGTTTGTGAGTTATTGCTTCATCTATTTTAAATACGGAGTATACAATTCCGCTTCCATTTCATGAATGGAGAATAGGATATGCATGTCCGTAACAGAACACCCGCGTATTGAATAAAGTCATTCATAAAAATGTCGTAACCACTTTCATTAACAATAATGAAAAATAATTGCTTTTTACTCATCATCTGAACAAATGCCTTTTTTTTTAGAATTTTTTTTTCTAAAACGAAACCTCGAATATAATAAAATAAAACAAATTGTTTATCCATTTAAGTTTTTATGGAATTGATTAATTATATTTCGAAAAATTTGAGCACAATATAAACTCTATCGAAATAGTCGATATTCGACTTGAATGTGTCTGAACACAACACTTACCACCGCTAATAAAAGCTAATTAATAAAACATAAATATAATCATAAATACTATATAAATCTGTCTTAACATTAAATATTATTAAATAATAAATATATGCAGTATATAAGATAAAAAGTTTGTATAGGTATTATAGACCAAAATCTCGTATTACATTATTTGCATACGCCAAGGGAACAAAAATTTAATCATAATCTACATTTATATATTATTAATATATAGAAATTAATCTGTATAGATTTTATTTTTTGAATTTTGAATGATTGAAATTAAAAAAAAAAAGTAATCATTGATATAGTGTTCACAAAATAACAGATTGCTGTTAATTTATTATTAATATTCATTAATTTAAGTCAGGAAAAATAATATTTCCTTTTTGGAGATTTTCTTCCAAGTTTGCCATTAAATTTAATTGACTTCCAATCCGGGATATTTTATCCGGGACTGAAATATCCTGAATTGCGGATTCGACTCGAATAGGAAGCGAGATGGCAGAACTGCATCATATCATAGACAACGGATGGATGCGTTGCGTGGCTTCCTCGCACTCTCTCGGAGATCCCGAGAATCTGACGTCATCACGCGGGCAACGGTTCCGTGGCGTCTGCGCTAACCGATATAAAATGTGATCAGTTCGCAAGAACATTATTGACAACTGGCGTCGCGGTCTCAAATAGTTGCTCTCTTTCGAGCCTTGCAGGCAATTTATTCAGAAAGGGAGACCTACAAACAAAAGAGAAATCCCCAGTCCATTTAACAATAGGATATCAAGTACTTCTGAGCTGAAACATGTACTTAAAAAGTCCCAAATACTACATCAGCAGACGGATACGGGTAAGGAATTATTGAGGCTTTTTATATGAACGTAAAAAATAACGTAACATTTCTGATACTTTTAAATTTTTATTGAAAAACCTATTTTATATTTTTATATATTTTACACACTTTTAAAATCAGTCTTTACAAAAATTTAAATTTCGGATTCTACTTTTTAAAAATATATCGCTTAATTGAAATTTTAATTCGAGTTCTTGTTTAACTTTTGTGTAGAGTTCAAATTTATCGAGAGCTCTGTGTGATTCATTTATTGGTTCAAGAAGTCTCGGAATTTCGAAGTGTACTGTCGTAAAAAAATGCAGGATAATGTTTATTAAATTAGGAGGTGTGGACTTTATTATATTTGCTCGGCAGAGCAATTAAGTTGATTCAGCTACAGTGACTCTCGCACGTGACGTCAATTGGCAGAATCGGTTCGCGGATCCACACTGATATTCGGGTGTGACAGGATCGTCATGACATCAAATGATCATGACATAACTGAATTCATTTGAAATAATTAAAATTGATGTATCCGCATTCAGTTATTTTCTTAGTAATCTTAGAAATGTGTCATCAGAATTGTAATGTTTCTTTTTATTTTTTTTTTTTTTTTTTAAATTTTAGTAATATTCAGTAATTATTGTATAAAATTAATAAACGTATTATTTATTTTAAATTTTACAATGTAAAGAAGAAATACAAGTTTGTGATTTTTTTTTTTTTTTTTTTTTCCCACAAATATTAGAGTTTTAAAATTGTAGATATATTTTAATTAAAAAAAAAAATCCATTTTTAAATTTTAAAAAATCCGTAATTTAAAATAAATGCGTAGAATCTGGGGATAGAGAATCGGCGTATTTTTAATTTAATAGAAATTTTTGATATTAAATTTTAGGAATTGTAATTATTAATATTTTTTTTTTAAATACACATAAAACTAAATTTAGCTTCATATACTAAAATGTTTCTCATTGAATTGTGAAACTACAATAATGCTTTTTTGCTTTTTTTTTAAGTAGAAAAAAAAAATCTTAATTACAGATTTAATTTTAAAAAAAAAGTATGAGTATTCTTTTTAATTCTATTCGTAGAATAGCTGTAGACAAGACCCACGTTTTTGGTTCTTATCAGTGGAATATTTGCGGAAGAAACTGTATCCACTGCCCCCCAGCAGTCATGATATTCGGGTGGGCGAGCAGCTGACCCCTGCAGGCGCCGCGACATCCGGCACGTTGTCCTCTATCTTTTCAAAGCCCTCTCTACCCCTTTGCGAATATGACCTGAATTGACCTTTGCGCTTTATTCAACCGATCGCTATTACACCCATCAGTGGTACAGGAAAAAATAAATAAATACAGAATCGATACAAAGATGCCGATAGTGATTTCCTATATTATTATATTCACAAAAGTTTTCTATCTGCCTTACAACTGTAGTATAGAGATTGAGAGTTCACTTATCGTAAACAAAACAGTGATATGGTTATTATGTTATCCAGTCATGCCTAACAGATTGTCTTATTGTATAATTGATGGTTGATACAGACTTTATATTGTTGTTTTCTTCCGTATCTGACTTCTCTTACTACAATTTATTTATTTTTTCTTTCTTTAGCCAATTGCTAAGACGAAATCTGCAGAACCAGCACCAGATCTAGAAGGTACTGAAACCGAAGAGAAAGGGAAGAAAGTGAGAAAAAGCTTGTAAGTATTGGTTTTTAACTATTAGTTGTAAGGTCTGTGGTTAAACTTTAGATTACGGTATCGCCAATGGCCGCACATCGTGGTGACTGGCTGCATACTGTTAGCTCAAGATCGCAGTTAGCCAGATGAGGGTTAGTTTTTCTAGTAAAAGATCGTGCAAGACCATTTTAAAATAAATATTCTACTTTTTACTAGTTAATTTTTCACATTATCTGCAGTCTTCAAAATAGTGCGCCGGCTATCGGGCGGCCATTGGAGGTACCTTAATCTAAAGTTTAACCGGGTCTATTAAGTGGCTGGGCATGCAATGTCATTATATGCAAATCAAATGATGTTTTTGATAATATGAATGTTTAAGACTAAAACGGGGCAGTTGTATTCTAATTGGTCCTTAAATGAGAACATTATATTAAGAAAACTCATTGATCCCGTCGTTTTAGAGGGTGAACAGGAAGTCAGAAATTTAAATAAATCCTATGCAATTTATAGTGAACCATCATTATTAATAATTAAGACTTTGCATGTTCAGCTAAATAATGCTTGGTTTTTAAGCCTAAAATTGTTTTGGCCAGTTTCGGTCCGGGGACAGTGTAATACTAAGTCATATGGACTGAATTTTAAGAAAACGAGATTTAGATTTATCTAAAACGAAACATAGCGTATTTAGTGGATTCGGAACAGGATTCGTAACTTGTTAACGCGAAAAGTAAAAGACGGGCTAACTTTTTTTTTCTTTTCCTTTTTCCTTGAGGTGTTTAACTATTTGTGTCGGTGATGCGTGGAACGTAGACGCCTCTATTTTGCGTTCAGGGTCGCGTGGTAATGAAAATTAGTCTCGCAAACCTGTTAATCAAGGTAAGGGCGCGTCCACAAAAATATCCAGCTCTGTTTACGTATGGCTAATGTTCTTTCAGCGCCTTCGGAGGCGGGTATTTGTGGAGGCGTCGGATTTAGAAGCCCTTCTCGTCGTATTTCAACGAAGATGTTAATTTCAAATGCAAATAGACTTTTCGTCGAGAGTTTTTTAACTCGAATCTGTTTGGACCTTCAGTAATTCCTTAAAATACTGAATTCGGATTCGCCATGGACACGTGAAATTCTATTATATGCATTTCAACATTTGCCTGCAGGGTGCGTCATCTTGCAGAAAGTGGCTGGGAATTTGAATTCAGTTAAAAACGCACTTCGTTAAATTATAATAATAATAAAATAATAATAGTAAAAAAAAAAAACTTTAAATAGTAAGAAAAGGGAAATTTTAAAAGTAAGGTGATACAGAAAAATTTCACTACTGCAGTGTCTACAGACAAAGCGTTGAAGGAAGTAAGAAAATAAAAACAGGATATGAAGGGTCACATAGCAAAAAAAATTGTCTTAGCAAATGGCAGGAGGATCCCAGTAAAGAATACTAAAAGGCTGTCCAGGATTCCATTACCTTTTTTAAATTTTATGGAAAAACTAAAAGCTAGTGTTTGAAGATTCATTCATAAATTAACAGAATAAAAATGAAGTTATCAGTTGCTTAAATTTTCTGTGTTAATTTAATAAAAAATGAAATGAGAGTTCGAAGTTGATGCCCAGTGGGTAATCAGACGGACCTGTTGTCCATTTCCCTTAATGCGTTCTGACAATAGGCCGTACCTGGGAGTCGAACCCTCGTTCTTGCAAGTCGAGCTGTTAGAAAGAATCGCTGCTCGGCTTTTTCAACACTACCTTTGCTTAGATCACGTAAGTTCGCATAGTGGTTAGACAACTTTGTCAAGATTATAAAAAAAAAAAAAAAAAAATCGTCAGGATCGCGATATATTTTCAATTCACTATTAAAACACGGCTTGTTTTTCTCGGATATCCCGGACGTCATTAAATGTGTTATTTTTTTTTTCTCTAGTGAAAAAACTTACATTTCGATAGAACATCCAATAATAATTGAACGCTTATCTCAACAGACCACAGTGTGCGGATGGCAGCCACATTAACTTTCGAAGGGAAGTTAATTAGATAACATCCTTGAAACCCTAGCCTTGTTTTTCTATTTATAACCGCAGCGATGTTTTTATTACTGTTAATAAGGTGTCTTTAATTCTGAAATCATTCATAAATATGTAATAGGAGCAATTTTCAGTCATTTTAATATTAGCTAAAATCTTTTTTGGTGAGACAAAACAAAACAATTAAAACTGCTTTAATGATACCGTTCCCGTGTTTTTTTTTTTGCTTTTTTTTTGCGATTTAATAATGTAGATACACGTCTATCAATTTGGCAAACTTCATTGCAAAATCTTTGTTATTGGCGGATGATAATCTTTCAATTTTACTTAATTTTGAAGTTCTTGTCGTACACTTCGTAATATGAAGCTGATATTTCATCCAATCTTCATTATTGTAAAATAATGATTTTTGCGTTTTTAATCTCAATGAAAAATATTCCGTTTGGGTTTCTTTATTTCTGGCTGTAAGCCTCTTTAGCAGTAAAACGAAATAAAACTTAACTGAAGCAATTACTCTTCGTGAGTTAGCTGTGTCTTTGATAATCGCAGCTGCCGCCCAACCAGCGACTCGGTTGCGTTTTTTTCGCCCTGGCCTCATTACGGACTTTTTCTCCCTCATTCTCCGCGCAGCTAAAAATAGAGCTTTATTAACCTTAGACTCGTTTTTTTTTTTTTTTTCTTCTCATAAGTGAAGAAAACATCTGTCTGTGGGACTTCAAATTGCAGTTCATTTTCGTGAAAAAAAGAAAGCCGAACAAAGAAAATGCAATGAAATGACAACATTGCTAAATTTTCGCTGGTGAACTTCTACAATATAGTCAGGCTTATTCGTACCTATTGCTTTTGCTATTAAATTTTCGTGTTTCGAATTTAGCTGAACATTATTAGATAAACAAACAAACAAAAATAAAATCTTATTAACAAAAGATATATATATTTTCGCTTAATCCTGATCGTATTTTACGTTTGATGTTTTCATTGTAAAATAAAATCTCTTGCATTTCAAGTACAAAAGAATTCTGATAATGCAGAAAATATTTATATTAAAATATCCAAATTGCTCGGTAATAAAGCTTATTTTATCCTTACAAAAATAAAAATGAAGAGGGGGGGGGGGGAAAAGAAGCCTAATTAAGAAAAAACAAACGCGGGGCTTGTTTTGGGTCTTCTTTTATTTCGCGGTCAGTTCAAAGGAATTGTTTGCTGGAAGATGTATTTCGTAAACAACCTTCCTGTCGTCTTTTTGTAGTGTTATTGCCCCAAATACTCAAAAATAGTACATTTACTTGCAAGAAATATTACTGATGTCAAACTTTTTTTTTTCACATCACTGAAAACTATATCGGGGGCAGAAAACGTTTTTAGGATGCAATTTTGAGTTTGTCCGCCCGTCTGTATGAAGATGATAGTTTTAGAGATTTATGTTTTTTTGTTGTTGTTTAAATTAGGCCTACAGATGGCAATAGCGAACTAAAGACCGCGTAATTAAAGTGCCGTTTTGACAATAACGAATTATCTTGAATAGATGGATGTAAATAGACCTTCAGTTCACAGTTCGCTATCGATATAAACAATATTAAGTCATATAATATATTTGAAATGCTTTGCACCCCATCGACAAATTTATTTATTTTTATCGTATTTTATCATTAGGCTTATTCTGTTGATTTCTGTTATTTCTTTAAATGCATAAATAAAAAGAAAAATTGAACATTTTTTTTCCCCTAAATTAGGTTTAAAGCGGTTTTTAATTAAGATTTTCATAAATCATGATGTGCTCTGTAACATCCCTTCAGTTCTTGTAAATGTTGAAAATCAGAATCCTTATGAATATTTCTTGGTTTCATTCCGAGATTTACTCATTTTGTTGAAGTGAGATAAAGGAGACTTCTCTTCTGATCCCCGCGAACTAAATTCGAAATCCCGCCTTGAATTAGTGCGATGGTGTGTGTGCATATCTCCAGATACTATTGCCATTATTACGACATCCGGCTCGCGCACAACTGTTTATTCCGATCTTTTGTGGCATTCCACTGGGGTTTGAGGTGGGGTTGTTTTCATTGAGCGCGGATGGGGTGGGTCAGTGGGACACCCTCCAGGATACATCCATTGAGGAAGAGAGGACGACACCTGACACCTTTCTGTCTTTTCTTCAGGGCTTCCGCATTGGCCATTGTCAAGGTCAGAAAGGAAAAACGGAAACGCTAGACAGAACTACTTCTTTTTTTTTTTAAAAGAAACAATATCAATTCATTATAATTAAAACATCCCCTGCCAAATTGCCTAAAAATTTGAAAAGGGACAAAATTTTATTTATTTTTTTATTTTCTTTATTATTTAAACTAATCCCTAGAAAATAAAATTTCCATTTTTATTTGGTCGAAATGTGTTCTATAGCTGGTAAAAAAGATTAGATATATCCAGTTAAAGAACAGGAAAATGACATGTTATGAAAATCTATCCCAATTGCTTTGTAATATTACTACAAATAAATTGAACATAAATTTTGTAATCTTTTCAAAGTTCAGTTGCATATGCATTGCTAATTTTGTGTTTATGTTGATTAATAATATTTTTTTAACTTTTATATACTTTTTTAAAAATTGCATTTGACCATGTTTCTATATTTTAATTGACATTAAAATTTCTATATGAACATGCACAAACGAACATTTAAAAAAATTAAAAATCCGAGCATGAACGAGTGACGGTCAGATGCTGCATGGAGAAGAGGAGAAATGGTTGCTTGGCAGAGATTTTTTTCTTTAACATTAATTTGTCTCGAATTGCCATGGCAAGGGATCCTGTAACCTAACGAAAAGCGAAGAGTGAAAGACTAGGGGAAGTGGTTTATTGCATCGTTGCCATAGAAATGGATGGGGGAGAGGGGGTTGGGAGGTAAAGGTGTTCACGCACGTTTCGCTCCGCCGCCGCTTGGCGTCACCACAGGAGCGGAAGCGGATATTCTCCCCACCGCCTATAAAAGCGGCTCTCCCATCCGCTGAGGTAGCATTAAACATTTGGTCGTGATCCGTGTTAGACTTACGGAAAGCGCTCTCGCATATTTCGTGGAGATATAAACATCTACATTTTAAGATCCCTTGGGGAACCATGACTGCCACCGTGGCATCGTCGTACCCATCCCGCCAGCACATGTTCTCCTCCGTGCTGCATAAGATCCTCACTTCGGTCGCCGCCGGATCGCCCACCGCATCCCAGGCGTGCTCCCCGACTCACAATCGGTCTTCGGTTTGTGTTTTCAGGGCGCAGGACATGAAGCTTCGGCTGGGCTTTCTGAGGAGGAGACACACCGACTCAGTGATCCAACCGTCAGTGCGGCCACCACCCGAGGAGGTGCAGAAGTGGGCTGAATCGTTCCACGACTTGATGGCCAGCAAATGTAAGTACCAAGTATTTTATTAGCCATTAACTTTTAATACTTAATCTGTATAGTAAGAATTGTATGTACGAAATCCGGGCTGCTTGGAATATAATTGACTATGGAGAAACCAGAGTAGATTTAAAAATATCGCGAGAAATCTAGAATTAAAAAAATAATAATAATGTAATTTCTAAGATTTTATTACTTTTTCCCCCCGTTACAACTATTGATCGTTCATTTACGCTAGGAGCGTTTTACAACCTACAAACATCTCAGGAAAGAGTTTCAGGATACACGCTATTAAAGAAATTTCCTTATAGTGAAAGAAGTTAAACTCAGCTGAATTTGTAATAGGGTTTTTGCAATGTTGACTCAATCGAACTGCAATTTTTCAAGCCTCATAGACATTACACAACTCGATCATTAGCATTTTTCTTTTCCGAGCAAGGTTTTAATTTTGTTCTTATAATTAATACTATTTCTTATTTTTAAGTTTTTAAATTTTTATTCTAACGATGTTTACCTTAATTGCTACACGATTGCCTAAGGATCTAATAGGCAAAAGTCGATTTTTTTTTTACGTTATTGTTACGTTAGGATTGTTATTAGTATTGCCATTTAAATTACAATTTTCAGAATAGTTAGTACATCTGACTTGTGTTCATACATAATATCTGCCTACTCCCGCACTTTTGCTTTCCGATCATTCATTGCCAATCCCTGCGATTAACTTAGATACCTTTAAATGATCCTAATTTATTTTTGTTTACGTTTAAGTCGTAGTTAATTAAGTACGAATACAGTTTGGTAATATAGCGTCGAGGCTATTTTTAATACTGTAGCTGTAATTCGGTCTGTTTTCGGCTATCAGACCCACGCGCGCGAAACTGACTCACATCAGTTGCTTTGATTAAACACTTAAAACCACATCCGCCAGTCGACTAAATTTTCTCACGGTAACTCCCCCTCCCCCATACACACCCAGAACTTAAATCCTGCACTTTCATGTTCGCGTATTAATGTTTTAATTTATTTTAATTTTTTTAAAATAAATTCCTTTGTCTAAGTTTATCTTTTTTTTGTTGTTTACAGATGGCCAGGCATTGTTCAGAGCGTTCTTACAGAGGGAATTTAGCGAGGAGAATGTGGAGTTTTGGATGGCTTGTGAAGACTACAAGAAAGTTCGACCCCACAAGATGTCGAGCAAAGCTCGCAAGATTTACAATGACTTCATTGCCGTTCAGGCACCTAAAGAGGTAGGTTGTTTTTCCGTTGGAATCAATAATAAAGTTACACGCAATCGTACGCGCAAGTAGAAAACAACCATAAAATAATAGGCGACATGTTTTTGTACCACTTGGCATTCCTAATTCATGCAAATTGCTTGGTACATTAAAGAATATTTCGGAAATAACTTTTTACAACTTGTCTGTTTTTTTAACTTCTCTATTCATCCAATTGTTTTGAATGCCGCTTTCGGATATAAACATCAAAATAACATGTGTTTAGATATATTCACGTGTTACATAACTGAATATATCTAAATAAATGTTATTATGATGTTTATATAACTGAATAACCTTAAGGTGAAGCGCATCTGAAAAAAAAAATAATTAGACACTTGGTTCATCTTAAAATAAGTATTTATTATAATTTGCTATTTTGGAGATACTAAATTATAACTTAAAATGCACTGTTTTTCGTGATTTAAATTGTTCTACAAATGCTTATCTCGTTCTTTTTGTTTGTTTTTCAGGTGAATTTGGACTCGACAACGAGGACGGTGACAATCAATAATTTGGCCACCCCCAACCGCCACTCGTTCGATCAGGCGCAGCGACGGATCCAGGGTCTGATGGAGAGGGACGCCTACCTTCGCTTCCTTCAGTCCGAGCTCTACCTCGAACTCCTGCACCCCGATTCGTCGTCCAGGTGAACGGAAACATCGCTGTCGTAACGGACCGCCGCCATCCCCACTCTTCCGGCTGGAGGAGGGAAAAAACTGACCGAATCTCATCTGTTTTGTCATATTTTTTTCCTTTTTCTCCCTCCTTTTTCCACGTGAAACGGAAAACCGGCCACGACGATCTCCTCATTCCCGCCCCCGAGAGATACAATCCCCTTCCCACACCATCACCTCCTCTCGGTGCAAGGACCAAAGGATCTGACCTGTGGCAGGGACAAGAAAGAGACTTAACTATTTATTGACTTTTCGATGCTAGGCATCCACCAGCCTTTTAAATCACATTCCAGGAGTATTTATTAAATAAGTGTTTATCTTCACCTCTGTTCTATTGGTCGACGAGACTTGTTTTACAAAAAGTAAATACAATGCTGTAACGATGTGATAAGACCGTCATTGTCTTGTTAACATATGTCTGTATATATTTGATGTGAATCCTAATATTCATTTAAAAACTCGATTTTTTGAATGTTTCGTTGGAGACACTTGTCATTATCATCATCATCATCTTTTTCATTACTCATGTTTATTTATTCCCATTCACGTACTTCCTAATCGTTTGCTTCCGCTATCAGTATTCAGTTGTTTCATCAAATGTACGATAGTCGTGTAAAAGATTGATTTTAATTTAAAGCTCTTACAGATTTCTAGTCTACATCACTGAAAAAAATAGGCCTTTTCTATAGAAAGAAAGAAACAAAATGGCTGTTAAGTTTTATACAGTTTGACACAAAAAAAAATACTAAAAATCCAATGCTAATCACTTGTTTTTTCAAGAGGATGTGCCAAATTTCATCTTTATACAAATACTGAATTGAAACAACCTATTTTGTTTTCTTTCTTTTTTTAGTTGCCGGGATTTAAAGCTAATTAACTTAAAAAAAAAAAAAAAATCTCTTAAAATGAATTTCACTTAGCTAGTTTTTTTATTTTAAAAAAATCTTGAGCTAAAAAAAAACATGGGATTTTTAAAAGTTTTCTATACCGTTTTCACATTTACGTGAAAGAAATGCTTGTAGTTATAGAAAGCTTTCTATTATTTTTTTTAAATAGTTTGGAGCTTTTGGTCTGAAGTTTAAAAATCTAATTGAAACCCTTACATTTTTTGATGCCAAACTGAGCTAAAATCATCTTAATGCATAGTTTTAAGGTTGTTTTTTTGAACCTTAATTCGATGAACACGATCGCTAGTCAGCACTTTGTGTACCTGTTAGCTGTAAATAATCATGTGAAACTTGTAAATTTTTTTTTTGTTTTATTTTTATCAAAGTAAAATATATTCTCTTAATCTTTGTAAATTTCGATTAGTGAATATTATAATTTTAGGAGAATGATTTTATTTATTTTTTTTTAACTTGTTTTTTTATTTCATTGTAACTCCATGACTTTGAATATACTGAATTTTTAAAAAATTAAAATGAAAATATTAAAAATTAATCTGTGTGTTGCCTTCTCATTTGAAAAGAATTTCATATTACAGGTAGATATCAATTACTAATAATTGGACTGCTCAGAAGCCAATCAGATTAAGTCATTTTGTTTTAAATTGAAATTTTTTCTGTAAGTCATACTCTTAATGTTTATACTTTCGGTTGACAAAGTGCCCAAATCACTCATCCAAGTTTATAGTTATATTATCTTTCAATAAAAAATTCATTCTTCAAATATTGTTATTTTTTGGTACGTAATTTTAAAAAACCCATTTCATTTTTTGGTTTATTGACTTAATCTGATTGGCTTCTGAGCAGTCCAATTGATCAGATACAAAAGATACTGAATTGATAACTACAAATTAACTTATTTCAACTTCTATCAATCAAAAATGTAAACAAAACAAAAAATATTCCGTAGAAACTATGAAAGAATAAGACCAGGTCTGTCAAATTTACTGAAGTTCTGATATACATAATAAGTGACCTTAATCCGTTTAATCCTATTAGTTGACAATAGTAATTTTAGTGGTTACGTAGCAAGCTTTGTAACCTGGATCTTAAAGCTTATCCGGAAATTTCCAAACTTACATAATTTGGGCGATGCAGAATCGCTAATGCCATCTTGTGGCGAAAAGCCTAACTACTTTATCCACTAAAAAAAAAAAAAAAAGTTATCCTTTTGTGGTAGCCTGAGCGCTATCCAAGGATTTGAATTCCGCATTTGATTCTTATTTTTTATTTTCTTACTTTTAGTTATTGAGGGGTCACTGTGTCCATTTTTTTTTTTTATACAAGATGTTCTTCAAGCATAATGTTTAATTGTAATCCTGGTTTACTAAAAATGTCGTAATTTCTTTTAAAAAAAAAGTAAAAGAACGTTGAAAACCATAATCGTAGATTAAGAATCTGTCTCAATATAATTTACATAAAAACATAAAATAATCGTTTCAAGTTTTTAGAACATGATTTACATTTAATTTTTTTTATTTTGAATAATATAAAGAAGCCATTACTTAAAAGCGCTTTCTTAACGAGTAATTTCGAAATTTCTCGCTAGGTTTCGCTGTAATCCTTATGGAGAATTTGTATAAGGATTGGCGCCAAAATATTCCGTGTCTCAATCACTTCACTTAAATTGAAAAGATAAGTCAAATATGTTTTTATATTTATGTATAAAAATAATTATTACTCACCAAATTCAATGAAATATTATCTATGACGTTATCTTACTATTTTTTTATCAAAATTCAGTTAAATGCAGTGCGAGAGCTTCTGAATTGGAATTCAGAAACTTTAATAAAATCCTACAACTTTTTTTTTTTTTAATCATCTATCATACAATTTTTAGAATAGAACAAAAAAATTATATCTAAGGCGGTCAATTTAAGACCAATCTATTTAGAAGTTATTAAAGTTCCCGTCGTCCTCTGTTTCAAGAACAAAGAACTTCAAAGGTATTGGCCAGTGTCTTGCAGATACAGTGATTTAGATCGACCATTGCTGTTCCCTCAGCCAGGTAAATCTATTTTCTTTATCACTTTAGATTAAGTGTTCAGATTCTGGTAGATAAAGAAGTGAATTACCACCATTTATACAAATTATCTTTTTCTCGCCCTTCATTTCAGTCCGCCATATTGAATCTCAATATGATGGTTACTTTGCTGTGCTGAAATGTTTCATTCACGACTAAATCAGGAGGTTGTGCTAAAGGTGGACAGAATGAAATAAGTTTTTCGCTTATTTCTCGATCAATTAAACAAGAACGAAATTACATAGCTGAATGGTCAGAATACAACTGAAGCTATTGTTGCAAATGTAGTAACTTAATAACAATGAGTGAGACCAAGTTGTATGTAAAATGACATCCTGTAAATTTTATTTTACACAATTAATTGGGTGTATATCCCTGCCGGGGATAATTATTTCTCACCCACTGGATATGTTAAATTTATATAAATAATTAATATTCTTATTGTTAGATAAGAACTCGGTTTCGCTGAAGCAAAATTAAAATTTGTATTTTTCTGGGATAGGGATTTGTGTCTTTAGTTCTCCTACATGTAGGTAAGTGTCGTCTTTTCGTGTATTGAGGTTAGTAAAAGACTGTGCAACACCATTTTGAAATAAATATTCTGCTTTTTACTAGTTAATTTTCGTTTCACATTATCTGCCTGGCATTAACGAAATTACGCTTATAATTTCCAGGCGAAACTAATGATTTTACGAACATAAAATAGGAAATTATCTAAAAATTCGTCATAAAGGATTTGAAACATCTTTCTTGATACAACAAGATTTTTTTTTCCCTTTCGTGCATTAACGAATAGGGGTGACACTGATACAGTAATGGTTTCGCTTGTTGTCTTGACGTCATGTCTGTAATTTAAAAAAAGGAATCCAGTGCTAATCCTCATTTCCTCTTGAGAAATCAGCGTTTATTTAAAGTAGCATTGACTCAAATTACAAATCCCCTACATTCCTGTACGTGATAGGAATTACCCACCCCCATATCGTCTTCGCTATTAATCCCGTCTTCCCTAATTGACAAATATTTGATGTGGAAACATTTCGGTTTTTTTGACATTTAGTTTATTATCATTGTTTCGATATTCCGAGAGTGTGTTACTCCTATATGTTCGGAAGGATTTGTCTAAAAGAGCATTTAGCGTACCTGGGAATTTCGAAGATTTTCCGTGTTAATAAATTTGAGGAAGTTTTGATTTTATTTCAGTCCGCTTATTTATTTATTGAAGAAAACAAATTTCGTCTAAATTTTTCACGTTTTTAACAAGTTTTTCATAATGACAAGTGAGGTTATCAAATCAGTCTGTCTGTTTCCCATCCAAATAACTTTTGAATTGCTAGATAGATCTTCTTGGAACTTGATATGCATATTCGAGGATTAGGGACGAACTAACACTTATATTTGAAATCTTCTCCCAAATGGGTCCTTAGCGAGAAATTAGGGCAAAAGGCGACAAAAATTCCCCATAGAAAAGCGTTGGAATGTAAACAATGGATTTTCTATCCTATTTCTATCAATATCTCATTGTCTTAAACAAATTATTTTAGCTAATCCACTGCGTAAGATTTGATAGGATTAAATTAATCCGATTTAGCAAATTCAAGTAATTAAAGTGGATTTAGTTCATTCCTTTGTAGGAATTCGAAAAATCTGTATTGTTTGTATTCAAAAGACTTGATGATTTCGTTTTTGTTTTAAAAAAATATGTAAATTTATATTAAAAATATTATTAAAGAAATTAGCAGTTTTTTCGAATTTTATATTTATTGAAATAAAAAAATAACACGGATTATTGTCTCAACTGAACAATGTAAACTTATTCAACTTATAATTGTTTCAAGAGACATAAAGAAATTTCTCATTATCAGGATCGCGTACAACTATAACCTTTCTTTTTCTATTTTCATGATTTTAAGACATTATTTAAAACTTATTTTCACTGAAAGTTGGGTAATCGTCTTTCCTATTATTATGGATTTGTTTCTTTTTCTAAACAAGGGTGTTTTAAATGAAATTTCTTCGATATTTTTCGGTTTTTTTTTTTTTTATTATTTTGTTGCTTTGACTCGACGATGTCGTTTTGTTTGGGAAAAGTATTAGTTCGCCATCTTGAAAACAAGATGGCGTTGCTTCAGTCTCATATTTATGCAGTTTCATATTCTAGTAGCAGAAATTTGGATACAGACGATCTGACTTTTGTAATTGAAAGTTTGGATATCCAAGGAGAACAAGATAACTCGCGCGTAGCTGTTCTTTCATTCTAACAAAACATTGGAAGCCAGTTAGCACTCACCGCTGAGAAACCTGAATTCTTTCTATCACTTGTATCCAAATCTATTTTATTTGCGTGTTTGGATTTCATTAAAATAAGTGGATTTAGATGACTTAAGTGTTTTCGAATTTAATTATTTTCCTTCAAATACCGTAGGTAATTTGAATAAAACTTTTTTTTTTTTCCGGGCATTCGGCGAATATTATAATTGACAAATACAGTTTTTCTTTGAAATCTTTCAATTTCGTACAAAGGTAAAGCAATATTTATTAAGTTAAATCAGAAATTTCTTACTAACTTTACTGTTCCATCTGTTATAATCAGAGTTGTGGAATCGTCAAAAATTTTAATCAACTCCGACTCAGACCTACTAACTCTACAGTTTACGATCATAAATATTTAAAAAAAAAATATTGATAGCAACTATTTTTGGTTTCAGCTTGATAAATTCTTCTAGAATGATTAATATATTATTTTTTGAATTTAAAAATCATAAGAATCTTTCGTTAATAATTTTAATACATAAATTATATAAAATAAAGCAATTGTACAGAGTATTATATACATATAAATATAGTAAAATTTACACAATCTGAACATTTCGAGAAATTTCTATTTAGATGTCTTTTCTAATAAAAATAACAAATGATTAAAAAATATTTACATTCAAGACTCACTTTAGTAATAAAGATCAAATATTTTAATATTACAAAATGATATTTAAATTTATTTTAATATTATTTTTTTTTTTGTTCGTCTTTTTCCTTTGAAACAATTGAGGCAGTATCTCAGATCAAGATCCACTTATCAAATAATAATAATATTTGTATGTGGGCGTGTATGTATATCAAATAAATTATATACCTTTCTGATGAAATCTTGTGGATACAATAGTTGAAAGATAATATTCATTATAATTCACATTAATTTTGAGAGTATGGTCAAACTCAAGTATTAAAAGTCCACAAGAGGGCGCCACTAAACAGAAACGTAAAATAAAAATGCCTCAAGGTAGAGGCGGAGTTCTTGAAGCAATACCGTAACACAAAAGCGTAACAGTATATTGCAGTGAGATTGTTCTGCTCAGATAGAGCATTGTTGATTGACACGTGCTGGTTTAGAGCTACAGGTGCTGCAAACGAAAACCCTTTCCCCGAACACAGTAGGAAGTGTTGCCCTGATACCACAATTGCCGCAGGGAAAGGTCAATATTTGGGTTGCTCTGGAAACCCTTTCCTTCAACTGTTGTTCATACTTTGAATAAAAAGACTTGAATTGATTGAATGTGATTAATTAGGACAAACTTTAACAAGTTTTAATCAATTTTTACTCTGAATTTCGGGTTGGCAAAGTAATATATTAATATAGATATAATTAATTCATGAATTTATTAAAAAAAATAAAATAAAATATTTGGATAAATAAACCAGAATATTTCGTGGTTTGGATATATAGAGTTTAGTAAAGAAATATAGTTATAAATAAAATATAAATATAATTATCCATTAACAATATGTTAAGGCAGGGATTTTTTTCCCATTGATCAAGAGAGATTTTCATACACTATTACCGGCCTCTCCCGGCCAGCCTTTTGACTAGTTCTCTTCTATATATCGGCCTAATCCTTGAAGAAGATTAAACCCAAAATTACTATTAGGAGTTTTAATTAAATTGAGTCAGCATTTCGCAAATGATTCGTGAAACCTCTGATATTTGAAGGCGAATTGAATTCTTTTTATAAGAATCTAAAGAACGGTACGCATATTTTATGTCTACATTTTTTTTTGTAAAACTTCCCGTTAACATTAGGAAGCTGAAATTTGGCACACTGATTTCTTTTGTTTTTCAAATCACCCACAAAAAAATCTGAAAAGCAAAATTAACACTAGGTTTCCATAAAGTCTGTCTAGTGGAGATAAGTATCAGTAAAGGATTAAACCCCCTGCATTCCATGTCACGCACGCAGTTGACCATCTGCACTTGTTCCCTTCCGTTATTATTCCTTTCTTGGGAGTTCTTGAGAACAAGCTTGACAATTTAATTGGATTCACAAGAAAAACGAGAAGCATATTCTAGAAAAAAGTAAGCTGCTTTCTTCTTAGAAATAGTACTGTAACTTTATTTATGTTTTTTTTTGTCATGAAACAAAGAAAAGAAATTAACGAAAATCGACTGCTACTAAGCAAAATGTACTAATAGAAATTTTATTTAAATATTTTTTATCTCATTTTCTTTAATATAAATTTGTATGGCGCCATGAAAACTTTTTTTTTTTTATTTTTAGCGCCGCTTAGCGAACATGGCTCAGTGGCTGCCGGTCTCATACGTTGGCAAATTAACTATCATGTTATTTACTGCAAAGATAAAAAAAATATCAAATTGTGAAATATTCATTCATTTCAATCATATAGTGTGTCCAGGAATTTTAAATTATGTGTGTGTGTGTGTGGGGGGGGGGGGTATGAATATTATTTAGAGAGAACTTGTTATTCAACCAAAGAAATAATGTAAGCATTTCTCCCGTTTTTCAAACACAGTCCCATCAATTATTTATTATCGTTCTAGGCGCGCTAGTGATTTCAGTGTATTTCCATTATTCCAATTTATTTTTGTAATACTTACAATTATTTAGAGGTTAGATAAGATTTACGTAATTATTTAGTAAATGTAATTCGAAAACGCAAGTCATTAAAATGAAATATTCCTTTTAAATAGCCATGGGTTGAGGCAATATGTTTTTCCATGCGTTGATCTGAAGATCCCTACAACACACATTGGTTATCTGTTTCAAAACTTGATATCTTTCGAATTCCGGAGATAAAAACCTGATCGACTTTCCTAGCCTACGTAAATATTATTACGTAGTAGGCAAATTTAAGACGTCAATTCTTTAATTTCATGAATAACTTTGATAAAGGGATTAAGTTCAAAGGATATTTTACAAAATAATTTTAAAGTCCTACAATCAGAGAAAGATTGACCCAAAGTACACGGGAATGCGATATCTCCCCAGAGTCAGATTAAACGAAGATAGAGTGCTAGAATCGAATGTACAAGCGCTGCTCAACTGGTTATAATAGCCATGAACTGGGATATTTTATTATATTGTAGTTACAGTATACTCTCGCTATCTCGAGTCGAAGGGAAGCTAAAATAAATTCGAGATAGCAAGGTCATAACCAAAACATAAAAATTCACTTAAAAACACAAGATACGGAATGATATTCTAAAAATTAGAGTCTTGATAGATGAGAATAAGTATAAATATGTAATGATAGTTAATAATAAGTCTAAATGCAGCAATGATAATTTTAATTTTTAGAAGTAGTCGAAAATAATTACATTAAATTGAAAAGAATTAGTAAAATACAATGAACTTACATTGCTAGAATTTCTTAAAAAATACCTCTATTTGCTTCGACACAACTGAACGGCGATTTTTCCGGAAAAATGAATTTTTTACTTCGAAAAATATTCGACATAACAAGGTTTTGAGTGAAAACTTTTCGACAAAAGAATTAAAATTAACATTAGATGAATATGTAATATCAAAGGGAAAAATAATTTTTCGACATACCAAGGTTTTCTAGACATCGAGAATATACTGTTCTTTTTTTTTTTTTTTTTTTTTTTTACTGTTAACATTTGAATAGATAGGTTTGAAACTTGGTGTTCATATTTACGGACAAAAGACAATTTAACTTTTGTATTTTTTTGAATTTTTTTTTCTTTGTAGATCTTTATCGAGAAATTAGCTTGTGAAAGTGATAATAATTCCCCCTAAAAAAAATTATAAACAAAAGCAATGGCTTTCTATCAAGATCGAACTATTTGTACTTTTTTTTTTTATAAGAAATAATGTAAGATATATCTTTAAAAAACAAAAAAGAAAAAAAAATAGCGATTTTGAAGAAACTATGCTACAATTTTTTTTCCAGGAATTTCTTATTTAAATATGGAACGTTCGCGTTTATATATGGAACTGTGATTCCTAAAAAACGGAATTTGGCTTAGAAGTTAGAATACGGGAGCGGAGATAATCCTAATCTCAAATGGCTTATACCAATTTGATTATTATCTTGTATTTAGATATTAAGTTCTGTTTGTAAATTTACTTGTCCTGTTTTTTTTTTTTTTACATTTTAAACTATCTGATTTGAGCATACTGTGGTGTGTAACTTCGCCTGGTTCGTTGAAAATAAGATTCGGCTGAAAGGCTGGAGCAAACATCAATCTCTTTATTAAAATGAAAGCATGGATTTTTATAGGTTATGTACATTGATTGTGATTGGTTGGTGGCCTTTAACAATGATTGGGTGATTTAAACAAACACGTGATCGTAACGGGTTTTAAACCGTTGCTATTTAAATTAAAGTGAATTATGAGGAAGCCACCAATTGTTTAAGATTTAATAATAAATAAACTAATAAGTTAACTGAAAAATTTGAAATATACAGAAAATGATTGATAAGAACAGAGAACAATAAAATAACTATGATACAACAGATAAAACTATAAAATCACTACAATATTTTTAAGTGTTTCTTTTTAATGACAAAGATATCATAAATAAATAAATGAATTTACTGTGTTTTCCATAAGACAGCAAACTTTTCTTTTTTAATTTGTTAAAAGAATCCATATTTTTGTTTTTTACTATTAACTTTTAAATAAAATTTCCCAAATATTCACTAGAAACACTGGATAGAGAGTAAGTGAGAAAAAAACTGAAGGAAATAAATGAGTTGATGAGAAATTTAACGTGTATAGAAAGTTTAAAATCTACACACACATCCTGACGAAGCGTGTATCTGAACACGTGAAACCGGTTGATATTAAATGTGGACTTTTAATTTATGTTTCGTGATTCATTTTAACCTTTTGAAATAAATGAGTATTGACCATCATTCTTCTCTTAAATTAAAAAAAAAAGTATTTCTTTAATGTAAGTAATTCATAAATAATTATAAATGGCTGTGTATTGTACAAACACTCAACTTACATCACAAAAAACCACAGGTTTGGTTTAAAGAATATGATAAAGAAATAAGGATAGTTATAATAAAGTTAAGGATAATTTAAATAGAAGCTCAGATTATGAAATGAAATTCAAGTAATGTTGTGAAAGATGACATTGTTTTCCTGTATTTTAATTTTAAATAGGACATTTTAATGTGCAGTAATGTGACATGAAAAGGGACATTGAAAGAATATCGGGACTCGTTTTTTGTTTGTTGCTGGACAACCACCGCCATCTACAGGAGAGAAACGGAAACATTAATGGAAAAAGAACCATTGAGAATAATAATAATAAATAATGTAAATTTTAATGAAAATATTATTTATTTACTGAAGTGTTAGTGAATAATTTGAATTCAGTTGATATTACATTTTGCTAGTATATATTGACGCCAACATAAAATTTATAAAAACATTTTAAATAAAAACGAGAAAACAAGATATACTCGAAAGAATTTCGTCTAATTTACGGGTTGCCTTTTTTTTTAAATTATGAAACCAATACAAAAGAGAATTTTCCATTGTAAAAATTGTATTCATATTAGCCTCAGTATAGTTACCTTGTTGTTTACTGGTGACTGCTCCTGGCTGATGATCGCTAAAGAGCGTGAAACAGCTGTTCCAGGATGTCACTTGGTAAACAATTTTGGTCTCACCCATTGTTGTTTAAGAATATTATTTATTTCAGAATACAAATTCATTATCATAAACAGGGAAAAAAAAAAAAGAAATTCAAAAAAGAAAAAAAAAATATTGTCTTTAACCGATCTGAACCCAACTTTGCAGAATTGCTCTTTAGGGCCATGCGGAAAAAGCAGGCTACAATTGAAACCTGAACACATCTCCCCCGGGGCGTTTGCGCTTTGGGCGATTTGAGAATTTTTCTATAACATAACATTAATATTAAGTACAATACGATAGAATATTAAAAATCCAACCAGGAATAGAATCTAGTAAAAATATTAGAAAAATGTGGAAGAAAATAATGTCTAAATGATACAAACTAATGAAACAAAATTGTATCTAGCTTAAGAAGAAAAATCTGAGCGTGAAAAGTTACGTACTATGGGGTAATATATAAGTTAAAATGTAGAGACAGGTGAGGTGTACTTTGGTAATACAGGCCGGACATTGAAAGAACGTACATTGGCATACAAGAATCGGCAAAATAACATATCTGGTTGGGCAGATCACTGCTTCGAGAATAATCATAACCCTGATCCGATTACTGATATATTATATATGCTAAGAAATGATAAAGAACGATTTATTATGGAAGAATTGGTTATAAACAGTTTCAAATGCATGAATAAAGAAAAAGGAGTCAAAATAAATGAATATTCAGTGAGCTTATTTAAAAAGTAATATTAAAAACATTGATTCTCATAGATTAAAGTTATTATTGTTCATTGTTTTTAAAAATACGAGGATATTATGAGTTAACAAGAAATATTGATTATTATAAAATGATATTTATTGTTGTAAGCATAAATTGTTAACTTTAAAATCTTTACGAATTAAATAGAGAGATTTATCCCTACAGACTGTATCTGAAGAAGATCAGTAATGAACTTGTTGTAGCTGATCGAAATATTGTAATAACAATAATAATAATAAGATGAATAATATATTGGAGTGAAGATATTGTTTTGAGAAGTTAGAAATGCAACGTGAACATTCTTTCTTCAAGCGCTGTTTCAGTTGTTCGTCAATCACTCACTAGATGTCAGCACGGTTTACAATCATGCGTCAGCATGCGTTGAGGTGCTGCTCTGTCCCGATGCGGTATTTGGTATTTCTCGGCGTCGTGAAATTCTGATAGTCTTAAGTTAATTCATAAGCTAAATTGTTTATGCTTTTTATTCCTCTCCTTATTTCTAGATTCTAATATTATGGGAATACACACGAAAATAAGCAACAATAAACATCCGTGGGTTGTGAGTATTTTTTAAAGAATCCATTGTTAGGTAAAATTTTATAAGATCAAGTACCATTAAAGCACGTTTCCGTGTTTGTTAAGCTAAAAAAATTAATATACGAGTGTAAACGATTGATCTATTTTGTATTAATATTGTTAACTCTTAATTGTAATTTGATCTTTATAAGGATCCTTTTGTATATTAGGCTTAAGTGAAAGAAAGAAAGTCTAAATTAAAATATGTAATTAAAAAGGATTCGGTTTATAGGATCTTTTTAATATTACACTTTACGATAAACTTACATTATTATTTAACAATTGACACGTTAGAATTTGTTCTTTTGTTCTCCCAAGATTTCCATCATAGCTTTAATATATATAATAACCGTAATTTTTAAAATAATATGTTAAAAAAGATCACGGAAATTCATTTATAAATGACGTGATAGTTCGGATTGTAAAATAATCTCTTTATTTTCAAAACACACTAATGTCTTGAAAATAAACATTTATATTTTTTTGTTTTGTGTGTTTGTTCAAGAGCAGGTGGTCCGTTAAAAAAATAAGTCCCGTGGCAAAGGTTACGATTACAAAGCTTGTATGAAGTGGATTTATTTGTTTAAATAAATTTTGATTTTACTACGTTTTGTGGAAACTGCATCTTTTGTGAATCCAAAGCAATTTCAAATATTTATGTACTAAAAAAAAGAACTTCTAATTTAATTAGGCATATAAGGTTTGGAATATTTTAATACCTAATAAATGTTGACAGGAGAAAGAATACGAACAAATGGATAGTTCTGATTTAAGCTATTTGGCCTAAATATGAGCATGTGATCGTAGTCATCTTTAGGCACTTGATTCTTTGATCATGTGATCACAACACCTCTCCTTGGCGCCGCCTATTATTTGGTGAGCACATGGCGCGAAGTCATTTGTCAGACGTCTAAAGGTCGTAAGGTCTGAAGTTTTCCAGTGCTTGCATTTACGCATTGAAATCGTCCATTGAAATTCCTGAGGTAAATTTCTAATATATCATTTCTGTTTCCTAATGTCACAGCGGAATATAATTAAAGATGTGAGTTCGATTTGTAAAGATCCATTATATTTAGCCCGAAAAAAAGTAGGTTTTCACTCAATGAAAAAGGCGCCATATTTATTTTGTTCAATTATATATATATATATATATATATATATTGTATTTTGTAATTTCGGGGGTATGAGACATTATGCATTAATGCAAGTGACTTACTATATATTGCTTTGTTTCCTAAACATTAATTTGACTGCATACCGCAACAGCTCTTTATGTATATTTCCATCAGTATTTGTGTTTTAAGATCTCGCAACCTTTTATTTTGTTTGGTTGATTTCCGTTTCTATAATTTTCAGTCAATTTCTGCTGCTATGCAATGCTTTTTTTAACCAACTAACCACTGTTGTAGGGAGCTATTGTTGGCAGTGATGTTTTGTACTAACTTTATAAAGAAACAATCACGGTGCATGTTGCTAATGGTATTCTCTTTATCTGTTGAAATTGTTGGATAGGGTGTTTTGTTTGAGTTAATGCTAAAATCATGAAAGATGACAGGTAATACAAGTATTGCTAGTAGGGTCAAAAATAAACCGAACATTTGTAGAAACATTTATTACAGAGGAAGTTCGGTTTAGTTTTGACTACTAGTATTATGTACTGAGGGCCGGTATGTTCGTTGTTTTGTTATATTAACTGCTATTATTATAGATGTATGTTGTCAATGTAATAACTAGGTGATTTTTTTTTTCTTTCTTTGATGGCTGGGTATTTCTTTTTAAGCTTCTATTGTAAATGTACTCCAATGTTTTGTGGATATAGGGATATTGATAATTGATGTTAAGAGAGAGACTATGATGTAATCTTTTATTAGTCTTTTTATGTTTTCGTTTTATAGATATAATGAGAGATATTGTACAAATCAGCCCCCGACATTCTCTGGATCTAAAATTTGAATAAAGTTTTCATTCAGTGAGGAATAACAGTGCACTGATTATTATAAAAAAAAAAAAAGAAGAAGGATTTTTCGTTATTAACCCATATACAAATGTCATTCATTCATTTCTCTTGGGTGGTTTTGAATTATCGAAAGTTCGCATGGTTTTGTATATTTGATGGTGGAAGCTTTTTGTGGACATAACCGCTGCAGTGTGTTCAGTGTTGGTCTGCAAAAAAAAAATCGCTCTTCTAGACTTGATTTACTGAAGGTTGATGATTTCTTTCTTGGAGTGCAATAGGATACATTGTATCATGGAGTCATACAGTGTGTCTGGGAAGTTCCTGTACCCCCTACTATGTAGTAATAAATATAAATATTTAGTATTGAATGTCATTTCAATTGTTGATACTAGAATGAAGACGCGGGTATCATGGAACACATATTACTACAGCTGCTGTAGCTCAGGTTTCTTCATGAACATTTTCCAGGATGATGGATTGGTCGCGGTACTCCAGCATCACCAGCTCCATTGAAATACCCACCATGAAGTCCTGATCTCATGACGCCTGACAACCCATTGTGGGGAATCATCAAGGCTTACGTGTCTGAACATCATTATGCAACAAATGAAGAATTGCAATGCAGTTGGGGGCACATTTCGAACCATCACAACAGACATGCTTCCAAAAATGTCAAGTAGGACATGGCGGCGTATGAACTTGTGTGTGCAGCATGATGGCGAACAGAGACACATTAATGTGTAAATATTTTCTTAAATATGACTACCAATTACAGTTCGGGAACTTCCCAGCCACACTGTAGAATAAATCTATAACTTGTTATGACTGAGTTAATTTATATTAACTAGATACGTAATATTTCACAGAGAAGGTTGTTTTCGCAACTTATTAATAAAATGGAAACATAATAAATATGTGCATTTACGTTAGGCACATGATGTCCTATTATTATGGTATGGGTCTGATAGACAATTTGATTTACTTTTTGCAAATGTAAATTTTATTGATGAAAGAATCCAATTCAAGTCTGATAAAGGGAATTAAGCCTTCTTAGATATTATATTAATCAGTAAATCAATATATATGTAGAGTATAAGCATTATGTCAAACAATATCAAAATAAGATCATGATTAAATTTTTTCTCGGCTTTCAAGTTCAAAAAGCTATTGTTTGGAATAATATTGGTAAGATTACAACAAATAAGATGAATAAAGAGAAATGGAATACCAAAAATCAATGATTTGAAAAAGAAATTTTTATTCAATGAGTACCCAATGGCTTTTATTTAAAAAATATGTAATAGCTATTTTAGAAAGAAAACTGTTATTAAGTCTAAAAAGAGTGTAAAGAAGTTAAAAAAGGTGAAGAATTTGATGGGAATTGTTTATAAGTTAAAATGTAGAATGTGTAATACAGTATACTTTGGGAACACAGAGTCGATAAACATGCGAGTGCTTTTCGAAATAACTGTTGAAAAGTTTCAGATTGGGCAGAACATTGTCTAATCAACCAACATAACCTTGACCCAGAAGTGCATTCTTTATATCAAGAAACTAATATAAATTTCAGATTCATATTAGAAACATGTGATAAATAATTTCGAATATATTAATAAACAGAAAGGTTAGTAAATTCATAGTTGAGAATTTCAAAAAAGTATTGTGGAGAAATTACAAGATTTCAATAATTGGCAGTTATAACAATTATATATTGATAATGTATTACCATTGTTATGAATTGGATATTTTCTTTGTTAGAAACAATGTTTTATAACATCATTTTAAATCTTTGTAATAACTTTTCTCTTTCATTTACGTAATATCGCCTGAAGAAATGGAATAAGCCATCTCTGTGAAATATTGCATGCAGGGTTCCCACACACCTGGAAAACCTGGAATTCTCAGGGAATTTTGAAAACATATCAATCTCAGGGAAAACTCAGGGAATTCTTATTAAGTTATTATTACGTGTGTTTCACTCGAGGATTCCTACAAGTTCAGGGCCTCCCACTATTCTGAATCCAAAGATCACCTAAAGCTCAAGTAATCGATATAATTATTCAGCAGACAAAATTAAAGTTTCTCATGACAGATGCTAAGTTAAAAAAGGATATTTTTTAAACAATTATAATGAAGAGTGGCTGTTTTAAAAATTTAATCTGGCCTCTAAAATAAAAGAGTATTTAAAATATCTAATCCTTTAATTAGCAGCCCCGCAGTCATCAACATCCGGTAGCCATGATGGTAAAGCTCGTGCCGGTACGAGTGCGTTTCAGTCCATTCCGTTACAACTTTATCCCAAAAATTGAGTTTCTCGCATT